>JARBWK010000008.1:35645614-36245614 GCA_030556195.1 Anolis apletophallus | reverse complement strand
TATGGGTATCCTTATGGATACCCTCCTCCCTACCCCCCCCTTCCCTCATTACCCTTTTTATCCACCTGAGCCTTATCCTACAGAAGGCTTCAGGTACTCCTGGCCCCCTGCTTCCTATGCCCCGCAATCCGTGGCACCCACTCATCTACCTCAAGCCTCTTCAGTTTCTCCAGCCCCCCCAGCCCCTCCCACTCATGCCCCTTCCCTCTCTGCTGCTGCTCCTTCTCAGTCCCCTCCTCACCTCCCAATTGAGGTTAATGAAGCGGATATGGAGTCCACTTCTGGTGAGACTCCAATTCCCCCTTTGCCTGAACCAGAAGTGGATCCTCAACAGGCAGAAGAATATAAAAAAAATTCTGCTTTGTTAATACGGCTGGCTAGGTCTTTGGGCATACAGCCACCTCAATCTGAAGACGTAGTTCAGGATCCATATTTTACGTCAGCTGAGCAGCAGCAAACTCAGCAAACCACCATGTTGCCGACCATCCCGTATCTGGTCAAACTTTTGAAGGTCACTGGTGTTGCCCCTGCGTCTGTCCCTAGCACTTCCAGACGAGCGGAAAGTTTATATCGGATCGACCTGTCCACCACGCCGTGGCTGGCAAGGCTTCCGAAGGTGAATTCGATTGTCACCGATGCTCAACCGAAACCAAATCAGGGCAACCAGGCCATTCCTTCAGATAAAGAAGGGCGTAAGCTTGACGCGATGGCCAAAAAGTTTTACTCCTCAGCGTGCCTGTCAGGCAGAATGGCACATTACGGAGTATATATGAGTGTGTACCAATCTTATTTGTTAAATAAGATGGGCTCCTACTTAGACCTTCTCCCAGTATCCGAACAGCCTATGGCAAGAGCCTTCCACCAAGAGGCGCTCACCCTGGCCACACTCCAGAAGGACTTGGCCAAGCATGGAGCGGATACCTCGGGCAAGCTTATTGCTGGCTCGGTTGCGCTTCGTAGACATGCGTGGTTACGGTCCGCTACGTTGTCTCCTAACCAACGCGTTGATCGAGAACCTCCCGATGGATGAGGCTGGTCTCTTCAATCCGAGACAGACTCTCAATTAGAGCACAGCCATAAGATGAAGCAAACGCTGAATAAATACAGCCAGCACCCCAACTCTTCCTATCAGCCATACAGACAACGCTGGCGCCCCTACTACCATCAGCCCTTTCGTGGGTACTACAACCCCACGTCCTTCAGAGGAGGTCATCGCCCGCAGTTCCCCTCGCAGGGATACAAGCGTTCAGGTACTCCGTTCAGGGGTCAATACAGAGGTGGTAGAGCCTCCAACAATAGGGCTCGACGTTTCTAATCTGTTTCTTGACAGATTAGCACCTTTTTTCTCAGTGTGGCAGTCCATAACCACCGATAGGTGGGTTTTGGATATTATTTCTCAAGGTTATGCCATAGAATTTGAATCTTTTCCACCTCCTGGCAAACCTGTCTCCACACAAGCTTCCCCGGCACTGTTGCAAGAAATTGAGGCTCTCCTGCTTAAGGGAGCCATTTCCCCGACCCCATCCCACCAACTCCAATTTTGCTTTTTTTCTAGATATTTTTAGTGGATAAAAGGGATGGTGGTCTCCGACCCATTTTGGACCTTCGAGAGGTCAACCAATTCATCCGGCCCCGGAAATTCAGGATGGTCACTCTTCCCTCCATCCTCCCTTTCATCCCGAAGGGAGCATGGATGGCCACTGTTGACCTTAAGGACGCCTATTTCCACATCTCGATTAGGCAGTCCTATAGAAAATACCTCACCTTTATGGTGGACGGGACCCCTTATAATTTTAATGTTCTGCCTTTCGGCCTTTCCACGGCCCCAAGGACTTTCACAAAATGTATGGCGGTCGTCGCCTCCCACCTACGCCAGCAGGGGGTCACCGTTTTTCCTTATTTGGACGACTGGCTTTTTTGCGCTGGGTCACGTGACCAGCTGTCGTTTGATGTTAGTTATGCTTTATCTCTCTTGCAGAGCCTGGGACTGGTGGTCAACCAAGAGAAATCTCATCTCTCTCCTGCCCAAACAGTGCAATTTATAGGTGCGGTCCTAGATTCAGTGTCCCAAAGGGCCTACCTCCCGAAGGATCGCTTCCTCAATCTCTGCCGTTCCATCCAAACCATCCAGACCACCCATCGGTGTTCCGCATGGACTGTCCAGTCTATCCTTGGCCATATGGCGTCCACCACGAACGTCACGGCCTTCGCCCGCCTCCGCCTCCGCCCCCTCCAATCGTGGTTCCTTTCTGTTTTTCAGCCAGGTCTGGACAACCAGAACATGCTCCTCCATCCCCCCGCCCATGTCCTACAGTCCCTGTCATGGTGGACAGACAGATCCAATGTGTGCTCGGGCCTTCCTTTTTCCCCCCCTCAACCATCCCTGTCCCTGACGACAGATGCATCTTCCACGGGGTGGGGAGCTCACATCCAGGATCTAACCATCAGCGGTCACTGGTCCCCTCTAGAGAGGAAACTCCACATAAATGCTCTGGAGCTCACGGCAGTGGAGAAGGCCCTTCGGTCATTCGTGGCCGTAGTCTCCAACCAGGTAGTTCAAGTCCTCACGGACAATACCTCGGTGAAGTGCTACATCAACAGGCAGGGAGGCACCCGTTCACCCACTCTCCTCTCCATATCTCTCCGGATATGGGAGTGGTGTATTCTCCACGACACGTTTCTCCAAGCCATACATCTCCCAGGCCTACAGAACACCCTGGCCGACTCACTGAGCAGGACATCGTCCACCACGCACGAGTGGCAGCTCAGCCCCCATCGCTTCCGGTCACTGGTCAGACGTTGGGGATTCCCCCAGATAGACCTTTTTGCATCACACCTCAACACCCACTGTCCCAAGTATTGCGCGAGACTCCAACCTCACGCATCCCCAGACTGTCTAGGAGACGCGTTCCTCTACCATTGGTCTCCGGGTCTGCTGTACGCGTTCCCTCCGCTCCCACTTCTCTCCAGGGTGATAGCGAAGCTGCTGTCCGACGATTCGGACTGTATTCTGATAGCTCCTTGGTGGCCCCGCCAACCGTGGTTCACACCCCTTCTTCAGGCCTCCCAGGGAGACTTCCTCCGCCTGCCACTAGATGCCGATCTCCTCTCCATCCAGCAGGGCCTTGTCCTACACCCGGACCTTCCATCTCTCCACCTCACAGCGTGGAGGATCAGACCTTGTCCCACCTCTCCGACCCTGTCCGCCTGATAATCCAGGCGGCTCAGAAGGTTTCCACTAGGAGGGCATACACATATAAATGGAACAAGTTTCGCGAATTTGTCCAGCCGCTGGGCCATTTGCCTCAGTCGGCCCCCGTCTCTGTTGTCCTAGATTTTCTTGTCCACCTCTCCACGAAGGGCTTTACCTTCTCCTCCATTAAATGCTATTTGGCATCCCTGTCCTGGTACAGGAAGAAATTTGGCCTTCCGTCACTGTTTAAAGATCCCTTGGTGGGCATGTTTTTACAAGGTTACAAGAAATCCTTCCCTCCTGTCTCCCCCCCACCTCCGTCCTGGAGTTTGGAACTCGTCCTCTCACAACTTTCCAAGCCTCCCTTTGAGCCAATGGCTACCTGCCATATCTCCCATCTCTCTTGGAAGACTGCCTTCCTTGTGGCCATTACCTCAGCCAGAAGGGCCAGTGAGATCACGGCGCTTCGAGCTGATCCTCCCTTCATTCGGTTCCATGAAGACAAGGTGGTTCTCCGAACGGATGTCACCTTTCTTCCCAAAGTTGTTTCCCATTTTCACATGACTGAGGACATTGTCCTCCCTACCTTTTTCCCCAAACCATCATCTCCTCTGGAGGTTGCCCTCCACTCCCTAGACGTTAAGAGGGCTTTGTCCTTTTATTTACATAGGACAGCCCCTCATAGAAAATCCCCCAGGTTGTTTCTTAAGTATAGGGAGGATTCCCTGGGATCTCCCATTTCCTCCCAGCGTTTAGCCTCCTGGATAGTCCTGGCAATCCGGCTGGCTTACCAGTTAGCCCATAGGGAATTGCCCGTTGGCATTAAAGCCCATTCTACAAGGGCTGTTTCTACATCCCAAGCGTTCATGCGGGGTGTCTCTGTTGACCAAATTTGTAAGGCTGCTGCATGGGTGACCCCATCAACGTTTGCAGCCCACTACAAGCTCGACGTTCTCGCGAAGAAGGATGCATCCTTTGGCAGAGCCGTCCTGTTTTCCTGTGTGGCATGACCCACCTCCAAGGTACATAAGTACGTAAGCTTGTTAAGTCACCCACTGTGTGCATTTCACAGACCACACGAAGGAGAAGGATAGGTTGCTTACCTGTAACCGTGTTTCTCCGAGTGTAAGGTCTGTGAAATTCACACAGAACCCACCCGTCCTCCCCCTCTATGTCATGCCTAGGTTCTTGCCGCTGTCTGGCGGTAAAGGACTGACTAGGTAGCTACAGTGGGGGATGAGGGAGGGCGGGGAGTGGGAGGGGCATATGTAAATCTTTGATTTTAGCTAGTATGTCCGAGATTCTACGCTTGCGCGGGAGTAAACCCACTGTGTGAATTTCACAGACCTTACACTCGGAGAAACACGGTTACAGGTAAGCAACCTATCCATCTTTAATGACGGAAATAGAATTTACTTACAATCTGTGACAATTAAATATAGGTGTGTGAGAGTGTTTGTATAAACTAAGAATAGAAACCATCTATAGCAGCAAAAATTGTTATGCTTCTTTGCATACATTTATACTTTCTATTTTCTGAATACTATTAATGACCCGGCACAACCTACTTTGAACAGGAAGGTCATATGAATTGAATGAGTAAGGTGCGTGGAAAATTGCTCTTTTCCCCCTCACTTATGGATCATGCCTTGCTTATGGATCATACCTATATAAAGATGAGTGAGATTCAGGCTATTGAAGGGTTGTAATTTATGCTCTATTCTTCTAGTGCTGAAAGTACTAAGACAAAAGATAAAATACTATGGCTTTCTTTTTAATTTTTCCTAGGCTGAGTTGTTCCATTATAAAGAGAGGTCACAGCTTTTCTGGGGAGCCTTGGCCTCACAGCGTGAGAAGTTTATTGGCTTCTCCTCATTTTGAAAAGATGCAGCAGATAATGTATTTAAACTACATTAGAAAACTACATTTTTAACCTCTATATTACTACTTTCAGTGAAATATGATAAACAAGGGGACATAAGAATTTTACTCTACCAGAGAGGGAGGATCAAAGAGTGGCAGTACAAAATGTAGATAAAAGCTTTTCTGCTCTACATTGTATTTGGGGAAAGAACCACTAAATGAGCAACTGTTGTTCACCTTTTACATAAGAACATAAGAACATAAGAAGAGCCATGCTGAATCGGACCTCAGCCCATCTAGTCCAGCATTCTGTATCACACAGTGGCCCACCAGTTGTACATGGGGATCTCGAGCAGAAGGGCCCAATGACCCTCTGGGTGAAGAAATATTTCCCTTTATTAGTCCTAATTTTCCTACCTTGGAGCTTCAGGGAGTGCCCTCTAGTCCTAGTGTTTTGTGACAAAGAAAATAAGTTTTCTTTATTCACCTTTTCTATCCCATGCATGATTTTATACACTTCGATCAAGTCACCTCTTAAACGCCGTCTTTCAAGGCTGAAAAGACCAAGGCGTTGCAACCTGATTTCATAAGAGAGCCGCTCCATCCCTTGGATCATTCTTGTTGCCCTTTTCTGTACCTTTTCCAGTTCCGTTATATCCTTCTTAAGGTGCGGAGACCAGAATTGTACACAGTACTCCAAATGTGGCCTTACCATCGATTTGTAGAGAGGTAATACTACATTTGCTGACCTATTTTCGATTCCCTTTCTGATCATGCCTAGCATAGAATTTGCTTTTTTTACTGCTGCTGCGCACTGGGTTGACATCTTCATTGAGCTGTCCACCAAGACCCCAAGATCCCTTTCCTGGTTTGTCTCGGAAAGCTTTGACCCCATCAATTTGTAGGTGTAGTAGGGGTTCTTTGCCCCATGTGCATGACTTTACACTTGTTTAGGTTAAAATGCATTTGCCACTTTGTTGCCCATTCACTCAATTTCGAGAGATCTTTCTGGAGCTCTTTACAATCAGTTTCATTTTTAACTACCTGAACAATTTAGTGTCGTCTGCAAACTTTGCTACCTCAGAATTCACTCCTACATCCAGATCATTAATGAATAAATTAAAAAGTAACGGACCCAAAACTGAACCTTGGGGTATGCCACTTCTCACCTTTTTCCACCCAGAGAAATTTCCATTTATTACCACCCTTTGTTTCCTACAGTTTAGCCAGGTTCCAATCCAGGACAAGACCTGTCCTCTGATTCCATGGCTGAAGAGCTTATTTAGGAGCCTTTGGTGAGGGACTTTGTCAAAAGCCTTTTGAAAGTCAAGGTAAACAATGTCAATTGGGTCCCCTTTATCTATGTGTTTATTTACACCCTCAAAGAATTCTAGCAAGTTAGTAAGACATGATTTGCCTTTGCAGAAACCATGTTGATTTTCTTTCAGCAATGCCTGTTCTTCTATGTGCCTAGTAATTTTTTCTTTAATAATAGTTTCCATCACTTTGCCTGGAACTGAGGTTAAACTGACTGGTCTATAATTTCCTGGATCACCTCTGGATCCTTTCTTGAAGATCGGTGTTACATTTGCCTCCCTCCAGTCCTCGGGTACAGTGCCTGATCTTAGAGAAAGGTTATATATCTTAGCTAGAAGTTCAGCAATATCACACTTGAGTTCCTTAAGAACTCTGGGGTGGATGCCGTCTGGACCTGGTGATTTGTTGACATTTAGTTTAGTAAGGCATGTGAGAACATCCTCCTTGTTTATCTCTATCTGTTTTAATTCTTTTAATTCCCTCCCTGTAGCAACCCAGTTCCCTTTCGTGCCTAGGGGGCAGGGGGCAGCACCGGGGGTCCCACTTGCATTAGGGCCAGCTGCAGTTGATGAGGACATGGAGGAAGGGGCTGATGAGTTAGCTGGGCCTTCCTCTCCCACAGAGAAACTTGACCTGGGATGATGAATGGCCTGACGGCTATGCTAGCTGGAAAGTTCAGGCTGACCCTGAGAGTGATGATTCTGATCATTATGAGAAACCAGGTGGTTACGGGTCGCAGGAAAGGATCAGGGAAACAGTGGAGGATGAGCCCATGGAAGCTGAAAGGGAGTTCGGCTCTCATGAAGATAGTGACCCAGGTGCTGGGAGGCAAGGACGGAGCTTTTATAGGAGACGGAGCATTGAGTCCAGCAGGAGGGATTGGCACTGTAGACTAGAGCGCCAGAGAAGCGCTAGATCCCGTAGCACAGATTGGCGCAGAAGCCTAGAGTGTCGGGGGCCTCGCCAAGGGGATTAAGTATAGGATCCGTGGGAAAGGATCCTCAGTAGCTCGGCCACTTCTATTCTAAGAGGAGTGAAGTGAGCAGAGTTCCACGGAGCCAAGTTGCCGGCTCGAGCCTTGCCAAGAAGTTTCTTGGAGTTGTTCATGAACTTTCCCTTGTTCTTTGCCACGGACCAAGTCCTTGATCCGCATAGTTTTGCGGAGCCTTTGCCACATTTGCCTTTGGATTTTATCTACGGACTCTTTAACTATTGGATTGAACTTTTTGATACTTTTTATGGGCAATTTACCTTTTCACCTGTTTCTTATTATTCAATAAATAGTTAGCTGATTACCGTCTCTGTGTGTGTGATTAAGGGGCTGGGCCAAGACCCTGCATCGTGACACTCCCTGAAAAAACTGACTCAGCTGCAGGCATATATTGTCTGTCCTCCTGTGTGAAAACGGAGGCAAAGAAGTCATTTAGCCGCTCAGCAATCTCTTTGTCTTCATTGATTTTCCCTTTCTGACCATTGTCATCGAGTGGCCCAACTGCTTTTCTAGTTGGGTTCCTGCTTCTGATGTACTTAAAGAAGTTTTTTTTAAAATATTCTTTGCTATGTGTGCCTCAAAATCTCTCTTGGCTTTCCTGACTGTTGCTTTGCATTTAGTTTGCCAGAGCTTGTGTTCCTTTCTGTTCTCTTCGGTAGGAAGAGCCTTCCATTTCTTAAATGAGTTTTTCTTCTTTCCAATCACATCTTTTACTTCATTTGTAAGCCATACTGGTGTCCTTTTGGACTTTCCATGCCTCTTTCTTTTTATTGGAATGCATTTTAGTTCAGCTTGTTTTAAGGTATTTTTAAACAGTTTCCAAGCATTTTGGAGGGATTTGATTTTTTTTACTGCTCCTTTTAGTTTGTTCTTTACAATGTTTCTCATTTTGGTGAAATTCCCTTTGTGAAAGTTTAATGTCTCTGTGTTAGTTTTCACTGACAGTTTGCTATCCAAACTTACGTTGAAGGTTATTGTGTTATGGTCACTGGTACCTATGGGCTCAGCTACAAGGACATCTTGAACGAGATCTTGTTCATTAGTTAGCACCAAGTCCAGGATCCCCTTTCCCTGGTTGGTTCCATGACCATCTGCTCAAGGAATAATCAGCTAGCATGTCGAGGAACCTTGTCTCTCTTTCATGCGTAGAACAAGAATTTGGCCAATCTATTTGGGGATAGTTGAAGTCCCCCATTATGACTAATGTATTTCTTTTTGAGGCCTGTTTAACTTCATTTTCCAGATAGCATTGAATTAATACACCATTCTTCCAAGTCTGCATTAGTTATGAATGCCCAGGGAGCGTATGCTAAACTGAGAAAGCCAGGACATAAAAACAACTCACCAGGTTGAAGATAAGCCACAGAAATGTAATAAAATGTGGCCAAAAGAGATGCAAGTATATGAAAGATGCTTCAAAATGTACAAGCATAAACATACAGAGAAATGCAAGACTTCTTATACAGTTAAGATAGCTATTCACTCCCTTCCCTGATTGGCTTTAAAAGGGGCTGGTCAGGATAGGTGCCAATTGGCTGGAAACGTCACTGATGTCGCCACATCCCGGCAGGGATTCCCTTGATGGGGAAATGATGGCTGAATATTGGTCAGGTGAGGGACCAATCATCTGATGTGACATCCCCCTGGGAGGGGGGGGGGGGTTAATCTAGAAAGACAAAGCTAAAGAAATGTTAATGAGCTTTTGGTTAGCTCAACTGTCCATTTCTGTGTTGGACAAAGATATGATCTCCAGGAAACAAAGGTGTCCAACTTAGGGAACAAAGGTGTTGATCCTGGGCCATCAAAGGCTTGGTTGTCGAATAAAGGAGTTAACAAATGTACATGTTTTAAAGTCTCTGTTTCTGTGGACAGTAATCCCTCAGCCCTAGGTGAACCAAACAGCTATACAAACAGTCTTAGGTTTATTTGGGCTGACATGAGAAGTCACCTACTTTTACACATGTATGAACAATGGATTTGGTGATTACTTGGGCTGAGAAATGGCCCGGGGGAGTTGTCCAGCCTTCTTGCTTCTGAGAGATTATCTCTTCAGGGTCAAAGAAGATTGACTGTCTTTGGGCTACATCTTTGATACATTTTATGAAGCAGTTTATATACATTTTATACAAGAAATTGATACAGTATATAGTCAAAGGATACACGTTTCACAGAAAATCATTAAATAGATACAATGTATTGAAGGACTAGCTAAGGGGAATTGAAGCTGCCACTGATCTTCACCTGGTCTCCTGATGCCTCGAACTTGCAAAAGTCCAAAAAAGGTTCAAAAAAGGGAAAATAATAATATCTTGGGGGGGGGGGGGGTACTGTGGCTTTGTAACATTTTAACTGTTTTGCATCAAAGCAGTAGAGCCCGAACACTGCGAAAATGGAGAGTGGCTGTAAAGGCTTTCTGTGTTTCGAAGTTAAAATAATAAACATATTATAGGAGAATTCAGCACAGCACTAGGCATAATTTTATGTAACTACGCTCCAGTGAGATACAACTTTGCCATTCCAATTAGCCTCTAGTGCCAGCTGTAAGGTTATCTCCATCCATAGTGAAATCCAATATTCCATTGGAAAAGATGAACAGCTTTTTAAAATGTACAATTGCATTACATTACAATCTGTGGGAAGATGTAAACTGAAAATTGCCAAAACAAAGACAAACAAGAAGGCACCACTATGTGGATGTAGATAATCAAAGAGCAGAACACACACTGGCTGCATCTAGTAGGTCTTATATATTGCGACAGTGGGGTGTTTTTGTCCCCAAAGTGGAAATTTTCTGCAGTATTTTCCCACAAGAGAAATGAGTTTATTCTGCCAGATAGTGCATCTGTTCCTAGCAGCTGAACTGACAAAGGGTGGCAAAGTTACTTTATGGAATATATAAAAGAATGCAGCAGTCCAAAGACATAAGTTTTCCAAGCTCTGGCAAAGCATCTAACAACAACAACAACAATATAAACCAAATTAAAAATAAAATCTCATTTAAATTTTTTATTGAAACTACACTTAACATCAGACTATCATCCACATAATGGCCTGTGAAAATAGAAAGTTATTTGCCACATCTCCTACCCTTCTTTATCTTCAGAAGAACTCAAGCCTAGCTAGGGCCAGTAAAAATATAGGAAGTAGTACTAGGAACCTCCAGTTCTTTGCTGAGGAATTTAGGAGAACTACATGTCCCAGCATGCCTGGCAATAACATGCCTGGCAATAGGTATGGTGAAGATAACACTGATTATATTTAACCATTCTGAATTTTATTGTAGAACTACAGCCAATTATATGAGATAGTCACTCACCTGCGATGACCCTAAATAAATCCCACTGAATTATTTCTGAATATATAGCAAAAAAGGAAAGTCATGGTCTTCATTCCAGACGTACTTGTAAAATTCAACCTAGGGTTTCAAGTTAATTGTCCTTACTATATTTCTGTTCTACCTCCTAAGATTAATTGATAGTTTTCAAAATCAGCTCATAGTTTCACATAAATCACATCCAATTTATATTTTCCATTTGATTGCACTCTATTATATTACCTTTTGCGGGTAGACAAGCAAACCAAGAATATGATCTGTATGATATTTCTGTAATAAATTATCCAGACCGTGGGTGCTCTGGATCATTGCCTTTTTCATACTTTTCATTCTTCTGTGTTTATTGACTTAAATTAGATCTGATTACTTTTTACTATGTAAAAAGTAATAAAGCTAGTAAGAAAGCACTCAAGTATATAATAACTTGTCTTCGTAATGCAACAAAAGCTTGAATCGGATTTCCAATTTGTAAAAGCTGCTTAGGCTCTTGCCAGAAGCTTTTATTTTAGTTGCTGGCAAAGAAAGAGATGATATAAATAAAACCTTGGAAAACTATGAACAGTAAAAAAAATCTCTACACACAATACCTTTAAAAATTCAGTGTCACTATTTCAGAGCAAATTAAAATAATTCACATTTGCACATAGTAAAGAGGATCATCGGAAACAGTCAACACTCACTATCACTCTATCAAGTCTAGTTATATAGACTACTAGTTACGTCTTGGGGATTTCCAACATTAAAATCTTCAGATTCAAAAGTGTAAGCATGTTTCTGACCACATTGATGATTTCTCTTCTATTTTTTTCAGGATTTGGCGTATCCCATTTAATAACAGGGACATTCATTCAGGTCAATCAGATACTGATGAATATCTGTAAGTGAAATAACAGACTAGCAAGACTTGATTGATACTCAAGAATTACTCACTACTACAGGCTTCCCCTGCTTTTTGTCAATTCAGTTTTTAATATTCAGCTTTTTGACACTTGCAAATTAAAGACAAGCTGCATTAATTCGATAAGGTGTCTACTCTTTCATTCTTTCTTGCTTATAGAGTCTCACCTGAAACCATGCACGGTGCACTGCTTACAAAGCATGCTGAGATGGAGAGGAAAGACAATAAGTGGTTGGCCAAAAGCAACCTAATGTAATTCCCTCATATTCCCTATGTGGATTCCACTTTCCAACCATTTCCATTTTCTGACAGTGGTCTTATCCCTAACCCTTCAAATAAGTAGGAGAAGTCTGTATCCTCATGCAAAGTGATCAGGTAAAAGCTCTCTAGTACATCTTTTAAGAGCTACAAACCAACTCTGGACCATTATTATCTAGGGAAGTGGTTCTCAACCTGTGGGTCCCCAGATGTTTTGGCTTTCAACTCCCAGAAATCCAATGCGGGCTCTAAGAACCACCGAGGAGGCCCTCCTTTCACTTCCACCACCATCACAGGCAAGGTTGGTGGGGACAAGGGAGAGGAACGTCTCGGTGGTGGACCCCCAACTTTGGATCACCCTCCCCAGGGAGATTAGGCAAGCCCCCACACTGACCACCTTTCACAGGAAACTAAAAACCTGGATGTTCCAGCAAGTTTTTGAGAACAATTAGTCCCTAAGCCCAGTCCCTAGGTCTGGGTCATTGGTCATTAAATCATGAATAATAATGTTTTTAATGGATTTTTAACCTAATGTTTTTACCTATTGTATAAAGTTGTATGTAATGTGCTTTTGTATTTTGTTGGCATTGAATTACTACTGTTGTAAGCCACCCTGAGGCCGTCCCCCCCCCCCCTCGGGGATTGAGAAGGACTGGGTAAAAATGTTGGAAATAAATAAATAATAATATAGTCCTCTGTTCTGCACTTCATCCACTTCCTTGGCCCCATGATACGCTGTTTGCACTATCCCCTGCCCAGCCTTTTTTAATTTATTAGGTCCATTTTTAGCACTCCTGGCAATTGCCATTGTTGAACCTTGCATGACGGAGCTCTGATATATTTGGTTTTATATTTTATTTTTAGTGTGTTTTATCGGGTGGTTTTTTTGGTTTTCTAATGTTGTTTTTATTTTATTTTTTATTTTATTTCTTATTTTTATTTTTTCCTATTTCAATTATTAAGATATAGTTATATTGTTTTATATTGTCTAATGTGTTTTGCCCTGATGTAAAACTGTTTGTATGGTTTTTCTTTGGACATTGACTGTTTGCCATATTTGTTGAAAACTAGCCCTGAATGCCTTCAGGGAGATAGGGCAGTCTATAAATAAAGTTTATTATTATTTATTCATCCTAACAGCTGGTAAACTGACTGGGATTTCTGGGAGTTGTAGGCCAAAACACCTGGGGACCCACAGGTTGAGAACCACTGAACCAAGGTATTCCCTTATCATGCTTATTGACAGACCTGGAGGTCCTTATCCAAAAGCCTTACTGCAAATGTGAGAAATATATGTATGCAGTGAAAGGAAAAACAACAGTGGAAGGCTTTTGCTAAATCTATTAGTATGTGAGGAATGTTCTCTAGATCTATAGTTATGTCTGCACATGCTCTTTCTCAATTTATAGATGCATCTACACACTATAGAATTAATGCAGTTTAACACCACTTTATCTGCCTTGGATCAACTCTATAGAATCATGGCAGTGTATATGGTCTTTAGCTCAGGAATGTTGCTGCCTCACCAAACAATAACTCCCACGATTCCATAGCATTGAGCCATGACAATGAAAGTAGGACCAAATTACATTAATTCTATTATATAAATGCACTCTGATTATCCAAAGATTCTCATCAGATCCATCTTATTATCACTCTATGTATTATACTTTTTTGTAATTTCCAAGATGTTCAAGGAAATAGTTAACTTTAGTCAATGCATTTTACCTTCAGACTGTAAAGCAGTAAGATTTTAAAAATTGCCCTTGCTATTTTTTTTCCCCGATTAAGTGATTGAGCTGCCATTCAAATAGCAAAATAGCACTTCGGTTAGGAAGCTAGTGTCAATAGAAGTTCAAATCAGATGAATCTATTAAATTGGAAGGGGGTCCCCTATTGAATAAGAGGGAAGTTATTTACAGTCATGCTAGTCCTATACTTCTGAAAGAAGGCTTCTGCCTTTGAAGCAGAGGCTGCTTTCTGTGAATTCTCTCTCAAGTGGAATAATGTGCTATTGATTAGCTAAATTCTTCACATTTTTTCCCCCAGAAGCTTGCCTATTATACATCCTTCCACTGTAGTGAGAAAGGTTGCTTTGATCTCAATCACCGGGGAACTTCCCTTCCAAACTCACTGAAGGCTTCAGTGGGTAAAATCATTTCTCAGTTTCAGCAGTTTATATATATATATATATATATATATATATATATATATACACATACACACACACACACACACACACACATCCCTCATACAGTGCTATGATAAAGTATTCAGGATATAGTCTAGCTGCAGTTCCCTCCCCGCTTTGAAGGTGTAGTATGCAGGTTAGAGGTCTCCATGCCGATTTAGGAGCATGCATGGACTAAAAAGCTTATTTATACTCCACCCTTTAGCCAAAGAAAGCTCTCCCAGGACAGTTTACTTTTTTATTATTTTATAAATGTTGGTTTATTCAGTATTTCAACATAACTTTCCTTTCTTCCAGTATAACGACTATAGTTCCCAGTGCATTAAAATGTATGTGTGCATGATGCTACTCCTAGAAACAGGCATTTTTTTCCTAGTGTAAACATTTTGAAAGCAGTTTTCCAAAATTATATACTTAATTTTCCACACTGTGTGCATTTTTGTCAGCTTTTCTTAATTGTTTCCAACTGGGTCACTAAATGTTTATATATCTTGCCTCGTTTTCTGATTGGAGAACTACACCACAAAATTCTGAGAAATGCAAAAACAAGTGTGCCCTAATTTGCATGTTTGATTTGAGAAGGATTACATTAAAATGCAAAACAAATAAATTCCTTCCCTATACCCAACATGCATGCTGCATATCTATGAGCCACATTACAAACACACTGGCTGAATGTTGATACAAAGTCGCTTCATGGCAGCACCAGTAAAGCCCCAGTATCATCATCCCAGAAAGATGGGCAACATCACAATGGTTACATAATTTATAAAGTACTGCTTATAAAGTACATGCTCACCAAACTATGTTATAAAGAGTAAAATGCCTCGATAATCCATTTTTCACATTTGATAACTCAAAGGTAAAGGAAAAGGTTTTCCCCTGACATTAAGTCCAGACGTTTCCGACTCTAGGAGTTGATGCTCATCTCCATTTCTAAGCCGAACAGCCGGTGTTGACACCTCTGTAGACACCTCCAAAGTCGTGTGGCTGGCATGACTGCATGGAGCACAAACAATCCCAGGTATTCTTCCTCACCTTTTGCTTGCCTCTTACCTTAAGACAGTGTCAGGGCATTAAGTCATATCATGTTTATTTATTTATTTATCATGTTTCCCTTTCTCCTTTCATGCATGTATAAACTAACCTCATTTTACAGTTCCACTTTAACTGCAATGGGTGCATCCTATGAGATCCTGAAGTTTCTAGCCTGAGGAGGCTGCTGGGCTTTTTTGTTTGAGAATTCAAAAACTTTCTCTTAGGATAATTAGAATGGAATCAGGGCAGTTAAAATGGAATCATTGTCCATTTCCACTAGGACCGCATTGGCCCCACTATGATGCTACCACCTCCTTGTTGCTGCCACTTCTAGCTGGCCATAGAGCTTTGTTTGGGTATCCAGCTGCCATGGTCGCCTCTGCTAATCTCAGAGTAGGGCATACGTGCCCTTAGAAATATGGAGGTCAATTTCTCTGATCAGTACAAGGAATGATGTAGAATCATGGAATCATAGAGTTGGAAGAGACCTCATGGGCCATCCAGTCCAACCTCCTGCCAAGAAACAGGAAAATTGCATCCAAAGCACCCCTGAAAGATGGTCATTTAACCTCTGTTTAAAAGCCTCCAAAGAAGGAGCCTCTACCACACTCTGGGGCAGAGAGTTCCACTGCTGAACAGATCTCATAGTCAGGAAGTTCTTCCTCATGTTCAGGTGGAATCTCCTTTCTTGTAGTTTGAAGCCATTGTTCCGCGTCCTAGTCTGCAGGGTAGCAGAAAACAAGTATGCTCCCTCCTCTCTGTGACTTCCCCTCACATATTTATTTGGGCTGGTTGATCCAAGAAAAAAAACGTTTCGAAACTCGTTTCGGATCTAATTGTAGCTGTCGTTTTGGATTATATGGACTTCCAAAAAATTTCCAATAAATTTCGAAATTGATTCAGAAGTATTTCCAAAATTCGGAAGTCTTCAGAAATGGCATCCATTTTCAAAAATGGGCAAAAAAAATCAGCAGAAGGGAGAGTCAGCTGTTAGCCATCAGCCAATGAGCAATCAGCAAGAAAATTCAGAAATGACATCCGAAATTCGGAATTCGGAATTCTGAAATTTGGAATTTTGGATTTTGGAATTCCTGTTGGGAGGGTTGCTCTCGAAATTGCTTTAAAAAAGTCAGAAGTATCCGAAAAACTTCCGAAATTCGGGCATATCCAAAATTGTAGAACAGCCCTAATATTTATACATGGCTATGTCTCCTCTCGCCCTTCTCTTCTTCAAGCTAAAACTGCCCAGCTCTTTAAGCCACTCCTCATAGGACTTGTTCTTCAGACCCTTGAACCTTTTAGTCACCCTCCTCTAGACACATTCCAGCTTGTCAACATCTCCCTTCAATTGTGGTGCCCAGAATTGGACACAATATTCCAGGTGTGGTCTAACCAAGGCAGAATAGAGGGGTAACATGACTTCCCTGGACCTAGACACTATATTCCTATTGATGCAAGCCAAAATCCCATTGGCTTTTATAAAGAGTGGATTGCGTCAAATCAGACCTAATGCAACTATCCATAATGTTCTGAAGTCCCTGGATACCTGAAACTCCAGAGTATCCCAAACTTTGACTTACATGGGACAAAGTCATAGAATCATAGAGTTGGAAGAGACCATACAGTCCAAACCCTGCCATTCAGAATCATAGAATCAAAGCACCCCAAGAGACGGCCATCCAGACTCTGCCTGAAAGCCTCCTGAGAGGGACACTCCACCACATTCTGAGGCAGCATATTCCATTTCTGACCAGCTCTTAAGTTGGGAAATTCTTTGAGTTTAAAATTGAAACCCTCAATTATTTATTGGAAATCTCTGTGCAACTTGAAAAGTGCCAGAGCTCCATTCATACTGAGGATGGGTTTTGGCCCATCTAGACAATTCCACCTTCACTTAAAATGAAGAACTCTAGGAAAGTTTTCTGGGATCTAACCCCAAGGAAACTGTCTATCTGTAAATCATCCTATACAATCTTATTAAATTCCATTGTGATGGAAAACAAAATAAATATGAACACGACTTGATTCTAGTGAAAAACCAGGACTGCCTGCTCAGCTACAGAACTGTATGTACTAGCAAAGAAAACATTAAATTAGTTATCAGTTTGTGGAGTGTAGATTTAAATAATGCAAGAAATGTGAGTTTTATTGTCCATTTCAGAAATAAAGATAATTTTGAAGCAAGAGTCATGTTCAACTGATGAGGGAGAAAACCTGCAACACTTCATGTTTCCTTCTAAATACCATTTCATTATCAGACAGAAAAAGACGAGTGGTTTCCTTCAAAAAGCCTCTTCCTTCGTGCATTATTCACATATAGAAAGAGTGACATCAATGGTCCTACAAGCATCACTGCGTAGTTTTTTGGCTGCTTGCCACCCAGGATCCATATAGAAATCTCAGAGCAAACATGTGCTTAGGCTTCGACAAAGTCTAGAACCCTAGAAAAGATCAAACTTTTCCCTGACATTAAGTCTATTTGAGTCCAACTCTGGAGGGTGGTGTTCACCTCCATTTTTAAGCTGAAGAGCCGGTGTTGTTCACAGATGCCTCCAAGGTCATGTGGTCTGCATGACTGCACCATTACCTTCCTGCCAAGGTGGTACCTGTTGATCTACTCACATTTGCATGTTTTCAAACTGCTAGGTTGGCAGAAGCTAGGGCTAATAGCAGGAGCTCAACCCACTCCCTGTATTTGAATCACCAACCTTTCAATCAGCAAGTTCAGCAGCCAGCAGTTTAAACTGTTGCACCACCAGGGAGTCCATACTCGAACTCTAGTGATCGATAATGTAAATAGTTTGTCCTCTAGATTTGGAAATGTTATTTTCAACTGTATGCAAAGTAGTGGTTCAGATATATGTACCAAAATCAGTATTGAACAAATATAATAAAACAACGTTATATATGCATTTAAATTGATTTTTTTCACTTTATACTGTATATTCTTCTTATTCTGTATTTTCTCTTATGGTTACTTTTATTGACCTTAGCAAACAACAACAGGAGTCTACAGTATAGTTCTTTCATGCTCATCTCATCATGTCTACATGTGTGGGCTTTACCTAAGGATGCTTCCATGTTCAACACATATGAATTTGATGAAGAGTGAAACCCACTTGATACTGAAAAAGGCCACATCAACCAGAGATTGGCAATAATATACTGTGTATTATTTAACATTTAATTCCATTATTTATTAAATTAATACTTTAAAATACATATAATTCTTCTAATAATGTTTCCAGAATGTTTCTCCCTGGAATAATACATGGTTGACAAAAGTTATTAAAGGCCATTCACATTTAAATATATGAAATGAAATAATTATATGGATGGACTCTGTGATTAATGAACTTTTCCTCCACAGCATTTCGGATGCTATAAAGCAATTTATAGTGATATGTTGAGCCAAGGCTCTGGCTAAAATAATTTTTTACTTCCCTTTGATGAGAACAAACCTTGGCATCTTTTCCATTCTTTCATTTCATTTACTATTTCTAAAATGTACCTGGATAACTAGCATTAAGACACTTATAAATTCAGACAGCTCACTGGCCCTGGCATAGTATTCTGCCATATTTGATATTTTTGCACACAAAATAGTTATCTGTTTTCAGATCATATTATGTAACATTAGAATATTACATAATATCATCTATGTGCACAGCAGGTTAAGATGAAAGATTTCTCCTCATATTCTCTGCGGAGTCCCAGTAGTTTCAGAATGAATCTTCCGGTGTTTATTCAAGGACAGTGACCCAGCATGACTGGAAAAATGCAGAGATATTCCCTCCATTGGTCTACCCAAAGAGTTATGCCATGAGATGGAACTTAGGCTGGTTTCATTTCCTCTCTGATTCTCATTGGTGTTAGATATTGTGAGATAGTATGCAGCATCTCATCTTGTGCTTGTATAATGTAAGTCAACATTCACAATGTTAAGCAATGGTTGCTACACCACTCTTCTTTTCCAGCACTTTGCATTATCTGTCAACATGCTTGGTTTCTGGTCAATGGTGCAATGGTTGTTTCTACATCCCCATTGAATCAAAATATACACTAAAATCACTGACAGATAGTTTTGCACCATCCAGAAATGCAGAGCTATATGTGAAATAGTATGCTTGTGGAACTCTGTTTGCACAAACGTGATCTGGAAAAAAACCCAGTTAAAATAGTGCAACTACCTAAGTAGAGGAACTTAGGTTATTTCAACAGGTTTTGACAGACATAATTCATATTGG
Organism: Anolis apletophallus; assembly: GCA_030556195.1. NCBI lineage: Eukaryota > Metazoa > Chordata > Lepidosauria > Squamata > Anolidae > Anolis > Anolis apletophallus. The sequence goes on along the minus strand of JARBWK010000008.1, from coordinate 36,226,284 downwards.
GGCCACGGTTAGCACATCTACGGAAAATCTTGCCAACCAGAAGGTCGGCAATTCAAGCCATGGGTGGGGTGAGCTCCCACCATCAGCTCTAGCTCTTTTGCTTAGCTAGCAGTTAGAAAACAGAATGTGAGGAGATATATAGATACTGCTTTTGCGGGGAGGTAAGAGGCGCCCTTGAAGACATGCTAGAAAGGCGTCCATGCACAACAGGCTCCTCGGGCATGGAAAAACAGACAACCCCGCCCCACATGGCCAAGTTGAGCACAACCTCCAATGAAATGGAAAAAAAGAGGGAAGCCTTGCCTCTGTCTATGCACCTTTTGCCTTTGTTAATTTGTATAACAAGCATTGAATGTTTGCCACATATGTATTCCGTAATCCAGTGTTTCTCAACCAGTGTGCCGTGGCACACTAGTGTGCCGTGAGAGATCATCAGGTGTGCCGCGAGAAAAGCTCTCTGCCCCCCTTCCTTACCCTCTCCTCCTGCCGAACTCCTGCTGCTTGGGGGAGGAGGAGGAAGGGCTGGGCGGTGGCGAAGAAAAAGAAGAGGGGGCCGGGGCGCCGCCTCCTTCGGCCGTTTCCCCAGCCAGCCTCCAATCCGCCATGACTCCCACCATGACTCTCGCTCCTCACTCGCTGAAGCTGCGTGGAGGAGGAGCCCCGTCCACTGAAGCCCGTCCACCACTCATGCTCCTCCTCTGTGGGAGAGCTGAAGCCGGGGGAGGGGGCAGGGCATGCCCCCCCCCCCGCTTCAGCGCTCACACAGCTTTGCCAGCCTTGAGGGGGCAGTGCCAAGCCAGCAGTGGCAGAGCCAGCACAATGCTGGCTTGGCACTGCCCCCTCAAGGCTGGCAAAGCTGTGGGAGAACTGAAGCCGGGGGAGGGGGCGGGGCATGGCATGGCCTGGCTCCTCCCCCTCCCCCAGCTTCGGCACTCCCAGCAGCTGCTCCCAACAGGCCACCATCCCCCAGCCGTTCTTTACTGTGTTAGAGTGTCATTTTGTGTCATTTTGGTTGGTGGTGTGCCCCCGGAATTTTTTAATGTTAAAAGTGTGCCGCAGCTCAAAAAAGGTTGGGAAACACTGCCGTAATCCACTCTGAATCCCCTCAGGGAGACAGAAGAATAGAAATAAAGTATATTATTATTATTACTATTACTATTATTATTATTTGAAACCCAACTAGATGAGTCCACAGCAAACAAGATCACTCTGCTAGCTGTTGTATTGCATCACACGTCAGACACTTCCCAAGTGTCTAGGACTGTGTGATGTATTGGTGAATAATGCGTGTAGATCCCAATAAAGTGGCCTTTTGTAGCTGGCAGATGGGAATTTTGTCAGCGCCGATTGTGTTTAAGTGCAGGCCAAGGTCTTTAGGCCCAGTGTGCCGATCACCATTGGGACCACCTTTACTTTCTTGTGCCAGAGTCTTTGCAGTTCAATCTTTAAATCCTCATATCGTGTCAGCGTTTCCAGTTGTTTGTCTTCAATCCTGCTGTCCCCTGGGATTACAACATCGACGATCCATACTTTGTTTTTTTAACATGATTGTGAGGTCAGGAATATAGTGCTCCAAAACTCTATCAGTCTGAATTCGGAAGTCCCAGAATAATTTGACGTGTTCATTTTCTGTAACTTTTTCAGGCTAGTGATCCCACCAAGTCTTTGTCACAGGCAAAAGTTCCAATTAACCATCTGAGCAACGGTGTTATGCCTCTGCTTGTAAACTGTCTGTGCAATCTTCTTGCAGCAGCTGAGGATGTGATCTATTGTTTCATCTGCTTTCTTGCAAAGTCTACATTTGGGATCTGTCATCGACTTTTCAATTGTGGCTTTGATGGCATTTGTTCTAATGTCTTGTTCTTGGACTGCCAGAATCAGGCATTATTATTATTATTATTATTAGAGACTGATGCAAAGCTCCTGTTTATACCAAGTTAGAATATAGAATAATAGTCCATCTAAGTCTGCATTGCCTATATATACTATGAGTGGAGAAAGTATAATCCTGCCACACACAGTGATCTTTGACTCTCCAAACTATCAATTTCATCCTTTTTTAATTTTTAAATGATACTTTTTTTCTCCTGGTGATATTCTCTTAACTGTCCTGATTTAGCTGGGGTAAATCTAATTAAACCTATGTTATCTCACTTTTTCGGCTGCTCCTGTTTTTTTCCCCTCCTCCACTTTCAGCTTTCATCCTCAGCTTACTTCAGCTGCTTCAAAGTGTGCTAGAATAGTGTTCTTCCCTGTAAACAGAGACAAAACAAACCACTGCAGCCTCTTTTAGATTTAATGTTCTTCCATTAATAACTTTTGCCACCTTGACCACACTGTGATTTTTCCCACTTATGTCTAGGCTTTCATCTGTGAAATATTGGAAGATATGTTTTCTACAGATTTTTAATGCATTCTTAGCAATTAGTATGGTCCCCAGATGTTCCTGAGAAAATTGGCCCCCAGATATGCCACAGCTGCCCACTCTGTATCTACACAGACCTGCAGTGGCAGAAAATATGTTTGACAACTTTGTTTTGTGATGAAATGGATTTAATCTGGAACCTTTCATATACAAAGCACATACTCCACCACCAAGTCCCAAACCTTCTTTACATGTTTACATCATTGGCGTAGGATCTATAGAGATGATTACATTGGAATTTCCTCTACCTTCTCCGTCTTCCTCCTCTCCTTAAAATGCAAGCATGCTTGTATTCCGTTCCAATGTAATCTTATATTCAATATGCTGAACACATCCAGAGACTCAGGAAGGAAATGAGCACAGGAAGGAAGCAAAGATAAAACATACACAAAGGAAACAGGACATTTCAAAGTAAATCCTAAATATTGTCATTTTAAAAACAAACAAACAAAATCACTGATTCAATTTGCTAGGTTGCTATATGAAAATGAACTGGAGACGGAAAGGCATAAGCCAGTGTTTCACAACATGAGGTACGGGACCCCTGGGGGGATCATGCGAGGGTTTCAGAGGGGTTGCCAAAGACCATCAGAAAACATATATTTCTGATGGTCTTAGGAACCCCTTTGGCAGAGAAGGCTGAAGATCTCTCCACCTGTCCATCTCTTCCGTTTTGGAAACAGATGGTGAATCCACCCACCAAAAAGCCCCTTGTGCTGTGATTGCTCAGCCTCTCAGCTAAGGGGAGGGCTGTTTCTGTGACTCCAAGCAGGGAGAGCAGGGCAGGTGTGAGGGATAGTGTGTGAGGCTGGAGGGAGGTTCACGCCAGTGAGTCCCTTGAAGGCATGGGGGTTCTATGTGAGAAATTTGGCCCAATTCTATCGTTGGTGGAGTTCAGAATGTTCTCTGATTGTAGGTGAGCTATAAATCCCAGCAACCACAACTCCCAAATGTCAAGGTCTATTTTCCCCAAACTCCATCAATGTTCACATTTGGGCATACTGAATATTCATGCCAAGTTTGGTCCAGATCCAACATTGTTTTGAGTCTACAGTGCTCTCTGATTGTTGATGAACTAAAACTCCAAAATTCAAGGTCAATGCCCACCAAACCTTTCCAATATTTTCTGTTAGTCATAGGAGTTCTGTGTGCCAAATTCAGTTCAATTCCATTGTTGGTGGAGTTCAGAATGCTCTTTGATTGCAAGGTAACTAAAATTCCCAGCAACTACAACTCCCAAATGACAAAATCAACCCCCCTCCAACTCCACCAGTTTTCAAATTTGGAAATATTTGGTTTTTGTGCCAAATTTGGTCTAGTGGGTTAAAATACATCTTCCATATCAGATATTTACATTACCATTTATAACAGCTGCAAAATTACAATTATGAAGTAGCAACAAAAATAATGTTATGGTTGGGGGTCCCCACAACATGAGGAACCTATTAAGGGGTCACAGCATTAGGAAAGTTGAGAAACACTGGCATAAGCAGAGGAGATACAGTGGAAGCTTTATAGCTGAACTACAATTGTCTCCTATCAGCAAAAAGCCATAAAATCAAGTTTCTGGGAGATGTTTAGTGGGCCTTTCTTCACCCTCCTCCCATTTCCACTAGTCTCTGGACATTCTGTTGACAGTGAGTAAGCAACCTTGCATGTCTGTTGGCCTAGAAATCCATTTAGGGCATGCCACTGACAGATCCCTTCCCAAGCCTTGTCATCAACTGGAGCTGTGCCACAATACCAACATGCTGCTTAACTCTTTTTGTGGTGCAAGTTAGTGCTGGTTAATCTCATCTATAAATTAAAGTGGCCTTTGTGTAGTTTAATAAAGCTTAAGATGTTACTTTAAAAAAGTTATTTGTTCTCATTACACATAACAGTATTTCAAAATGTCAATTAATCCCATAACCTGTTTCAGGATGTGTTTCACTGTTTGTTTCATTTTATTTTTTAAAGGCTTAGGATTGATAAAAGGCTGGTATAACATACAGTAGAGTCTCACTTATCTGACATAAACAGGTCGGCAGAACGTCGGATAAACAAAAATGTCAGATAACATGAAGTCTCCTACTGTTATCTGTCCGATGTGGCACTAGACACCTAGAATACTAGAATACACACCAGGAATGTGGCACAGCTGGCTGGGTGTCAGCTGCATAAGATCTCTACTGACCAGAAGGTCATGAGTTTGAGACCTACACACCAGGAATGTGGCGCAGCTGGCTGGGTGTCAGCTGCATAAGATCTCTACTGACCAGAAGGTCATGAGTTCGAGACCTGCCCATGTCGAGGTGAGTTCTCGTCCAATTTGTGTAGCTCGTTGTCGACCTTTACAACCCAAAAGACAGTTGCATCTGTCAGGTAGGAAATTTAGGTACCACTTTGTGGGGAGGCTAAATTTAACTGATTTATGAGGCCATAAAAATCTCCAGGAAACACACAAAAAAAGAATGAAGGAATGCAACAGCTCCCCCTGGTGGCCAGAAGCTGGAATGTAAAATTGCCTCTATGTCTGTCTATATATGTTGTATGTCCATGGCATTGAATGTTTGCCTGTATATGTGCATAGTGATCCGCCCTGAGTCCCCTGCAGGATGGGAAGGGGGGAATATAAATGATGTAAATAATAATAAATAAATAATAAATAATAATACTAATAACAGGGACCCAAAGGTTTAAGGCAAGGCAACACCTTGGGGCTAGAGCAGCCCAGCAGGAAGTGCCCGGATGCAGGACAGGAGTGTGGAAATCACAAAGGGAAGGAGGCAGGACACTTCTGCTTCCAGTCTTGCCTCTTTTCCCCCTTTCTACCCTCCTCCTCCTTTTCTTACCTTTTTCACTTATTGTGAATGGAGAGAAAATTGGGGAGCACTCCTCTAATCGAGGGAGAAATGCTGACAGAAATGGAGGCATCAGATAATAATAATAATAATAACTTTATTTCTTGTGAGTCGCCCTCCACCACTGGTGCTCCGGGCGACTTACATTGTTTAAAAACCACGGGTACAACAGTTAAAAGCACAGGTATAGGTATAGATATAGAGAGCCATGAGAGGCTCAGCTTCCAGACCATCCAGTCAATCCCCAAACGCCCGGCCGAAAAGCCAGGTTTTCAGGTCAGACAGAAATCTGGTAGGGGCCAATGTGGCCCTGAGAGCAGGTGGGAGCGTGTTCCAGATCATAGGAGCCACCACAGAGAAGGCTCTCCATCGGGTCTCTGTCAGCCGGGCCTCTCTCACCCCTGGGATGGCTATACAGTCACCGTTTATAGCACGCACAGGTCTTTCGCTGTGTTGGTCTATCAGCCGGTCGCTCAAATAGGCAGGTCCGATTCTTTGCCGTGCTTTAAAGGTTAGCGCCATGAGTTTGTAGATCACTCTGCACTCTGTGGGCAACCAATGAAGGTCTTTCAAGATTGGTGAGATGTGGTTTCTCGCCGGTGCCCCAGAGATGAGTCTGGCCGCTGCGTTCTGGACGAGTCTCAACCTCCGAGTCGTGGACAATGGTAGGCCCGCATACAGGGCATTGCAGTAGTCAAGTCGGGAGACCACGGTGGCATGAATCACAGTCTTCAGCGCCTCTGATGGTAGGTAGGGGGCCAACCGACGGGCCCTGCGAAGGTGGAAGAAGGCACCATTGGCTGCGGCCTGGATCTGGGCCTCCATAAGCGCATCAGGTAACACGGAATGTTGGATAAGCAATGGTCAGATAAGCGAGACTCTACTGTACTTGAACCATACACATCAAAATGTTTTAAATGCTCCAAATGCCCTTTAAAAGACCTCCAAAAATAACTATTCATTGCACAGATGAAGCAACTCCTTCCTGTCTTGACAAAAAGTAACATTTTAGCAAGTTCATTCAAAAGGAGTTTGTGAATCTACTCTAAATTGTTAAAAGAGTTGAACCCTTGCCCCAAAATAGATTCAGCACCTTGGACAGGCCCTGTGAAGTTGAAGTACAGCCTCCTCCAAAGAAGGTAACTCATTACCAGAAACTTTATTTTCACCTTTTTGCTTCCAAGCTTTGGGAAAGAGACAGCTTCAATTTGTACCAGGTTTAATGAGAAACATTTCAGGAAATTCAGCCGGCAGCCCAAGCCTAGAAAATGAAATATTTATTGGGAATATGTAGAAGTAAGAAGTGAAAAGAAAGTAAACACCATTGTGGGGCAATAAATACAGGACGTCTTATATTGCCAAAAGGCTTCACGAAGTACAGCAGCCATAAAGAGACACAATTCTTGAAATGATGTGTTTTCACTTCAGCCACACAACATCTTGCCATTGTATTTACAGTGGGTTTCATACTCATTCCCTCTATCACAAGGCTAATATATCTGTCTCTTTGTGTTTCATGGTACATTCATAAACCATCAAACAAAACGTAGGCCCACCACCCCTTCTATTTCTTGATCACCATCCCATGAGCATGAAATATGGATTTTAAGGCTTTAAGGAAATAGAATGAGTAAGCAGCAATAGAACAAGATACTCAGAGACCCAGCTTCAAAAACGACTGCACGGGCAATTTTCATAGCCTTCTCCTAGATGTTCCAGCTATTGAATATAACGTTTTCTTTCCCACAGTTAATATTCTTTACCTTTCTATATGTACCTTAGACTGTATTATGAAATATATTTATTTACTATCAGACTAAATATAAAATCTATACTCACTAAACGTAAAGGTAAAGGTTTCCCCTAACATTAAGTCTATTCGTGTCTGCCTCTGGGGATGGTGCTCATCTCCATTTCTAAGCTGAAGGGCTGGCTTTGTCCACAGACACCTCCAAGGTCACACGGCCAGCATGACTGCATGGAGTACCGTTACCTTCCCACATAAGCAGTACCCATTGATCTACTCACATTTGCATGTTTTCAAACTGCTAGGTTGGCAGACACTGGGGCTAACTGCAGGAGCTCACCTCGCTCCCCAGATTCAAAATGCTGACCTTCCAGTCAGCAAGTTCAGCAGCTCAGCGGTTGAACCCACTGCACCACCAGGGGGCCCCTATAGTAACTAACTTGGGAATAATCACAATGGAACCCCAAGTTTTACTTCTAAAGAAGCAGGATGTCCTGTTAATTTTTCACGCAAGTAAGAAACAAAGTTAACCATTATTTATTATTTATATTTATGTTTGCAAAAACAACACCAAGAATCTGCCTTCATCTTTTACAAAGCCTTTGCACAGGATTCGCCACATTGATAATATTTCCATCCTTTTGTATCATGATCTACAGTATATATTTACAACATGCTCTGAAAAAAAATAGTCCAAATAAATTTGACTAATTGGGTATCAGATAGTTGTGAGCTTTAAATGACTGTCCTTGTCTGACAATCCTATCTAGACAGGATTGTGAGTCTATTAATGTATCTGTGACCTAGCAATCTCCCTGCCTGAACTGACAGAGGAAGTCTTAAACATTGTGTTGAAAACTCAAAGCTTTATAATGTCAAATGATGTATATTTATTTATATACTCCATGCCATGTCTCAATTAATACTACATCTGATGTATGTGGACAGGTAAACAAAATCTAATATTTGTACTGGGTTAAAGAATAACCATCTATGGGCAAACGGACTAGTTATGATTTTACTGGTATGGATTTTAACCAGATCAATTTTTACCTTCAAGCTGCCTAGAATCTCTGCAGACATGATAGACTAAATTTGATTATCTGTTTAGGATATTCATCAATCTAGACTCTTTTCTCATCTTTCTTGGGGATTTTTCTGTCAGTTTAGTTGTGGGTTGTATTTGCTCCTGGCGCTCCCTACAATATACCCTAATACTCACCCAGAATCACATTGTTAGTATATACAACATATTATTATGTAGCTGCTTAGAGACAGAGGCCATCCTCTGTTCATGTGGACTAATTCAATGGCAAAATTTTCTGAGAATTGAGAAGAGAAGGCTGAGGGGAGACATGATGGCCCTGTATAAATATGTGAGGGGAAGTCATAGAGAGGAGGGAGGAGGCTTGTTTTCTGATGCCCTGGAGACTAGGACGAGGAAAAATGGCTTCAAGCTACAAGAAAGGAGATTCCACCTGAACATTAGGAAGAACTTCCTGACTGTGAGAGCTGTTTAGCAGTGGAACCCTTTGTCCCGGAGTGTGGTGGAGGCTCCTTCTTTGGAAGCTTTTAAAAAGAGGCTGGATGGCCATCTGTTGGGGGTGCTTTGAATGTGATTTTCCTGCTTCTTTGCAAGGGGTTGGACTGAGATAGCTCACAAGGTATCTTCCAACTCTGATTCTATGTCAGTGATGGATGGGAGAAATATTCATATGTTTATTTGGCATTTCTTCACTGGGAAGAATGTCCACATTCTTATTACATCAAGCACACAAGCAGTCAATAATGCAGTATTTCAATGTAATAGAACAGAACAATTAATATCCAAAAGGTTTCGGTGGATGGAATATCTAAAAATAATATTGTTCAGCATCATACATGCTTTTGGGGGAACTGATCAGTGAAAATAGGATATTATATAATATTTACGATTTATTCTAATTGTGTTGGTATGAACTGAATAAAATTAAAACATTGAAAAATCATCATCTTTTTTTGTACCCTGCCACCATCTCCCAAAAAGGGACTCGGGGCAGCTCACAGAAGCACTCCAAATGCCATATGCAGGCAACAATACATAAGTATTAAATAGAGTGACATAAGTATAATCAACAGTGCATAAAAATCTCATTAATAAAATTATAAAAAATTGAAAATTATAAAATTCCTAAAACACAGTGGAACCTGCCAGCCGGCTATCTGTCATACCAATCAATTAAATTGAAGGCCAGTACTATCAGTGATTCATCACATTGGCCATGGATTACTCAGGATCAGAGGCCTGTCTGAAGAGCCATATGCTGGCTTTAGCTTATAAAGCCCGGCCTAAACGGTTCCAGCCCAGCTTATTTGGCCGAACATATATCCTCCTATGAACCATCTAGGAGCTTAAGATCATCTGGGGAGGCCCTGCTCTCAATCCTGCCTGCCTCGCAAGCACGATTGGTGGGGCGAGAGACAGGGTCTTTTCAGTGGTGGCCCCCTGGCTATGGAACTCCCTCCCCCAGGATATTAGATTGTCCCCCTCCCTCCTGACTTTCCGAAAAAGGTAAAAACTTGACTCTTTGAGCAAGCTTTTGAAAATGCAGTGGAATAGAGAACATGGAACTATGAATGATGAACATGGAATGGCCAGACGATGTTACTGGAAAACGTTTCTAACACAATGACACAGTTGATTTTATGTTTTAATGGTTTTATATATGTTGCACTTTTATGAATGTCTGGCATCAAATTGTACTGATCTGTAACCCGCCTTGAGTCGCTGTATGGCTGAGAAAGGCAGGCTATAAATATTGCAAATAAATATATAAATAAATGTTAGACTCAGTCAGAAGGCCTGAAGAGAGGGGCCAAGTCTAATTTCATTAGGGAGGGTATTTCAGAGCCAGGGAGCCAGCACGAAGAAGTCCCTCTCTCTCGTCCCCACCAACCGTTCTAGGGAAGGCGGTGGGACCGAAAGAAGGCCTCCCCAACAGATCTTAATGCCCACGATGGTGCGTAGAAAGAGATGCAGTCTCAGCAACACGTTGGACCCAAAGCACATAGGGATTTATAGGTAATCACTTACACTTTGAATTGGGCCAGGAAACTTATCGGGAGCCAATGGAGCTGCTTTATAAATAAATAAATAATTGAAACATACTTTTCTCGTTTCTGGCCTTGTAGATATACATATACTACTGTTTAATTCTATAATAATTTTAATAGTTTTGCTTTCATTTTTACTGTTATTTTGATTGTATATGGGAAATCTGGTGAGAAAGACTAGAAAATCCAATATCCAAATTAATAAAATAAACAGGGGCCAGATTAATTTGTTCTCAATATTTTAAGCAATTCACACGATTATATATGAAAAAGAGGGCAAGAGGCATGATGGATACAAATATATTCAAATGGAGGTACAATAAATATGTCTGACTTCCTGCTGATACCAATATTTCAAAATAGACAGAGTGGAGAGCGACTTAACAGCACATGCAATTCACGCAAAATGCCTTCCCTGGTATTAATGATCAGTAGGTAATATCCCTAATAAAGTAACAATATTGAAAAAAGCAGCACTTTAAAAAGTTCCAGGGAAAGCACTTAACCATGACAAATTGTCCTGGCATAACCATTTATTCAAAATATACTTTGCCATCTTGAAATGTCTAACGGGAAAACTAGGGCTTTTTTAAATAGTTGGTGCTTTCAGGTTCTTTGTTCTGCTTCACAGGCTTTTGACTGTTGGAATGATTCTGGCTGTCTAGAAGAAAGAGATTTATAATAAATACTGTAAGGTTTTACATATTTTGTCAGCCATAAAAATTACAGTCTTTGCCTCTTTTGTTGTGTTGTAGCAGAGTGAAATGCATTTGCTGCCTAAAGCTGAAGCTTCAGAATCAGCCGCTTGATTTTACAATGTTTTCCTTGCTCTTGTTCTCTCTCAAACACATACACACACACATCCCTAAATTGTGTGATAAAGCAGGATATTATAATATTATGACATTAATCTAAAAATAAGTCATTTAATGATTCTGTATTTACATAAAATACTTCTGGAACAGCAGGATTAAAGAATAGATGACCTCACAGCTATAAATCCATATTAGTCAACACCATACAAAAATTTCATGGAGTCTGTTTAAAAAAGAAGTTTAATTCATACTTTTCATCATTTAAGCCATCTCATATGCATTTTAAAAAGAAAATTCTGGGTTTTTTTTGTGCAAAATGAATATTTATATATTCTAGATATTTTAGTCTAATAATTGAAAATTTGAATTGAATTTTCTATGCGTAGGTACTGTATCTTAACTCAAAAAAAACAATTCCAGGAGATCATAAAATAAGTGCTGACCTCTTCCACTCTCTCTGCCTTATTTATTGTGTCAGAAGTGAATTGAGAATACACTTATAATGCATTTATTTAAAAAATAAAAGCCACAAACAAAGTTAAAAACGTGGCATTATACTAAATTTTCTTTGACTAGAAGCTGGCCACTTGGTGTGGCTGTAAGAAGGTCCTGCATTGCACATGTGGCAGAGCTCAGACTGCATTGTAATAAGTGGTCTGTGGTTGCTCTTATCCACACTCACATGTCGTGGACTCCACTTAGTAGCCCCATTTCTTAAGGTTAGCTCTGTATATCTTGGTGCCAGAGCGCAGTCTGTTCAATGCCTTCCAAGTTGCCCAGCTTTCTGTGTGCCCAGGGGGTAGTTTCTCATCTGGTATCAGCCACTGATGGCTTACTTCATCACACTAGAGCAGGGGTGCTCACACTTTTTCAGCATGCGAGCTACTTATAAAGCAACCAAGTCAAAATGATCTACCTACCCACTACAAAAATGTGAAACATATAACACAAGATCTGCTTTGAACTGGGTTTTCTGAGACCACACTGCCATATAATCTGATTCAAAGCAGATAACATGGGATTTTATTCAACTGTGTGGAAAGGACCTCAGATAACCCAGGGCTGGCAGCACTTGGGTGGCGTCGGGAGCCTGCGGGATGGGACTGAGCCTTCCTCCCGCCCTGCCTGCGATCTACTAGGATGCCCTAAGTGATCTACCAGTAGATCGTGATCTACCTAATGAGCACCCCTGCACTAGAGAATGAATCTATTTTAAATCTGGCTGCTCTGTGTGTGTGTGTGTGTGTGTGTGTGTGTGATAAAACTGTATCTATGGAGGCAAAATATTCTAAGGTGAACTCTAGGTGAAACAGAGCCTGGCACTACCCTCTTTTACTACATACTGTACATCTCAATTTTCATTGTCCCAGTTTGATGATAATATATGTGCCTTACTGAGAACTCACTGTACACCATATACATTTAGTGGGATAATTTCAGCCAGCTTCACAAATTGTATGGGCTGAAGCTATGGATTGAAGTATACATGCAGAGGATGAAACCCAGTCTGCTGATTCCAGGTATAGTGGATTTATGATAGGTAGCAATCTTTATATGCATACAGTATATTCAATAATTCCAACTTTACATGTTTATAGAATTGATTATTAGATTGTTTCATTCTCTGCACAACCCTATATGGTTGAATGGATGCGGGACTAGTTACTGTCCACCTTCTGCCTTACCCATCTGATTGCTTGGCATAAGTGATCAAGTCCTATCTTCCACATTTCCCAGCAGGTTACCCTGATCCCACTAAGTCAATGAATCTGCTCTTTTGGGTTACAATAAATAGATTTATTCCAGACTCTCTCTCAGTAAAACAAGCCACCAATAATTTGTTGATTCCATGGTTGCTGCTAAATTCTGATCCACTGTTTTATAAATCATTGCCAGAGTGCTGATACTATAGAAGAGCATAAAGTGTGATGGAATCATTTTTCATATCTAGGACTGAAAATGTTGGGATTACTTTAAACTTCTCAGGGCCCATCTACACTGTAGAATTAATGAAGTCTGTTACTACTTGAACAGTCATGGTTCCATTCTGTGAAATCACGGAGTTGTAGTTATGTTCAAGATCTTTCTGTAGCCTTCTTTGCCAAAGAGTGCTGGTGCATGACCAAACTACAATTACTAGGATTCCATAACATTGGGCCATGGTAGTTAAGGTGGTATCAATCTTCTTTGTTCATTCCAAAGTGCAGATGCATTGAGAGAAAAAGAAATCATTCCAAACCAGTGTTTACCCCCACAGTCTTTGGCCTTTAGCATCTGGAGTTAGGAAAGGGAGGGAATCGCATTAAGAATCTCATGAGTAGAAATTATTGTACTGTGGGAGCCACGGAAACAATCGAAAACACTTTAGTGCTTTCGATCGCAAAAACTGTTTGCAATTTAAACCTGGAAAAGTTTAGAGTGATGCAATTACATGACTAAATACTTATCTTCAGTCCTAAGTAACATGCTGTTTTCTTGACGTGATCATGCAGCAACTAACTGCTGACTAAAAGCATATATTAATCTATATTAATCTAAGCACTACAGGAATACAGTGGGGACTTCCTTAAATTGATATTGCTGGTATGAAACATTCTGCAAGCAAGCGGTACTGCTGAAAATGCAGCAAAAGACAATTCAACATACTTGCATACTTGCATTCAGCTTTCTCTGTCAGATGCTGAACAGACATGCTCATTTTGATATTATGTATTAAATTTATATCCTGTCTTTCTTTCAATAAGCTCATACATAGCTCTGTTTTCTACACTTTATCCTCAAAACAACCTTATCAGGTAGGTCATGCTGAGAAAAAGCGACTGGCTGAAGGTCTCTCAAATATTTTTATGACTCCGAGTGCATCTATGCTGCAGAATCAATGCAGTTTGGCACCACTTTAACTGCTATGACTCAATGCTATGGAATCACAGGAGTTGTGGTTTTACAAGGTCTCCCAGGTTGTGTTCAGACTTTGCATTTTGGAGGTAAGCAGCCTCTTAGGGTGCTTCCAGACAGCACGAAAATACGGGTTTTTAATGGAGGACAAAAAAACTCAGGACCTGAGAAAGTGTCTTCATACATACTTGTTTTAGGTGCTGTGTACATGTGCCCTTAGAGGACATTTGTTTAGATCACATCTCTCAAATTCAAGGTTTGCAGGCCAAATCTGGCCCACCACAACATTTTATGTGACCCTCCAAAGGCTCAACTACAACTGTATTCCTCATCATTAGACATCATGACTGATGGGAGTTGTGATACAGTAAACATCTGGAAGGTTACAGTTCTCTTGAATAAAGATGGTGAAGTTTGGATTCAGATATAAGGCTTATGTATATGATCCCTGATTTTAAAATGTCCTTTAATCTTTTCCCAACCTCAGAACCACAAGTGCTGTTGGCTTGCAACTCCCATTATCCCCAGTCCACATGGCAGATTAATCAAAATTGATGGGAGTTGTCATTCAATAATATCTGGGGACCCAAAGGTTATTGACGAGCACCAACTATTATGGCCCTCTGCACCCATGAATTCAATGGCCCTTTGAGGGCAACCAAAAGGCTGATGTGGCCCTTGATGAATTTGACACACTTGTTTAGATGACCAGATATCACATCCAAATACTTGTTCAAAAATGGATGTTCAGCCCACACTGCCACCACCCTGGCTACACAACTAACTAAGGTATTGATAAAGTGGTGAGATTAGGCAAGATTACCAGGCAGCTTTGAGTCTTCTTGTGGAGAGAAAAACTGGGGTATAAATAAATGTAATAGTAGTAATAATAATAATAATTTTTTGTGTTACATTTCAAAACCAAATGCACAGCATAGCTTTATTCAGGAGAATTCCCATAAACCTCTTTCATTCAAAGCCATTATTGTTGTTTTACTTTGCTATCAACCAAATGAGTCATAGAATTTAATACAAATAGGTAACTATGGCTATGTTTATGAATTCCTACCATCTTCCTGGTTATCATCTTGTAGAAATCTGTCAAGATAAAGTTAAGACCACACATTTGAAACTGCTTAAAAGTACTTACATTTTAAACTTAGCACTTACATGTACAGTTCCCAAAGTCTGTACTAGTTAAAGTTTAAGAAGAAAGGGTTTTTTGTGCTGTATCTGTGTTTTAAAGCTATGAACTTTCCTTTAAAATGTCACATTTTGGAATAACCTTTAAAGAATGTGTAACTGGAATTCTAATACAAATATATTTGAGCAAAAATCTATACATTTCCTGAAGTCAGTTATGTACTGTCATTGTCTTCTTTATAATTTGTTTGAAATTGTACATCTCTTTCCCCCTTCATCTGGACTGAGTAATAAATTTCCACACTCAAATAGGATAATATAGTAAGGGTTTCCTTTTTTCTTTTATAATACTTCAAAGTTTATTTCTTTTTCTCACTTGGACAAATTACACCTTTAACATTTTTACTTCTTCAATGGCACTGTAACATAGCATGGTGAGTTAAACCGTCAGCTACAGAAAATCTTGCTGACTAGAAGGTTGGCAGTCCAAGCCACGGGTCAGGGTGAGCTCCCGCCATCAGCCCTAGCTTCAAAAACAGTAATGTGAGTAGATCAATAAGTACTGCTTCGGCAGGAAGATGAAAAAGGCACCCATGAAGACATGCCGGCAACTCAATCAGAAAGGCATCCATGAACAACAGGCTCCTCAACATGGAAAATGGAACAACTGCATCTTCCCATGGCCAAAGTTGAGCACAGCCTCCAGTTGCCGGAGATGGAAAAGAGGGAATCCTTTGTTGGAGCATGTAAGGAATCGGTGAATGTAAACTGTAAAATAAGATGCATGAAGCTGATTGGTTGGGCCATGCCCGGGGAGCAGACTGAACCTGGGACTTTTGGATACTGTTACATTTTTGTTCAGGCTTGAGCTATGCAAGTGCTTTGAGCAGCAGAGCGAGAAGCAGAGAGAGACAGACTGGAATATGCTCTCGCTTCATTGAGCTGCTGAAGGAATTTATCCACATGGACAAAGAAAGACCATTTTAAATCTCTCATAAAAGGACATTATGTGAGTTGATGTAACTGACTACATTGTACACATGTTCTGAACTACCAAGAGTAAACTACTTGTTCTTTTTTGTTCATCTGCATGGCATGTTTTCTTTCTCTGGCAAGGCAGTGTGTGGGCTGATCAAATGTGAACTACATGTGGTTTATTTTTACATTACACCACAGCCTTGGCTTCTGATTATGTACTGTCTTTATTAATGGAATAGCAGCATTGAATGTTTGCCATATATGTGTTCTGTGATTCACTGAGTCCCCTTAGAAGCTAGAGTGGAGTATAAATAAATTATTATTATTATTATTATTAAAGATTTCATTGAATCTCAAAGACAAAGGTTGGCTATGCCATTGTATTTTAGATGTCTATGTATTGATGTGAAAGCTGGACAGTGAAGAAAGTTGAAAGGCACAAAATAAACTTATTTGCAATACTGAAGAAGAGTTCTGCAGATACTATGGACTTCTTAAAAAAGATAAATGGGGCTTCAAAACAAATCAAGCCTGAACTCTCTCTAAAAGCCAAGATGACTAAACTGAGACTATTGTACTTTGGAAATGTTTTGCGAAGGCATGATTCATCTCATATTTGGGGCAGCAAAGTTAAAAAATGTTCTTTAAACTTTAAAAATTCTAACTTACTAGAGGCAGATTGAACTTTTAACTGTGAAGTTCTGACACTAGACTAGGAAACTATGTTATACTAATAATCTATTTGAATACCCATCAATTAATAATGTTAATTAAGTCCTGCTATACAGTGGCAGATAGAAACATATTTACTTTTCACTCACTGAAAAACAGAGTCTAAAAGCACCACACAACGACAACACCTTAATATTTAGAGATGCTTGCTATATTTTATTTTCCTTTCCTAGTCACTTCTCAACAAACCATTAAAACAAATCATGCTACTAGGGTACTAGAAATGTCAGTGAACACCATAAAAGTTATATAACCATAAATCTTTTTACAGAGGAGGAGGCAGCCTGTGTGTAGCAGATATTATCTGATTTACAAATGAACAGGACTTTTGAAATTTTGAAAAGCTAGGAAGGAATTAGGAAAACAGCTGTCATGTGCCATGCATATCTAATTAAGATAACCTGGAATCGTCAACATGAGTCTTCTCTTTAACTGGCAGTTTTCAAAGCACCTTTTCCCAAGGCAATCTTACTGAATTCCTGTTTTTATTTTACAACAGGATCCTGCATCTTAAAGGTTTGGTCCTCGGGGCCAAACAAAGCAAGAGTCAGAACCAGGTGCAAAAATTGCTGCAGGGGCACTATCTTAAAACATATGCCAGTGTGAAAAAGCCCTGCTGGGGAATGATGATGGTGAAAAAGAGTAGGACAGTATTTGTGTAGCATCATAACCTAGATGAATAGTAGCTTTATTCGGGGCTCTTATATAGGAAAGCAAATAGCAAGGCAAAACATAATAAAAATTATGAGTTCTGGCTGCCTCACCTGCACACAGAGGAGATATGGGATAGAAGGCACATAAAAACAGAACCAGGGATTGGGCAGGAAACACTAGAGCAGTGGTTCTCAACCTTCCTAATGCTGCAACCTCTTAATACAGTTCCTCATGTTGTGGTGACCCCCAACCATAAAATTTGCAGTGCTACTTCATAACTGTAATTTTGCTACTGTTATGAATCATAATGTAAATATCTGATATGCAGGATGTATTTTCATGCACCAAATTTGGCAAAAATACTGGATATGCCCAAATTTGAAAACTGGTGGGGTTCAGAGGGGTTGATTTTGTCATTTCGGAGTTATAGTTGCTGGGATTTATAGTTCACCTACAATCAAAGAGCATTCTGAACTCCATCAACGATGGAATTGAACCAAACTTGGCACACAGAACTCCCATGACCAACAGAAAGTACTGGAGGAGTTTGGTGGGCATTGAGTTTTGGAGTTGTAGTCCACCTACATCCAGAGAGCACTGTGAACTCAAACAATGATAGAACTTGGCACAAATACTCAATATGCCCAAATGTGAACATTGGTGGACTTTGGAGAAAATAGACCTTGACATTTGGGATATGTAGTTGCTGGGATTTATAGTTCATCTACAAAGAGCATTCTGAACCCCACCAACGATAAAATTGGGCCAAACTTCCCTCACAGAACCATCATGTCAAGTAGGAGATAAAGGTACCACATTAAAGTGGGGAGGCAATTTTTGACTGATTTATGAGGCTATTAAAAAAAAGACCCCAGGAATCGCTGAGGAATGTGGAAAGAACAACAAGGAATGCTGGAAAACACGGAGAGATTATGAGTGCGTCAGCTCCCCCTGGTGGCCAGAAAGTTTGCCTCTGTTTGTCGATATGTGTAATACATCAAATTGTATGTACTGTACTGTACTGTGATAAATGTCACATATTTATATGTCATATGTTGAACTGCAGGGATTGTCTGCAAGTATGTGTACTGTAATCCGCTCTGGGTCCCCTTCAGGGTGAGAAGAGCAGAATATAAATAAAGTAAATAATAAATAAATCATGGCCAACAGAAAATACTGTGCTTTCTGATGGCCTTTGGCGACCTCTCTGACACCCCCTCACAACCCCCCTAGGGTCCCAACCCCAGGTAGAGAAACACTGCTCCAGAGTGCCTGGGAAATGTCTCAAAAGAAATTGTTTGACATGGACTTACTTCAATTAACTTATTTTTGTCCCCCTTGAAGATTTCTTTCTGATTCCCCCTCTCCACTACTTCCTTGTAGTAATCATCTCACAACTACTGTATGTCTGATTTCACAAATGTCAGTGTGTGCTGACAATATTGGTTCAAGACACTTCATATACCCCCAAATCTCCAAAACACATTTGTCTGTGTTTAAGGTGCGATGGGCATTTCTATGTACATGAAGAACAGAATTCTAAGAAATCTGCTTAATGTAATGAGAATAGTTACCTATATTAACAACAGAGGCCAAATATGATTCATTACACTAGCCAACACACAGACATTTGTGTGTCTCAAATGTTAGACCTATATCTGGGTATATTTGATCTCCTGATTCCCAAAATGGCACTAGTTTTTGAGATACAGAACATGTGGCATCTACCAGTCACCATCTGCTCACCTGTAGAAAACCATAATAATGATGTCTAAGAAACTAGAGCTGATGTGGTCTCTCAAAAAACAATTTTCTGAATCAGCACCCCCAAATAACCACAGGAACAGGGCTAAAAACCAGGACATCAACATTATTTTGTTGTTATGATGTGTAATTCATTCATTCTTCCCCGTTTGTTAAATTTATATATTTTTCCAGAAACTTCCTTTTAAAATCATTAACTAATGCTAGATGGCATTCTCTGTGGCTGCTTCCAGGCTATGAGACTCCTTTCATAGATGTATTTACCTGACAGTATTAATGGTAGCAGAATATCTGGGGTACTTTCCAATAATAATCACTAGCCCATTGTATATAGCGGTAGAATGTTAGTGGGGAACACTGGTTTTTGTGCAAGTGTGGTTGTGTGTGACAAAAGAAGAATGTAATAACAGTCCCTTCTAACTCAACACTTGCAGATCAACCAAAAGTGGTAGAAGATTGCTATTCTATTGCCTTTATATTCTGATTATTAAGAATGTTATCACTTTTATGGTTTTTGCAGCATGTGCTTGCATGAAGCCCTTTCCCTCATATTATTAAATGGTTTAATTAAGGCTTGTGACCTTCATCTGTCCAGAAAATAATTGAAGACCCAGCAATTAAATTGCTGTTCAGAGAGCAGGTTGTTTACCTAGATCGGTGATTCAAGTCCATTTATTAAACATTTCAGTATTCCTAAAATAAGCTATTTTCCAAGATCAAAACAGTGAGGTCTCTGGGAAAACCTGTGCCTGGACTGAACTACAGATTCCAGCTGTTTTTGCTCATTAATATTTCTATGACAAGTGCTCCAGCTGATTTCAGTAGAGTTTTGTTATTAATAGGTATAATAAAAAATCACCAATGAGCAACATAATTAGAGAATGTATGAATAAAAAACAGCTGCAATATAATGTCATTGAAATGTTGCAAAATGATTTGGCTTTGAATTCCTGGACTGCTTGTTCTGACTTTTTCTCTGCCAATTCAGATCAGTGTGATTTTTAATCCCTGTCTTCTTCTTTTCTAATAGTCTTCCCATTATTCATTATAAAAGGAAATATGTTATTTCATACATTAAGAACATATGTAAAAGCTAAAAGACATGGGAATTGGAACGACTGGATGACGAGATGGGACAATGTTTTTATTAGGAGACACAAATGATGTATGCTTTTAGTATTCTTGTTATGGTTTTAAATTATACGTTAATGTTTTTAAATGTTTTATGGTGTTTTGGGGCATTGAATCGTTGCTATTGTTAACCACCCTGAGTCGCCCTGAGAAGGGTGGCATACAAATATAGTAAGTAAATAAATAAATAAATATGTACAACCTGAAAATGTAACAGGAAGTTAATTGTGTGCATCATACAGATGTACTAAAAAGAGAATAACGGTTACTCAAAGTTCTTTGGGTAATATAGGCTTCCTGGAAAATCTGGATTTATGAACACATTGGTATTAAGCTGAAAATAAAGTTTATTTCATTCAATAGGGGTCACAATAGTGTGCATGTACCTTCAATCACTGTTGACTTATGACAACCCCGTCCATTTCATAGGGTTTTCTTAGACAAGGAATACTCTGATAGTTTTGCCATTTCCTTCCTCCTTAACATATCATGTGTATTAATATAGGGCTAAAAGCGCACACCTCCTTATCTGGGAGTAAGTTTCATCAAATACAATCATATGAATGGGACATAAGCCAAATAAACTTTGGCTGCACTCTTGTTAGTGCATTGAGGTGGTATAATCACACTATCATAGACAATGGCAGGAGGAAGGAAAAGGTTAAAGATACAGTCATTGAGAAAACTGGCTGCTGGAATTGACCAATATTGTCTCCCTTCCCTCACCATTGCTAGAAAAAGTGCAGCTGCTAGAAAATTGCACTAATGGGGATTTCAGTTTTATCACTTCATCATACAGGGCTAGAATTGGCGGCATATGCCAATCTAGCACCAGACACCCATGTAGCCAACCGGCTCTCATCAGACAATGTCATGCCAGTTCCGTAGGTGGAAAAGGGTGGAACCAACATGCCATTGTGGAAACACAGAAGGCTTCCTGTGTTGCATGTATCTATGGGGGAGGCCATGTGCTCCAGGTGCATTCATGCTTCCCCCCATGTGATAGCAATCCCTGTGGACGTTGGAGGTTATGCAAGGTGAGGCGTAGGGCACCATATTCCCCACACTTCACGGTAAAGCGGAGTGCCATCGCCTCCTGCCGCCAGCCGTCTGATGAGTTGTAATTCTATATGCACTTCTTGGAGAGTAAATCTCACCAAATTCAATGGGATTACCCTCCGATTAGATATGTATAAGTTATAGCACCAGGAATGTGGCGCAGCTGGCTGGGTGTCAGCTGCATAAGATCTCTACTGACCAGAAGGTCATGAGTTCGAGGCCTCCCCAGGTCGGGGTGAGCTCTCAACCAATTTGTGTAGCTCGTTGTTGACCTTTGCAACCCGAAAGACAGTTGCATCTGTCAAGTGAAAAATTTAGGTATGACTTTGTGGGAAAGCTAAATTTAACTGATTTCTGGAATGTTAAATTGCCTCTATATCTGTCTATATGAGTTGTATGTCAATGACATTGAATGTTTGCCTGTATGTGTGCATTGTGATCTGCCCTGTGTCCTATGCGGGGTGAGAAGGGCGGAATATAAATGACATAAATAAATAGTAAATAAATATACACTCTGCTGGCTCTGACCTTTCATATTTCTTAGGACAGGATCATCGGTCCCATAAACATATCCCTGGCATTATGTTGTATTTAAATAAACAGGACTGGCATATTAACCCTCCACATTCGCTAAGGTTAGGGGTACAAGTTTCCCATGAAAGTGAAAACCCACAAATAAAGAAACTGATATGTTTTTATTTATTGATTATTATTTATTTTGGACATTTGTATCCCATCCTATCTCGACCTCCGCAGAGAGACTCAGGACGGCTAACAACCGGAACACCATGGTACCCACAACCAAAAGCATAAATATACAATTTAAATAAAAACAGTATAAAAACAGTATAAAAACATTCAAGCAGTCAAACAATTACTGACTTAAGTCATTGACCTAAAGCAGTCCATCAAGTCCATTAAAACCGTCGCTTTGCCAGCAGGTCAGCTTAGTCTGCAAAGGCCTGATCCCATAGCCAGGATTTCCCTTGTTTCCGAAAGGTCAAGAGTGATGGAGTGGATCTGATTGGGATAACATCTCTCTAGGAATTGCTAGATTTTCTAGCACAACTCTCAGGTCTACTTCCATTGGAAGAGAACCACACAATTGCATTGGAAGACCTAGAGAGTATTGGGGAGGTCTAAAAATACCTAAGTTCGACAACATGGTATGAGGATGTTGATCATAGAGCCATATTGGAGGGCCTAAAGCAGTGGTTCTCAACCTGTGGATCCCAAGGTGTTTTGCTTACAGCTCCCAGAAATCCCAGTCAGTTTACCAGCTGTTTGAATTTCTGGGAGTTGAAGGCCAAAACATCTGGGGGCCCATAGGTTGAGAACCACTGGCCTAGAGGTTCTTAGAGACAGTATTTTAAATAAAATTCATGAATTATCAAATCCATAAAAGTCAAAATTGCAAAGGTGGAAGGATGACTATATTATGCTATGCTGTTACTAACACATATCTCAGTCCCAGCTATTCTGACATGCTCTTCTGCATTCCAGAGGGCATCTGATGATGATTGGCTCCTAATGAAGATATGATCTATCTTTAGCAGATCTATTTTTGAAAACCATTAAGGCCTATCTTATAAGTCATTGCTAATCACCTTCAGGCTTACCTATAATATATTTTAAGTAAATAAGAGGTGAACAGTAATCAGATATATCAGAGATGCTCAATGAAGAAGTCTGAAAACAGCTTATACCTCTGACTGAGATTTTTCTACAAAAATCATTTGCAAAGACAGGTATGCATGTACTATCAAATAATTTATATTAATATGCACAATATTAAATCATAAAATGTTTCTATTATTAGTATTTTTGTTCTATTAAGAGAATCCCAATAGTTGAATATTTTACAATCCAAAACCTTTTATTGTTTTATTTTTAACAATCATATTGCAGAAATTATATTTTTAATCAAGATCAAAAACAAACCATTGGTATGATTGTTTTAACTCCTTCTCCATCCCAAGAATCTACACATATATGTATACATAAAGCACATATACGGTACTTCAGAACCAGGGCCATACCCAGGATTTTGATTCGGGGGGGCTGAGTTTGATTCGGGGGGGGGAGGGTCTGAGTCTGGGTGAGAGAGGGTCTACCCTACCAAACCTTTTGCATTGTTATCCCAATACCCCCATGCATATGGGATATATTGAGCATGGTGATCAGATCATGATATGAATACACATAACAGTTTAAATAATGTACTAGGCTGAGAATTTCGGGGGGCTTCAGTACATGCCTGTTCAGAACAGTGCCTACAATAATTGTTCCCCTTTACACTATTTCCCCTCTTTCACCCCTCCCGCTGCAGTGACCTCTCATCCTTGAAGACAGTTATATATAATCTTACCCACCCTTCCCAGTAAAACATTCACCCATTCTTCCCTCTAGCACAGTGGTTCTCAACCTGTGGGTCCCCAAGTGTTTTGGCCTACAACTCCCAGAAATCCCAGCCAGTTTACCAGCTGTTAGGATTTCTGGAAGTTGAAGGCCAAAACATCTGGGGACCCACAGGTTGAGTGCCACTGATCTAGCTAAAGAATCATCATCTAAAAATTACAAGGAAAACTTCTAAAAAAGCTCAAATTATAGGGGCTATTCTAAAATGTTTTCCCTTTCTCCCATGAAGTTCAAAGATAGCTCCCATTCCTTAACAAAATTCTTCTCTATTTTGTCCCTATTCATCATAGCCAATTTATCCATATCCCTCATTCCTAAAACTTTCACTATCCATTTTCTTTTTTTTCCTTCTTAATCTCTAGCCCTTTGTCTTCTTCATCTGCCTTCTCTAATGTTGCATTCTCATTTCTTCTTGCATCTAGTGATTTATTACTGAGTCTGGTACATATTTCTCCCTGTAAAGTGCAAAGATATTTCTCCATACACTTGATCCCAATCCTCCTGCAGGTCCACTTCCCCTCCTCCCATGAAACTTACTAAAGTGTTAATCTTCCATTTATGTATAGTTTCATCTGTTATTTACTTTATGCCACCAAATCCCAAGCCTAGCTTTTCCTCTCTTGCTTCCAGTGGGGTAATTAAGTCCACTGGATGTTCTGTTTTTTCTGTTTCTGTTTTTTCTTTCTTCCTCAAAATGATATTACAGCATTGATGTTTTTCCCACTGACGCTCGTACTTGATGCACCATTGTCTTCATTATATCAGTTCTGTTCTGGGTCAATGATTGCCTCACTTCTTTAAATCCTGCTATCATTTCGTTTTCAATTCCTACAAAGATCTGCTTGAACTGATCTCTCATTTCTTGAATCTCTGCCAGAATCTTATGATTTAAATTTCCCATGTTAGCTGGTAATTCAGCTGATGTTCTTATTTTTTCTTATTTAAATATATAATGTCTATGTCCAACAATTACTTAGACTTTCAAGATGACACAGATGTTTGGTTGTAATCCTTCTTCTATTATAGTTATCTTTCCTTCCTAATGGTTCTGTTTTATCTTTAGTCTTATGTCTTTTGGTACAGTGCATATCTCAATTAATTCAATGTGTATGGGTATAATAAGACAGTCTTGAAGAGCCTCATCACACTAAACAAAAAATCCACTTAAAATCCAGTTTCTGCCTCCTGTAGAATTGCGGGTTTATAGTTTAGGGAGGGGCCTTTAACAGCCTCACTAAACTACAAACCCCAGAATTCTGCAGGAGGCAAAAACCGGATTTTAAGTGGATTTTTTCTGTAGTGTTATGAAAGATGTTAAATATTAAATGGCTTGTTCTCACAGAGTCTTGGTTTTTGTCATATATTGATGATTCAGGTGTGGCCTTGACATTGAATGTAGTCTAAACAGTGCAGGACTCTCAGCTAACGCTTGCTTATTTCTTTTCCAATCATTGAAATAATTATATAGTTCCAAAATACACACTTTATTTTGTGTTATGAAGTAGATTTTTCTCTTGCCTCCATAAGGTTGATCTCAATATATGATGGTCGTCCAAATCGACTAATCGTGTAGCAAGAATATTTCTTCAACATTTATCTCCTCTTTATTATAATATTGCTTACCAAGAGAGAGAAAACACACGCTCCAATATCTCTTGGGTAGAGTTATATTTTCAAAACCAACTCAAAAGATGTAACGTAGATAAGGAAAGGTTTGTCTTCTTCTGTTCTGGAACAGTTAAACGTATATTCCTGTTCTGGTTATATCGCCAGTAGGATTGTCATTTGAAGGAAAGTTAACCGTAATTAAATCTCCTACCTCAAAGAACCTCCTTGTGCTGTTTCTTGTTGTCTGTTTAGCTTCTTTGCTGAAAGTTTGGCTTTGATTAAAACTTTCTTCCCAAGGCAATAGCCTTGTTGTTGATTTTCTATGGTTTCCCTTGGACTGTATGTGTACCACACAAATTAGTACACTAAAGTAATTTGGGGGTGGGCGGGGAGGGGCTCAAGCTGGTGCACTACGACTCTCCTTTACCAAGGAAAGCTTTTCCACTGTTTTGCTTGCTTCCTCAGAGCGGTGAGAACAGGACCTCGTTCTTCCGCCACTGAATTGGAAGTCAATAGTTGTGTATTTTATAATGGATTTTTAATATTTATGCATTAGAGGTTAGAATAAGCTTCCTTTTAAAAAATGCTTCTGTATTTACTCAGTTTTAAGAAAATGCATTACAGTCTCACCATTTGAACGAATTAATTAGCACATGGAAAGAAACTGCCACTATTTTCTCTGCTAACTTCTAGAACAACAACATGTATAAGCTGTGATTGCAAAGGGGTTTTTTTTTTAACTCTGGAGTACTTTTACTGACTTGAGTGAAGCTATTTTGGACTCAGGGGTTTGAGGGCCACTGCCAAAAGTGAGCAGAGCATGAAATTAATTTGGGATGTACTTTCTGGCTTTTAATGTACTTATTCATAATTCATTTAGGCAGGCTGAAAAGTTGAACAAATATCCAGGATTTTGTATTTTACCTTGAGCAGAAACAAGCTAAACAGATCACTCTGTATGAGCCATTAATTATGTCCTTCAAAATAACACACACTTTTTTGAGGTGTAAGAAACTTGCTCTCAGGTGCTTGCATATGTTAATGTTCTGGAACATAAGCATTTCATCTAAACAGACAAGGAAGTAAAGTCGCTGTTGATAGTGAACTACCGTAGAGCCTAAATCTTGTTAGTCCCAACTACAGAGGACACACTAAACTTGCATTTACATCGTAGAAATAATGCATTTTGACCCAGGTTTAACTGCCATGGCTGAATGCTAAGGAATCATGGGAATTGTGCTTTACCAAACTAGATTTAAGTGGTGCAAAATTGCATCAATGTATAGTGTTGGTGCACCCTATAATTTCCTGGATCACCCTGATCCTTTCTTGAAGATCGACATTTGCCTCCCTTCCAGTCCAGTGCCTGATTGATGGTTTAGTAAGGCATGTGAGAACATCTTCCTTGATCTGGTTTAATTCATTTAATTACCTAATCATGTTTACATCGTTAACTTTCAAGTCAAGTACCGATTCAAATCTAGTTGGAACTAATCAATAGGATTCAGGTCTATGAATTTCATATACAGTAAGTAATTCCAAGATATGTATTAAAACTTGAATGCCTTATTGGAAAAAAGATGCAAAAACTTTTGTGGGATTAATTCGGGAAATTGTACCTGCATCTGGTTCATGTGTATCTTCTATCTGTTCACATTGGAATAATTAGAACAGCTGTCTTATGTAATAGCTGGCAATAAATGATCACAAGAAAGACTGTTTCTCAGCTACAAAAGACAGCTCTACTCTCTCTGGCACTGTGATATTCTCTGCTCTTTAGTTTCCTGACCTTGGCTTGTTCTTCAGAGTCTTCTTTTTGGTAACTTTCAGTGACTAGCATTTGGCCCTGCTTGGACTGCTTTCCATGCCTAAACCCTAGAGCGATTGACCACTCTTCTGTCTTTACAAACTCCCTGTGTATGACCCTGTGCCACTTTGGTTTCTCCATTTATCCCTCTTACAGCAGAGGTGCACTCAATACTGGGAAAGAGAACAAGGCCTTGATTCTTAGAATGCAGTAGAAAGCTGAATGTTTGTTTGTCTCTTGTGGTTTAAAGGCTGGGTACTTGTTTATAACCACTGGCAACAATCTTTGAGAAGTCTTGGAGAACAGGAGAAGTCCCAGCAGTCTAGAGGAGGTCAAATTTTGTTCCTATCTCCAAGAAGGGGGGGGGAAGGGGACCCAAACAATTACTGTCCAGTCAGTCTGATATCAATACCAGGAAAGATTCCGGAGCAAATCATTAAGGAGACCATCTGCAATCACTTAGAAATGAATGCTTTGATTACTAAAAGTCAACATGGATTCCTCAAAAACAAGTCATGCCAGACTAATCTTATCTCTTTTTTCTATAGAGTTACAAGCTTGGTAGATGTAGGAAATGCTGTGGATGTAGCATACCTTTGATTTCAGTAAGGCCTTTGACAAAGTCCCACATGACCTTCTTGCAAGCAAACTAATCAGATGTGGGCTAGATGCTATTAGATAGATTTGTAATTGGTTAAGGGACCGAATCCAAAGGGAGCTCAGCAATGGTTCCTCTGGAAAGAAGTGACTAGTGGGGTTCGGTCCTGGGCCCAGTACTGTTCGACATCTTTATTAATGACTTGGATGAAGGTTTAGAGGGTGTGCTTATCAAATTAGCAGGTAACACCAAATTAGGAGAGATAACTAATACTTCAGAGGACATGACCAGAATTCCAAATGACATTGAAATATTAGACAAAATGAATTTCAACAGGAACAAATGTAAGATACTACACTTAGGCAGGGGGGGAAAAGAAATACAAAGATACAGGATGGGTGATGCCTGGCTTGATGACAGTACATGTGAAAAAGATCTTTCAGTCTTTGTGGACAACAAGTTGAACATGAGCCAACAGTGTGATGCAGCAGCTGAAAAGGCCAATGGGATGTTGGCCTGCATCAAGAGGGGTATCGTGTCTAGATTGAGGGCAGTCTTTGTATTCTACTTTGGCTAGACCTCACCTGGAATATTGTGTCCAATCCTGGGCACCACAGTTCAAAAGAGATATTGACAAGCTGGATGAGAAGGGCGACTAAAATGATCAAAGGTCTGGAGACCATGCCCTACGAGGAGCATCTTTAAAAAGTGGGTATGTTTAGCAAACAGAAGAGAAGGTTGAGAGGAGACATGATAGCCATGTATAAATATGTGAAAGGGTGTCATAAGGAAAAGGGAGCAGGTTTGTTTTCTGCTGCCCTTGAAACTAGAACTCAGAGCAATAGGTTCAAATTACAGGAAAGGAGATTCCACCTGAAATTTACAAAAACTTTCTGACTGTAAGAGCTGTTCAACACTCTGTCTCAGAGTGTGGTGGACGATCCTTCCTTAGACATTTTTAAGCAGAAGCTGGATGGCCATCTATCAGGGATACTTTGATTGTGCTTTTCCTGCATGGGAGGGGGTTGGACTAGATGGCTCATGTGGTCTCTTCCAACTTTTCCATATTATTTTTTTCCTCCTTTCAACTCTTTCCTCAGTTATTCCCATACTTCAACAAATGTCTTTCTTCTTCTGTACCATCTAGAAACATTCTGTCTTTCACTTCCAAGCAGGAGTAAAGGTTATTATAAACTTGCAGTTAAGTGGCTTTTCAAAATCCCAAGGTTACCTTTAAGCACAAATTATTTATTCTGTTGATTCAAAGTTCTTATTTTGAGCTGCCGTGTAAATAAGACCTATCTACTTGGGCAAGATACTCTGCATTTTATGTAAATCAGCCCTGCTGTATTAGCATACTTAATTTGTATAATTGCCATCAAGAGTGTCAGTTATGTTTCTCCCACATACAAGAGTCAATAAGGGAAAGGGAAACTGAAGGTCAACTTAGCCTGTTTTTCAATGTCAGATGAGAGAGAAATGGCTTGTCAGCATAGTTTTTCCCTCATCAAAAGACATTGCATTGAGGAATATAAATTTTCATTGATTTCATTCTCAGTTTTTGAAGACTATTTGCAGTTCAGGACTTACTTGATGCCCAGCAAAAAAGTATCATTTTCCATGCAAAATATTTGAAGTTTCAAGAAAGAAAATAAGAATGTTAAAAATAATAATGTTATATCAGGAGAGAAGACGAACTAGGAATCTTGAAGGCGCCTCCCCTGCCCCACTATCTGAATATTCACATAATAGAAATATATTATACAAACTTACTTATGCAGACTGGAAACATTCTACTGATTTGTCCCATGCCTTTCTTACTACTTTATGCCATTGTTCTATCCAAAAATGCTTTTAAGGAATTGTGGCATGGCTTTGTGGTAGAATAAAAGGATTGGATGGAGCAGCAATAAACATTGCTTGGCAGCAACAGATTCCTCATTTACTCTGACAAATTAAAATATTTTTTAAAGTCTCTCTAAAGCAGCATTTCTCAACCTGGGCGTCGGGACCCCTGGGGGGGGGGGGTCAAGAGGCTGTCAGAAGGGCCACCAAACACCATCAGGAAACGCAGTATTTTCTATTGGTCGTGTGGGAAGTTTATTCCAATTCTATCATTGGTTCGGTTCAGAATACTCTGATTATAGACGAATTCCAGCAATGACAACTCCCAAATGTCAAGGTATATTTTCCCCCAAACTCCGCCAGTGTTCACATTTGGACGTACTGAGTATTCATGCCAACTTTGGTCCAGAACCATCATTGTTTTAGCTCACAGTGCTCTCTGGATGTAGGTGAACTACAACTCCAAAACTCAAGGTCAATGCCCACCAAATCCTTCCAGTATTTTTTGTTGTTCATGGGAGTTCTGTGTGCCAAATTTGGTTCAATTCCATCTTTGGTGGAGTTCAGGATGCTCTTTGATTGTAAGTGAACTATAAATCCCAGCAACTACAACTCCCAAATGACAAAATCAATCTCCCCTCCAACCCCAACAGTTTTCAAATTTGAGCATATTGAGTGTTTGTGCCAAATTTGTTCCAGTGAATGAAAATAAATCTTGTATATTAGATATTTACAATACAGTTATGAAGTAGCAACGAAAATAATTTTATGGTTGGGGGTCACCACAAGATGAGGAACTGTATTAAGGGGTCGCAGCATTAGGAAGGTTGATAAACACTGCTCTAAAGCCTTAGAGATAAAGCAAAGGACTCCAACGTTATTCCTTTGCTTAGAAAGCTCAAAGCTCACATGCATATGGCTCAGTTTCAACTGGAGACAATGATACATCTCTACCCGACCATGTCATTAAGACCCCTTCTGCACAGCCATATAGCCCAGAATATCAAGGCAGATAATCCACAATATCATCTTTGAACTGGATTATCTGAGTCCACACTGCCATATAATCCAGTTCAATGTCAATTTTATACAGCTGTGTGGAAGGGGCCTAAGTCCTCCAAGCTTGTGTCTGTGTGTAAAGAAATTAAAAATATTCTAGGGGCTATATTTCTTTTTCTTTTCTTCTTCTTGGACTCAAATGCAGGAGAATTTACAGTGATGGCACTCTTCACCAGTTTTGTATTTTTCCGAAACTGAGTGGGGAGGTTGAAAGCACAGCAACTGGAACCTATAACTTTAGCTCCAAGGCTTTGGATAGAGGTGCCTGTTTTAAAGATAAAAAATCAAAAGAAGGCCAAAGAGGAAAAGAAATAGGTCAGAGGAGAGAAACATCCTGAAAATAGGGTGAAGGTAGACACAGCCGCATTGTCACAAACAACAATCTTACCTTTTGGGAACATTTTTTTACATGAAACTGTGTAAAGGTGCAGAATAGAATAGGCCCAAACTTTATGTGATTGGCAAAATATCCTTTGGATCTTATCAAAAAGTGGGGAGTACAACAGCAAATACTGCCACCTCCCGACACATCTGACCCACCGGAAAGAACCCTTTGTTTTTTAAGAAATCTCTGGAAATATTACAGTGTGTATGATGGGCAAGTGTCGATATAAGTTTGCTAAGAATACCTTTTTAAAGATCCCTGACCTATTTCCTAAATCTACTGCAATGAAAAGAAACTTGCAGGGTGGTGAAAAGCACACTACAATTTAAACATCCCTCTACACTTTAAAGATAAAAACTATATTATTTGTGGTTATAAAGTTTGCTGTACCAGTAGCTTTTAGTGTTCTGACATAAAATTTAACATCGCACAGTTTACCCCCTTTTTTTTCTAAAACGAACAAGAACATTCTGTACAACTCTATTTATTACACACTTAGTTTTACAATAGGAAGGGATAACAAAGAGATGCTGGACAGTTCTGTTATAGATACTTTGGTTTTCTTAATAGGGAAACAGAGGTCTTTTTTGACAGCACAATAAAAGGTTTCTTTATTGTAGTTGTTGTCTAAAGGGGATTCACAGTCCAGCAACTCCACAAAGGTCATATTCTCAAAAGTTCCTTTCAATATTATACATCTGTAAGAATTGCTGTTTATTTAAGACAATCTGCTTTTTTTGTATTTGGCTAGTATTTGGCTACTATTAATCATGTCAGAGCAGGATATGATAGTAAGAATTCCACTGAATAGGGCACAATATTCTTTCCAAATGAAAGATTACTATTTCTTTCAATTTTAGAGTTTTCCTCATCCATCAGGGAATAGGACTGGGGCTGAAAACCTAAGGGAAGAAGTACTTCCAAGGCAAGAGATCCAAGGCAACTCTGATAGTTGGGCTGCCCGTGCATGCACTCAACCATTTAATGTTTATGTACTTTTATAAATCTAAACATTGTCTTCAAGGTAATGTTGAAGTCATAGTGAGGGGAAGTCATAAGGAGGAGGGAACAGGCTTGTTTTCTGCTGTCCTGGAGACTAGGACACAGAACAATAGTTTCGAACTACAGGAAAGGAGATTCCACCTGGACATGAGAAAGAACTTCCTAACTGTGAGCGCTGTTCAGCAGCGGAACTCTCTGCCCTGGAGTGTGGTGGAGACTCCTTCAATGGAGGCTTTTAAACAGAGGCTGGGTGGCCATATATCAGAAGTGCTTTGAATGTGATTTTCCTGCTTCTTGGCAGGGGGTTGGACTGGATGGCTCAGAAGGTTTCTTCCAACTCTATGATTCTATGTTTCTGTCATTCTAAGGCTGCTGGCTATGAAGAGCTGAGACTCTAAACGTAGATTTAACATACAGAACTATCTATTATTCTATAGGCCCTTCCACACAGTCATATAATACTTAACAGTTTGGGACCGACCTACCTTTGTGACCATATCTCCTTCCATGAATCGGCCCAATCTCTTCTATCTTCAGGGTAGGCTCTCCTTCCGCCCCTGCCGCTATCACAGGCTCGCCTTGTGGGAACAAGGGAGAGAACCTTCTCCGCTGTGGTCCCCCGACTTTGGAACTCATTGCCCGATGAGATTGAGCAAGCCCCCTCCCTAGAAACCTTCAAGAAGGACCTCAAAACCTGGCTCTTCCACTGTGCTTTTGGAGAGTAACTGCACAATTATACATTGTTGCTCCCCCTCAACGTTTATCCCTACAGTACACTCCCCCCTTTTTATGAAGGCCTGTTTCTACTACCCTGTTTTTATGTGTTGTCCCTCGCAAATAATCTGCTCCATCTCACCCTGAGTTTTTAGTATTTTATCCTGTACACGTGGCCTGCTTACTGTCACTGGGATTGTGAATGACTTTAATTGTATTTTATATTGTTTACTGTATTCCCATGTTTTATGTATTTTATTGTGTTGTTTCATGCCTTGGTTTTATTTTATTTTATTGTAATGTGTTGTTGGGCTTGGCCTCATGTAAGCCACCCCAAGTCCCCGTTGGGGAGATGGTGATGGGGTATAAATAAAGTTTATTATTATTATATCAAGGCAGATAATCCACAATATTTACCAACTTTAGTACAACTGGTAAATCACCAACAATTATAAGATCTACCAACCAAAAGGTTGCCAGTTTGAAGCCCCGGGTCAGCATGAGCTGCTGACTGTCAGTCCAGCTTACTGTTAACCTAAGCAGGTTGAAAACAGCTTGAGCTGTAATTAAAGAAATTTGGTACCGCTCAAACAAGTGGAGGAGGTATTTTACGACATCATACGGGGGGGGGGGGATTGGAAAATGCCCGGTTACCAAAAGGAAGGAGGAAGCCCTGATGGCTTCAGTAAATTAATTTCATTTGTTGTTTCCAATCTAACATAAGCAAAACTAGAAAACAGAACCTTAAAACAGGTTATGCAAATACAAGGTATAATATACAAGGTAATCCCACTGCACATGCCACAGGCAATCTCTTTTGTATGATAATAGAAAGAAAGAAAAAGATGTAGTTTCAGGGCTTTGCACTAAAAATGGATTTTGGTGCAACTACAAAAAGATAATAGTATTCTTTGTTTTAGTTTTTGAGGTCTTTGTCTTAATCCTATTTACGGAGGGACATCCTGGGTGAGCACATGCTGATTAGCCTTTAGCTACAACTGGAAATGTGCACCCTTCTGCACTTCTGATTTGAAGCTAACACTTTCACTTATCAACATGAGAAGCACTTCTCAGATTCATTCTGAACTGAATGCAAATGGAACACACATTTATTCGGTATTCTCTAGATAGACTGTATTACAATTGAACAGATAAAGGAATATTTATGAAAATGCAGCTGATTAATGTATACAATTCTTCCTGCCAGGCCATTTCTTAATCCAGTTACTAATTATGACTATGTGATATAAGTATGAAATTTTGACAAGATCCCAAAGAAGATCTAAGACTACCAAGATACACCAAAGCTACAATCCTATGCTCACATATCTGTGGGTAAACTCAGTGGAATTCGTTTCAAGCAGTCTTTTGCTCAATGGCTCAAAATATTCTATACAACAGAATGCAAGCATACACGCTCTTGGATAGTTTTAGTAGGTTTTGCTATCCATAGGCCAAGTATTCTGGTTAGACTTTATGCATTATTTTGGTTGCATGCTGGAAGTTGCTTCTGGTATGAGAGAATCAGCTGTCTACGAAGACGGTGTTACTATCCTGCAGGGAGGCTTCTCTCATGATCACAACCAGATACAGTGAAGACATTTGCCCTTGCGCTTTGCTACTCTGCTGCTGAATACATATGCCCAGCGTGGAATACATCTCACCATGTTAAAACAATGGATGTGGCTCTTAATGAGACATGCCACATTATCACAGAATTATTATATCCTAAGCCATTGGAGAAATTATACTGTTTAGCCAGTATTGTGCCACCTGACATCCGCTTGGAAGTAGCAGTCTTGTAATGAAAGGACCAAGGCATTAGCATCTCCAGCCAATCCTCTGTTCAGATATCAGCCAGCAGGCCAACGTCTTAAATCAAGAAAGAGCTTCCTAAGATCTACAAAGATAGTTACAGGAACACCTCAGCAAACAAAAGTCCAAAAGTGGCAGACTAAAAGCTGGAGCTTTAAGCACCAGGAAAGTGGCACAGCTGGCTAAGTGTCAGCTGCATAAGATCTCTCTGACCAGTAGGTCATGAGTTCCGGGTCGAGGTGGGTTCCCGACCTTAAGTGTAGCCTGCTGTCGACCTTTGCAGCCCGAAAGAAGTTACATTTGTCAAGTAGGAGATAAAGGTACCACACTAAAGTGGGGAGGCAAATTTTGACTGATTTATGAGGCCATTAAAAAAGAACCCAGGAATCGCTGAGGAATGAGGAATGTGGAAGGAACAACAAAGGGACGCTGGAAAAAAATATGCTGAGAGATTAGGAGTGTGTCAGCTCCCCCTGATGGCCAGAAAGTTTGCCTCTGTTCGTCTATATATGTGTGTGTAATATGTCAAAATGTATGTACTGTGCTGTACTGTGATAAATGTCACATGTTTATATGTCATATGTTGAACTGCAGGGATTGTTTGCAAGTATGTGTACTGTAATCCGCCCTGAGTCCCCTTCAGGGTGAGAAGAACGGAATATAAATAAAGTAAATAAAATAAATAAATAAAATAAAAGTAAATAAATCAGTGGCTGATACCAGATTAGAAACTCCCCCCTGGGAAAACAGAATGCTGGGCGACATGGAAGGCACTGAACAGACTGCACTCTGGCACTACGAGATGCAGAGTCAACCTTAAGAAATGGGACTACAAAGTGGAGTCCACGACATGTGAGTGTGGAGAAGAGCAAATCACAGGCCACTGACTACAATGCAGTCTGAGCCCTGCAACATGCACAATTGAGGATCTTCACACAGCAACACCAGAGGCACTCCAAGTGGCCAGTTTCTGGTCAAAGGACATTTAGTATAATGCCATGTTTTTAATTTTATTTGTGATTTTTCTATACATTATAGCTGTATTCCCAATTCGCTTCTGACATGATAAATTAATAAATGCATTACTTTACAGTAAGAATGATTAATTCCAAAAACAAAGAAAAAAGATCAAAAATATATCTCAATTAAAAATGAAATTCAAGAGAAAGAAGTAAATTTACACTTTATGAATATAAATTGTCTGCATTTTCATTAATTCACTTTTAATGGTACACTTAGAACATGTGGGACATTCGCATTACAGAGCAGTATTTTCATGCAAATGAACTACAATATTGCAAGGAAAAGCTGATTCTCTTATACCAGGGAACACTTTATAGCAAAGTTCCCCAAAGGAACAAGAAGAAATAGAAGAAGTGGGCATAACAAACGCTCTTAGAAGCATTACTAATGAAAAAACCAACTCAATGAAAAAAGGTTGTAGCTCATTCAAAAACCCAAAACGAATGCAAAAAAAACCACCCCTGTACACCTTTAAAAGCTTTCGCTTATTTGTCATTTTGGGAAGAAGCTTTCATAGGCAATTTATCTCAGGGATAAAACAGTCCTAATTAGAAGAAATGGAAATGAACAATGGTCATAGTAACAGGGTTATTCCAAAATGGAACTATTCATTTTCATAATGTTACGTATGGCTTTGATGTCTGTGAATAATGGTCAGTTTTATTTATTTATTCGCTGCATTCGGAAAGTCATATTTGCATTTGTCTTCCCTCCCTTTTTGTAATGCCACAAGAATATGATTTTTTTCACCAGTCAAACTTACTAGCTAAGTTAATAGAACCACTAGAGAACTTATATTTTAGCATATGTCTGAAATGCATCGAGGGATGGAAAAAGAGAGAAACTCCCAACAAACAAATCCAGCGTTCCTACAAAATCGGTTTACACCTCATACCGCATATACTGAAACATATAAACAGTAATGGCAGCTATGTTGGCCATGAAACAAAATCTTAAATCAATAGAGGATTAAGGTAATGCCTTCATTAGGCCAAAGGAAGTAAAATCTTCTGTGTAAAATTTCAATATCCCCAGATATCCTCATCAGGCAAAATGTTGCAAATAAAGAGAAGGGGGGGGGGGAAGAGAAAAACAAACAAAAACAGAGATGATCCTACCAACATGTCTAAAGCAGTGATACCCTGGTTGTTGAGTTTGGTTTGATATAGTTTTAATGTTCTTTTTATACTTTGCTGTTGTAATTGTGTTACAATTAGACTGTTAGCAGGGCCGGGCTTTAGCACAGCTGGTAAACAGGTTGCCAGTTCAAAGCCCTGGGTCAGCATGACCACCCGACTGTTAGCCCAGCTCACTGTTTACCTAAGCAGTTCAAAAACAGTTTGAGCTGTAAGTAGAGAAATTAGGTACCACTATAACAAGCAGGGGAGGATAAAGAAAAAAGATCAGAAAATGCCTGGTGACCAGAATGAAGTCCTGATGGCTCTTCATCATAGAGGATGGAGCGACAGCACCCCCCTCCCCCTGACTGCTGAATTTGAGCACAACTTCCAAGGCACCAAAAAGCTGGATGTCGACACAACATACCTCCTTTCTGTTCTGTATGTCTCTATCCTGTCTGTCCAAAACAGCCATGTATGTGTACTATGATCTGCCCTGGGTTTTCTCGGGGAGATAAGGTATAATATAAATAAAGTGTTGTTGTTGTTGTTGTTGTTAGATGTTTTTAACTGTGTTTTTGACTGGTGAATTTTTTGTACGTCCTGGTCCTGGTCCCACTTGTAAGCCATCCTGAGTCCCTTCAGGGAGATGATGGCAGGGTATAAAAAATAAAGTGGTTCTTATTGTTGTTGTTCTTGTTATTATTATTATTATTATTAGTGATATAGATCAACATATATTCAATTGTGGTTATATTAAGTGATATAATGGTTTTAGATGGTACCTCAATATCGCTATGTTTTCTGGGAACAAAAAAACAGGAATTGTTCAATCCTCCATTGCTGCAAATATAAACTTCCCTCAAAAGTGAAGACATCCATTGGAGGTGGAGTACTAACAAGTGAGCCTGATACCACTACTTGTTTGATCTGTATGTGGATGCAAGAAAGTAAATGGGTGTTTTGAAGGCCAGTGGTTCCAGAATGACAGTGATTTTGTGCTATTTATTTACTTTATTTATTTACTTTATTTATATTCTGCCCTTCTCACCCTGAAGGGAACTCAGGGCAGATTACAGGTACATATACAAGCAGACAATCCCTGCCGTTTATCACAGTACAGTACATACATTTTTGACATATTAAACACTAGGCATGGTTTAGAACCCAAAAATAGGGAATCGAAAATCTAATTGGGGGGTTGATTAGTAATAGAAAGACTTACCAAAAAATTCCAAAAATTTCTAAAATGTAACATATTACTAACTAAATTCGTTAGTAATTCTAAAGTAGGCAAAGCAGGGAAACAGGACTGACACTGTTTTAAGCACAGGCAAATCAAGGGGCAACATTTCCCTTGGTTTCCTTGCAGGGAGATATAATGCATTAATATATTATTATTAATATTATTATTAATATTATAAAAGGACAGGGTTTCTTTGCAGGGACATATAATGCATTAATATATTATTATTAATATTATAAAAGGACAGGGTTTCTTTGCAGGGACATATAATGCATTAATATATTATTATTAATATTATTAAATAAAATAGTTGCCCACCTCTGGTGCAGGCCTTGCTAATCTGTAGAGTTCTCCTCACTCCAGCTTTTCCCCATTCAGTTTTACCATAGCACTCTAGGATCTCCGTTTGAACTCTATGGCTTTTCTTGATTCTGAACTCTTCCTTCTCCTCTCCGTGCTCTTTTCACTCCTGCTGCCCTTCTCTCAGCAGTTCTTATGTCCTTCTGCTCTGTCCTTCTATCTAAACCCCCTTCCTGGGTGTTTAAACCGCTTTTTTCCTCAGTCCTCCAGGCCCCTCTAGGAGTCCCGATCTGGATCTCTCTATTGTTTCCGGCTCCTTTTTCACTTCCTGGAGGTAGGCCTTTCACTCTAATTAGGCTCCAAGCATGGAAAGGCCCCGATTTGACTGTGAGTTATGTCTGCAAAGCTATTTTGGAGGGGGAAATTTTCCTGTTGGGTGGGCATCCGAAATATTTACTAATCTAACGAAAATTTGGGCCCAGGGAGTGCGGAAAAGAAAGTCCACTTCCAGGATTGCCCCTGCGATGCGTATAAACTTGAAAGTCCCATACATATGAATCCCTTCCGATTTCTTTTAATTTTCATAACTTTTTTCTCATGCTTATTAAACACATATAAATGAACAGAGGCAAATCTGTTAGGTAAGTTTTTCTCAACCTGGGGGTTGGGACCCCTGGGGGGGGGTTGTGAGGGGGTGTCAGAGGGGTTGCCAAAGACCATCAGAAAGCACAATATTTTCTGTTGGTCATGGGGGTTCTATGTGGGAAGTTTGGCCTGATTCTATCGTTGGTGGGATTCAGAATGCTCTTTGATTGTAGGTGAACTATAAATTCCAGCAACTAGAACTCCTAAATGTCAAGTCTGTTTTCCCCAACTCCACCAGTGTTCACATTTGGGTATACTGAGTATTCATTCCAAGTTTGACACAGATCCATCATTGCTTGAGTCCACAGTGCTCTCTGCATGTAGGTGAACTACAACTCCAAAACTCAAGGTCAATGCCCACCAAACCCTTCCACCAAACCCTTCCAGTATTTTCTGTTGTTCATGGGAGTTCTGTGTGCCAAGTTTGGTTCAATTCCATTGTTGGTGGAGTTCAGAATGCTCTCTGAATGTAGGTTAACTATAAATCCCAGCAACAACTCCCAAACGACAAAATCACTTGCCCCTCCCCCCAACCCCACCAGTATTCAAGTTTTGGAATATCGGATATTTGTGTGAAATTTGGTGTAGTGAATGAAAATAAATCCTGCATATCAAATATTTACATTATGATTCATAACAGTAACAAAATGAAGTAGCAACAAAAATAATTTTATTTTTGGGGGTCACCACAATATGAGGAACTGTATTAAGGGGTCGTGGCATCAAGAAGGTTGAGAATCTGCTACGTTTTAAATGAGCTGTCCAAGGTACTAAATCTACTTTGAGGATGAGGTTCAGTTCTTGGATAGCAACCTTATCAAATTGGAGAAAATGTACTACCCCACTGATGTGGAAGCCACGAGCCATTAATGGTTGGTGGTAAAAAAAAACAAACCTTGGTAGCTGTATTTCCTTTTCATTCATTTTCTGTATGTATCGTGGTTCCATTAATCATTTCTCCATTCCCTACTTTTTTTCACTGCAGATTTTTTTCACTGCAAGTTATAGAGTTAATCCAGAAGGAATTAGATGTAAGTAGCTCTGTGGTTCTTAAATTTTGTTGTGTTGTAGAACACCCCATTTTCTTAACTTATAACTGGAACTGAGAAGATGCTTTACCAGCTTCTCGCTGAAATGGAATCAGTTCACTTGCTTTGCTGAAAAGGTAGGATAACTGTGCTCCAATCCTATACATATTAACATATACGTACACATACACAAAGAAATACAGGTAAACTGGTTTCAGTCCAGCTTACCTGTCCATTCGGATCTCCCCCTATGAACCATCTCGGAGATTAAGATCATCCAGAGAGGCCCTGCTTTCGGTCCCACCTCCTTCACAGGCATGACTGGTGGGAACGAGAGACAGGGCCTTCTTTGTGGTGGCCCCTCAGCTATGGAACTCCCTCCCCAGTGATGTTCAATCAGCCCCCTCCCTCCTGACCTTCAGAAAAAGAGTGAAAACGTGGCTCTGGGATCAAGCCTGCAGAGAAGAACCATAGCGCAATTAGATTAACTGGAAATATATGCCATGACTACTGGAATGACCTGGATTATGATTGCAGATTGCGTGGTTTTATACTGCTAGTACTGTTTATAATGTTTTAATGTATTTAATTTTGATTTTAATTTAAATGTATTTCAACTGTATATTGTTGTGAAGCCATTAAATCATTGCCTATCTGCAAGCCGCCTTGAGTACCCTCCAGGGTAGAGAAAGGCGGGATATAAATACAGGAAATAAATAAATGCATGTATGACACACACAAACATATAAATTTTATTGAACAGGGATGCTTAATTGCAGTTATCATGTTTTAGCATTTATAATGAAAAAATATATTGTCTTTTCAATATATGGTAGGATTCCCAAGAACATTCTGGGTCCCCCAATATTTAATTCCATGATTTTAAATTATATTATCTGTCTTCCTGATCTCACTCTTTAAATCCATGACTTCTTGGATCTCCAATCTAATAAATCTCGTGGAACCAGATATTCACTTTTCAACCAGGAAAACATGTTTAAGATATTCTGAATATGATCAGAGCACATTAAAACTTTGTGCAGCCAATACAACATCCTTGTACACTCTATCATTTAATTGCATGCCTCCTTAACCAGATGTTTCAGTAAGGAAATCCTCTTGTGCTCAGTGCAGCAAAGATGTCTTTGATATGGAATATACTGTACATACAATAAATAAAACACTAAATAAGCACCTGGGGAAAAGAGTGGAAAGTATTACATTTTACTGTGGTTTTGAGAAAGACCTTGTGAAAGAAGAATGTACATTCCATCTGGTGGATGATTTACGGGTTTTAGGAAACTTGTACCTGGAGAAATACGAAGTAATTTTTAGTAGCTGTAACTAAAACTGACTTTGTTTTAAGTCTCAGCTGAAAAGCCTCCAGCGACCCAGCAGCACTAGATCAAAACAGATGAGAAGAAAGGGAGCCATCTGCTGAGTCATCAGCACCATTGCAGGACCCAAATCAAGTCCAAATTTGCTTCTGCAAAGGGAACATCTGCTGAGTCATCAGCACTACTGCAGGACCCAAATCAAGTCCAAATTTGCCTCTGCAGAGATAATCTATAAAGGCTCGGTTCAAGCATTTGGAGCATTTGAGTATTCAATGTATCAATCGCAAATAAAGGGGGGGAGAGATTCTGGTGGCCCCAGGCAATTTAGGGATCAATATGATTTACTCACAGTTATAAGTATTCCTTACAGAGCTTTGCAAATCCCTCGTAAATGCCAGATTTTTGCATGTGGAACATATTTCGTTGAAAAAGGTGGTGCAT
The DNA here is from genome assembly GCA_030556195.1 of Anolis apletophallus. Classification (NCBI taxonomy): domain Eukaryota; kingdom Metazoa; phylum Chordata; class Lepidosauria; order Squamata; family Anolidae; genus Anolis; species Anolis apletophallus. The sequence goes on along the minus strand of JARBWK010000008.1, from coordinate 36,184,616 downwards.
TGGATCCTCAAAGAGCATTTGTTATTCCACGAAAAAATTGGAAGGACAAAGTGAAGCATCTCAAATGTACCGCTCGAACAAATATTTCTCTCTCAGGGTGCCACAGCTTCTGGCTCTATTCGTAAAACTCAGCATTTCTCATCATTTCCTTCAATCATCAGTATAAGAGTTTTCTGATTTATACCAGCCTTGGCATTAGCTACTCAATCCTCATAGTGAGTAACGGTTTTGTTAAAGCACGCAGTGTACCAGAGCCTCATCTCAGCCAGCAACTCCCAAATTGGGTGCCAACAAGGGGCATAGATCAATGCATAAGAAACAGGCTTCATTTTAAATCATTGACCAGTGTCAATGAATTCCTGGAAATATCGTTTGTCATAGATTCAGTGGCAAGCAAGTCAATATGCCAGAAATACCATCCTGGGGAAAAGAGTGGAAAGTATTACATTTTACTGTGGTTTTGAGAAAGACCTTGTGAAAGAAGAATGTACATTCCATCTGGTGGATGATTTACGGGTTTAAGGAAACTTGTACCTGGAGAAATACGAAGTAATTTTTAGTAGCTGTAACTAAAACTGACTTTGTTTTAAGTCTCAGCTGAAAAGCCTCCAGCGACCCAGCAGCACTAGATCAAAACAGATGAGAAGAAAGGGAGCCATCTGCTGAGTCATCAGCACCATTGCAGGACCCAAATCAAGTCCAAATTTGCTTCTGCAAAGGGAACATCTGCTGAGTCATCAGCACTACTGCAGGACCCAAATCAAGTCCAAATTTGCCTCTGCAGAGATAATCTGTAAAGGCTCGGTTCAAGCATTTGGAGCATTTGAGTATTCAATGTATCAATCGCAAATAAAGGGGGAAGATTCTGGTGGCCCCAGGCAATTTAGGGATCAATATGATTTACTCACAGTTATAAGTATTCCTTACAGAGCTTTGCAAATCCCTCGTAAATGCCAGATTTTTCCATGTGGAACATATTTCGTTGAAAAAGGTGGTGCATTGGATCCTCAAAGAGCATTTGTTATTCCACGAAAAATTGGAAGGACAAAGTGAAGCATCTGAAATGTACCGCTCGAACAAAATATTTCTCTCTCAGGGTGCCACAGCTTCTGGCTCTATTCGTAAAACTCAGCATTTCTCATCATTTCCTTCAATCATCAGTATAAGAGTTTTCTGATTTATACCAGCCTTGGCATTAGCTACTCAATCCTCATAGTGAGTAACGGTTTTGTTAAAGCACGCAGTGTACCAGAGCCTCATCTCAGCCAGCAACTCCCAAATTGGGTGCCAACAAGGGGCATAGATCAATGCATAAGAAACAGGCTTCATTTTAAATCATTGACCAGTGTCAATGAATTCCTGGAAGTATCGTTTGTCATAGATTCAGTGGCAAGCAAGTCAATATGCCAGAAATACCATGTATTTGCATGCCGAAGGCCCTAGCCTCGTTTCCTGGCACATTCAACTTCAATGATCAGGCAGAAGGTAATGAGAAATACCACTGTATGAGACACAGAAGAGCTAGTGATAATCAGAGCATCCAATCCTGAAATATACAGTACAAATTTATGCCTGATTCAGTTAAGTACAGCAACTTGTGCATGCTTGAGTGTCCATATTGCAAGAAGAAATAGTGCAACTTTATTTTGCTTTGGTCAGACTGGAAGTAAAGCAGGGTATTCAAATTAGAATGTGTCTGCAGAAAGTCAACAAAAGTGGGAAAGCTTGTAAGAGCTTGACATGGAAATAGCTAATAGGAGAATGATGGTGGAGCAAATCTCTTATAAACTGGTCCAAAAGATTGGGACCAAACCCTGCATCTGTGTCTGAGAATGATAAAATAACCTAAAGCACCCATCTATCATGGCAGAGATGACTGCTGAATCTCTGCATGAGGCACATGCCTCTTTTCAGTCAAACATAGTAATACCGTCAGACTTCCACTTTCACTGTGGTTTGGGCATAGGCCCCTAGAAAACTGTGGAAAAAAATATTAATTAAAACCACTTTTTTTTCATCTGGGAAAACACCTCTCTAGATCCTCCAGTCTGACTCTGAAATCAAAATCTACTAGAAGTTGATCATAGAATGGTGTTGAATTACCTGCAAATGATTAAAGAAGTGTTCTCTTTAGACCAGTGGTTCCCATAGACCACCAGTGGTCTGAAAGAATGAAAAGATTTCTGAGGCCTCACCATTACTACACTGTTGCCTCAAAACCATGCGACAACAAAAGTGACTGGTGTCACAAAACACTAATAGTGATAAGGCAACGAGGATGTCAGGAAGGGAGAGGCTGACTACCCACAAAAGATTACTACTACCACATCAGTTCTAGATTATTAAACATGGTTTTCTGTGGGTGAGCCGATGGCGACTACTGGATGGCATATGTTCTGTATCAGAAACCAGAGCTGATGTGGTCTATCAAATGCAATTTTTGGAATCAGCACCCCAAATAACAAAACTTAATTGAAAGTTGACCAAAAACTGATTCATAACCCTTTGGTACTTATGTTGGAGAGTGTTCCCTGCGCAAGTGGTCCCTGCTCAAGTGGTCCCTGGTCTAGTGTTCCCTAGCAAAAAAAAAAAGGTTGGGAATCACTGGTCTAGACTTTCCAGCTCATCTTATTTATTTATTTATTTATTAGGCTTCTAGGCCACCACTCCCGGGAGGCTCGGGGCGTCTCACAAGAAATAGAATGTACAATAAAAACACATTAAAATAACACACTGGAACAAAGAACAAAGACCTGTCCAGATTTATTTGGGCAGGAAAAAAACCCAGGGTTAGACTGAAAGTTATGCAAGCCTCGAAGGAGGAGGGAGGTCTGGGGATACCAAATCTGCGGTTATATTTCGAGGCAAGCTGCCTATCGTGGCTGAGGGATTGGTGCACATTGGAAGGGGATAGGATTTTAACCATAGAGGGACACGGATTGAAGTTTGGTCTTCACGGATACCTAAACTATGGAAGGGCAAAAATGGACAGGAATGTCAACGACCACTTTATCAGAAAACCCCTGTTGAAGGTTTGGGAAAAACATAAGGGACTAAGGAGTGAAAAGATTCCCCCTTGGGTATCACCAAATGAAGCCTTAGACCCCTGGACAACGATAAATGGATAAAATATAAAGACCTGTTAACAAAAAATGGTTCGGAGTGGACCGTGAAGACCAGAACTCAACTCCGAGAAGAGGGGTATGAGATGGGGTGGTTTCCATACTTTCAAATAAGAGAGAGAGTGAAAGAAGACGGGAAAAGGGGCTGGGAAAACACGAGTAGCGAATTAGAAGAAACTATCCTAGGAGAAGAGACCAAGCAAATGTCAAAAATATATAAAATATTACTTAAAAAGGATAAAGAGGGTACTGGAGCCCACATGAAAGAGTGGTCTAGAAATATAGGCTACAAAATAAACCCAGATACTTGGAAAACCATATGGAAAAGAAATGTAAATATCTCACTATGCTACAAATACAGAGAGAACTGGATAAAGACAATATACAGATGGTATCTTACCCCCGTCAAATTGGCCAAAATTTATAAAAAAAACAAAACCAAACTGCTGGATATGCAATAGCCGGAATGGAACATTCTTTCATCTGTTTTGGCTCTGCCCTAAGGCAAAGAAATATTGGAGCATGGTGCATAGAGAGGTGGAAAAATTACTGGGGAAAAAAGGGGGGCCAGATAAATTCCTCTTCGGGATCACAGATAATGACTTAGACAAAAGCGAAAATAGGATATTTCTGCTGGCCATGACAGCTGCCAGGACACTTTTTGCTACCTACTGGAGATCAGAAACCACCCCCACAAAGGATGAATGGAAGCAAAAACTTATAGAGATCAGTATAATGGAGAAACTAACAGAGGCAATGAAGGAAAGAAATACAAATTCGAAGTTTAATGTCAAATGGAACTGGTCTCTTCTCCAAGAGTATTGCAGAAAAGAATGCAATGTAGACCTAGAGATGCAATGAGATCTTAGAGATAAGGGAAGCAAATACGAAATAAAGTGCTAAGCATGTCAAATTTTTCAATTATAGGTCGGTGAAGGATAGGTCGGGTAACCAGAGAAGTGGAAAAGGAATCTACCAATTTGTGAACTGTAAACAATCTTATGTCAAGTTGGTTTAGACTTTGTTAGCTCTCCAATCTTTTTCTTTCCATATCACGAGCACACCTGTTTCTGTATATTTCTTCTTGTCTATACGCACCAAGGTGGTCAATCTGAACCACCAGGTGTCTCACTTGAGGCTTTGTTTCCGCTTTACCACTTTTATTCTGTTTACTTTTTTTATATTTGATTCTCGAAAACTCAATAAAGATTGAATTTAAAATAAATAAATAAATAACACACTTAATCAACCACACAATAAACAACAGGTTAAAATGCAATGTGCAGTACAGGAACAGCTAAATACAATGGGGGCAGCAACCTCAGCGAGCTGTGCATGCAGGCAGCTAAAGCCCAAAGGCCTTCTGAAAAAGGAACATTTTGCATGCCCGTCTAAAGGGCAGGAGATCTTGAAGGGCTCGGGTTTTGGCCGGGAGAGCGTTCCAGAGTGTAGGAGCAATTACAGAGAATGCTCTCCTCCAGGTTGCAGTTAGCCTACAAACCTTGGCAGATGGAATAGCCAGCAAGTTGGTGTATTCTGATCGTAGTGATCTCATAGGGCAATATGGGGAGAGACGGTCCCTCGGGTATGCTGGCCCCAGGCCGTGCAAGGCCTTAAAGGTGAGCACCAACACTTTGAAGGTGATCCGGTGCTCGATTGGGAGCCACTGCAGGTCCTGCAAAACAGGTATTATATGACCACCTACTGGGGATCCAGACAGGAGTCGGGCGGCAGTGTTCTGCACCAGCTTGAGCTTCCGGGTCACCGACAGAGGAAGGCCAACGTAGAGCGCATTACAGTAGTCAAGTCTCGAGATGACCGTGGCTTGGATCACCGTGGCCAGGTCGTCCCGGGATAGATAGGGGGCCAGCCGCCTCGCCTGTCTCAGATGGAAAAAAGCTATTTTGCTGACCATGGAGACCTGGGTCTCCATGGTCAATTGGGAGTCCAAATGAACTCCCAAGCTCTTTACAGAAGGCGATGGGCATAACGCCACACCGTCCAGGATCGGAAGCTGGACATCCGCATCACCCGGGCGACCTAACCACAAGATCTCCGTCTTCGCTGGATTCACCTTCAACCTACTGACTCGCAGCCAACCAGTAACGGCCTCAAGGCAAAGTTGGAAATCATCGGGGACGGATCCAAGCCTGCCCCCCATCCTCAGAATGAGCTGAGTGTCATCAGCGTACTGATGGCACTCAAGCCCAAAACTCCGCACCAGCTGTGCAAGTGGCTGCATGTAGATGTTAAATAATAGAGGGGAGAGGATAGCCCCCTGAGGCACCCCACAAACTAGTGGGGAGCCCTCGGAGACCACCTCACCGCTCCTCACTCACTGAAACCGATGGTGGAGGAAGGAGGTCAGCCATTTCAGGGCTGTCCCCCTCACTCCAGCCATGGTCAGGCGGTGAGTCAAACGATTGTAATCGACTGTGTCAAACGCTGCCGTGAGGTCCAATAACACGAGCAGCGCAGACCCGCCTTAGTCAAGCTGGCAGCGGAGTTGGTCTGTGATGGAGACCAGGACCGTCTCCGTCCCATGCCCCGAATGGATGCTCTGATTTGGATCTTCAAATTAGCTTCAAAATCTACAGTTAAAGTTGTTTTATTTTAACTAAACTAACCTGCGATAGTTTAGTTTTAGAAGAAGCCAAACTAGCTAGATCCAAATCAGAGCATTAGCTTGACCTACTTAATTAAAATCAGAAGTGAATAAGTAAAAGTAACAAGTAAAAACCTCCTTTTTGTAGCCAAATCTGAGGAGGAAAGGGGAATTGAAGTGTGTGAGTCTGAGGTTCGCTAGGCTTGCTGGCATGACAGTAAATCATTATTTAGTGTTATATGCCAGTGCAGTCTGTGTATGCTTTTAATCTGCTGTGTGTTGTGTGCTATAATTTATATGTGGACTTTTTACTCTGCTGTTTCACCATTTTATGTGGTTCTGAGTTTTATTCTTTCATTTCAGCCTCCAATGATAAAACAGGTCATGATCTGAAAGCACGTGGTGCAGCCACTTCTTGGTGTTAAGTACATTTGAGGCTGGCAAGCTTGGAGCTGGGACAGACGTCCATAACAGAATGAAAATGGATCATAAATATATCAAACCAATAAATGAAGGTGTTAGGTTTAAATGTCAATAACAGGATGTTTGTTGTTGTTTAATCGTTCAGTTGCTTCCGACTCTTTGTGACCTCATGGACCAGCCCACACCAGAGTTTCCTGTCAGCGGTCGCCACCCCCAGCTCCTTCAAAGTCAAGCCAGTTACTTCGAGGATACAATCCATTGACTGCACATAGCTTTTACAGCTATGCTTACCTCTGTCTAGCATGCATTCCCCCACTGTTTAAAACCCATTTGATAAATCAAGCTGTATGTGGAATCCCTAAGAAATAGGACAGAGATCCATGATTACAAAAGTGTGTACAGTATGTAAATATTGTTCATTATTTCAAGTAATGCTTATGCAAAATGCATAAATGTCCATTTCTTTCCACAAATGAGTGTTTTGAGGGTGGGAGGAATTGAGAACTCATAACATAAGGATTTGGGCCACAACGTTACAGCAAAGCCTATCAACATTGACATGGAGTCAAAGTGACACACAAATATCCAGTTGGAGAAATCTTTGTTCACAGAGCCATGAAATTTCATAAAGGTATTTAAAATATTCACTACTGTTCTCGTATCTGAAAGCATAGCCACAAGCCTGCTGACATTTCATGGTTTGTTAATAGAGAGCACTTTAAATATGGAAAGGTACACATTTCACATTAAAACCTACACAGAGCCATGCATGAGGTCCCCTGTATTGTAAAAATGTCCTAAAGGAATCTTGAGGCTAAAGTCTACATTTATCTATGTAGTAGTAAACCTCACTAAAACCCATGGGACTTACTTTTCTCTCTCTTTCACCAGTTTCCCTCTCTCATTCGCTCACTCTTCCTCTCTTTCTGGAATATTAATGGTTCCGTTACTGAAAGAGAATATTCATGATTTCCAAAGAAACCTGTAATCATTTCAAGTGATTTTAAAAGCCTTAAGTTCAAACTAAATGTGCCTTATCATCACACCTCCCTTGTTTCTCAACAAGATTAATCAAGATTTTTCCAAATATGGTGGGAATTGTCATGTTAGAATAAAGTGATTGAGAAAAGGAACATATTGAAGATAGCTTGTTAATTAATGCAAAACTTCTGAGCATATTTTACATTGTGTTCATGATGCAGTGTCACATGAACAACAGTTAGGAAACAGAGATTTATACAGGGAAAGAGAGAGAAAGACCATATGGTTGGAGGCACATTTTCAGATCACGCTGACATTTTAAATTTCTTGACTTTTGCATGCAAGCTACCACGGGGATTTTCCTATCCTTCCAAAAGCCCAGCTTTCAAACATCTTTAAAATCAGCTTTCACGTTTTCAAAATAAGAAAGGCAGAAGTTATTCTGGTTGACTTCCCAAGAAGATCCATGAAAGTTTTCTTAAGCTCACCCTAAATATTACCAACATACTGGCTTGATACTGCATGCTCTCCAAACAAAGAAACAGGTGTTCTTGTTCCAACTATCACTGAAAATTAGAAACCAATACTAACACTGGAAATCATTGCTTGTTGGCCAAAAGTTAAGCCTCTATGAGCTCTGAGATGCCCTCCAAAGCTGAATAAGCAGCTTTGGTCTAAGCACAGTGTCTCCTTCTCAAACAGAAACATACCATTGCATGGGTGATATCACAAACTGCCAGTGCTCTCTGATACATATATACAGAAACACATCTTCAGCATTCATGTATCTTATTCTTTAAGTAGCTCTCAACGGTTCTGAGAGCCAAATTATAAGTGATGCTAGAAACATCGGAACATGTAATAATCAGTGGTTCCCAACCTGTGGTCTATGGACCATAAGTGGTCCCCAAGAACTAAAATATAGTCCACGGTCTCACCATTATTACACCTTTGCAATGAAAGCGACTGGTCTCAAGAAGCCCTCGTATAGTGCTGAGGCAATGGGGATGTTGGGAGGGGAAAGGCTGACTACCACGAAAGGCACAACAACAAGTATCTTGACTGCTGCTTCTCCTCCTCCTTGCTCCCCCTGAGCAGTGCTATTCCATGTGGTGCCTGGAAGTGGGGGCACCTTGCCGTATTCCTCAGTAGGCCTGTTCCTGGGATTATTTGAGGCGCTGATTCATAAAATTGCATTGGGTAGACTACATCAGCTCTAGATTATTAAATATGGTTTTCTGTGGGCGAGGAGATGGTGACTACTGGATGGCATATGTTCTGTATCAGACACTAGAGCTGATGTGGTCTATCCCAGTGTTTTTCAACCTTTTTGGAGCCACTGCACGTTTTTTACATTTACAAAATCCTGGGGCACACCACCAACCAAAATGACACAAAATGACACTCTAGCACAGTAATACATATAGTTAATATGTTTTTAAATGTATTTATACACTCAGTGTGAAACCTGGGCCTGTTTCGATGAACAAAACATATATATGACTTCCTCTCACATATTTATACATTGCTATCATGTCTTCCCTCAGCCTTCTCTTCTTCAGGCTAAACATGCCCAGCTCTTCAAGCCGCTCCTCATAGAGCTTGTTCTCCAGACCTTTGTGAAATTTCACCCTGAGTGAAACCTTCCAGTTACTCAACTTGAAAAATCCAGTAAAATAGTTTTTTTAAAAACCATTTGCAAGTGGAGAGGCTCAATTTGTTTCTTGGAAACCTGTGAGGGGGATGCTAGGAGGGGGAAGAGTGCCAATTTCCCACGGCACACCTGATGATCGCTCACGGCACACTAGTGTGCCACAGCTCACTGGTTGGGAAACACTGGTCTATCCAATGCAATTTTATGAATCAGTACCCCAAATAATTGAACTGAATCTAATGTTGACCAAAAACTTATTCATAACCCTTTTGGTACTAATGTTGGAGAGTGATTCTTGATCAAAGCGGTCCCTGGTCAAATGGTCAAAAAAGGTTGTGAACCACTGCTTTAAATTATAGTTGTAGGGACGGGAAAGCAGAGTCTGCAGTTTAAGGATCCCCACCCCCAAATCCTTAACCCATGTTGTCTTGTTTTACAATCTCCATCTTATCCTGATGCAACTACTCTTTGAAGGTTGACACAAAATACCTGAACCAGCTTTCCTCAATCAGGGCCTCCATGGATGTATTTAACATCCATCTTCCCAACGTGGAATTATGGGAATCATATTTAATGAATCTGGGAAGCAAGCTGTGAAAGGCTGGCCTAGAACATTTAGGATAACACAGCTTCTTTGTAACCAGAACTGGGAAATGCGAACACAATCAGTGACCATTCACAATGTATCTGTATAGACACCTGGCACTAAATGAATTTAAAAAAAACCTTTTATTCATTTTAGAAGTACAATTCAAATAAGTGTGATATATAAAAGAACTCTTTCCCTGTCTCCACATTTCTCCACTTTATCTGTTCTTTCCCTTGTGTCTACTTTTAGATTGTAAAACCCTTGAGGGAAGGACCTGACAGATCTGTCCATTGTAAAGTTTCATGTACAAAGATGGTAATTGTATGGCTTTTAGCTTCAGTGAATAGAACAGCTCCAAATTCAGTTGCTTTGGGCCAAAGGAATACTATATGGGGATAATTCAAAACAAATGTAATATATGCCCTGCCAAGCTATACTGACCATTTCATGGGATATGTATGTTGCGGTGTGCCTTCAAGTCATTTCTGATACATGGTGACCCCAAATGAACTTAGCATAGAGTTCTCCTGGTAGGCTTTATTCAGAGGAGATTTGCTATTACCTTCTTCTAAGGCTGAAAGACAGTGACTTGCCCAAGGTCACCCAGTGGGTCTTCATGACGAAAAGAAATTCAACTCCTGATCTCCTAGAATACTAGTCCAGCATAGACACCACTGCATAACACTAGCTGTCATGGCATATGCATTGTGTATAAGGTTTATACTTTTCCCACTGTGTATTATAAAGTAAAACCCAAATGGATATGTGTTTAGCTACTCAAGGGAGCTCTTGCCTCCTAGCCCTAAAATACACATATAAATAAAATGCATTGTTTCTAAAAGTGTTGTTCTTCTGGGATTCAAGAAATACATAAAGCTAAAGAACCAAATCCCATTCTCAGTCCCAACTAAAACAGACTTCACTCAATTAGTGGGATGTAACTAAATTTGGGCTTACCACTTAACAACAGATTCAGTATTCAATTGAAAGGGACCAGCATGATGCAGGACACAATGTCAATACTGAATAAGGAGTGTGGCAGTTTTCAATGAGAGAAAATACAGTATAGCATGTGTTTCAAAAGTTCTTAGAAGGCAATGCAGCAACTTAAGAAAGTATACAGTGAATGGTCACTTGACTGTGTTCATGTTTACCAGTTATTGGTACTAAAGGCTTAATACCACAGTTCCGATTGCAGAGTAGTATATGCATATGTATCATTAGGTTGCTGTGAGTTTTCCGGGCTGTTTGGCCATGTTCCAGAAGCATTTCAAATGAAGCCATTGAAATCCACAAGCATGTGGACAATTTCAACAGAAAGGAGGAAACCACGAAAATGAACAAAATCTGGCTACCAGAATGGAAAAAAACCCTCTAAAATCAGGACAGTAAATAAAGAACAGCACTCAAAAAATAGTGTGAATGTTGCCATTGGTCAACTTTATTAGCATTTAATAGAATTGCAGCTTCAAAGTCTGATTGCCTGGGGGAATCCTTTGTTGAGAAGGGTTAGCTAGCCCTGATTGTGTTCTGTCTGGAATTCCCCTGTTTTCTGAGTGTTGTTCTTTATTTACTGTTCTGATTTTACAGGGTTTTTTAAAATAGTGGTAGCCAGATTTTGTTCATTTTCATGAAAAAATGAAATTAATTTATGTTTCTTATACACCCTATTCATACATGAGGCTCTTAATGAGACATGCCACATTATCACAGGATGTCTATGCCCCACACCACTGGAGAAATCAGGGGACAGGTCTTGTCCTGGATTGGAACCTGGCTAAACTGTAGGAAACAAAGGGTGGTAATAAACGGACATTTCTCTGGGTGGAAAGAGGTGAGAAGTGGCGTACCCCAAGGTTCAGTTTTGGGTCCGTTACTTTTTAATTTATTCATTAATGATCTGGATGTAGGAGTGAATTCTGAGGTAGCAAAGTTTGCAGACGACACTAAATTGTTCAGGGTAGTTAAAAATGAAACTGATTGTAAAGAGCTCCAGAAAGATCTCTCGAAATTGAGTGAATGGGCAACAAAGTGGCAAATGCATTTTAACCTAAACAAGTGTAAAGTCATGCACATCGGGGCAAAGAACCCCAACTACACCTGCAAATTGATGGGGTCAAAGCTTTCCGAGACAAACCAGGAAAGGGATCTTGGGGTCTTGGTGGACAGCTCAATGAAGATGTCAACCCAGTGCAGCAGCAGTGAAAAAGCAAATTCTATGCTAGGCATGATCAGAAAGGGAATCAAAATAGGTCAGCAAATGTTGTATTACCTCTCTACAAATCGATGGTAAGGCCACATTTGGAGTACTGTGTACAATTCTGGTCTCCGCACCTTAAGAAGGATATAACGGAACTGGAAAAGGTACAGAAAAGGGCAACAAGAATGATCCAAGGGATGGAGCGGCTCCTTATGAAACCAGGTTGCAACGCCTTGGTCTTTTCAGCCTTGAAAGACGGCGTTTAAGAGGTGACTTGATCGAAGTGTATAAAATCATGCATGGGAGAGAAAAGGTGAATAAAGAAAAATTTTCTTTGTCACAAAACACTAGGACTAGAGGGCACTCCCTGAAGCTCCAAGGTAGGAAAGTTAGGACTAATAAAGGGAAATATTTCTTCACCCAGAGGGTCATTGGGTTATGGAACTCACTTCCAGAAGAGGTTGTGACAGCTGTCAGCCTGAACAACTTCAAGGCAGGATTAGACAGATTCATGGATACCAAGTGTATCGGTAGTTACTGAAAAGGACATTCAAGTGCCACCTCGGAGTTGGTTGAGGTAGGCAGGAATTCCCTGGGTACTGGTTGTGGGGGGTCAGGAGCAGGTCAGGGTTTTGCCCTCCCTTCTGCTCGAGATCCCCGTGTACAACTGGTGGGCCACTGTGTGATACAGAATGCTGGACTAGATGGGCTGAGGTCCGATTCAGCATGGCTCCTCTTATGTTCTTATGAAATTATACTGTTTAGCAGGTTTTGCACCACCGCAAAGTAGCGGCCAATAATAAAAGGACAAGGCAGTGACATCTCCGGCCCATCCCCTTTTCAAATATCAGCCAGCATGCCAATGCCTTAAATCAAGAAATAGTTGGGTTTTTTGAGAGCTACTGTGAGAGATACTTGCAGGAACACCTCAGCAAGTGAGTGTCCAAAAGTGGCAGGCTAAAACTTGGAACCTCAACCCATGTCTGATACTGGGTAAGAGACTCTCCCCTGGGCACACAGAAGACTGGGTGACTCGGATGGTGCTGAACAGACTGTGCTCTAGCACCATGAGATGCAGAGCCAACCTTAAGAAATGGGGCCACAAAGTGGAGTCCACGACATGCAAGTGTGGAGAAGAGCAGACCACAGACCACCTATTACAATGCAGTCTGAGCCCTGTGACATTCACAATGGAGGACCTTATAGCAATACCAGAGGCACTCCAAATGGCCAGCTACTGTTCAAAGAAAATTTAGTATAATGCCAATTTTTAAACTCCGTTTGTGTTTTAAATACATTACAACTGTACCCTTAGATTGCTTCTGATACGATAAATAAATAAATAAATAAATGCCCTATATGTATAGCCCACAGGTAATTTCATGCAATCTTAAAAAATATTTTTGTAGCTAAAACAAAGTTTGATTACACAGAAGCACCAGGAAGCAAATCTGCGTCATCCATGGGGAGAATTTCAGATTTTGGAATTCCACAAAGAGATGCTCAACCAGTATGAGAAACATTTCAAAGAAGGGCTATTGAAGGCTTTCATGGACGGAATCACTGGGTTGCTGTGAGTTTTCCGGGCTGTATGGCCATGTTCCAGAACCAGGCAGTAAGCAGCCAGACCTTGAAGTTGTAAGGCCATTCAATGCTAATCAAGCTGGTCAATGGCCAGCCTCAACACTTGCCACAAGCAAACAAAAGCTCTTTCTCCCACCCTGGACATCCCAAAGATATGTAAACCTCACTTGTCTAGTTTCCAACAGACCTCACAGCCTCTAGGGATGCCTGTCATAGATGCAGGCAAAACATCAGGAGAGAATGCTTCTGGAACATGGCCATAGAGCCTGGAAAAATCACAGCAACCCAGTTTCAAAGAAGCCCCATGTTCCATGTGGGGTCGAATTAATAATAATAATAATAATAATAATAATAATAATCATCTTCTGCTTCATTCTGCTCCACAAACGTCACTATGATTGGATGCCCTGGGTTTCCCTCCTTGCTGCTTTTGGGGTGACAACCCCCCCCTCCCGGTCTTTTTTCCTAATCTCTCTGTCATCCTATCATTCTCTCTCTGCCCTCCTCGTTGGGCTTTCCCTCCTTTGCCCGCCTCTGCTGCCAGGTGAAGAGGGAGGAGCAGAGGAACCTGTTCTCTTTGATCAGCCCTCCTCGGTCCCCTTCTTCTCTTTCTCAGCGACCACCCTTGGTGCTCAGCGCCTTTGAGCTGCCAATCAACGTCCCGCTGCCAAGCAAACCCGTCCAATCCGGAGCCCGCCCCACCACACTTTCCCCGCGGCATCCCAAAGCCAAAGCGCCACAACTTTCCCCCCAAAAAACACGCACACACCGGGTCAGAGGCAGCGATGTCCTTGCTTTCTTCGAAGATCCGTCGAGGGCAAAATCAACCTTATCGGAAAAGTCTCCCCTTACACATTCAAGAGGGAGAAAACTTTGCAAAACTAAGCCACCCTTTGGATCTGCAAGCCGAAAGCCAACCAAGGAGGATGAATAGACGAAAGGGACCTTGATCTTCTCTCCTACTTTGCCAAGGGAATGGTGTCCCCAATACAGGACCATAATCCCCAAACGCCTTCCCCTTTAGAGAGATCCAGGAGGGAGAAAACTTTGCCAAAGCAAACCCAATCGTCGCAGAATCTTTAGGCTTTAGGGAGAGAACCCCAAAGTAGGGTCGCCCCTCCTTCAGACCCCGTTGCTTTCCTCTGAGACCCCTCGAAGCCAAGCCATCCTCTCCAAAAGCAAAGCTGCCCCCCCCCCCCCAAAGAGCCTTTCCTTTCTCAGATTCAGGAGGGAGAAAACTTTGCCAAACCGAACCCAATTGTCGCAGAAGCTTTGACTAAGAGAGAGAGGCCACGGTTGCCCCTCCTTCAGTCCCCACTGACTTACTTTGGGTCCCCTCGAAGCCTAAGCCAAGCTGCCCCCCCCCCCCCCCCAAAAAAAACTTTGTCTTTCTCATTTAGAGCACGTTCAGGAGGGAGGAGAGATTTGGAGAAGATATTCAGTAGGGAGAAAACTTTGCCAAACAAAAACCTCACCACCCTAGAAGCTTTGGATGTATGGAAAGTGTAAGGAGGGGGGCGAAATTGACCTCCTCCAACTCTGGGTCTACATAATGGGCAAATTTTGGTCCTCCCTCCAGGTGTTTGGGACTGCAACTCCCACCATTCCTAACAGCCTCAGACCCCTTCCTTTTCCCCCTCAGCCACTGAAGTGGTTCAGAAAAATAACTGGGGGTGCATCTACATCAGGCATGGGCAAACTTGGGCCCTCCCTCCAGGAGTTTTGGACTGCAATTCCCACTATTCCTAACAGTCTCAGGCCCCTTCCTTTCCCCCCTCAGCCTCTTAAAAGGAAGGGACCTGAGGCCAGGGCTGTAGGCAAGGGGTGCGGGTTAGGGCTTCAACCCCCCCCCCCCCCCCATGCTATGAGAAGCAAAAATTAAACGAGTCCTTCCAGAACTGCAAGCACTTTCTCAAGCCAATTTTGACAATTTATTCACATTGTCATTACTTGCAGCAAAAGCCTATATAGTGGAAGCAATAAAGTTGGCCCACCCATAACTTACAGGCAAAGCCTAAGGCGCAGGCAGGGGGCGGGTTTGAAACTCCTTATGGAGACCAGACTTGGTGGGGGACGGAGGCAGGTTCCTAATGGGCAATTGGGCCTTTCTCTCCTTACTCCCTCCCCTCCCCTTTTCCAGATAGTAGGGTTCCTATTGCTATATATAGGTCGTTTTCAACTTTGAAATAGTTTGAAAGCATACATAAGAAGCTCAATGGGGCAAGAAAGACTGACTGGACTTGTATAGGTGTCCACTGAAGTTTCTCAATGGCCTGATTTCTGTCAGAGTGTATTGACACAGTTTTCAAGTGTTTCCAACAGGTGTTGTGATATTCTTTTGGAACTATAAGTTACCAATTAAAGAGCTCCCAGTGGCACAATGGGTTTAACCAGGCATCCTCAAACTGTGGCCCTCCAGCTGCTTGGGCCTCCAACTCCCAGAAGCCCTAACAAGCTTGTTCAATTGTCAGGAATTCTAGGAGTTGGAGGCCCAACCAGCTGGAGGGCCACAGTTTGAGGATGCCTGGTTAAACCCTTGTGCCCTGACAGATAGGTCAGCGGTTTGAATCTGGGGAGAGTGGGTTGAGCTCCCCCTGTCAGCTCCAGCTCCTCCCACAAGGATGGTAAAACATCAAACATCCAGGCATCTCTTGGGCAATATTCTCTCACACCAGAAGCGACTTGCAGTTTCTCAAGTTGCTCCTGACGCAAAAAGAAGAACCAATGAACAATCATTTAAAGTTATTTTAAGACTTGAAACTTTGTAACTCAAACAGAAAATGGATTTAATTAAGTCTCTATAAAATATAGAATGAACCACGCTATTAAAATTATTTTGTGTTGTGTAACTAAGTAAAAGTTTTCCCCTTGACATTAAGTCCAGTCATGTTTGACTCTGCGGGTTGGTGCTCATCTCCATTTCTAAGCTGAAGAGCTGGCATTGCCCATAGACACCAAAATTATGTGGCCAGCATGACTGCATGCAACTACTCTTCACAATTTGCTTTAAAAAAGTTTCAACCCCTGTCCTTGGGGAGGAAAAAACTACTATGGCCCTGCCTGAGACTGTTAGGAATGGTGGGAGCTGAAGTCCAAAACATCTGGAGGGAGGGATGAAATTTGTCTATGCCTGCTCTATATGTTGGAAGCCACTTGAGGCAACAAGTCAAAGGAATGGAGGGAAATCCCTTCACCCTCCTCCCTCTAAGGGAAATGCACCCCATAAGTTTCTATAAAAGTATAGAATGAGCCAAAGTATTTAAATTATTTTGTGTTATGGAACTAGGTAAAGGTAAAGATTTCCCACTGACATTAAGTCCAGTCGTGTCTAACTCTGGGGGCTGGTGCTCATCTCAATGTCTAAGCCGAAGAGCCGGTGTTGTCCATAGACACCTCCAAGGTCACGTGGCCAGCATGACTGCATGGAACTAATCTTTTTTTTTCTGGCTATGGTCCTGCCTGAGGCAGTTAGGAATGCTGGGAGCTGAAGTCCAAAACACCTGGAGGGAGGGAGGAACTTTGCCCATGCCTGCTCTCTATGTTGGAAGCCACTTGAGGCAACAAGTCTAAGGAAAAGGGAGGGGGAGAGACCCCTTCACTCTCCTCCCTCCGAGGGAAAGGCGCCCCAGAAGACAGGGACAGGGTGGCCCCAAGGCTTCCCCAACCGCCCCGCGCGCCCTTTACCGGGGAGGCGTCGCCGTTCTTGCAGAGCGGTCCCCGGAAGATGCCCTTGATGCCCCGGTAGTGCCCGTTGCTGAGGTGCCTGGAGCTGATCACCAGGTAGCACGCCATGCGGGTCCCGGGCCGAAGGAAGGGCGGCGGGATCTGCGGGCAAGCGGGAGGCGTCTTTGGAGAGGCGAGAATTCAACCCCGAAGGCCCTCGGAGGGAGCGCTCTTGCTGCTGCTGCTGCTGCTGCCTCCTTCATCCGGCGCCCCGGCTGCGGGCGGAGGAGAGCGGCCTCGGGGACTTGAGCAGCCCGAGCGCCCTGCGGGTAGACCGGGAGGCAGTCCACATGCTGCTCCTGCACCGCGGAGGGGCTGAGGCGCCTTGGCGGCGGAAGAGGCGCCAAGAGAAGTCCAGGGGAAGAGAAGGGGCCCCTCCTCCGCTTCCTCCTCCTCTTCGCCTCCACTTCACTCCTTTCCTCTCAGGAGGCACTGGCATCCATAGAGGCGTCCCTGCCTCCTCGTTGTTTTGGTCCCCAGAGCCCTCGCTTTCCCTCTTCCTCCTGAGCCAGAGATTGGGGAAGGGAAAGGAGGGAAACCCATCCAGACACGGCAGCAGGTGGAGAGCTTTGGGCGCTCTCCTTCCTCCTCTCTCTCTCTCTCTCTCTCTCTCTCTCTCTCTCTCTCTCTCTTCCTCCTCCTCTCTCTTCTTCCTCCCCCTCTTCCTCCTCTCTCTCTTCCTGCTCCTCTTCTCTCTCTCTCTCTTCCTTCTCTCTCTTCCTCCCCCTCTTTCTCTCTTCCTCTCTTCCTCCTCTCTTCCTCCTCTCTCTCTTCCTCCTCCTCCTCCTCTTCCTCCTCTCTCTCTCTCTCTCTCTCTCTCTCTCTCTCTCTCTCCCTGATCTCTTTTCCCTTGCTCTCTTTTTTTCCCTAACAGTAGGCGGCGGGGGGGAAGGATGGAATGGCTGGCTGTGTGAAGAAAAGCTGGGAAGCCCCGGCTTTTTCCGCCTGAAGCGACTCAGGGGTCGCTGGGGAAGGAAGAAGAGAAGGAAAGGAGCCGCGTCCTGCCTTCCTTTCCGCAACGGGATTGGATGGATCGGACCTATCCCGCGCCTTTGGTGTTTGTAAGGCTTCCCTTGAGCGGCACGGAGTCTTCAGTCTCCTTCAGTGCAAGCGGGGAAAGAAAGGCCCTCGCTATCCGAGCCAGGCGGAATCCCCTCCGCAATCCATCTACTCCCTCCTCCAGCCGAGCTGCTGCTGCTTCTCCTCCTCTCTCTCTCTCTCTCTCTCTCTCTCTCTCTCTCTCTCTCTCTCTCTCTCTCTCTCTCTCTCTCTCTCCCGAGGCCGCCCTCAACATCCCATTAAAGGCCTTGTCAAAAACTCCTCTCGCATTAGCTGCTCTGTCGCCTCGGTTTTCCCTTCGGCTGCGCGCTGAAGGCGGCAGGAAAGACAGAAAAAGAGAGAAATAGGAAGAAGAGCAGGTGCCCGGCTGGAGAACTTCCTGCTCTGCTCTGACCAAGGGCCCGGTGCCTGTAGTTATATCACAGCAACATCTGAGAACCCCACAAGGGAGGCAGCTACAAACTGGAGGAAACCTTACAAGAATACAGTGTTCCCTCGCTACTTCGCGTTTCGATTATTGCGGACGCGCTATTTCGCGGATTTCAAAATATATTAATTTAAAATATATTTCATGGTATTTCGGCTGTTTTGTGGGGGTTTGTCGCCGCCGCTCTCCGAGGCGCTTTCCCTCCTCAGTCCTCCCTCCCTCCAGCCTTGAAGGGCCTTTCCTTAATAATAATAATAATAATGATAATAATAATAATAATAATCTTTATTTATACCCCGCCACCATCTCCCTGAAGGGGACTCGAGGTGGCTTACATGAGGCCAAGCCCAGAAGTGCATTTCAATACTCCTTAATAATAATAATAATCTTTATTTATACCCCGCCACCATCTCCCTGAAGGGGACTCGAGGTGGCTTACATGAGGCCAAGCCCAGAAGTGCATTTCAATACTCCTTAATTTAATAATAATAATAATAATCTTTATTTATACATCGCCACCATCTCCCCAAAGGGGACTCAGGGCGGCTTACATGAGGCCAAGCCCAGAAGTGCATTTCAATACTCCTTAATAATAATAATAATAATAATAATAATAATCTTTATTTATACCTCGCCACCATCTCCCCGAATGGGACTTCGGGGTGGCTTACATGAGGCCAAGCCCAGAAGTGCATTTCAATACAGTAACATAAAATACATAAGCAGCATTACAGTAAAATAATAATTAAACATAAAATTCAAACGCAAAATATATTAAACAGTGCAAAGTAATACAGTAGAAAAAAATGAACACAATCATAATGAGCGAACCACATGTGCAAGATACAATGATTGAAAAAACCCCCTAAGGATGAGATCAAATTAAAAACCTATATAATTGTAGGAGAGGTTCAGGAACAGGGGAGTAAAACCAGAACCAAAAAAAGAGGGGAGTATTTTTCTTTCTGTCCTTCACTTTATTTTAAGTTTTTAAAGACTTGAAATAGTGTATAACTACTAAAATAATATATACATATTAAAATTAACATAGTATCCCTACATCGTGGTTTTTCACTTTTTGTGGGAGGTCCTAGATCCTAACCCCAGCAATAAGTGAGGGAACACTGTAATGACTTCAACTACATTGGGACCAGAATTGCCAGCCATTCAACCAGATACCCTCTTCTAAAAGGCCATATACAGTGTTCCCTCGCTACTTCACGGTTCGTTTATAGCGAACTTGCTGTTTCATGGATTTCAGAAAATATTAATTTAAATATATATCATGGTATTTTCGCTGTTTTGTGGGGTTTTGCCACCGTGGCTCTCCAACCCCCCTCCCTCCAGCCTTGAAGGGCCTTTCCTTCCTTTCACTTTATTTTAAGTTTATAAAGACTCAAAATAGTGTATAACTACTCAAATAATTATAAATATTAAAATTAACAGAGTATCCCATATGGCAGTTTTTCACTTATTGCGGGAGGTCCTGGAACCTAACCCCAGCAATACGTGAGGGAACACTGAACAATGTTTATCTGGCCAACCCCAAACAAACACCCATAGTCCCCATCTAAACTGTGTATAATGGTGTGTAAAACTGCATTCTATGGTCAGTGTAGACCAGGCCTGGGCAAACTTAGGCTCTCCAGGTGTTTTGGACTGCAACTCCCACCATTCCTAACAGCCTCAGGCCCTTTCCTCCCTCCCCCCTCAGCCACTTAAATGGTTCAGAAAAGTAACTGGGAACTACATCAGGCATGGGAAAACTTATATATAATATAAAATATATAAAAAACTTTATTTATATACACAACATAAGCCTGAAATATCACAACACACACACACACACACACACACACACACATATATATATATATATATATATATATATCTCCTGTCAGGGCAATTTCTAGTGCAAAATCAGAATATAGGGGCCAGAGAATTGGGTAAAGTATTATAACCGTGCAAGGAGGAAAGGAAGGTGCCTGAAGCAAGGGCTGTAGCCAAGGGGTGGGGTTTAGGGGTTCAAACCCCCCATGCGAAGTCTATGAGAAGCAAAAAATTAAACAAGTCCTTCCAGAACTGCAAGCACTATCGCAAGCAAATTTTGACATTTTTCCCCCAGTTACTTTTCCAAACCACTTAAGTGGCTGAGGGGGAAATGGAAAGGGCCTGAGACTGGTAGGAGTTGAAATCCAAAGCACCTAGAGACCCCAAGTTTGCCCAGGCCTGCTTGTAGGTATAGGTAAAAGTAAAGGTTTTCCCTTGACTTTAAGTCCAGTTGTGTCTGACTCTTGGGGGTGGTGCTCATCTCCATTTCTAAGCCAAAGAGCCAGCCTTGTCTGTAGACACCTCCAAGGTCATGTGACTAGCATGACTGCATGGAGTGCCATTACATTCCCACCAGAGCTGTGCCTGTCGATCTACTTACATTTGCATGTTTTCAAACTGCTAGGTTGGCAGAAGCTGAGACTAACAGCGAGAGCTCACCCCGCTCCCCGGATTCGAACTGCCAACCTTTCAGTTAGCAAGTTCAGCAGCCCAGTAGTTTAACCCACTGCACCACCGGGGGCTCCAGAGGCCTGGTGTAGACTCATATAATAGAGTTCAATACTGTTAAACAGCTGGAGAAGCAGTCATTCCTGTCACTTAGCTGCATGAATGAGGCCAGTTGGGAACCACATGCAACTTGCAAACTCCAGCCTTGGCCTGATAGAGGGGTATGGCTTCCCAAATGGGCTCATTTATGCTGCCTGCCTCCCTATGCCTGCACTGTTGGGCACACTACATTCAATGACAAATCCATTTTTTGTATTGTGCACCTTCAAAACTGAGGTGTGCAATACATTCAATGGCACATTATACTCAAATAAATATGGTACTCTTCTGATGGTAAGAGCCTACCCGATCTTGGAAGCTAAGCAGATTCAGGCCAAGTTAGCACCTGGATGGAAGTCTGCCAAGGAATACCAGGTACTGTTAGCTATGTTTCAGAGGGAGGTAATGACAAACCAACTCTGAGTACTTCCATTTCTGAGAAAATCCTATTAAATTCAAGGGGTTGCCATGAGTCAACCAGTGAGTTAGGGGCACACATATACAGGAAAAGAAAAATCTGTTTTATCCCTGTTGTCATGATACTGCTAAATTTTGAGTTAAAACACGCTTAGAGGATTTCCTTTTTAAAAAATCAGACTTGTCAAATAAATTTGCCTGCTTGCTTGGTTTTTACTCAACCTATCAAGAATGTAGAAGCATTTCAGGTATAAAATAAGTAATAAGAGGAGTAGGTGGGTATGATGATGAGAAACGTTACTTTAGTTGTGTGAAGGGATGTGCATGGCTGTCTAAAGTAGGAGGGAAAGCCTACAGGATCATTACTTACTTGTGCCACTTTAACAAGGGAAAGACAGAATAGTTTTACCATACTTTTTGATGGGTAATACTAGGAGAGCTCATCTGGCAGCAGCCTTGGTTGTGTTGTTTATGCTTTCTACTGGATTTTATAGACTTTACCCGTTTTTATGGATGTTACTTGCTTTCACAATGTTGAAATGGCTCTTTATTAGGTTTTATTGAATTTGTTTTTATGGTTTGAAATTGCATACCATCTGGGGACTTTCCTACTGAAGGACATTTTATAAATAAATAAGAATAGATGGAAAATGCTTCTCAGAAAGCATAGAATTCAGTTCCCTCATCTCTGAGTTAGTCAAGGAGTGGGGAAAGCACTCTGAAGAACCTGTTGACCCTTGGTTGAATAGAATAATACTGGCTTCTTTTGTTCATTGGAAGAGGCACTCAAATCTGGTGCTAATATTTCTGTACCAGCTGTCCTAGACTCTGGTATTTTCCTGATATGGTTGTTTATTCGTTCAGTTGCTTCCAACTCTTTGTGACCTCACGGACTAGCCAATGCCAGAGCTCCCTGTTGGCCATAGCCACCCCCAGCTCCTTCAAGGTCAAGCCAGTCACTTCAAGGATACCATCCATCCATCTTGCTCTTGGTCGGCCCCTCTTCCTTTTTCCTTCCATTTTCCCCAGCATAATTATCTTCTCCAAGCTTTCCTGTCCTCTCACTATGTGGTCAAAGTACTTCATCTTTGCGTCTAATATCCTTCCCTCCAGTAAGTAGTTGGGCTTTATTTCCTGAAATATGGACTGGTTTGATCTTGTGATCCAAGGCACTCCCAGAAGTTTCCTCCAACACCACAGTTCAAAAGCATCTATCTTCCTTCACTCAGCCATCCTTATGGTCCAGCTCTCTCATCCATAGGTTACTTTGGGGAATACTATTGCTTTGACTATGCAGATCTTCGTTGTCAGAGTGATGTCTCTACTCTTCACTATTTTATCGAGATGGGTCATTGCTCTCCTCCCAAGAAGTAAACGTCTTCTGATTTCCTCGCTGCAGCCTGCATCTGCAGTAATCTACATGCCTTGAAATACAAAGTCTGTCACTGCCTCCACATTTTCTCCCTCTATTTGATATGTGAACTATAAGTCCCATGTGCTACAATTGCAACTCCTCAGTGAGTATAGCCAATTACTAGAATCATAGAGTTGAAAGAAACCACAAGGGCCAGCAAGTCCAACTCCCTGCAATGTAAAAACACTCAAAGTCTTCCTCAACAGATGAATATCCGGCCGGCTTAAAAACTTCCAGAAAAGAAGACTCTTCTGCAGCCTAAGGCAGCATATTCACTGTCAAACAGCTCTTACCATTAGAACATTTTTCCTAATGTTTAGGTAGAATTTGTTTTCCTGAAGTTTGAATCCATTGCTCTGTCTCATCTTGTCTGTCCCTGGCGCAGTGAAAAAGAAGCCTGCTCCATTTTCAATATGACAGTCTTTGAAATATTTAAGCATGGCTATGATGTCCCTTCTTAACCTTCCCTTCTCCAGACTAAACATACCCACTTCTCATGGGGCATGTTTTCTAGATCTTTTACCATTTTAGCTGCCCTCTTCTGCACACTTTCCAGCTTGTCAATACCTTTCTTGAATTGTGGATCACAGAAATGGGGGGAGGGTAATGGAAATAGCAACCTTCTTCAAGCCTCCACTAGTAATTTGTTTGTATATGATTGTCTTGCTTACTGTATTGTATATGTATGTTTTGGTATGCAGCTTTCCCTTTACTCTATGTTTCCTGAAAGGTTATGGGAGAGGCTGCAGGCCACATGATCAGATCTGAGACTGCTCAGACCTGAGACTCCATTTTAGAGGACAGACTCCATTAGACTCTCAAAATGTAAAGATGTTTCTGTTGATTATAAGAAAGTTGCCCTGT
Organism: Anolis apletophallus; assembly: GCA_030556195.1. Lineage (NCBI taxonomy): Eukaryota > Metazoa > Chordata > Lepidosauria > Squamata > Anolidae > Anolis > Anolis apletophallus. Next base: position 36,160,956 of record JARBWK010000008.1, on the reverse strand, counting down.
GTTATCTGCACAGAGAAACCATTTCTGCAACTGGATTTACAAGTTATGTACCTGTATGCTGAATACATGAAGCTTGTGAGTAAACTACATACTGTATGTTTATCAGTGGTGGCCCCTTGGCTGTGGAACTCCTTCCCTAGGGATATTAGATCAGCCCCTTCCCTCCTGAACATGGTTTTCTTAAGTCTTTGGGAACCTAGTGCAATAGATAAACAAGGAACTATGTAAAATCGAATACGGGGACGTCTTAGACAATGTTTTTGGACAATAAGGCTAATAATGAAGGTAGTGGTTTTATGTTTTTAAAGGTTTTAATGTATGTATTTTATAATTCTGTTTTAAATGTTTATTGTAATGTTTACATTGCTTTAATAGCATCAAATCCACTTTGAGTCACATTTGGGTTTGAGAAAGGCAGAATAGAAATATTGTAAATAAATAAATATGTTACTTTTAACTAATTCTACTTTATTTTTGTCTCTTAAGAGCGTGGTATAGAAACAAGCTATTTTATGGGAGAGTAGATGTTTTCGGGCAACAGAAATAACAGTTCTGAAGATCTGCTATATATTTTGTGTATTGGCATAATCTTTGTTCCTAACAGTTCAAAGAGATAAGCAGGTATATCAGTCTTACAGCTGAGAAACCTAATTTGCCTTGCCTGAATACTAGTGGACATATATCACTAAAGAGAAGGTTGACGCCAATGGGTTTTTAGCTCTTTTCAGGATCATACTTTACAAATAAGATATAATTTTTCAAATGCCATTTTTCTCCAAAAGGTTATGGAGATTCTGGTTTTCAAAAAAGGGGGGGGGGTGTTCAAAGCAGAATGGTCATCATACATCTGTTGATGCAACCTAGAACCACATTGACTCATGTTCAACTTGTGCTTTACTAGGACTCCTAGATCCCTTTCACATATGCATGTCAAGTCTTAATTTCCTTTCTAGAAATTAAGCATAGTCATATATTCTACAACCTGAAGCCCAGAAGAAACACATAGGGAAAGGTTCTGCCCAAATAACAACCAATAATGAAATTAATTCTGGCAATATTTTGTTCCACAAACAAGTATGGAGAAGAGGCGGGATCTCTTGGTGGCTGCTCCCAAGTAGAGGATTCAGTTCCTATGGAGAGTATAGACTGCACAGTGCATATACCACACGTTTATCCTTCCAGTGGCAGGCACATATATTTCTTTTCAAAATGATTTTTGGCAACTGAGGTCTAAGGAAAGAGTTTTTATCATTTCATTTCCAACTTTGATAGGTTCTCAAACATTTTGATTTTTTAAAATAACGTTTTTATTTCATTGTACTTGCATTTTCTTTGTGTGTGTTACCTTGAGTCCCATATGAATCCAATGAATGAATGAGTGAAACCCCATAGAAACAATGATAATTAAAATGAAGGTAATAGTAAGAGAACATTGAGGCTAGTAATGTTTGTGGTAATAAAGTAATCTCCATGCTGAACTTGCAATGATCATCTCATCCACCTCTATCCCCTACTGAGTTCTCACAGGTAGGTGCATGTGGAGTAATTTACAAGCTAAATAAGTCACATAGTTTTACAAGCGTGAAATGTTTCCAACACTAAGCCAGCTGAAAATGGGTTGCTATTTTTCTCTTCTGCAGGGTATACACGCCATCAATCTCATTTAGCTTGATATGCAAACTCAGCTTCCTTTCTTCAATACACAAGCAATGTCTCTGCAGCTCTAATGTAAATACTGCATATATTCAGCTAATTTGGTTAAAACCACCGCACCATCATAGCAATTAACTAGAGGCAACCCATTCTCCCAGATGTGTCTCTGTAATTATGAAAATACCATCATAAACAAAATGTGCACCAAAACATATTCTTCTTTAATGGACAGAATTATGCAAGTCTGTGAAGGTACTGCTAAGCAGCTAGAATTTAAACTTTTCTAAGTATCTAAAAAGTAAATTATGTCATTTATATACCTTGGCTTTAATTTCATACATACATACATTTCATTCTGATTGCAATCAGTGCCAAAAGTTTACATGTATCTCCCAATCACCCAGAAATTCCATTCCATTAAAAAGTAATTTCAGGTTAAGTATAAATGAATGTTTTATGGAACTTCATAATGTTTTGCAAGTACGCTACAATTAACCTGCTCACTTTTGCCCTGGCTGCGATATTTGGCTTGTGCAGAGCACAGCATTCCCTTGCCGCTTTTCATTTTAGTTTTCCCTTTTGTTGCCTCTTACAAAGAAGCATTGCAAATGGGCATTTCCTTTTCACAAAAATCTAAGCTTAGGTTATTAACCTTTTAAGAATGCACACAATAACTTGGAAATGCACAACCAAAAGTCATATGGGTTAGTAATCTCCATAGCAGATTTTGAAGTAGAGACCTGCAAAACCAATCTCTTTTATTCAGCTTATGGATGGATGGATGGATGTTGGGTAAATAACCAAAATTTGACAGTGTCTGAAATCACTTACTATTAAATAAAATGTTTAGATAATTAAGAAGGATATAATACTACCAGCCAAACAGTGGAAGATTAAAGAATTCTTGTTAAATACCTATACTTCCACATTCTTACTTTGGCGATCCCTTGTTGTCTGAGTAAGATTGTTCTCCAAATGCAGTGTCCTGGCGGTGGGTACATAAGTGACTGTGGAGCCCTATTTTTGACCTGCATGTTCTCCCATAGTGAGGACATCGGTTTCCAGGTGGAAGGGGGTCCCAATTAGGGTTGGCTTGACACGCCTTCCTCTTGACATGTTTCTCTCTTTTGCCCTCCATGCATACCACTTCAAATTCTACAGCACTGCTGGTCACCGCTGACCCCCAGCTAGAGCGCTCAAGGGCCAGGGCTTTCCAGTTCTTGGTGTCTATGCCACAGTTTTCAAGGTTGGCTTTGAGCCCATCTTTAAATCTCTTTTCCTGTCCTCCAACATTCCATTTTCCGTTCTTGAGTTTGGAGTAGAGAAATTGCTTTGGGAGATGGTGATTGGGCATTCAGACAACGCGCACAGTCCAGCAAAGTTGATGGCGGAGGACCATCGCTTCAATGCTGGTGGTCTTTGCTTCTTCCAGCACGCTGACATTTGTCCACTTGTCTTCCCAAGAGATTTGCAGGATTTTTCAGAGGCAACGCTGATGGAATCTTTCCAGGAGTTGCATGTGATGTCTGTAGATAGTCCACATTTCACAAGCATATAGCAGGTTTGGGAGGACAATAGCTTTATAAACAAGCACCTTGGTATCCCTACAGATGTCCAAGACCTCAAACACTCTGTATTTCATTCGGAAGAATACTGCACTCGCAGAGCTCAGGCGGTGTTGTATTTCAGTGTCAATGTTGACTTTTGTAGAGAGGTGGCTGCCAAGGTAGCGAAAATGGTCAACATTTTCTAATGTTACACCATTAAACTGTATTTCTGACATTGCAGATGGATTGGCTGGTGCTTGCTGGAAGTGCAATTTGGTTTTCTCAATGTTCAATGACAGGTCGAGCTTCTCGTATGCTTCTGCGAAGATGTTTAGAGTGACTTGTAGGCCTTGTTCTGAATGCACACAGACAACGTTGTCATTGGCGTTCTATAACAGATGTTGTAACCTTGGTTTTGGCTTTCAGTTGGTTGAGGTTAAATAGCTTGCCATCTGTGCAATAGATGATTTCCACTCCGGTGGGAAGCTTCCCATCAACTTCCACATTCACTGGGGTTAGGAAAGCCATGGGCAAACTTTGGCCCTCCAACTTAAACTTCCACGATTCCTAACAACCAGTAGGCTATTAGGAATTGTGGGAGTTGAAGTCCAAAACACCTGAAAGCCCGAAGTTTTCCCATACCTGGGTTAGGAGCACAGCACACCTGCAAAAATGGAAAACCACAAGTAATTTTGTGAAAGAATACCTTTCCAGGCATTGCTAAGTCTTGCAACACAACCTTATTGCCTTTTTCTGCTGGAAGCTGGCCACAGAATCAAATGAGAAGACACAGAGCTTAGACATGAGATAGGTGAAATCTCTAGAAATCTCAAGGTCCTTCAGTATGACCAGACAAAGCTGACAATAGCGTCATGTTGGAAGACCTAAAGAATCCATCTTTAATCATAAGAACATAAGAAGAGCCATGCTGAATCGGACCTCAGCCCATCTAGTCCAGCATTCTGTATCACACAGTGGCCCACCAGTTGTACACGGGGATCTCGAGCAGAAGGGAGGGCAAAACCCTGACCTGCTCCCGACCCCCCACAACCAGTACCCAGGGAAATCCTGCCTACCTCAACCAACTCCGAGGTGGCACTTGAATGTCCTTTTCAGTAACTACCGATACACTTGGTATCCATGAATCAGATCCGCCAAAGTCAAAACTGCAAATGTGGAGGGATAACTTCAAAGGCAGATAACCAGATGAGAAAAAGAATTAACTCAATTGTTATACTGTAAATAATTCTTTCCCCTCTCTCCACATTATCTACCAACCAGACTTCCACAACTTACTGCACTCCAAATGAGTTCAACTGCAATACCCATGTTGGGTATACTGTAATCCAGTACTCTGCATCTGAGCAGCACTAGGTTGAAAATGGGCCATGTGTACTTGTGGGGGTTGAGATGATTAAGAGAAGGGTGGAATATATATGAGAAGTCAGCTCTGCACAGAAACCTTGACTTTCTGTGGGTGAGAGGTTTCTACAGTTTGATGTCTATTTCATGTCTCTAACACAAATTAGATCTGAGTTATTTGCACTGTGTGCACGTCTCTTATCAACTTGAGATGGGTGGTTCAGATAATTATATCAGAATAGTTTTCGAGTAGTAAGACATACTGTTGATATCAGGTTACCATTCCTGTTTGAAAAGAACTATTTTTCAAGCTGTCATGCCATCTTCATTCTATAAAGCAACACAACAATTGTACAGTGCTGACATAAATATAATGTACTGATTCTTTAGTGACAGTATGGCAAACCCACAAAAGGAAGGAATAAAAGACACTTCAGTATAGCACTAATACCATGAATAGCAGTTGTTCTCTTTATTCCCCCCCCCCCGCTCATACACACACATTTGCCAAGATCCAGTAGAGGAGTGTTTCTCAACCTTCCTAATGCTGAGACCCCTTAATACAGTTCCTCATATTGTGGTATGGACATATTTTATAACCATAAATTATTTTCATTGCTACTTCATAACTGTAATTTTGCTACTGTTATCAATCGTAATTTAAATATCTGATATGTAGAATGTATTTTTACTGGACCAAATTTGGCACAAATACCCGATACACCCAAATTTGAATATGGGGTGGGGTGGGTTGGGGGGGATTGATTTTGTCATTTGGGAGTTGTAGTTGCTGGGATTTATAGTTCACCTACAATCAGCATTCTGAACTCCACAAACAATGGAATTGAACCAAACTTGGCACACAGAACTCCCATGACCAACAGAAAATACTTAATGGTTTGGTGGGTATTGACCTTGAGTTTTAGAGTTTTAGTTCACCTACATCCAGAGAGCACTGTGGACTATGGTAGATCTGGACCAAACTTGGCACAAATACTCAATATGCCCAAATGTGAACATTGGTGAAGTTTGGGGAAAATAGATCTTGACATTTGGAAGTTGTAGTTGCTGGGATGTATAGCTCACCTACTATCAAAGAGCATTCTTTGATAGTATTGGGCCAAACTTCCCATACAGAATCCCTATTACTCGAAAGGACTTGGTAGCATGAGCCTCCATCCATCCTCACATGCACCAAGCATGCCTGTTCTCCCCTCCCCACTTGGAGTCTCAGAAACAGCTCTCCCTTTGGTTGAGAGGCAGGCTGACAGACGGCCAAACATGGCCGAGCATAGCCAAGGACGACGTTTGATTGAAGGATTCACTGTCTTTTTCCAAAAAGGAAGAGAAGGACAGGCAGAGAGATCTTCAGTCTTTTCTGCTAAAGTCCACCAGAAATATGTTTTTTGATGGTCTTTGGCAACCCCTCGGCAACCCCCTCATGACCCCCCAGGGGTCCCAACCCCCAGACTGAGAAATCTTTGTTTTTAAGTTTTATTGGTTTTTAAAGACTGTTATAATTTGTAGAGTATCTTGGGTTCCAATTTATGGGGGAAAACATTGTATCCATAATGATGGTGAAAATGATTGTAATTAGCGAGATGGTAATGATTTTGCATTGTGATGTTAAATCTATTGTGTAGGAATCCAGAATATGATGTTCTTAAAACAGACCCATGTGGTAAACCCATGTATCTCCCCTTATAACCAAGTTGGAATTGATCCCATTGTTTTCTCTGTATACTTGGGCCAATGTTTTGTTCAAATATGCTTTATATGCATATATTTTATACACACATATATTAGGATGTATATATTAAGGATAACTGGTTTTTTTTTTTGTAATTACAGAAAATCTTTTCCCAATGATTAGGTGAGCTGCTGTCTAAATTTTATCTCTGTCAGACATCTGTGGCGCCATTGTTAAAAAACGGGGAAACACCCAATTATTATCCACACATTGTCTTGCTAGAGAAAAGGCATGCCACGCAGATGATCAGCAAATAATAAGGTGTTTACTCCTTGCCATATAGAGCAAAATATATACAGTCATGTGAACAGCCACATTGACTCACACAATGTCCCTTGAGAGAGATTCAAATGGTCTTTAAGTGTCCATGTGAGAGATCTTCTTCTAGCAGCCAAGAAGCAAAAATATAGACTGTCCTGGCAAACTCCTGCACAGAAAACTTAAACATGTGACAGTGGCCAAACTCCCAGGCTCAGCTACCTTCTGGGCATGGCCCAACCAATCAGCTTCATGCTTTGCATTTTTCAGTTAACACACTCACCTACTAATTTTTATATGCTCCAACAGAACAAAGTCATGACTGGGATTTATGCAGAAAGTCTAACCAGATATTTTGGGGAATATATATTTTAAGACTCGAACTTCTAGAACTGACTGTGCTGACAGAGCAGATTTTTGGAGGTATACAAAAAAGAAACTAATCCAAATTCTGAGCACTATCAGGAGCTGTTTTATTGTCAAATGTACAGATGCCTTTATTGAAGTTAAATTAGATGTTATTTTAACAAATAAATGAAAGTGGGGGAAATGTACTGCTGCTATTTCACTTCATTTTTAACTGTATGTGGATCAACGGACTTTGCTGAAGCCTGAAAACTAAAAATATCAGAATCTCATAAACTGGTTATCTCCAGGGAAGAAGAAAATATCGCAGGTAGTCCATCATAGTGCCTTCAGCAGCAGCTGTGGTACAAGGAGTTGTAAGTCTCATTCTACATAAATTGTCATGGCTCCATCTGAAGGATTTAAAATTTACGGTTTGGCAAGATACTTGGAATTTTCTTCTAGTTCATTCTAGTCTACTCCTATGAAGGACAAGCACTGGACCTCTAAAACAGAGCATTTCAAGTCTCTCACCAAATAACCAATTCCAAGATTTATTTGGATGACATCATGACAACTGTTCACTGTGAAGAATTTGCCCACCGCTTTGCAGATAAAATCACTCATGTTTGGTCTGATGGAAATACCAGAGTTGATAAAGGTGTGATGAAGGTAAACTTGCCACTGATTGTGCAGTGTTGATGGACACTTTTCAATTTATGAAGTCAAGGATGTGGACAATATCCTTGGAGAGCACCACCTTGGAGACCCTTGTATTACCTGGCTTATTCAACATGCCAGAGGACTCCTGGCTGAGTTGATTGATCTTGCCCATTCTTTGCAACAAGGTAGGCTCTCAATTATGATGAAAGATGCTGTTCTATGATCTATTTTGGGGCAAAAACCCCTTTCTTGGATCCCAATATACTATAGGCCTGTCTACAACATCCTATTCTTAGGCGAGGTATTTGAGCAACTGAAGGGATAAAACAGATTGCAGTGGAAACTCTGCTTAAGAGCATCCCAACTTAAGAGCTGAGCCTTTGAATTAAGAGCTGTGACTTGGGCCAGGATTTGCTTTGACATAAGAGCAGCATTTTGAGTTAAGAGCTAGTGCAAGAAGGAGTGGTAGCGCGAGAGTACAGGGTTTTAGGATTTCAAGGGACCAGCCCCTGTGCCTCATGTCTCAAGTTCTTGTCCACTTTGGGAGACTGCTGTCTGCTTTGTTCTTATCCACTTTGGGAGATTGCTGTCTCTTTTGTTCTTGTCTGCTTTGAGGAACTCAGGGTTAGTTGTTTTTTCGTGATTTTTATTCCTGATATGTTTGGTTTCATGAAGAGAGAACTGGGTAGGGGGGAGAGAGAGAGCAGGGGGCAGGGTTCTGGAATGAGTACGATATGAAGAAAATGGTGCTTCTGCCTCTTCACTTTGTGCTTTCTTGCCACAATTTCATGCTTCTGCTATCTTTCTTTTTTGTTGTTCCATGTGAATGTGAACATTTTGCCTTGCTGTTACACTGGCCAACACACATTTTGTTACCTCATATGTGCTTTTAGTTGTTCCATGTGAATGTGAATTTATACATTATTTGTTATTTATAAAGTACATTTTCTTATTTAAAAACACGTAACAAAAATGTGGGGGTTGTGGGAGTAGATTAATTGCATTTCAATGCATTTCAATGGGAAAATGCACTGTAAGATAAGAGCATTTCGAGATAAGAGATTGGTCACAGAAGGATTAAACTCTTAAGTCAATGTATCACTGTATATAACTCCAGTTCAGTCTGGTTTCAGGCTTAGTTTTGAGACTGGGTCGCCTTGATGGGAAACTGCCACTGAGATCAAGATGTGATAGTATATTCCTGCCAATTCTTCTGGATCTCTCAAGAGCTTTCAGTACCACCAGCCGTGGCTTCCTTCTGAATTGCCTTATTGGGCTGAAACTTGGAGGTTCTACAATGTACATTGTTCTATAATTGTTCTATTCCTTCCTAGAGGAGCTCGCTAAGGGTTTGGTGGGATTCCTGAACAACTCCTGGCCATTGACCTCAAGTTCTGGTGTTGACCATGAGAGCATTTGTACAGGAAATCTAATCAGGCCCTATTAACAAGTGTAATCCTCTTTAGATTACAGCAATATGTTTTATATGGGGCTGAAGAATGTTCCAAAATGTCAACTGAGTCAAAGAGCTGCAGCCAGATTGGTAACTGGTAGGCTTGGGCGATATTGTTGGATGTCCTCATTACTCAGAATGAATTCATATGCAAATTAGCTGTTAAGCTTATTCAAAGACATTGTAGTAACCCGGAAGTGTATTCCCTATTTCGAAGGTCTTCCACCATTTCTCATAAGTTTTTCGTAAGAATGCGGCTTCCTTTCCCCTCTTTCCTTCCTTCCTCAGAGGGAAGGATTGGGGCCTCGATAGCGGGTTGAAGTCCTGCTACCGAGGCCTCTTTCCTTCCTTTTTTGGAGGGAAGGAAAGGGGCATCGATAGCAGGTTAAAGTCTCACTACCGAGGCCTCTTTCCTTCCTTCCTTGGAGGGAAGGATTGGGGCCTCGATAGTGGGTTGAAGTCCCACTACCAAGGGCGCTTTCTTTCCTTCCTTGGAGGGAAGGAAAGGGGCTTCGATAGTGGGTTAAAAAAGCCAGTTTGGAGTGGATACTGTCATGTTTGAACTGGGTTAAACATCTGCCATTAACAAGGCCATTATGAGGTACGGAAGTACATACGATTGTATTTTGGAAAAAACACTTAAAAATCGGAATTAAATCAGATACGAAACGCCAACACCCCCTACATACAAGGCGAGTTTTGAATAATTTTTTCAATGGATCGTCCAACCCTAGTAACTAGGTTTGGCTACATATAGGAAACAGCTTTCTTCTTGCAATAGATCCCTTGGCTGACTGTCCTTTTCCAGGCACAATTCAAATTGCTAATGATGACCTATGAAGCCCTATTTAGTTTTGGGCTTAGGCAATTTGAAGGACTGTCTCTCCCTTTCTTACTTCTAAATTGTCATGCAGTTCTCTGAAATCTTTCGGTGCTTTCCCAAAGTATTGATACAACCTTTCCTGCCACAGTGAAAGATACAATGGACAAAGAATGCTATAGTACTATAGCTCTACAGATGAAAATGAAGCCACTAGCCAGATATTACAAATGGAAGCTAACTAACTGACACTAGATGGACAAGCAAAGTACAATTATAACAGCATGTTAAGACATCATAGTAATCCTGTAATGGTACCGTGCCTTCCCTTTGTTCGTCAAAGGCAACATATAATTATCATATGTAATATGTAACTATTTGCCAAGCTCTTTTGCAAGCCATAGGAATTAATATCTTGGTAGGAGGCATTTTCAACAAAGCCACAAATCCGTATCAAACATGTCTACTTGGAACAAGTGCTTAAAGTTCAGCCAATGCCGTGAAGGGTTAGGCTCTAAAACAAGAGCTGGGGTAGGGGAATCATTGTGAAAAGACTCTTTTGCTCAACTGTCCATTTGGTTTAAGAAAAGCTTTTATTACTGTTATTAATAGTACTTAGCATTTGTTATCACGAAATTACTTCATAAGCTAATTAATCCTCACAGTCTTTTGAAGTGAACGTTATTATCTCCATTCTACCAACCAAACTCTAAATTCTTATTCAGCTAAAATGTGTGCCGTAATATTCATGTCAGACTCCATAACAAAAGATGGGGAAGCAGCAGAAGAGTAGCTGAAATGTGACCTAATTTTTTAAATAGGAAAATCTCCTCTTCGTTCCCACTTAAGCTCATGGCCTCCAACAGAGCAGCCACACAGTCACATGATTTCAAGCAATCCATCTCCTTCCTTTCATATATAGGGTTATGAGACTTCTTACTTCTCCCTTATTATCTCAAAAATAGATGAGCCAACCCTTAGCATTCATTACCTTTCCATTCCATTATCATACTGGTTGAAGGATTCTCATCAGTCCCAGTTTTTAAAAATAACTTTTCTAAGCTCTGGTCCCAAGGTAAACATGTAACAACATATTCTATGTTTCCCAAATATTATGGGCAGATTAAACCCTTGGATGGATTCCAGAACAGCAATAACTGCAAATGCTCTATTACTTCTAAATGGGCATTAAAATATCATAGATTCAGTTATGAAACCATATATCTCTAGGTTGTTGTGAGTTTTCTGGGCTGTCTGGCCAGAATGTTCCAGAAGAATTCTCTCATGACATTTTGCCTGCATCTATGGCAGGCATCCATATAGGTTGTGACTTGTGAGGTCTGTTGTAAACTAGGAAAATTGGGTTTATATATCTGTGGAATGTCCAGGGTGGGAGAAAGAACTCTTGTCTATTTGAGGTAGGTGTAAATGTTTCAACAGGCCACTTTGATTAGCATTTAATGGCCTAGTAGTTTCAAAGTCTGACTTCTTACTGCCTGGGGGAATCCTTTGTTGGAAGGCAATTAGCTAGTCCTGATTGTTTCTTGTCTGAAATTCCCCTGTTTTTGAGTGTTGTTTTCAATTTACTGTTATGATCTTAGAGGTTTTTAAAATAATGATAGCCAGCCAAATGCCCACCCTGGACATTCCACAAATATATAAACCCCATTTTCCTAGTTTCTAATGGACCTCACAACCTCTGAGGATGCCTGCCATAGATGCAGGCTAAATGTCAGGAGAGAATGCTTCTGGAACATGGCCATACAGCCTGGAAAACTCACAACAACCCAGTGATTCTGGCCATGAAAGCTTTCGACAATACATATATCTTTAATTATTCATTTCACCATTAGGTGATTTTGTTTGTTTGTTTAGGAATCTTTATTTAATTCATGATTGGAAGAAGATAGTTTAGTTAACTGCAATGCAAGAACAAGTATTTCCAACCAACAATTAAAAAGCACATCTCAGAAGTGCATAAATCTTTTTGCCTCCAGATAGTCTTCCTATGTTCTAAACTGGAAAAGTCACAGAAAGACTCTGGATATTTTTTTCTGGCAACCGCATAGAAATCAATAAGATTATGAAAAGGAGAGTTTAAGGAGTTGAGATTATAAGGAAGTGGAAAAGGGAAATGAGTAAAAAGTGATTTGTTGGGATGAGTGAGAAACGGGAACACATTCGCTTATCAACCATATTTTCCTCAATATGTAGAATCAAGTCAGCTAACAAAAATTAAAAGCAATATATATTTAAAAACATAAAACATCAATAAAATACTTTGAAATGCAGCACACCATCAAAGTTCATTGCAGTCACTTTCCAAAAGCCTGTCGAAACAGTTTTGAGGGTGTTGCATCCCAGGCTATCTATGAGAGAATTTCCTAGTGTTTGACTAGATCTTTAGGAGATGTCTTCTCAGACATGGAAACCCATTGGGGAACATGGGGCAAGTTACATTCTCTTAGTCTTAAAGCAAGGGGGTGAGACTCATTTTCACTGAGGACCACATTGGCCTTCAAATGGCCATTGAATCCATGGATGAAGAATCAGTGGGTACAGAGGGCTAACTATACTTTTTTTACATAGTGGTCAGTGCTCTTTAGTGTTTTCCAATTTATATCCCCAGATGTTACTGAACAGCAACTCCCATCACTTTTTAAAATACGGCTCAGCAAGTGCTGTGCACATAAAATAAGAGGGCAAAGTGTCCAGAGGATCAACAGCCTTAAACACCAAAAGCCTGCTGAAACAAGAGAGTTTTGCACGCCTTCCAGAATGCCAAAAGATCTGTGAAGACACGAACATCGAAAGGCAGCGCATTCCACAAAGTGGGGACAATTATCGAGAAGGCTCTCCTTCTTGTGGCAGTGAGGTGGTACATTTTGAAGCTAGGGACCTCCAGAAGTTGACCTGACTCCGAACGTAGTGGTCTGGTGGGACAATATGGGATGAGGTGGTCCCTAAGGTACACTGGCCCCAGACCATTCAAGACCTTGAAGGTCAATACCAGCACTTTGAAAGTGATCTGGCATTCCACTGGTAACAAATGCAGCTCGCGTAGAATAGGTGTAATGTGGCTGTTCATGGAAACGCCAGCCAACAGCCGAGCTGCCACATTCTGGTCCCATTTCAATTTCCGGATCACCAGCAAAGGAAGGCCAATGTAGAGAGCATTACAGTAGTCTAATCTTGAGATGACCATGGCTTGGACCACTGTGGCTAGATCACGACAGGAAAGGTAGGGAGCCAGCTTATTTGCCTGACGAAGATGGGAAAAAGCTACTCTACTGACGGAGATATGTGTCTCCATCGTCAGTTGAGAGTCCAGAGTGACACCGAGACTTTTAACTGTTGACAACGGACGTAATGTCGCGCCATCCAGGATAGGAAGCTGGATCTCCACCCCACCTGGGCAACCCAGCTTTTGATTATCTGCCATGTGGAATTACAACCCAACTGCACGTGTGGCCCTATGGACATCTTATAATCTGGCATCATATCCACAAGCTTTGTATCTAAATTCAAACCCCATGATCCTATCTAAACAGAACAAACTGCAGCCTTGCAGATGTTACTGTACTATAACTCCGATCAGCTCTAATCATGTCCAATGAGGAATACAGGAGTTGTATTCCAGCATCTGGAGGGCCGCATAAAATGACATGACAGGCTGGATTTGCCCTGTAGACCTTGAGTTCGACACACATGCCTTAGGAGAAGGCAAGTATAGTTTGCCACGAAAACCCCGAAAGGGTTTGCCAAACATTGAAATTAACTGAAAGACACATAACAACAGCAAATGTAAATGTAATTGAATAACGGTATTAGTACCTATCATCTTAATAATTACTTGAACCTTATGAAGAACTTCCTGATTGTGAGAACTGTTCAACAGAACTCTGAGTGTGGTGGAAGGTCCTTCCTTGGAGGCTTTTAAACAGAGGCTGGATGGCCATCTTTTGGGGGTGCTTTGGTGGTTCTTTGATTGTGTTTTTTCTGTATGGCAGGGGGTTGGACTAGATGGCCCATGTAGTCTCTTGTCCAACTCTATGATTCTATGAATTGGAGACATTAATCCTGTTCTATTAATGCCCCATCCCTGAATGGGGAAAGGACCGCATACAAGAAGGTAATTCTCCCATCTCTTCAACCCTGATCCTGTGTTTTGTGTACTTCTGCTTGCTCAAAGATTTGCAGACTCAACTTTTCGATTTCATCAGCAGCCCTTGAAGATCTTGACACCTTTTGTATGCAGAAAAGCACTTTCAGATCTGGCTGATAATGATAATGTATTGTCTAGAAGCTTGTTTTTGTCAACTGTTTCTTTCCTACAGTTCTCTTAAGTACTCCCTGTATTTCAAAATAGCTTTCTAGAGTCTTAGAGATAACAACTTTGCTTCAATTGCTTGCTTCCTGAAAACGTATCAGGAAAACACTGTCAAAGTTAGTATCTTCCACAGGAGGCGGACATGAAGGCTGAAAGCTGAGTTGAGGCAAACTAAAGACAAGATAAATGCTGAATGGGAGGGAGCTTCTTCACACAGTGATCTTGCCCAGAATTTTGAAAGGTAGCAGCAATCCTTGTAGCATCTAGTTTTGTCTGGTTAGTCATCTTTGGCCCCTTCCACACGGCTGAATAAAATCCCGCATGTATATGCTTTGAACTGGAATATATAGCAGTGTAGACTCAGATAACCCAGTTCAAAGCAGATATTGTGGGATTGCTGCCTTGATATTCTTGGTTACACAGCTGTGTGGAAGGACCCTTATGCCCCTTGGTGTCTCAGTTTAAATTATTAGCTGTTACTGGTTGCAATATAATATGTGTGAACTTCAAGTAGTTCACTTTTGGCCAATCACTCTCCCTCAACCTAACCTTCTTCACAAGACGATTGGAAGAAAAAGGATGTGAAGAACCATGCACACCATCCTGAGAAAAACAAGCAAAGAAATAGACAATTGCATCTGTTTGCAATGCCTTTCGGCACTTATTTATTTATTTATTTATTTACAGTATTTATATTATGTCCTTCTCACCCCGCAGGGGACTCAGGGTGGATTACAATCTACATATACATGGCAAACATTCAATGCCATACATAAACAGACACACAGAGGCTATTTAACTTTCCGGCTGTTTCATGAGGGTATTCTGGCCACCAGGAGAGCTGTTGCTTCACCGTCCATTTGTGACACTGATGGAGTACTTCCTCATTCTTTTTGCTTGCTTTCTGGAGATTTTATGTTGTTGTAAATTAGTTAAGTTAGCCTCCCCGCATAAGCGGTACCTACATTTCCTAGTTGACAGATGCAACTGTCTTTCAGGATGCAAAGGTTAACCACAAACTACACAATGGTCAGAAGCTCACTCCGAGCCAGGCTGGCTTCAAACTCATGACCTTTCAGTCAGTGGTGATCTTAACCCTGCTGTTCTGCTCGGGTCAATTTGACCCGTTTTGGAAATTTGATATTTTTTTATTCATTCATTTTTTGATTTTGAAACTTGTGGTTCCTTCTATTTTCCTAATTTACGGGTTTCATACTAAGGGTACTAATTTTTTTGTTTCGGTGCTTTTTTACACACTTGTTATGTTCGGGTCAAATTGACCCGGTAGCCTTTTATACTAATCTAATACCATATTTTGAGTAAAACAAAGGATTTTTAGTTTATTTTGAGACTACTTATTGCATCTACTATTGTTTATCAAGTTATCTACTTGCTTTAGGTGGACATAAATGGATGGATACATTTATGCAAATGATTTCAGAACAAACCATATGCATTTTCTTTCAGTACCAATTTTTGAATTCATTGTGAACAGACTAGGTAATGTGAATGTTTACTGTTGTGTGTTTTCATATGCCTGTTATTATATCTGATATGTGATTGATATATGATTGCCATGTGTTTTGCTATATGACTGATATGTAATAGCCATTTGTGATCATCTATTTTGTACTGTTACCTCCCACCTGGAAGGCATTACATCTGACCTATGACTGTATACATGTAGATTGTTATTCCTTATGATATGTATTACTACTGATGTTAGATATATTGTCCCATGCTTTGTATTGGGATGTCCTTCCTTTTACTTTTTGCTACATATTACAGTTTATTGATATTTTGCTACCCTTGTGAGTAGTTTCTGGTTATTCAGAGTGACTTTTCCTCAGTGTGTTTCCACTGTTTTCATAGCCTGCCTGGCTGCATTACCAGGTGTGTGTGACTCCTCCCTGTACTCAGAATAGTACCTTTGTTATGCAAAACAGTAACAGGGGAGAAGCCACATACATGCACGGAATGTGGAAAGAGCTTCAGTCAGAGTGACAATCTGCGTATCCATCAAAGGACCCACACAGGGGAGAAGCCACATACATGCATTGAATGTGGAAAGAGCTTCAGTCAGAGTGACAATCTGCGTATCCATCAAAGGACGCACACAGGGGAGAAAGCACATATCATATAAACTTGAGTATATACTTTAGTATAAGCTGACACCTATATAATATAAGGCACCTAATTTTAGGACAAAAATTGGGAAAACTTACTGACTTGAGTATAGGCTGAGGGTGGGAAATGAGGCAGCTATGAGGTGGAAAGGAGGTTTCTGGAGAAGAAAGACAGTGGGAAGGGGAAACTGGAGAAGGGGAAAGATTTAGATGGGAAAGGGGTGGGAAACAGTGCTTTTCTTTCTTTGCCTTTGAATACATAGATTAGCAGACACCTTTGGGGGGAAAAACTGTTTTTTTTTATCTTTTCTGATTATTTTTTCTGATTATTTTTCAAAATGCTTTTATACCGTTAAAATTTATTTTAGTTTTAAGTTAGTTGTACTAATAGTTACCTGAAGTTGTTGTTGATGTTGTTGTAAAAGATATAGCTGATTATTCACGCACAAGTTTGTTACTTTGGTGTAATATGCAAATTAGGCTGTTTTACATAAATCAACATAAAAAAAAATTTAAAAAGTTTTTTATTCAATTTTTCTTTGATAATGAACAACTATGATCAGACACAGTATAATAATGCAACAGGTATTCAAAAAGAACTTTTCAGTGGCTCAAAATAACATCAAAATAACATCCGGGTCAAAAATGACCCGAACATAACAAGTGTAAGTTTTTCCTAACAGAACAGCAGGGGTTTTAAGTTAGTTGTACTAATAGTTACCTGAAGTTGTTGTTGATGTTGTTGGAACAGATATAGCTGATTATTCACGCACAAGTTGTTACTTTGGTGTAACATGCAAATTAGGCTTTTTTACATTAATCAACACAAAATTTAAAAAAGAAAAGTTTTTTATTCAATTTTTCTTTGATAATGAACAACTATGAACACACACAGTATAATAATGCAACAGGTATTCAAAAAGAACTTTTCAGTGGCTCAAAATAACATCCGGGTCAAAATGACCCGAACATAACAAGTGTACAGTTTGTCCGGACAGAACAGCAGGGTTAATGCAGCTGACTCCCAGCCAGCTGTGCCACAGTCCTGTGCTATAAGAGACAGCAAGTAACAACAACAACAACACATTCTGCCCTATATCGCCAGAGGAACTCAGGGAGGATTCCAAACATAAAAGGCAAATATTCAATGCCCAAACACAACAACAATACACCCATAGTAATGATACTTCGTTTGAAAACAGCAGTAGTTGACATGCACTACACAATGGTTTTGAAATAGGGGTCCCCAGATGTTGTTGGGGCCCTATTGTACTACACAATTATAGAACTTTGATCCCATTTTAATTGCCAAGCCTATGTCCCATGGAATCCTAAATTTATAATTTCATGGAGCCCTAAAGGTCTTTGGCTGAAAATTCTAAATACTTCTCCCTAAACTTCAGATCCCAGGATTTCATAGGATATTGTTCAAGCAGTTAAAGTGGAATAACAGCACTATTACTTTGAGGTGAAAGGATCCTGATCCATTGTTGTTGGGGATTCTAGGAACTGGAGGCCAACATCTGGAGAACTAAATTTTGAAGGCCGAATCTCTAACTGCCTCCTATTGGAATATCAGGAGCCCCCAGTGGTGCAAAGGGTTAAACCCTTGTGCCTGTCGGACTGCTGACCAAAAGTTCAGCACTTTGAATCTGGTGAGTGGGGTGAGCTCCCATCTGTCAGCTCCAGTTTCCCATCCGGGGACACGAGAGAAACCTCTCACAGGATGGTAAAACATCTAGGCATCCCTTGGGCAATGTCCTTGCAGACGGCCAATTCTCTCACATCAGAAGTGACTTGAAGTTTCTCAAGTCTCTCCTGACATGAAAAAAATGGAATATCAATAACAATTACAATTATCAATTACAATTACAATTCCCAACTATGAATCATTTATCCCACAGTCGGCCAGTCAAATGTGTACATTTTTCATTAACATAAAATACTGTGAATAATCTCAGGGTTTTTGTTTTGCTTCAGTTATTATTATATTATTTATATTGTATTATATTATATATTATATATTATATTATTATTCAGTCACTATTATATACTATTACTTCAGTTACTAGCAATAATAATTTGAGAACAATTAATATGACTCACAAATAGGGGAAATTACCTTGGAATGACTCAGCACACCATTTAATGACCTCTAAACCACCAACTTCCTAGATTAGATGTGCTTTATTCATTTTATTGATGAAATTCCATCTGAACATTCTATCTTAACATTAGGAAGAACTTCCTGACTGTGAGAGCCGTTCAGCAGTGGAACTCTCTGCCCCAGAGTGTGGTGGAGGCTCCTTCTTTGGAAACTTTTAAGCATAGGCTAGATGGCCATCTGTCAGGGGTGCTTTGAATGCAATTTTCCTGTTTCTTGGCAGGGGGTTGGACTGGATGGCCTATGAGGTCTCTTCCAATTCTATGATTCTATAAATTGTTATGGACTGCATTCTTCCTTTTTTCCTGCATGGCCTGCAAATTATCCCAATATTTAGGGATTCTAAAAAATATAATTCAGGCTGAAAAGGCAATATTTTTGTGATTACAAGCTACTACTTTAGGCAACGTTTTGTGCCATAGCCTCTTCCCCATCTCTCACTCTGCTTTAGAACTCTGTCTCTGAACATCTCAACTTCTCCCTCTTTACAACTGTTTCAACGGCATTTGAAAATATCTCTTCTTCCAACCCATTAACCTCTCATCTCCCTGTCTTTTCCTTTCCCCTTTCCTCACCGTCTCATCTTATTGAAAGCCTGCAGGAAGGTTTCCTGGATTGAACTCAAGCACCATACAAAATTCAGTTCTTTCTTGATGACAAGAGTTATTATTGCCATAGTATTATCTTGAAACTTATTTTTAAAGAAAATAATATGCCTTTGTTTGTAAGATGATACATACCTTGAAAGCTGGCAAAGAAATATTTTATGTATGTATATTTTTAAATATAGCTTTACTGCACCTCATTAAACATCACAGAATTTAGTGGAGTGATAGAAGCCTAGAAACGAAGAAGCCAAGAATAAGCTATGTCCAGCCTTCTGGCTGGAACTAGAATATCCAATGGAATTAAGCACCAGAGCTATCTAATCTCGTTCCCATCATCATATGTGAAAGCACAACTTGCTTTTTCTTCATAGAACTGTATTGTTTTCTCACTTGCACGTGTGCATGCTCTCTCTCCAGGGTTTTCTTATATATCCCGAAGTCCCTGCTAACTACCGCCCGGTTGCCAACCTACCCTTCCTGGGCAAGCTCCTTGAACGAGCAGTAGAAAGCCAAATTCGGGTCTTCTTAGATCAGTCCGGGGGCCTGGACCCGTCCCAGTCGGGCTTCCGCGCGGGCCACGGAGTGGAGTCCGTTCTCGTGGCAATTACTGATGACATCCGCCGTCAACTGGACCTCGGCAATCCTAGTCCTTTTGGACCTTACGGCGGCCTTTGATACCGTCGATCACGACCTGCTTCTCCATCGCCTGGCGGCCTCCGGGATCCAAGACAGGGCTCTGTCCTGGCTGGAATCGTTCCTGCGAGGCCGCTCGCAGCGGGTCGAGTGGCAGGGTCAAGTCTCTCTGAAAAACGTATTGGAGTGTGGAGTTCCTCAGGGCGCCATTCTATCTCCCACCCTCTTTAACATCTACATCCAGCCCCTGGCCAGCATCGCTAGGAGCCATGGGTTCTCCTGCTACCAATACGCAGACGACACGCAGCTGCTCCTGAAGCTCGACCCGGGGTCATCGTCAGTACCGGACAGTTTCAGCCTCGGACTGAGGGCGGTGACGGACTGGCTCAGAGCATATAGACTCAAGATTAACCCGGCTAAACGGAGATCCTCTGGCCTGGCCGTCCCGACCCCGCCCTCCACTCCCACTCTTCGAGGGCGAGTCCTGGCTCCTGCCCCGCGGTAAAAAGCCTGGGAGTGATCCTAGACGAAAATCTCACGATGGAGGCACAGATCCAGGCGGCAACAAAAGGCGCCTTCTTCCACCTCCGCAGGGCCCGACGGCTGGCCCCCTACCTTCCACCAGAGGCCTTGAGGACGGTGGTCCACGCCACCGTCGTCTCGCGCCACGACTACCGCAACGCCCTAGATGTGGGCCTCCCCCAGATAACACCTCAGAGGCTGAAACGCATCCATAACGCTGCAGCTAGACTCAAGTCTGGGTCATCAGTGAGGATCACATCTCCCCATTCTTAAAGAACTTCACTGGCTGCCCCTGGAGTTTAGAGCCCCTTACAAACTTCTGGTGCTCACCTTCAAAGCCCGGCACTACATTGGGCCTTCCTATCTGAGCGACCGGCTGACGGCCCAATGCAGCGAGAGGCCAGCTCGCTCCATCAACGGTGACCGCCTGATTACTCCTGGAGTGCGGGAGGCCAGACTGGCGAAAACTCGGCGGAGAGCCTTCTCCGTCGCGTCCCGTGACTTGGAACTCACTGCCGCCCGCCCTCAGAGCCTCTCTGACTCTATCTGGATTCCGGCCAGCCTTGAAGACCTGGCTTTTTCGCCTAGCGTTTGGGACTGGCTCGGTTCCTTGAACTACCTGAGCCACCCCTCCCGGTTATCCTCCATGTTTTTTTAAACTGTTGTACACTGTTTTAACTGTTGTAAGTCGCCCGGAGCACCGTCGGTGGAGGGCGACTCACAAATATTAAAGTATTATTATTATTATTATTATTATATACTTCCAAACCATTCTAAGCACCTACAGTCAAAATAAAAGGAAGCAAAATGATCACTGGGCATGAAAATATCCAAGAGATAATGTCTTGTAAGTGAATCATTTTGCTTCTCACACATAGGATAGCTTAAGAATTATGTTTTAACTGATAGTTATAAAGGAATTTAAGAGCTGCCTTATGCACATCTGGAGAAAAGGGCAGTCTGCTCTCTCATCTTCACTAAATGTGGATGTGCTTAATACCGCAAATCGGGGTTTAAAATTAAGGATATTTATAGTACACCAATATCATATAAAAAGAATCGGAGCCCTTGGTGTCACAATGGGTTAAACCCTTGTGCCAGCAAGACTGCTGACCAATAGGTCAGCAGCTCGAATCCAAAGAGAGCAGGTTGAGCTCCCTCTGTCAGCTCGAACTTCGCATGCAGGGACATGAGAGAAGCATCCCACAAGGATGGCAAAACATCGAAACATCTAGTCATCCCCTGTGCTACATCCTTGCAGACAGCCAATTTTCTCACACCAGACGTGACTTGCAGTTTCTCAAGCCGCTCCTGACATGGATGGATGGATGGATGGATAGGAAGGAAGGAAGGAAGGAAGGAAGGAAGGAAGGAAGGAAGGAAGGAAGGAAAACAGATTAGAGAATATCAAATAGAATACTGTCTGGAATGCTATTGGTGATCTATGTGTGAATTTTTGACATTGCTCAAATAAGTATTGACAACTTTCTTGTATAATGTCAAAACATAAAACCCACAGTAGATTTCCGGAGGCTTTGTCATTGCTATCTATTGTCCTGTGGGGTGGTAAGGAGAGGAGTTGACCAGGCAGCACTCATCCTGACTGTAAATCCAACCTCAGCTCTCTTGTCCTCTCTGCCGAACTACAACCTGGAGAGATGCAGCTTAGAGACTTCACCTCCTCACTTCGAGCCAGTTTGCTGAGAACACCCTCGGGGCTTGATAGCTGCCTTCCAGAGTTGAGGAGAATTGTGCTCCACACGTCCTAGGAGATGATCATGGTATGACTTTGATAGCTTTTCATTTGTTTTAAAAAAAACATTTTAATTCTCTTAAATGCAACACAGCTAAACCAGACCACAGTCCAATTTAGTGCCGTATTCACTCCCCACAGCAGCCGATGGATATCTTTCCTAGCAATAGGAATATTATTAATGTCCAGAAATGATTTTTGATGTACCACTAGACTTTGATTGCCCACTGACTATCACATCAAAACGGGGAAAGGTTAGCAAAAGAGGTAATTGGCATCCCAGATGGCTTGGGCTTGTCATAATTTGACTTGTAGGCTGCATTTTAAATCCTTGGATCTATTTCAGGCTCCAAGCAACATTTTTTAAGGCACAGGAAGTGAATTTGTGTTCACTTTTTCTAAAAAGTTCTGTTCTAGTCCGGTTGATAAATAGTCCGTAAACAACAAACTGATTTCACAGTGCTCTTTATTAGGCCTGGGCAATTATGTTTCTAAATGGTTCTAAAGTACTTAGAAACCTAAAGTTCTGGTGGTGAAAACTAGGTGGCGCTGGTGCTTTGCTTCTATAGTGTTGCTAAAGTTCAAAATTTCATAATTATTTCATTATTGGCAATTTTAAAGACAGAACCAATTAGGAACTTCCATTTATAATGAAATTTTGAAAGTTTTGTTAGATTTCTGAAATGTTCACTGCCAGAACTTTAGCAACACTGTAGAAGCAAAGCACCAGTGCCACCTAGTTTTCACCACCAGAACTTTAGTTTTGTAAGTAATTTAGAACCATTTAGAACCATGATTACCCAGGCCTACTCTTTATCCTTCCTCTTCTCTTCATTCCCCTCCTCCTAACCAATTTTTTTAAATGAAGGAAGCCATTAAATGCCAGAGGCAACCACAGAAACTTATCAGGCTGCATTTATGTCACGCTTTGCCCAACTTGGCCCATAGGAAGTCCACAAACAAGCCATGTGTGACGACTTCGGATGCACCCAATATTCTAAACACTGCCACCAACCTAATTAACTTAATTGGGATTTTAAAAATTAATTAAGATGTTCAGTTAGGCTCCTAATTAAATAAACAGCTATGAGGAAACTGTGAGGAAATACGATGGAGACTGTGGTAAAAGTTAAATGAAAGTATTTATTTACTTTTACAAACAAACGAGGCACACGCTTGATGGTTAACTACTAACGAGGCAACGAGCGTACGGTTATTTACTTTGAGGTAACGAGCGTATGGTTACAAATTAATGGCAAAAGCGTATGGTTTCCAAAAGATCTAAGTGTGCTGGAGCATACGGTTACAACAGAGGTTCTCTAAATCTTAGATCTTAAAACAGCAATTCCAGTCAGTGCTGAGTCGTGACTGGAACAGCCCTGTCCCACTAAACTGCAACTAGTGCAAACAGATAGTTTCAACCAGGAACTTATATCCCTAAAGTTCCCTGAGTCTTGCTTCTGAATGGGGCTAACAGACTCGTGCTAGCTCCCCCAGTCTAAGAGCCCACCTTTCTCTATAACAAGAGACTCCAAGGTGTATACCGGCTCTACCCTTCTAAGTGGCCCCCTGAATCCTATCCTGTCTCTAAGAACTGTCAGCTTAGCTGACCCCTTAGTACAGACTAATACCTAGGTGATCCACTAAAGAATAGACTGTTTCAGATTCACATCTGAGGCTAGGATGTTGCTTATCCAAAAGCCTCTTCAAGACTGCTAAGGCTTAGATGTTTCTCAATCACAGTCTAGCACAAGACTACCAAGGCTCAGATGCTTCTCATCTAAAGCCTCTCACAAGACTGACTATTCCTGTCAGGAATCCTCCCTCCTAGAAAGCTAGACTCCTCCCCCTATGGCTCTCAGCCAATCTGTTGGGAGTGTCTGTATCTATACAGAACAGCAGCTAAAACACTCCCCCTGTCTCTGGCAACTCCCTCCCTTTAATGTCTGCTCTGCTGATCTCCCTTCCCAAGATGGATGCCAGCTATTTCCACCAGGGAGCCAAACTGCAAAACTGGCCCCGGCCTACCTAGAATGGGTGAGTCCTTACACCATGCAATTCTAAAACTAAGGCTGAAATCTTAGGTTCACAGAATAAGGAAATATAAACACTTATAAAAGAGTCCTTTTCCCAACATTCTCCAAAGACTACTCAGAATTGATTTGAATTAGAAACAATTTGGAATTCCACTCAAATCATAATACTTGTTTCGACTGGTTGGTGACTTACAAAAGAATGTCTGGCAAAAACCAGATAAACACAAATATATAAATGAAATCCCATAACAGATTTTATTGGAACAGAAGGAAGGAATCAGATTGGCAATGATTTTTTTAAAGACAGTAGCTCCAATGAAATCAATGGAACTTACTTCCAAGTAAACATGTTAGAACAATCAAAGAAATAATTTCAAAACCAAGTGATGTGTGTCTGGCTCATAGCTATCTTTCCATAGTTAGCCTACCTAATGCTATTCTTCAACATCAATCTGGGCAGTCGAACATGCTACAAAGGCATCCATGGAGAATTCAAAGGATCTCTGGGAGGTCCCTGCGGATAATGTCCTTGTCGCATGTAGAAAAATAGCTGGAAACATCACCAATCTCACTGTGTGGTAGAAATAGATGGGTTCAGAAGAAAATGGGGATTTGGGAGGATTTTGGCACAGTCAATAAATAATTACAAGATTTTCAATTGTATAGGCATTCAGCACAAAATTTAGCAGTACTAAAAGTAATTGATGACTTTTTAAAAAATGACTAAACATGGGTGATGATAGCATAAATTAGACCTATATTATCATAATTCATTAACAGAATGTTGGCCAATGGCCCGGTGTAGGTGTGGAACAGAGGTACCATTTCAGGAAAACTATTTCTATCAATTTCACAGTGTCATTTGACTAGATCATTTTCGTTTTTTTACATGGCGCCACTGTTTAAATGGAATCTTTGTTTCTCAACAGCATTAGCTTAAATCGCTATTAGAATCAACATCTACAATAGCAACATGCCGTGGGTTGAAATGTCACAATATTTTGCAGCAGAAACATAATGGATGCTTATTTTTGAGTGTACATTTCCTCTTGCTCTTACCAATCATGTTGTGTTCTAATTATAACAATCTAAGTTGTAAACAACACATGCTGAGGTTTTGACAGTGAGGTCCTGATGTAGCACAGTGTACAAGTTTTAATTACACGCAGTTCTGACACAGTGCACACTGCAGTGACTTTGTCATCTTTGAAATGGTAACTGAAGGGGAAAAAGTTTTTTGAAATATGAGCATGAAGGTAATGAGATCAATAAATGTCATCTAGAAAAAGTAATCATAACTCTGGAGATTCACTAACCTTTCTGCAAATTCCAGAAATAATAGAGAAGCTCGAAATGAAGAATGGTTTAGCAGAGAGGAACACATACGATTAGAAGAGAAGAAAAAGCAAAAAGGTTGCTTATAATGATAATAATTTTGCCTCCCTCTTCTTTTTTTAAAAGTGTGCTTATTATAATAACAGGCTTCTTTTGTTTGCTCTCCTATATTTCTTTTCACTCCAGATGTTCAGACTGGAAACAGAAAGAAATCTGGGTTGCTGTAGATTTTTCAAGCTATATGGCCATGTTCTAGAAGCATTATCTCCTGATGTTTCACCTGCATCTATTGCAAGTATGCTCAGAGGTTGTGAGGTCACAACCTCTGAGGATGCTTGCCATAGATGCAGACGAAATGTCAGGAGAGAATGCTTCTAGAATATGGCATATAGCCCGAAAAACCTACAACAACCCAGTGATTCCAGCCATGAAAGCCTTCGACAATAGAAAGAAATATGTTTGAAACAATCTATTTGAAAAAAAGTCAACAGAAATGTTTTGTGGGACAAAAAAGGGTGAAGGAAGTCTTTTTGCCCCCTATGAGAAATAGCAAGCAGAAACCATTTTAACTCTGTACTAATAAAAAAAGGAGAACTGAAAATCTTAGAGTAACATAACCAAAGACAAGTCACATCTGTCCCTAGAATAATTTATACATAAAACAGGACTGAAGACTACACAGTTCAGGTATGTATGTATATAAGGTTTATTTATTTGCTTTCCTCTTTGGATGTACATTTTTTATTTTCACAATCGTATTACCAAGATTACATTTTTGATCAAGATCAAATGCAATACAGTGGTATTACTGTTTGCCCTCTCCCCTCCCCCCAAATGTACACATATATGTACACTTTTGATTTGTGCCTACAACAATTGTTCCCATTATACTATTCCCTCCTCCCACTCATCCCACTGAAGTGACCGTCGGGCCAAAGACATTCATATATAACACTGTTCCTCCTTCCCAGTGAAACATTCTCCCATCCTTCCAGGACCGTGGTTCCCAGCCTGTGGTCTGCAAGAACTAAAATATGGTCCATAGCCTCACCTTTACTACACAGTTGCAACGAGAGCAACTAGTCTCAGAAAATGTGCTTATAGGGCGAGCGGATGGTTACTACTGGATGGCATATCTTCTGTATCAGAAACTAGAGCTGATGTGGTCTATCCAATGCCATTTTTTGTATCAGGACCCCGAATAACCAAACCGAAACTAAAGTTGACCAAAAAACTAATTTGTAATCCTTTCGGTACTAATGTTGAAGAGTGGTCCCTGGTCAAAACAAGGTTGGAAACCACTGATCTAGCACAATATGTCTATGTTGGTCAGGTTGATTTGTATCCTCCAAAATCCCCAAACCTAGTCTGGCAAAGTATTCTGTTTTCATTGAATACTTGTTTTACCACTGCATTGTGATATTATTACTTTATTACATTTAGTAAGTTTCATATTAGATACTGTAAACTGCCTTGAAATATCTTATATGAAAAGTGATGCAGATATATATTCATGAATAAAAAATAGGGAGACAAACCAGATCAAGATGTCCATCTTTCTCTCTCTTCCCCTATATCTGGCAGAGACTATTAGGGTGACAACTTACATATTGTCCCAAAAAATGAAGAGATCACAGATTTGCATCAAATAGGCACACTGCAATTGTTATGTTTATACACATTTAGAAATTATCTACACTATTTAATCAGTGGGATTAATCATTGGCCCTTCACATGTTGTTGAACTGTAACTCCCACCAGCCCTAGCAGAGTGAGAAATCATACAAATAGCAGCCCAACAGTATAGAAAGCTGAATCAGTCCCACTGCTCATTTAAATAAACAAGTTATACATATCACCCAAGTGGGGCAGACTGTGAAGAGGTAACCTGTATATCCACACAACCTGCTGGCTAAATGCAAACTGCTGTTGGGCAACTTTAACATCCCAACTCTATCCTTATACCTATATAAGGTATAGGTATACCTTATACCTATACCTTATACCTTTAAACAGGAAAAGTCCTGCAAATATGGTTAGAATAGGTCATACCTGGATGTAGTAACACATTGGACTTTATCAAATGAGGCTGTTAAAGTGCAATGGTGTCGGGAGAAATTTATCATTTGATGTTGTGCCTCTCCTGTAGTTGCATAGCCCTTGAGTCATGATTTAATTCTCTTTTCATTTACAGGAAAACCCTCAATGTCATAGTTTTTCTGGCCTCTCTTGCGCAATAATTTTCTTCCACTGTAGTCCTGATATTACAAGGAAGAGGAAAGTCTCATAAGACAGCCAAAACCTAAAACAAAGACAGAACCGGGGGGGGGGGGGGGGGGGGCAGAATATTATTATTTTTTAAAACAAACAAACTTGGTAAGGCAAACACAGGTAAGAAGCAATCCTGTATGGAGAACTGATTGTGAAAATTCAAAGCAACAAAGTACCCGCATGGCACAATTGTGTCGTGGTGTCATTGAGATCATTCCAATAAAAATATGTTTCCATTTGCTTAAACAACGGAAATGCGACCAAAGAACAAGCTGGAGTGATAAAGTTTGCAGACTCTGCAATATATTCTTCAAATTATCTGGGAAACTGTAATTCATGCAGGTGGGACCTCATTTATAGCACATCCCCCTAGACCTGTCTCAATTTAGTAGGGACAGTCCTGATTAATCTTCAGTCATTCCACCTTTTCAGACCCTTTTACAATGTCCCAATTCCTCTCTTTTCTTCCATTTCCCCCCTCTCTTCCCCAATCCTTTTGTTCTCACCTTACTTGAGTTGCTACAGACTGAGTTTAAAGTGCAAAAGTAGAGCGAAGAAAAGAATAGGGGAGGAACATTGCATTTCCTAATAAACTCAGAAAAAGCAGTATCTCCTAACTTGCATGATCTTCCTTATTAATAACATTTGCCATCTTGACCACACTGTGATGTTGCTTGGGCACAAGTGTTTTGATGTTTATCTATGAAAGAGCTTCCTTCCAATAGGGGATTTGCCTCCTGTAAACTGGGACAGATGGCCACTTTGAAACTCCTCAAAAGGTTCTAGATGCTAATTATTTTTGATGGCTTGTACCCTTAAAACATCAGCATGAAGTGGAAAGGAAGGGTTTTATATATATATATATATATATATATATATATATATATATATATATATATATATAAACCTACAAATGTCAGAAATGCCACCATGGTAACAAAGGTCATCATCCCAGCAAGGCATCTGTTCTCAAAAATCCTCAATATCTTGAAGGCTTACTTCTGACATTCTAAAGAGCCACCCAAGTGCTGTTCACATACTGATATACTGTACACACACAAAAAACCAAGCATAGATCAACCACACACCAAAAAACCCAAAACAAATTAAATTCCATCAATGCCTGGAGGGGGGAGAACGAGCCAATTTTGTGCCACAAGATTTTGTGAATCTACCTTTGGATAAAGGAGTAAAAAAGGCCATTCCTCACTGTATTTTCATCCTTTCAGTATGATACAAATTCACAAAATATCCCTTTTTTGCTTTCTTAATAAAAGAAGCACTAAATTAGATCCTGTATTTAATATGCTAAATAAAGACTTGCTATGTTTTAGGCATGATGGCCCACTTCATTTTATTGCCATTTCTATGTAATACTACTGGTAATACAACCAGAGAGATATGTTTCCACTTTAGTAAGCAGGACAACATGGACAATATGCTAATACATTCTCCTGAAATACACAGAGAGTTCTTTTTGTGTGTTTCCTTTTTTTGTGTGAACATATCCACAGATGGTTTTTCCATCTGGCAAGCAGAATATGCTCAGTTGGGCATATGGTACAGTTTAGTGTCTATTAGGAAGGCCACCTTTTCAGAGAGTAGTACAAGTTTATCAGATTTAAGTTTCTGAATTGAGAATATAAGCTTACTCCATCAATGAATCTTTAAAATTGTTTCCACTCTTTGTGCTCATTTGAAAGCTCCTAGGACTTCATCACATGCAATAAAATCAGCATTTCTACAAATTTAAGAAACGGCTACCGACAGAGTCCATCACATGATGCAAGCTCACACAGTGGGTTCCTCGTATTTCACTGTTTCTAAAGAGGTTTTTTTCCCTATGCTTCCTAAGCTGATTGGCAATTGACTTATTTTTCCATTCCCTTTGTAAAGATGTGTAAAAACACCCAATTTACCATATGATGAGAATTCCCCCTTGCCTGCTTGTAAACATAACACTGACGTCATCATGGAGAGAGGAACCGAGATTGGCAGCATTGTTTCCTTTCTTCCACCATTACTGTTTTAGGACTAAGGAAAAAGGAACAGCAATTCATATCTCCTTTTAAATGTAAAATAAATAGACTATTTTTTTGAATTGAGAGCTATTTGTACTTATAAAGAGAAACTGTAATATCCAACGAAAATGGGGGAGGAAACAGTGGGAGGAGAAATATGTCTCCTGTGTGATGAGAAAGCAAATGAATAATTAGAAAAGAAAGTGGAAAGAGGGAAACCATATGATGGGGGTAGGAAAATCATCCATTTAATTTCAAAATGGGCCTTTGCAAACCTTAAGGGGAAAAGAACAATCCCAAATGCTTTATTTATCCCATGGGATGAAAATCCCTAGATAGTAATACTGCTGGTCCTGTGCAGCAGCTCTATTAAGCAATTATTTTCTTATCTGCTGTATCAGATGTTTGTGACACTGAAAAATATTCAAGAGGTTGGTGGTTCAAATGAAAGCTTTTTGGTGACTCTCTTAACAAAAATAAATGTATATTAGAACACTTCTTAAATGTTAAATATCCTTAATAGGAAATTTACCAAGAGAGTGAGAAGTTTCAAAGTAATGATGGTAATAATTGAGCCTTCCAGATGTTGGACTGCAGAATCCATGATTCTATGAGTCTATTGCTTTGAAGACTTTTAAATAGAGACTGGATGGCAATCTGTCAGGGGTGCATTGAATGTGATTTCCCTGCTTCTTGGCAGGGGGTTGGACTGGGTGGTCCACAAGGTCTCTTCCAAGTCTATGATTCTATCCAGCATTCCTCATTATCTGTTGCACTTCAAGGGAGTGCTTTAGATCCATGGCTGTCAACAATTTGTTTTCCAGGTGTTTTTCATTTTTGTAGGAAGAAGTATCCACCCATCCAGGCCTGTAGCCAAGATTTTGATTGGGGGGGGGGGGCTGAATCTGAGTGAGAGAGGATCTACCCTAGCAAACCTTTTCTTTTGTATCGTTATCTCAATACCCCCATGCATATGGGATATATTGAGCATGGTATGAACACCACAAGTCTGAAATAATCTTCTACATAATTAGTCCCTGGATTTGCCCGATGAACTTGTCTTGAAGGTTGCCTTGGAATAGTCAAGTTGCTTTGAATTTTTTTTTCAGATGTTGTTCTTGCTAAGTCAAAGAGTTTTACAAAATGATCTTTTGCATCTGCTCTCAACATTTCTAAAGACTTTAACAGTGACTTAGCGTGGTTTATGGCAAATGTCATATTAAGACTTTTTTCCTCAAGAAAAATTGATGGGGCAAAGTAAGGCTGAAGAGTTGTACACAAACAAACAGGCTAACAGTGAAATCGCTTTTTTAAATTGCAGTCAGCAACAACAACAACAACAACAATAAAAAGGGAATTGAACACAGCCAATGCTGGATCTGGACCAAACTTGTCACATATAGCCAATGTGCCCAACAGTGCATACAGACAGCGATTGGGGAATGATTGCCCTTTTCAAATGGTAGTTGTTGTTTATCTGGATCCAGAAAGCACTGAAGGCACCCAACATCATATCTGGACCAAACATGGCCAACTGTGCATACTGGACAGGTGGGTTTTGGGGATGATTGACCTTGGATCTGGGAGTTGCAGTGCACCCTTAACCAGAAGGCATTGAACCAAGACAATGCTGGATCTGGACTAAACTTGGCACATAGAGCCAATTTGCCCAACTGTGCATAGAGGAAGGATTGGGGAATAATTGCCCCTTGTCAAATGGGAGTTGTTGTTTACCTGGATCCGGAGAGTCCTAGAAGGCAGCCGACAAGCTTGATGCACTCCACTCCCAGTCTCAAGTGTGGCAAGACTTCAATGCACAGGTGCAAAGGCCTGCCAAGTGCACGTGGTGCGAAGGCATGTTGCGGCCTCCAAATGGTCTGTGGTGTGGCAGCATCCTCTTTGGTGCCTGGGCTGTTGGCGCACTCCCCTTCCTCTCCCGGTACCGAAGGCTGATACCAGGGGCACCAAAAAAGAGAGTGCGCCAAGGGCCCAGGCGCAGACAAGGATGTCACTGTGCCATGCCTTCTCGCAGACCACCCTGAGAATTGGGGGGGGGGGGCCATCAATAATAATAATAATCAATAAATAATAATAAGGGCCCCCGGCTATATGCCTGCACCCAACCATTTTGTTTCAACAGTGGAATAACTAGTGAATAAACAGCTACCTTTGAGATACTGGTCCAGATATCAATATACATTCTGACCAATCTGAAACCAAAGCATTTATAGCAGGTTTTGGAAAATCTACCCAACAGCATGTAATAACATATAGCTAAAGTACACTAGATCTATTTAAGTAAACAGCAATCATTACATCACAACAGAGAATTACTAAGCAAGCACAAAATGAAAACTATCCATGCCTAACCTTCCCTTTACATTTCATATTGTCATGTTATTAGTTGCTGGAAGGGTCAGCATGCCCTGAAAATATTCAATCTACTTTTTTCAATGAGTTTAATTATTTTTCAGTTTCTAAAATCTTTCCTGGTAAAATGTATTTTTTTCTTCAATATGGATGTACCTTACTCTTATAGGCTGTCTGAACTCTTCCCTCACCAGAATGCTTTTTCATGATCACCTGGGCTTTTCAGAAGTGAAGTCTAAAACACCCGGAGCACCAATATTTGAGAATCATCGCACTGCAGCTACCTAGGAGATAGTTCTAAGGCACCCCACTAAACTACACAATCCAGGATTCTATAAGATGTAGACACGACAGTGGATGTGGCACGAAACTTCTAGACAGAGTTCTACAGATGCTCTTGTGTATACAACTTTATTTTGCAACACTTCTTCAAGTATATTTCTGCAGCACTGAATCCAAAGCATGAGCCAAACACCACAGTAATTTTGGTGCAAAACATAGCATTGATTACCCTTGATGGCTCACTCATGACTCAAGGGAAAACATTCATAACGCAAAGGGCTTTGAAGCAGTTATGTTCATTAGTTTTGAAGCATCACACTGCTGACTTGCATAATAATGCAATCTTTTGGATGTTTACTTGAGGGAAATGCTAATGAAACCAAAATGTCAAAGATCAGAAATGTATAGCCTTCAAATATTGGACAATAGCCTGTATCTTCTTTCAATAACTACTGCAATATCTGTACTTTTAATAGTTCTAGTTACTTAGTGTCTCACCATGCCCATCAGCATGCCTTCATTGTTCCCATCCTTCAAATATTGCCTAAGAACTTGTTCAGTATCTCTTTAAGTGCATGTCTCTTCCCTCCTTTACTTCCCAGCTCCACTGTGCAGCTTATTACATCCAGCTGCATCAGCTCACAAACTCTGATAGCTACCTAGAGCAGATATAAATTTGCCTGTCAGAAGTCCTCTCACAGTTTGTCACTTTTCATTCCAAAGACAGGTTATCCAGAGAATATTCAATATGCAGTATTAGTGTTTGACATCTGATCGTGCTTAATATTTGACATGTAACAACATTTCATATTTGACAATTCAAAACTGTTGACAGCTAATATGGAATGGTGTTATTGAAGCCATATGGTGCAGTAGCCACAGTGTTGAGTTTGGATGTTGAATGAACAGTAGTTAGTAAAGTTGAGTGATGTACCCTGTCAAACTAGTTGACAGTTCCAACTGCATGTGGAGCCAACACTGGCACTAACTATGAACCTACCCACATGTGAGAAAATCCCCTATCCAAGATGACCCCTTAGTTCTAACCAGACTCTTATTCATCTTGTTTTTACTCACAGAATATCACTCAAGATGCAGTACATGGGCTTCAATGTTACTACTAAAGTGGATATTTATCGTATCAAGAGTGAACCAAACAGCTGTATTGTATTTAAAAAGCACAGTTTGCAAATTTGGCATTCTATTAAATGTCCTTTGACCAGTAGCTGGCCACTTGGAGTGCCTCCAGTGTTGCTATAAGAACCTATGCATGTGGCAGGGCTCAGGTTGCATTGTAGTCAGTGGCCTGTGGTTTGCTCTTCTCCACACTCTCATGTTGTGGACTCCATTTTATAGCCCCATTTCTTAAGGTTGGCTCTGCATCTCATAGTACCAGAACACAATCTGTTCAGCGTCTTCCAAGTTGCCCAGTTTTTTGTGTGCCTGCCACTTTTGGACTCTCGCTTGCTGAGGTGTCCAGCAAGTATCTCTGTAGATCTTGGAAAACTATTTCTTGATTTTAGTCGTTGGCACACTGGCTGATATCCAATCAGAAGCAACTAAAGTGGATGAGTTGCTATGTTAATCTGTGTGTTCAATAGTAAAACAAAACCAGTGTTCCTTGTTAATTATTAAATTAAAAATACAAATAAAATGTGTAGAAAAAAGTAAAAATGTTATGTACAGCAAATAAAACAAACATGTTCCCTTAGACTGGTTCCATATAAAGTGTATTATAACACCTTGGTTTCAAGCAAAAGTAATAGTTCTCCCTGAGCTCTTCCCATGCTCTCAGGCCCTTTGTAGACCCTTCTACATCTACATGGTTATATAAAATTCAGATTATCTGCCATGAACTGGATTATATACCAGTGTCGACTCACATCCCTTCTACAGTGCCATATAATCCACATTAGCAAATAAAATAATCCACATTATCTGCTCTGAACTGGATTATATGAGACTATACTGCCATATAATCCAGTTCAAAACAGATAATCTGGATTTTATATGGCAGTGTAGAAGGGTCCTCGTATAATATAGGTCAAAGCAAATAATGTGGATTGTCTGCTTTTATAATCTGAATTATATAGCAGTGTAGATCCAGCCTGACTCCTCCCAAGTTTTCCTGGCTTCAGTCTTCACACTACAGGTGTACTACATATAATTAAAACATGGTAACATCACATTAACTGTAATCATCATACCATCATATAGAATCTGTAGCTAAAGCAGTTTTGGTACTTTAGTTTGAGGTATGTATTGTCAGACTCTGACAACTACAGCCTGCTAAACTACACCTAGAAGCTATTGATTTTATTGAATTCATTTCTGAATGGGACTACTCAAATACACTTTATAAAAGGAAGACTTGTGAGCCAGTTGTTATTGTTGCTTGCACATTCTACAACTAATTCATAATTATCAGCTGCTTAATTACCAAAAGAAACTTTTTTCTTTTCTTTAAAACTCAAAAACCCTATCTCATTTGTCAGTAAAACTTGTTTACCATGTATAATGAGCTTTTAAAATTAAATGGTTTCTCTTTGCACAGTTGGGTACTTTTAAGGCTTAGTGTTATACATGAAGATGAAAACACTGCAGATACATTATTTGTGTTGAAATGCAGATGGCTCTATTGCAGTAATGTCATTGCATTATTGACTTGTGACATATAAACCCAATTAAAATTACAAGGCGACACTTGCATCTCCTTCTGCAGCAAAATTCACAGGGAATGTGTATTCAAGTGTATTCCTAATCATACTGGTATAAGAGAAGTTACTAAATATGTTTTTATATACAGATGAAATCAATTTTTTTGATTTGCGCCTTTGTTCCTTGAATTTTAAAAGCAGAAAATGGATGGAGAAAATAAACCTAAAAATTAATGTAAATTAATGTAAAAATATCTCACTGGACTCAAGGACTGCATTATGGAAAACCAATCAAACAGCGAAAGCAATCATTGCATTTCAAACCAAAATGTCAAGTAGTATATATACTTGTGTAGAAGTCAACCTCTTGTCTATTTTGAGGGCAAGCTTGGGGGGGGGGGGGCAATTGTGGATTTTGACATGACCCCATGAATAAGGGTTCTTCCACACAGCCATATAACCCAGTATATCAAGGCAGAAAATTCCACAATATCTTATTTGAACTGGGTTATCTGAGTCCACACTGTCATATATTCCAGTACAAAGCAGATAAATTTTATTCAGCTGTGTGGAAGGGACTTAAGAAAGAAGTAAAGTCTAAAAGACCATAAACTCATCAAAGCAAGGGATGAATTCTCCCTTCTGTCCAGATGTTTATTTAGCATTGTCACACAATTGTAGTGGAATGACTGGAGAAAATGCTAGCTCACTTAAATGGTTGAGAAAATATAAAAGAGAGGGAGGGAGGAAGTCCTGGTACTGAGAATGGGGATAGGGGAGGGTTAGACAAAGACTGACATTTTTACTAAGGGCAATAACAAAGAGGAAAGGGAAAGGGGTGATAGGTAGATTTGTGCCTGTGAAACACCTAGCTACAAGGGAAAGGGTCTGGATACCAAGCCAGAAACCTCGATAAAATAAGCACACATAGTACTGTATAAATCTCAAATGAGTGTATCAAATATATCAATATTCATATCATATATTATCAAAAATTACACATATCAATTAGTATCAACACACTAAGAAGCACCCCCGCGTATACCAGCAAAGTTCGCTAATCGCGGTTTATATTACTCACGGAACTGCCTCAGAAAGCGTCCTCGTGTACATATAAGCACAGAATGTCTATCAAATGGGATAATCCTCAAATACGAAGCTGCAAAGTCCCAATCTAAAGTCCATAGATGGTATTTCTCGTGCGTAGTTGGCGAATGGAGGCAGGTTAAATGTCCAAAACAATCTTTGTAGATAATCCAAAAGTAAAATCAAGGGGAGTCCTTGAGTGCTGATAAAGATGTGGTAAAGCCAAACACGACGACAAAGCCCAGGCCTACGGGAATACGTGGATGGATCAGACCCGTTTCGTTCCAAGTGGAACTTTTTCAGGGCATAATTCAGCAGTAAAATCTGTGGTTTCCATGTCGATGTCAATATTGATATTATATAATTC
The DNA here is from genome assembly GCA_030556195.1 of Anolis apletophallus. Taxonomy (NCBI): domain Eukaryota; kingdom Metazoa; phylum Chordata; class Lepidosauria; order Squamata; family Anolidae; genus Anolis; species Anolis apletophallus. The sequence continues at coordinate 36,124,544 of JARBWK010000008.1, read as the reverse complement.
AATTACACATCTGAAATATATAAAAAATAGTCCAATAATGCTAACCCATAAAGGCACAGTCAAAGTGGGGTAGGACCATCTGCTATATTAATATTAATATAATATGTGTAATTAATATGTGTAATTTTGGATAATATATGATATGAATATTGATATATTTGATACACTCATTTGAGATTTATACAGTACTATGTGTGCTTATTTTATCAGGGTTTCTGGCTTGGTTTCCAGACCCTTTCCTTTGTTGTAGCTAGATTTTTACTCAGGGCCCTTCCACACAGCCATATAACCCAGAATATCAAGGCAGAAAATGTCATAATATCTGCTTTGAACTGGGTTATCTGAGTCCACACTGCCATATATTCCAATTCAAAACAGAAAATGTGGGATTTTATTCAGATGTTTGAAAGGACCCTACGAAAGAAGTAAAGTCTAAAATAAAGACCAGAAATTCCTCGAAGTGAGAGATGAATTCTCCCTTCTGTCCAGATGTTTATTTAGAACTGTCACACAATTGTAGTGGAATGACTGGACAAAATGCTAGCTCACTTAAATGGCTGAGAAAATGTACTTTACAACTTACATGTGTCATAGGTAAAATTTAAGCAGTTTTTGAATGGCTAGTTACTTAATTCCCTGGTAAGAGTCGCAAAGCAATTTCCCAGTTTTCAGCAAGAGCACTCTCAAACAACAGAGTGCTGCACTGAAAACTTACAATTTATCTTAATGATTCATTTCATGTTCCAAATATAAGAGAAGAAACTGCATGGAGGTCATTTATATGCTTTGATTGTACTTTTCCTGCAAGGCAGGGGGTTGGACTGGATGACCCCTGTGGTCTCTTCCAACTGTATGATGCTATGGTTAATGAAGCCTTTTTTGTGAAATTGGTTTTGCCTATAAAATAAATGTGGTTTCCTCTACATCAGGTAACAAAAACTAAAGCACAATATGGTATAATTCACTGTCATTAAAGATTAACATAGCCTTTTACGACAAGCCATAAATATTTATATATTACGTTATTCTAATTCAAACCAATTCACAATATATCCTGTATTAGAGTAAGGGTGAATTTCCATGTTGACTATGAAAACTAGCAGTCATCTAGGAAGTTCTCCAAGTTATTAAGAGGAAAATATGTTCAAACTAAGATGAGGATTTGTTTCTTTCTTTAACTATTTTAAGATTTTCAGATTCAAATCCCTATATGATCTTATAGAAGAGAGACAGTGGGAAGGCAGGTGTTTCCTGTTTGACTTGATCTGATTTGTGATCTGCTCTATTCAGAATTTGGAAAAGTTACTGCGGTTGACTAACTACCAGAATCCCCCAAGTCAACATGATGAGAGATTCTAGGAGTTTTAATCCACTAATTTACTTCCTCCAAGCAATTCCACTATACCATGTGCTCAAGTTATAATTGTCTGCAGTCCTCTTGGGCAGTAGTCCTGAACATTTAGTCCTCCAGGTATTTTGGACTTCAGTTCCCAGAATTCCTGACCAAGTAGGAGGCCCAAATACTTAGAGAAGCAAAAGTTGGGAAGCACCGTTCTAGAGTGTTTTCCTGGAGATCAAGGAAACTGATCAAGTACTAACAGAGACAACTAGATTCTCTGTGAAGCTACCATATATAACTTCAACTGTTATGTCTTATTATTGAGCACTGACAGGATTTTCAGGTGTCAGACATTAGATTTCCCTTATAAGGTCCACATTCATTAGATTGCCAGGGAGACAGTAACATCAATCTTCCTTGACTCACAGCAAAGTTTTATGTAGATGACCTGGGAGTTTATTTTCCTCTGCAATGGCTGCCATCTGAAGTAATTTTATGAGTACTCCAGTATTGTACAGTTGAGTGAATTCAGCTTTGTCAAAATTGCAAGTTCGGGAGACCCAGCGTGTCTATCTTTCCAGAAGCCCAAATCAAACATTGATGGGTAGAAGGCAAAAGCAGAGGTTTATTCTCTGTGACCAGAGAGGATGTCAGCAGAGAAAGCACTCCAAAGTACTGACATACCACAATTCCGAATACAGAGCCTTTTTATTTCAGAAACCCACACCAGCTTCTGAAAAACAGTCTGGCTAGGATCTGTGTCCTGAGTGGCTCAGGACTCCATGGGACATCATCACTGGTTGGCTCTTTGTGGTGGCAGGAAATTCCATAAATTGTCATTGGCAATATGCAATGAATCCTTGATGGGTCTAATGGGTTGGCTGTGTTGAACACAATGGGGTTAGTCCAATGTACACAATGGGCGTGATGACCATCTCAATAGACAAAACTGGGTTAAGGCATGGGCGCTGGATCTTTCCCACATATAGCCCTGTTCTTATCCATGGGAGCAGGAAATGAAGCTGGGAAGCTCCGATGTGCATTCATTGATTGTCCCCCATCTCCCAGTTCATTGTGAAGGGATTATGGACATTAAAGAAAGGGGATTTAGATGTAACCGGACAACATTCAAAGGTCATAAGAAAGGCTTGGGTGAGACACAGAGGGAGATGGGGCACTTGCTGGGTCTGGAGGAGCACTGGCTTCTATTTCATACTTTTATACATTTCATTGTACATTTCATAATTTGTGGGGATCCAATTTCTTGAAATCAGTACATGAAATCTTTCAGACACCTATCTTTTCATTCCAGTTCACAGAAGCTCAGGGAACTGTCCGAATTACCTTTTCTCTCTTTACTTTTTAGTGCAGGCTCAATGTGAAATGGGTGATTTGACTTTGTTTGAATGATCATGACAGATCCCTTGGGGGATTGGAGAATCTTTCCTCAGCACAGTACAGCATGGTGAGCCTCCTTTGCTGAATTCTTAAGCTTGAAAAAGTCTCTTTGGACTCAAACAATTATTTTAGTGTATAAATATAAGTGCTGTCTTTTGATGAATGAAGTGCCAAACTATAACTCAGGAAGTGAGCATATCGCCTGCATACAAAAGGCCCCAGATTCATTCCCTGGCTTGAAAAATTCCTGCATGTAGCAACAGAAAGATACTGTTAGGCAATGATGACAATATTATGCTGTGGACTACAGTTTGTCTTAGAATAAGGCAGCTGCAGTTTACTGCTGAAAATTCCTCTGTATAGCAAATCAATACCATGGTCTCTTTTGACATCAGTTTTCATCGTTCACACAATGTAGGGCAAACTATAATCCTAAGGCTACATGCAGTCTTCTGCATGTGCCCCTCACCCTACTGCTTTAGTGGCCACTAAACCCTCCAGATTATAGTTAAAAAATAAAACTATTTGTATCCTGCCACCATCTCCCTGAAGGGACTCAGGGTGGCTCACAGAAAATACTCAATAGTGCAACAATACACAAAATATAACAAGGCACATGGACATATAAATCGATAACAAGGTAAATTTACATAACAATATATACGTAAAACAACATACTGATTTAAAATTCAATAAAATGCAGTGAGACTGTGAATAAAGACTAGTTGTGTACAATATCAGGCCCATAAAGTGTTAATCACTAGGTCTTCGAGTTTAGTGATATTTATTTATTTATTTACTTTATTTATATTCCACCCTTCTCACCCAGAAGGGGACTCAGGGCAGATTACAGGCTACACATTCAAGCAGACAATCCCTGCCGTTTATCATAGTACAGTGCATACACTTTGACATATTACACACATATAAACGAACAGAAGCAAATCTGGCCAAGGGGGGCTGATGCACTCCTTATCTCTCAGCATTTTCCAGCGTCCCTCGTCGTTCCTTCCGCATTCCTGGAGTTCTTTTTATGGCCTCATAATTCAGTCAAAATTTGGTACCTTTATCTCCTACTTGACAGATGCAACTGTCTTTTGGGCTGCTAAGGTCGACGGCAGGCTACACTTAAATGCCGAGCACCCACCTCGACCCAGGCAGGTCTCAGAGAGATCTTATGCAGCTAATCATGGTCTAAAGGCTTGTTTAGAAAGCCATGTTTTCAGTTGTGTCCAGAAAGCTTGGATAATGGGGGCTAACCTGATCTCTCTAGCGAGAGCATTCCGAACCCAGGGAGCCACCACCAAGAAGGCCCTCTCCCTCATCCCCATCAACCACACTTGAGATGGGGGTGGGTCCGCGAGGAGGGCTTCCCCAGCAGGTATTAGGGCCTGCACCGGTTCATAGGAGATAGATTGAACCAAAGCCATATACAACTTTATAGTTGATAACCTGAACATTGACTTGGGCCCAGAAACTTGTTGGCAGCCAGTGGATCTGCTTTAATATGCTCCCTATAGCTAGCCCCAGTTAATAATCTGGCTGCCAACATTTGCACAAGCTGCAGTTTCTGAGCCATCTTCAAAGACAGCCCTACGGAGAGTGCATTGCAGGAATCCCTTCTAGATGTACTGTAACTAAGGCATGGACCACCCTGGCCAAGTCAGGCTTTTCAACGTACGGACACTGCTGGTGTACAAGTTTTAACTGGTGCGAAGGCCCTTCCAGCCACCACCAACACCTGAGCTCCAAGTGTCAGAGCTGAGTCCAGGAGGACCCCCAAACTGCGGACCTGTGTCCTCAGGGGGAGTGTAACCCCATCGACTACAGGTTGCCACCCTATATCATGATCAGTCTCGCAACTGACCAGGGGGACTTCTGTCTTTCCTGGATTAAGCCTTTCTTTTTGATCAAAAGGAGGGTGAATGGGCTACCTTTAGGAGAAATAATTCACCTTTTAAGTAGATTGCATAAGGGTGCATGTATGTGCACTCTTCAACATTAAAATGTCAATTTTTGAAAAACAGTAGTTGACTTCCAGTCACGCCTGGTTTTGCTTGTGTGTGTGCGTGGGTTGGCATTTTGGCAGACCACAAGTCCTCTTGAATATCCCAGAAATTAAAAAAAAGTGCCATAGCTGTTCACTGCTGAATGGAAACAGCTTCTGGCATTATTTATTTATTTATTGGCATGCATAGAAATGCATAGAGATGAATTGAAGTGAATGGTAAAAATCACTATGGGGAAAGGGGGTTCCATATAAAGAGAAAGTGGATGGAAACAATGATTGTGCAAGTATAGATTCAGTGGGTTTGTGTAATTTCCTTCATAGATAGAATGAATATAGGCAATTTCACACACTACTACTGCACATCTTATCTTATTTTCTCTCACACATTCTCTATGTATATGTGTGTATGCATATCACATCATTAAGTTTATAATTATAGCACCAAGATATAGATATAATAATCCCCCTTTCACAAGATAGTCAACAGATGCCATAAAATACACATAATCAAATGAGGGTGGCATTAAGGCATTAGATCATAATCTTTTAGGTACAAAATTGCCAGGCAGTTATTTTGTAGAACATGCTACAACTTATTAAGCATACAACTTATTAAGCATAACACATCCAAAGATAAACAACTGTAAAAACAATTTAAACCTAATGTAAGCATCATCAAAAATATTCCAGGTCATCAGTTTCTGTACTCTGAAATTAGCAGATAAAAATATGCATGTTGTATGTGACAATGAAATGATTGATTTCCTGACCTGTTACTCAAATCCACTACAGCTATTTGAGTAATCAAAATTGCATATTATTTATGTTATATAAATGTTATATTAACACCCAGCTTTTCCTGATACATAATGAATTTTGTATTACAGCTGGCCACACCTTCAAAAGCAACGAAATGGAGCGGAGCAAGAAAAATGTCCAAATGATTGTGCTAAATCACATACTGGGTACATTGCTTAGACTCAACTTTGTTTTGTTTTGTTTCAGTTTAACAATTTTCATTTTAGGATTCTTTCATCCCATTTCTGTATCACATTCAGGCATTTTGCATTCAAAGTATGCATTTTTGTATGCAATTTTCTTATTAAATGCAATTTTGTATACAATTTTGAGCTATACATTTCCCCTCATGGTACATACTGTTCCCCAATTGTATGCATTAATAGGCAGATCTCATTTGATCTGGGAAGCTAAACAGGATCAGATCTGATAGTACTTGGGTGAGGCACCAACAAGTGTAGGTTGTATTTCAAAGACAGGAAGTCTTTGAATATTCCTTACCTAAGAAAAATTAATGGGGTCACACAAGTTTACCTGACTTGAAAGCACATAAACAAACATGTACTTTTCCCTAATATACACATTTTGTATGCATATTTTTAATGCTGAACTGAACTGCACCTTTCAGGAAAGTGCTGATATTCAAGAGCTACTGAGTTACAGTTAATGCATTAGGCAACCGTATGCAAATTAAGTAAGTTAACACCAAGAAAAGAACCAAATGAAATTTCCCATCATCCTTACTTCTTATTTTTTTGATGTAATAAGTGGGCTGCAGAAATATAGTTTGAGTATCCCTTATACAAAAATACAAGCAACCAAAAGTGTTTTGGATTTCGGGTTGTTGTTGTTGTTGTTTTATATTTTGGAATATTTACATATACATATACAAACAGTTTTGGCCCAGCTTACCTTTCTGAATGTTAATGTTTATATTAGGTGGTTTTAATTTTTATGTCCTTATGTCTAAATGTTGTTTTATTTTATGTTTACTTGTCTTAATGATTTTCATGCATAGTTATATTTGTTTTGATTTATGATTTGGTTTTATATGTTCGTGAGGCATTGAATTTTGCCATTATTTGTTGCAAACCACTTTGAGTCCACCACCACCACCTCCCAGAGGGGGGTGGTGGTGAGAAATGTGGTATATAAATGCAATAAATAAATAAATAATACATAATGAGAGCTCTTGAAGATGGGACTCAAGCCTAAACCCAAAGTTTATTTATGGCTCATATATACTTTAGATACATGGGCTGGAGGTAATTTTGTGCGTGAAACAAAGTTTACATACATTGTTTTGGCAATCTTACCTAAATTGGGAATGTTGGAGATCCCTGTAATATACTCTAATCAAAGAGGTAGGGAATAAAGTACTAAATTATCCCAAACTGAAGGAAAGCATTTTGTAAATATAAAGAAGCCAATAAATAGAAAATTAAATGCAAAGCCAGTACATTTTTGCAGAGTGCTTCTAACATGATTTTTCTGTCCAGTCCCATGGCCTTCTTTTGTGTTGATAGGATTAATGGACATACCGTTAAGTATGAATATTCAGAGAAATTCTGGGCCAATTCTAAGGCTGACCAGCCTAAAGCATTTGCTTGCTTGCAGTCACTGTCAAAATCAATGTGAATGGTTGTGCAAATTGACCTGAACACTATTCTACTTCAGTACTGCCATGATAAACAATCCAAGTGATCTGACCCACCATTTATCAAATTAAAATAAATTATTAGACCCACAGAATGTGCATGTACTAAGCAAACATTTTCTAATTGCTATTGCTCAAAAGAGAAAACACACTGCAAATATATTTAGCAATGTCAGAAAAGAATGCAGGCCATTCACACCCGATTGGTATTCGATTAATTTATTCTACTACACAATGTTAGGAGTTTGCAGCAGAGTTTTCTTGATTTTTTTAAAGCCCTGCTCTGCCATTTTTCTTCCAAACAGATTACAAGAGGCGAATAAACCAAATTGATAGCGACAATTCATTTTGTTAGAACTATAGAAACAAGACAATATATCAAAATTTTCTCATTCCAGACTTCATGCAGGATTTTATTTATTATTTTTGTAGAATCACACGTCTAGGTGACTTTTGAGCTGTATTTTTTTTCACAGCAGTCTGAAACTGCTGTATTCTTTTTAACAGACCTTTGAAAATGACTCTTAAGCAGAATGAATTAAATGACATGCTGAATGCATTCATTACTGAGCAATGCATTGAGATCGAGAGGATCATCTTACAATTGCTCCATCATGAATGGTTGCTGAATATAATTGTTTTCATTCTTCTTTAACTTGTCATGCTTTGTGTTTTGTTGTCGTTATGTGCTTTCAAATAATTTCTTTTGCTGACTCAAAAAGAGAAGCTTATCACAGGGTTTTCTTGGTAAGTTGTGTTCAGAGAAAGGGTTTCACTCTGAGGTTGAGAGAGTGACCAAGGACGCCCACTGGGTTTCCATGTGTGAGCTCCGTTGAAGCTCCTGACCATTGTGGGCACTTCTGCTGATATCAGGGTGAGGTACACATGAAAATCAACAGTGAGGGCCAATTGCTCCCCTTCTTCTTTCTGGTTGCCCCATTCTGACATTAACAGAGTTTCCCACAATGGCCAGGAGCTCACATTTGTTCCATGGCCATTTAGGCATATTGGTGGTGACACAGAGGAGGTGACAGCTCAGTGGATGGGCTTCAACATGTGCTTCAAACATTTTGAATCCAAGGCTGCTCTGGGGCAGATTTACACTGGACTAAACTGCCCGCTGTAGATGTTCCAGAAGCTATCCACAACTCTTTCCCCCTTAAACGAATAAGGCCCATCTCATAACAGATGTAACCTGCAGCCATCTTATTTCTGAGTTTCTAAAGTTAAATACAAAACTAGTGTGAAAAGCCACACAGCCAGTTAAAATGGAAATGAAGCCCTCCTCAAAAGATAATTTGCACAGATTGGACTGGCTTCTTTAATGTGGAAGCTCCTTGGTTATCTGCGAATGTTGACATTACAATCATATTGATTTTTTTAAGGCATGCCAATGTTTCCCACGATATCAAAGGTCCAATTAAAACGCATAGATTTGGGATGAGTCAATTATGGCATATTTTGTCTCCAGGGACCATGCGGGCACAAGTTAATTAGTTGGGGAAATTAAAGCCTCAAAGTTCAAAAGAGTTAATTTCAATAGGCAATTAGGTAAGCAGTGAATGCTACACATGAATACATTGGCACAGCTGGGAGGCTTAGTAGGAAGCAACCATTTAACATTTGGAAAACACAAAATCATGACGGGAAAGAAGTTCTTCTGAAAAAAGGCGAATGGATTAGCTGTTGCTTTGGCAATGGATTTTGATACAAAGAGCATCGTTAGAGTTGTGCTCAATCCAAGCAAAGTCTAGTCTCAGATTGACAACAATTGCTAGCACTTGTCCAGGACTTCAAGCAGAATTCTGCCCCGCCCTACCGAAATCCCCAGGGACTGGAGCTACAGTGTTCCCTCGCTACTTCGCAGTTTGCTTTTCATGGGCTCACTGTTTTGCATTTTTTCAATAAATATGAATTTAAAATATTTATTGAAAATATTTTAAACATTCTCCCCCACCACTTCCTTTCCTTCTCCCCTGCAACTTCCACGTATCTTTCCATGAGCCCTGAGTCTCGTCCATTACCTGTGAGGTCCCCCACAGGGATTTGGTGGTCGTGGTTGGTTAAAATTATCCCCTCCAATGCCATGTTTCCCAGCACAGCCACCGCATTGACAGGGAGGGGGGGCTGGAGGGAGTTGGAGGGGAGGAGGAGAGGAAGGTGAAGAAGCTGTGGGAGGGGAAGGGGAGTCAGGTGCATGAGGATGAGTCAGCGGGGAGTGTGGGGTTGTGTAGTATATAAGTGTGTGGGGAGGGTTTATAAAGACTTAAAATGGTGTATAACTACTGAAATAATGTATAAATGCAGAATCCCTACTTCGCAGATTGTCACTTATCGCGGGTGGTCCTGGAACGTAACACCTGTGATAAGTGAGGGAACACTGCATAATCTTTTGCAGGCAAAACAAACAGCTTTTACCACTGGGCCAAAGCTCCTTCCGAAATGCTATTTCCACACACAGCATATAATGTGCATTGTAGTTTTATAAAGTCTCTGCCAAATAGAGCTGCTGCCTCACCAAACTACAACTCCAATAATTCCATACCATTGAGCCATGGCAGTTAGAGTGGCGCCGAACTGCATTAGGTCTACAATGTAAGTGCACCCTTTGTTACATAACTAGATCAATAGTGGTTGTTGTTATTATTAGTATCATTATTATTGTTTCTTACCCACTTCTTGTGGACCAAGGCTAAGAATAACAATTAATAACACACCATATAATATCAATTAAAAGAGCACATTAAACAAATATATATTAAAATCCATAAAAACCATGATAGGCTTGCTAGAAGAGACTGCTTTTTACTATTGTGAACTAATGAATCTCTTCTGTCTTGCCATTCCATAGGAGTAGAAGAACAGCCATTTATTAGGAGTGTGTATGATAATTTTTTGGTGTACCAGATTTGGTGATTCAGCTGCCGAATCCCCAGAAACAAGTCTGGCAGGGGACAGCCAAAGCCTTAGTCGATACAGGTCACAGCAGCCGAATCATTTCAGCAAATGGGGGTCCAGGCGGACTGGTACATTATTTAAACTGTTATGTTTATTCATATGTGGACATACTCATTAAATCAGGGGTTATTGGGATAACAATACAAAGCTGGGGCTCTTCCACTCTTCTTTCTTCCCCAAATCAAAATCTCTTCCTGAAGCCCCCTCACAAATAGCTCCTTCCTCTCTTTCTTCCCCATCTTGAGGCAAATGAGAACTTGCTTTCCCAGCAGCACTTTGTGTGGTGTGGACATTGAAAGGACCTCTGTGCTCCCTCCCATGACGTGATGGAAGTTGAGGTTTTGCTCTCACTTTCTTTCTCAGCCAATCAGAGCCCTGGTTGACTCGGTTCACTCATTCTCTTTCCCTCTTGTGGAGTGCACTGGTTGGGACTTCAATTCCGAGAATCCCCTCTTGTGGGTTATTTTAACAAAAATGTTATGGTAAAAACTTTTTAAAAATCCCAAAACTCAGTGGATTGGTGAAATGGTATGAAACTTGTCAGGCTTACTGTTGTAAATGTGGCCTATAAGTGACACAAATTTCATGCTGATAGGCCTAAAATGACAGAGGAGAGAGCCTTTATAGTTTCCCTATTGGCACCATGATAGGCTTGCTAGAAGAGACTGCTTACCGGAATGGAAACGGAACACCCCTCCAGATTCCAGGAACTTCTCAGTAAACAGAACCAAAAACAGGATGGGTTTTTGCCAAGTTGCACACCCCCTACTATTAATCCATAGGGTTTCCCAGAGGCACGGATGATATGGGAAAGGGTAATTTTTCAGGTAACTTGGACCCATATGTAGGACTTTAAGAATAATAATCAACATTTTGTACTTCAACCAAAAACTAATTGGCAGGATTAACTAGAAGCAGGCATGTAGCCAGTTACCCCCCAAACAGGGTGGTCCGCTAGGCCTTACTGGTACATTATTTAAACTGTTATGTTTATTCATATCATGATCTGATCACCATGCTCATTATATCCCACATTAATGGGGTTACCAATACTAAAGGTTTGCTAGGGTAGACCCTCTTCCACCCAGTCTCAGCCCCCAGAACCAAACTCAGCCCCGAAATGAAATCCTGGCTACGGCCCTGACTAGAAGGCAAGGTTTCTTACCTAACAGCAGGCAGTTGTGACAGTGAATATTCCCAAGACCAGGGATGAAGGCAATCATGATAAAATTAATCATTCCTTTCTATACCTCCGTGTCATCTGATCTTTAAATTAAACAGTGCCACAATGAATAAATATTTATATGGAGCACCAGATAATATCAGGGTTTTCCAGTAAATGCTTGGGAAAGCCCTTCTGAACACCTGGGGGGCTACCACAGTTAGAGGTTATAGCACTGAATTAGATCAGAAGTTCAGCTCAGTAGAAGACAGTGCTCTATACTCTTTTGACACATATTTAAGGAAATCCCATCTGGTCACACAAGACACCCAAATCTTATCAACGTGAGGACATCGAGGAGAAGACAAGAATTCTACCTCATCATCAGTACCACTCTGGAGGGCTCTAAAGATATTCTAGATGTCAATAAGTTGGAAATGAATTGGTTGTCTATTCCTGCGTTGCAGGGGGTTGGATTGACTGACCCTTGCGGTCTCTTCCTAGGCTATGATTCATCCCCATAAATTCGTCTTCACTTCCATTCTAAGCCACACATACAATGTTAGAGAGTAATAAAGTACCAAGAATTGGTTGTATGAATTACAGGCAGCTGTCATGGTGTGTCAGAACATAGGGCCTGAGAGAATTGTTCTTGTACATCTGTGTGATGAGAAATATTTCCTTTTGCTTTGGGGAACATTTGAGCCCCTTTTGTATTTTAAGCTGTTATTTTTTTTACAAAAGTAAAATTGTTTACTGTTTTATGTAGATGCTAAGGGCATCAGCTGCTTAAAAAATGTAAAATGGGCAAAGCTGTGTTTTAGGTGCACTTATTACAACAGCGGAAACCTCTGTTTTGAGGAACAGCCACTAAATCTGATCCATACAATTAGTCTGCAGGTGTCATGTGTAAATGTACAGCATTTCTAAATGGTGAATAAATGATTAGTAAATGTTTCCTTTAAATAGCTAATCAATGTCTATCGACCCACAGAACAATTTAGGGAGCTTAGGAGCTGCACCATCAAGCACAGTTTTCACACAAGCATCAATCCATGAGCCAACATCCAATTGCTAGTCCCCCAAAGCAGAATAGATCAGCTGCTGAATGGTAAGTGAATGCTTATGTAAATCTCATCAGTTTGGTAGCTAGACTCGAGCAATTGGTTTTCCAGAGGCAGGCCATGTTTCGGAAGCATATTTAGTAAGTATGCAGTTTGTTTGCATTTCTACTATTACTCGTACCTAAGCATATCTGGATATTCATGGATATTTATAATCCACTGTTAAACATAGATGCCCCAGCCCACAGAGATACAAGTGCTTCAGTATACTGCATCAAACAGGCTTTTAATGTTATCCAATAGGTCTCTTCTTGGCTTCTTAGGACAATTTCAGAAACTTTTATATTGCTTAAAATAAATCATATGTAGAATTTGCATTGAACAGAAGCATGGAAGGCAAACCCGTATGATAGACAAAGCCCAATCTTAAGCCTCCTAAACAGGTCTAGACATGTTTTCTGAAGGACATTTTGGGAAGAACAAGATGCTGCACAATCCCCTATAAGGCAGCCAACAGGACTTCAGTTGAAATCTTTTTGATTGGCAATAGACTAGCATTCTTCACTACCCCAGAGGGCAATGCAAGCTTAAAGGGCAAACATCAGGCTGCTTGACCCACAATCTTCCCAATCTCCAGCATCTGCTGTCTCAGGAGCCAATTCACTCAGCCCAATAGTTTAGCTGGCCTGAACCTAGAAGATTTTTAGGTTGGTAGCTGAGTCTCACGCAAAAAACCATTTTCTGGATGATAAGCTCCACTGAATTAAATGGGACTAACTGTAAGATTGCAGTCTTAATACTTTGCATTCTTGGAAGGCCGAACAGGGTATAGGGTTACAGCCTGTGCTTTATGGGGTTACACTCCCCCTAAAGTTGCAGGTTCGCAGCTTGAGAGTGATCCTGAATTCATCGCTGAGCCTGGAACCCCAGGTCTTGGCAGTAGCCAGGGGAGCTTTCGCACAATTAAAACTTGTGCGCCAGCTGCACCCATATCTTGGGAGGTGTGACTTGGCCACAGTAGTCCATGCTCTGGTTACATCCTGGATAGATTACTGCAACACACTCTACATGGGGTTCCCTCTGAATACTGCTCAGAAGCTTCAACTCGTCCAATGCTCGGTGGCCAGGTTGCTTATGGGAGCGGGGTATAGGGCATGTACAACTCCCATGTTATCCCAGCTCCACTGGCTTCCTATTAGCTTCCAGGCACAATTCAAAGTGCTGGTCTTAACCTATGAAGCCCTAAACAGTTTCAGCCCAGTTTACCTGTTCAAACGTATCTCCCTCTACAAACTACTAAGGAGATTAAGATCATCTGGTGAGGCCCTGCTCTCAGTTCCACTGCCATCACGGTCATGCTTGGTGGGGACGAGAGGCAGGGCCTTCTCCGTGGTGGCCCCTCAGCTGTGGATCTCCCTCCCTAATGAGATTAGATTTGTTCCATCCCTCCTGACCTTCCTGAAGAAACTCAAATCAAGCGTTTGCAGAATAGACTGATTTACTGGTGAAGAGATAAGGTTTTAATGGACGGCAATGGACTGATTTGGGTGACAATTTGAACCGGCAAACCGTTTTTAATGTCTGCTAATTGTATTTTATGTTATGTTATTATATTGTGTCGGTATCGAATTGCTGTCTATTGGAAGCTGTCCTGATGTTTTGAAGGACAGGGTATAAATGTTCTAAATAAATAAATAAATTCTAACAGAAGTTACTTTCACCACTCCTGTCTCTTTGTAGACAAACCGAACATTCTTTGCCTTAAGCTTGTCCATCTGCATTCATTTTGCTCATCTGAGCTTCCAAGGTTGTACTATAACAATTACAAGAACCATACCTATCTCATAGAATTGGACTGGTGCCTATGTTGCCTTCATTTTCCTTATCAAATTTTTCCTCGAGGGTGTCAAAACCAGGTTGGTTAGAAATAAAAAATGGTTTAGAGAAAAAAGATGTAGCCTTTTAACAATTCTATGACAAGGCAGGAAAACTGGATACACACACAAAAAAAACCTTGATCAGTAAGCGCACTCACTTTGAAACATATTTAAAATGAAATGGCAAATGTAAAGAAATGAAACTGGACGTTAACATGGCAAGAGTTGGTAATATATCACAGTGTTTCCCAACCAGTGTGCCGGGGCACACTAGTGTGCCGTGAGCGATCATCAGGTGTGCCGTGGGAAATTGGAACCTCCAATACCCTTACTTATTAAAGGAGCGCTGCTACGTTACAGTACAAAATGCACAATTAATCATAATCATATGCAAAAAACACGTTCAAAGTACCCAATCCTGCTGGAGAAAATCAAAAGTCTTACATAAAGGTAGTTCGGTATGGTCGCCACAGAGAGCGGAGGAGTTGCGAGCGAGTTCACTGAGCACTCCTCTACGGAAAACTCGTGATATTTGATAAAATCACAGAAGTGAGTGCAAAAAACAAAGTGTATCCTCACGATGTTATCCAATGTCAGTTCCGGGATCTGCACAATAACACAGTCAGTTAGCGGACAATTTAAAGAAGCAGCACCATAATCATAGCGACATGGTAGAAAATCACATAGATAATCACATATATTCAAACCGCCAGAAGCTGAAGATAGATGTGGCAATGGAATCGAAAGCTGGCATGGGCAAACTTGGACCTTCCAGGTGTTTTGGACTCCAACTCCCACCAATCCTAGCAGCCTCAGACCCTTTTCCTTTCCCCCCCTCAGCCACTTAAGCAGGAAAGGGCCTCAGGCTGTTAGGAATGGTGGGAGTTGAAGTCCAAAGCACCCAGAGGGCCGAAGTTTTCCTTTGACTGACAGCTGTTGAGCAAGACCTTCGTGTGTGTCTTTCTGCCATTCCTGCCAGGATATCCATGTTGTGTTCATCGAAACAGGCCCAGGTTTCAATAATATCCATGAAGCAATTAAATTTATATCTCCCATGTATCAATGAAGCAATCAATTTAATATTATATCTCCCAGAACACAGAAGCCAATTTAATATTATATTTCCCAGAACACAATTATATTAATGAAGCAATTTTAATATTATATCACACTGAGTGTATAAATACATTTAAAAAATCATATTAACTATATGTATTACTGTGTTAGAGTGTCAATTTGTGTCATTTTGGTTGGTGGTGTGCCCCAGGATTTTGTAAATGTAAAAAACAAGTGCGAACCCGCCCCTTCCTCTCAGGCACTCAAAAGGAGGTTGAAAAACACTGATATATCAGTTTAGCAATGTTTTCAGATGTTGCCAGGATGAGATTTAAGTGATATACCGTTTGATATCTATAGCATATTTAATTAGGTTTATTATTTAATTTGGCTTATCTGTTATAATGTTGTTATAGTTTGAATTTTCTATTTGGGATCTGGGGGCCTGGTTATTTCCTTTGTTGCATATTTTGGCATTGAATGTTTGCCACTTCTTTCTTGGAAACCGTTCTGAGTCCCTTTGGGGAGATAGAGCAGTATTTAAATAAGGTTTTATTATTTATTATTATATCCAAAAGTGATTAATGGTTGAGCCAGCATTTTATGTTCATTTCTTAATTACAATGTGGATACTGATAGTAAATAAATTCCAAGCTACCGGTTTTGGGGAGAGGACGTATATGCATGTATTTAACAACTGTTTAATAGCAGTCTCCTGAAGCCCAATGATGTGAAGTACTAGTGATATTTTGTTGAATTTTATACACTACTAAAAGCATAAAGCATAAAGAGAAAGGTGGTAACCTGATCCAAGAACAACAACAATTATTGAAAAAAATATCAAAATGTAGAAAGTCATCTATTCTTCATAACTTAAGCTATCTTGGGAACTACTATCAAAAACTTGTTATTGACATACACAAGTATAAATAATAATAATAAAACTTTATTTATACACTGTCCTATCTCCCCAAAGGGACTCAGAGCGGTGAACCACAAAGTCAGCAAACATTCAATGCCATACAAAAGAAGAGCACAGGTCCCATAGTGCCTGTGCATTGCTCTTTGTGGTCAGTGCAAAAGGAGGCATCCTGCCTCTCCATCATGCAATGACCACTGTTCATTCAACCTGCCTCACTTACTGCAGCACAGCTGCCACAGAAAAAAATAATCCTCCTGAATGCCCCAAGGATTCTTCAAAGACCTGGGACAATGATTTGATGGATCCGACTGTGAAAACATAGTCAGATGCTGTCTGCTTGTAGCCTCTCAGCTTTCTGTAAGGAATGAACTAGCACCAGAGAGGGAGGTTACACACATAAGGTATGCAAATACAGCTATATCCGGCAGAGTTTTACTTTATGCTCTGCTAATTCCATGTATCCATTCGACTTTCTCCATGCATGGATGAAAGGTGGACCTCATTGCTGGCCTAGACATTGACTGAGACACAAACGGAGCGTCCAGGGATTGCGGATATATCTGTCATGAGCACATCTCAGACACTTATGTTGGTTTACCGATGGTGTATCCTTGGTTCCAATGTAACGGAAACACAGAAAGAATTTGCTACACAGCAAATATATTAAGGCCTGCATTAGATGGGAGATACAATCAACCCAGTCCTTAATTAAGGGATAAAAAGTTCAAACCAGCCAATCTTGTATCACTGCTCATATTTTTATTTTCTTACTCCCCTACAATTGGGCACAGAGGCTTTTCCTAGCTGCTTTCTTGGTAAGGCCACTAGATGGCATCATTATATTGTACGTTGTGTTTGTGTTGACTTTGAACTGTCAATGGGAGAATCCAGAGTGGAGAACTGTGGCATTTCAAGGGGTGACTCACACATCCTATTTGTGTTTTCTCATTCAGAATTTATCCTTACTTATAAGCATGAAGGTTGATTAAATCATCATAACCAGTATTTATTTTTTATTCCAGAAAGTTTAATCACTGCAGGTGGGTACACAGGTGTCAGCTTCACATAGTTGTTTGAGTATTGGACTCAACTCTAGGACTCAACCACAAAATCCCAAGGCATTCTCTTTTCAATATATCATTTTTATTATATTGTTTTTATAATGATAAAATAAGAATTATGTAGAGAATAGGGAAAAGGGGAGCAAGAATAAAAGGAAAAGGAAAAAGTAATGAAAAGAAAAAAGGGGGGTTAGAGAAAGAAGTAGAAAAAAGTAGTGAAAAAGAAAGTGAGAAGAGAAAAAGAAGTAGTATATAGAAGTAGATTGTAAGAAATCTTCCAGTTCGGTCTGCAGGGAATTCTTCATTTGCTTGAGTATTTTCCATTGTAGAATATTCTCCTCCTTCCACCATTCTGATTTGGTATTACATAGCTTTATTATTTTATATTTATTGATTTTAAATAGGATCTTACTGGCTGCCAGTCTGTTCTATTCTTTATACTTTGGTCATTAACCATACTTTTTAATGTATCTAAGTCCATATCCCAGGGCATTCTCTGAAGGAGCAGCAACTCTGAATCTGATCAGTGTTTGGATGGGAGGCCATCAGGGAATGCCATCATGGTTTCCATGAGGGAAGGAAGGTGGGATATACATGTATTAACTTATAGCGGTGGCGCAGTGGGTTAAACCCCTGTGCCGGCAGTACTGAATACCGACAGGTCAAAGGTTCGAATCCAGGGAGAGCGCAGATGAGCTCCCTCTATTAGCTCCAGCTCTCCATGCAGGGACATGAGAGAAGCTTCCCACAAGGATGGTAAAACATCAAAACATCCGGGCATCGCCTGGGCAATGTCTCTGCAGATGGCCAGTTCTCTCACACCAGAAGTGACTTGCAGTTTCTCAAGTCCCTCCTGACACGACAAAAAAAAAAAACCTTATAGCGACCCAAACTGGAAACATAATGAGCAGCACAGCAATCTTATGACAATCACTCCTAAGTTTTAGAACGAATTTTCTTCAAAACATTTGTTTTTATTCTTTATCAGTAGTTTTGTATTAAGTCACAGCTATTCTAGGTACATATTTCTCCAACAACATTTAACAACTATCATAAATGTAGTTGATTTAATTTTAATAGGCTTTATTTCTAAGCCCCGAGGAAACAAAAATCAATATGATTCATAATTCTTTAATCACTCCTTAGATCTGTGATATACAGAGCTGCCATTAGGAATTGTTACACCTGACACCCACTATGACAGAATATATTTTAACTGGTAAGAAAATGTAAGGCAAAGAAAAATACTGGATCCAAAGAATACGTGCATTGATATTCATATTGTGTCATTTCCCAGACCAGCAAACACAGATTTTGTTTGATCAATAAATCACCCAAGCATTTCTTCTTTATCTCCTCTTCTCCATTTCTCTTCAGGCACCTAGATTAATACAAATTGCTAAATCATAGTTTGCTATAATGTCCAATTGGGGCGTTGGTGGGAAAGTTCCCACAAACTAGAATTGGAAACTGCATTTAATGTAACTTGTTAGACTGGAGGTGCTCAATGCATGACCTATATAAGGACAAAGGTGTGGGGCTCAGGGGAGAGCAAAGAAATAGACCTGGAGGACAGGTAGTATCTGCTATTTATTTTGTGTTGTTTCTTGTCACTCTAGATCAGTAGTTCCCAACCTGTGATCCGTGGACCACCAGTGGTCCCAAGAATTAAAATATGGACCATGGCCTCACAGTTACTACACCATTGCAACAAAAATGACTGGTCTCACAAAACCTTCTTACAGTGCCGAGACAGCAAGGATGTCAGGAGGGGAGAGGTGTGACAACAAGCTTCTTGGCTGCTGCATCTTCCCTCCCTCCTCCTCCCTGATGACCATGTGGTGTGTGGAAGCAGAGGTGCCTTGGTTTCTTCATTTTTAGGCCTGTTCTAGGGTTATTTAAGATGCTGATTCAAAAAAAATTGCATTACATCAATTACATCAGCTCTAGATTATTAAATATGGTTTTATGTGAGTGAACAGATGGTAATTACTGGATGGCATATGTTCTGTATCAGAAACTAGATCTGATGTGGTTTCTCCAATGCAATTTTCTGAATCAGCACCTCAAATAACCAAACCAAATCTAAAGTTGATTTGTAACCCTTTTGGTACTAATATTGGAGAGTGGTCCCTGGTCCAAAAAGTTTGGGAACCAATGCTCTAGATCCTTCAGTGTGACTCCATTGTCAACATCTGCCCAAAGCTGACCACGGACTTGTGCTGGAGGACTTAGAGATTCCTACAGAGGTATTTTTTCTCCGGGTAAAAATGTGTTATTTATTTATTTATTTATTTATTTATTTATTTGCCACTTTCTCGAGGATTTTGCTATTTGGACATTCTTACTGAACATAGGATTCTAACTATCACTCAAGAAACACTCAGTGAAGCTACCCACTGTGTCCTTTAACTTTTTAGTGATATCCAATAAGATATAGGATTCCCCAATTCAGACTTTATTGAGCAGAAGTAATGCAGGTAGTATCTTAACCACAGAATTTATGACAGCTCTGGAAACTGAATTTCCTTGAGGAATGAGCTGAAAGCAAGACCAGGCCCTCTGAGCCTCTTTCTTTCAGCCTTGGTAGCCTTTGACAACATATATGAGAAGGAAAAAGGAATGGTAAAGTTTCAGTGACATTCTGTTAGCTTTGAACAACTATCCAGAGATCCAGTTCCACTCAAATGTGCATACAGATCTTTTGCACATTTCTATTCATTTCTTTAGAAGAAGAAAATTATTTTGCATGTACAAGTGGATGGAGCTGCTACTGGTAAAACATCAAAGTTTGAAGCAGTATTTTCATTCAGAGTAGCCAGGTAGATAACTGAGCACATTACAAAGGGCCTACCTTCCGATATTTCACAGATGAAAATAGGAACCCACCTGTAAAATTTCTGTTCTCATACCAAGATTTTTTGTCAGTATATCTCTATTTATCTTCATGCAGTGGAAGATTCTGTCTTATTTTTCATTTACTTCAAAATAATTTTTCCAGACTGTTTGCTTTTGATGTTCAAAGAAAAAAAATTAATAATGTTATAATGGTGGTAACAATATTAATCTAGCTTTATTGAGAGAAAGGGGCAGTGAATTGAGTAAATAACAAATCGGATCATGAAGGCAGCAAGGAAACCAACCTCTATGAGGAACAGCTTAGGGAGCCTGGGATGTTTAGTTTGGAGGAAAGAAAGTTGATAGGGGACATGAGAGCCATGTTTAAATACTTTTTTAAATTAATTTTTATTGAATAGATTTTTACAATCATAAAAAAGATAGTGCATACCATCATTGGTTGTTAAAGGAATAAGTAAGAGAGGAGGGGGGTATTTGGAAAGAAGGTTAGTTTATAGAAAAGTTGAGGAGTTAAAGAATAGATAGGAAAGGGTAAAAAGGGTAGAAAAAAGAAGTGTTCAGATATAATAGATAGCTATATAGGAGAATATAGATGTAAAGGTAAAAGTTAGTCTCCCATGTTTAAATACTTAAAAGGGTGTTTTCTGCTTCTCTGGAGACTAGGCACCTCTTCACACAGGGCTTTTTGGCCCCATTTTGCCGCTTTTAATCGTGGCAATGACAGGGCCTGTCATGTGCTATCACATGACGCATGGCAGGCCTCACCTACATTCCTCCCAAAGTGGAGGAGAAGTGCCGAAAGCTAGTCTCTTCCACTACGGGGAGGAAAATGTAGTGTGAGTAGCTCCATCGGAGCTACCCACACTTTCCTCCCCTTTTTGTCATGTGATGACAGAAAGGGCAGCAAGACAACAGACATTGCTACCCTTTCTGCCATCTCATGAGGTGAGGGAAAGGGTGCGAAAACACCCTCTTTCATCCCCTCCATGTGATGACGGGAGGGGAGAGGGTGGGCATGCATGGCACCATAAAACTGCGCACCTTCCCTTTTGGTGGTGTTTGCCAGCACAACGGCACAGACTTTTTGGGCTGTGTGAAGAAGTCACAGGATAGAGAACAATGGATTCAAATTGCAGGGAAAAAAAGATTCCATCTAAACATAGAAAAAAGCTCCTGACAGTAAGAGCATTTTAGTAATATGCTACCTCAGAGTATGGTGGAGTCTCCTTTTCTGGAGGTTTTTAAGCAGAGGCTGGATAGCTATCTGTCATGGCTGCTTTCATGGTAGGACATTGGACTGGGTGCACCTTGTGGTCTCTTCCAACTCTATGATTCTATGATTTTAAAGAAAAGAGCTATTGCTGCAAGGTTTATGGACATTTTCAAGATGTGAAGTGAAAATCAGTGTGGCAACTTCACATTCAGAATGATGGTAAGCATGACAGAATCATGGCCACAGATCACAGACAGAACTGTGCTACATCCCTCCTCTCAACCTCTCCCACCATTTAGCAATTCCAACACTCTCTGCAGTCATTGATCATCAGCTCAGATTCACCAGATATAGCCAGATGCTTTTCCCATCCCCACATACTCCACTAACTGCTGAATGGTCATAGAGGAAAGGCATACAGGAAAACAGTAAGTCCCAGTTTGGGGGTTTATCTGGAGGAAGGAAGATAATATTAATCACTGAAAGGAACAAAAAAATCATCACATGGAACTTAGTTTTGTGTATGTAAGTAACAGGATATCAGTCCATATCTAATAAGGAGACCAATGTTCCATTGGTAGGCACAGGAGAGAGTGAAATACATATATGTACTGTTTTGAAAAATTAGTTGAAAGCATGAAATGTGATCTGAAGACAGTGGATGTTGATGACAGTTTGCAGGAACATAAAAATCACAAGACTTACGATCTATGTATTTCAGCATTGCTGTCTTACAACAATCAATCAGATTCAAGACATGGATATCCTCCCACTCGTGTTCCCTAATACCTGGTATTCAGAGGCATATTGGCTGCTTTCGTGTTATTCCTTGGTTCTAGCAAGGACAGATTCATCAGTAAATAGGCAGCAGTGCATCATGTGATAGCATATGCTCTGGAAACAAGAAGATATTCTGCTTCCCATTCTACCATGCTAAACACAATCTTTTGCTATGGTGGCACCAAATATACTTTTGCTCTTATGTATGTTCTTCCAGCAAGTGCTCTGGTCTACATGGGAGCCATACAGCTCCTGGACTTCTTTCCTAAGATTCATCTACAATATATTATAGGAACTTCACAAAGAATGGTCATAAAACTGAGAGCACATCTACCATCCCCACAGTAATGGGTCCATTTCCTGTCCCAAGTTTGTATGCATGCCCATGGACCTTATCACATTGGCATGTGGATTCACCCCGCATTAGAGAAAATCCATGGAGTCCCAGCAGGGGATGCAGAGAGCCCGTCATCCCATGCTCACATCGCTCAACTTCATCCCACAATGGGAAGTGTCCACTACCCAGCTTCCCCTCATTGTTTCAAAGGCAACATGGGAAGCCTCTCATGTTTCTGCTCTGGTGGCGTAGGCTCCTTGGTCTCTCCCTTTGCCATGGAGCCTGGCAGGAAGTACATGTGCATTGTGTAATGGGCTCTGTGGTAAAAGGGGAGACCGAGCAGCATATGATGGACAAATTAGACCATACAGTGAGGTTGCATGTTGATATACCAGAAACCTATATGAAACTGAGTTGATAAATGTCAGCACTTGAGTCCATAATGTCTTTTGGCGCATGACAAGGAACCATTCCAATGATTTTCCACTTTGGAATGGACCATGGAATTTTTTTCCAGATTGAGAACAGATTTCCTGAGCCTTCCTGCTCAAGTTTAAACCACTATGGAACACCCTATAGGTAATATACATGAAATGCAAGGAAAGATAGACACAAAATGCGTAAATGTATCATATAATGCTTTAAATCCAAATAGCATACACACTGGTGTCTGGAAAACGCCCAGGATTCCCCCCCCCCCCCGTTCTAACAATAGAACACTACACACATGAAATAATGTATAAAACAAGTTATAGTCACTCGTAATGGTATCTTGTGTAGTCCCAGGCAGGAATAGCACAATGTCAGCGGGAAATACCCGTGGGATGCACCAGGCGGGGAGAGGGCTCCAGGCGAAGTCGCAGCCGCTTCAGAACAAAGTGGTGTTCTTCCCAAAGGAAAATATCAGGCCGTGAGGCCAGGGTTTTGGCAGCGGCAGACGGAGAAGGAAAACAGGAGCGCTGGGTGCTTGGGAACGCCGAAGATGCAGGATAGTAGGCCAGAAAGGCAGCCAAAATCAACAGCCCCTGTGTGCCCCAACTCCGAGAGGCGAAGAAACGTCTGAGGCCACTGGAGGAAGGACCAACGAGGGAGTAAATACCCCGGAATTCCTCTGGACTCGTTTCGACCGAAGTCTTTGTCAAGGTCAAAATAATTCTCTATTCAAATGATAATATTCAATATGTGGCAGACATAATGATCTGATAGTAAAGGCTCAATAACATAAGCATGTGAAGTATCATGATACTTCACATGCTTATGTTATTGAGCCTTTACTATCAGACAAAGACTTCGGTCAAAACGAGTCCAGAGGAATTCCGGGGTATTTACTCCCTCGTTGGTCCTTCCTCCAGTGGCCTCAGACGTTTCTTCGCCTCTCGGAGTTGGGGCACACAGGGGCTGTTGATTTTGGCTGACTTTCTGGCCTACTATCCTGCATCTTCGGCGTTCCCCAAGCACCCAGCGCCTCCTGTTTTCCCTTCTCCGTCTGCCGCTGCCAAACCCTGGCCTCACGGCCTGATATTTTCCTTTGGGAAGAACACCACTTTGTTCTGAAGCGGCTGCGACTTCGCCTGGAGCCCTCTCCCCGCCTGGCGCATCCCACGGGTATTTCCCGCTGACATTGTGCTATTCCTGCCTGGGACTACACAAGATACCATTACGAGTGACTATAACTTGTTTTATACATTATTTCATGTGTGTAGTGTTCTATTGTCAGAATGGGGGAATCCTGGGCGTTTTCAGACACCAGTGTGTATGCTATTTGGATTTAAAGCATTATATGATACATTTACGCATTTTGTGTCTATCTTTCCTTGCATTTCATGTATATTACCTATAGGGTGTTCCATAGTGGTTTACTCTTGTGTTATTGACACGGACCCCCTACTGTTTGTATTAATTCCTGCTCAAGTTGTCATTGGCAGTGCATGGTCTGGGGGGAAAACACCCCATGGACATATCCATACACGCCCTGAAAAAAGTCCTTGTGTGTCATGTGCAATATAAACCCTAATGGAAACAGTAGCAACTGCTCCTAGTTGTCAAAAAATTTCTCCTCCCCTAGGGTACCACATTACCTACTTAGACAAGTTTTATGTGGATTCTGGGCCTATTTACCTTGATTCACTTCATTTGTTTTTGTCATATGCTGTCAAATCAACTTATGACAACCCTATGAATGAGAGGTCTCCAAGGGATGCTGTTATTAACAGCCTTGCTCATGTCACATTGAGAAGTGTCACATACAGAAGCAGTTTGCCAGAATCTTGTTCTGTGCCGTACTAATAACAGTGAGTTTAAAAGTGTCAGAGCTGTTGCTTCTATGAGATGCTCCATAATTGTTATCTCCCACTACTGTTGCTGCCAGGTAGCTTCCCATTCAAAGTTACCACTCTGTCCTCACTGTCAGTTTTCTTCTGCCAATGCAGCTATTACAGGTTGAGGGTCCATAATCCATAATTCTGAAATTCTCTGCAATCTAAAAATATCACGATGGGTGACTGAGAATGTTACACCTTCACTTTCTGATGGTTCAATGTATATAAACTGTTTCATTTTGTACATTATTTAAACTATTTAAATTATTATATAAAATTACCTTCAGGGTATTTGTGTGAGGTGTAAATGAAACATAAATGAATGTCATGTTTACTTGGGACCCATTCCAAAGATATTTCATTTTGTACATTTATGAAGAAATCCAAAATTAAAACAGTTCTGGTCCAAAACATTTTGTATAAGGGACATTCAACCATTACTCCCTGAAGAGGATGGAGGATGAATGGGATGCCTTTTAGGCTGGTGTCTTCACTTTGGGTGGATATACTTGAAGTCTGGACTACCCTGAGGGACTCAGAGTGGCTAACAGGAGGCCAAGCCCAAAAAAGTTACAATAGAGCAAAAGTACAAATAAAACAAGACAATAACATCAAATAAAATACTTAATAATAACATAGTACTGAAATGAAAATAACAAAATCATAATTTAAAAAACAACTGATAAAATGGTGATACAATTAGACAAAGAGAGCTAGGCCAATGGACAAAAATGGATACAAATTGATAAAACCCATGGGTGAGATAGATAGAAAGTGCTAGATCCCCTTAAAAACCTTAACTGTGCTATGAATTGTGGGGGCTCAGACGGGATAACAATAGAGTTCAACTGAGGGATAAGATGAAGAGCATCAGAGAGACAAGTTGGACCTGGGAAGGGATTTGGTATGGAAATTGGTTGTTCAATCCCCAAAAGCACACTGGAAAAGCCAGGTTTTTAAACTTTTCCTAAAGGTTGCCAGGGTGGGTGCCTGCCTTTAGATGGGTGCTTATGGACAAAAAATTTCTTCATACACACACAGTTGCATGATCAGGCAATCTAGAAGCCATTCTAGATCCCCTTAAAAGCCTTAACTGTGTTACCCTTATGACCTCACAATGTTGGTTTCAGATGTTGACTCAAACAACAGTATTATTCTGACAACAGGGACAAATTGGCAACACTGACTGAACAGTTAATAACATTTGAAAGGGACTTAGAAGTACACTTTTTTGGTAGATTGTTTCTTGTACTTTAAATGCTGGTTTGCTTGTTGTTCGTTAAGCGGCTATTTTAAAAAAACACATTACCATAAGTAGGATTCCATTTCCTAGCAGAGCAATATCAAACATTTATATATTTACAGCTTTTCTCATGTCAAACAATGCAGAGAATTGATCCCAAGAGAAGCTTCGGGCAAAACCTGTTGTAAACATTCTGTACACACTAGCCGTAGACAGCCAAAAATTAATGATCTCATGTTAATTAATAACACAAATGATCTCATTAAAGCAAATCAGGGAACAACTCTAGTTTTTCAACTATCTTTGTTCCGGATATGCACTGTTCATCTGCTATGTATTTATTTCCTGCTTTTAATTATGCAGGCAGAACAAATCAAACAAAATGCAGATGAACCAAGTGGGAATGACAGCTTACTTTCAGATGCTTTAAGAGCCCTGTTTTTGTGGAGGAAAAACAACTACCCTTTCCCTACTTATGACAGCTCTTGACACTTTTTCTTTACCCCCTATGTGCAAAATAGGAAGCTTTTAAATATATTTTCTCTTCAGTGGATCTTAATATTTATCACCACACAAGGATGTAAAGTTTTAGCAGCAAGATAAAATACGGTGATGCTGAAATGTGTATGTAAGAGACAAGTGAAGTTTTAAAAAAAATCCCTTTCTTCACCATGTAATCATTCATAATTCAGCTAAGAGTTCTAGGCAACCATCAAACCTTTTGAAAAGCTATAATTTCTTTCTGAAGTTTTCTCTGCATAGAATACAGGGTATATTACAGTCATCTTCACAGGCTTTTGCTGGAGAAAAAACAACCAAAAAACTCCCCTTTATGCTACTTCAAAAGTTAATCAGAAACATTGTTCTGGAGGCAAATGAATTGAGAGTTCTACCTTTGTATTTTTTCGTCTGAGACTGCATTATTGTTTGAGATCCACTGATTAGACCTCATGGCAACATTACATTAAAAACATCATTTAGTTCCTGCAAAGTTTCCTTGGAGATTGTGTTTATATTCTCTTTAGGAGCTGAATCCAAGGGCTGAATAAATTACACTATGTAACAAAATTTGAAAAATTTTATGTTCGTGGTTTCAAAGTGTTATTTCTTGTTTAATTGTGTGGTACTTACTTGAAAGTAGTTATTATACTCCAGAAACTTCGTTTTTGTTGTTGACACAAACTATGTTGAATTGGTTGAGACTCAATGAGATATACATTGAAAAACTATAGCAAAATGTGCTTCAGGATGTCCTGCAAAAACAAGCCATTAGCAGTTTAATAAATGTTTTCCATGTTTTTATGAGAGAACCTGTTAAGAAATGATGTTTATAACCCAGGAACAAAAATGGTGTTACATAGTGTTGTTAGTGTGTGTGTGTTTGGGGGGGGGGGTTGGAGGGGAGAAAGGAGAACAAATTTGAATGTTTATCCTCACAAACACAAAGTTTACAAAGAAACGTTTTGGCACTCAGAAATCTCCAGATGGGGTGAGATCAGATAACCTTAGCACACATTTAGAAATTCTTCTCTCTTGGTAAGATACGTCTTACCATAGCTCTTCTCACCTCCTGTATCTTGCCCATTGGTTTGCTTTGTCTCAAGATTTACCAGCAAGAGA
Source organism: Anolis apletophallus (assembly GCA_030556195.1). NCBI lineage: Eukaryota > Metazoa > Chordata > Lepidosauria > Squamata > Anolidae > Anolis > Anolis apletophallus. The sequence goes on along the minus strand of JARBWK010000008.1, from coordinate 36,096,871 downwards.
TAAACTTAGACTTCACTGCCAGATCTTGGCTGCAGTGGCACCTACCCTCCAGAAAAGACCAGCTGTGGAAAGAAAACATGCAAACTGCAGGGCATCTAACAATCTAGTTAGGCACAGTGGAGAGTTCGCTATTTTCCTGAAGTTACTAAAAGCAGGAAAGCAGAAATCAAGGGAGAGTGGAAACCAAGTTTAAAACTGTTCCAACTCTAGAATCCACGATAGAAAATAAGCAAGGATCTGAGTTACGGAATGTTTGTCTCTTCTTTGTATCATAAGTATTTTCTCAAGTTCTTGCTGCTCAGTTTCTGTTCAGGTATTCATTATTCCCAAAGCATATAGGTCCAGCAATTCCTGAAAAAATTGACAGAGTACCATACAATGAATGTTGCATGTGGCATTGGCACAGCATCAGTGTTCTTGTTGCCCTAGCTCAGCATTTCTCAATCTGGGGATAGGACTCTTGGGGGTGGGTCATGGGGGGGTCATAAAGGGTTGCCCAAGACCATCAGAAAACACAGTATTTTCTGTTGGTCATGTGGGTTCTGTGTGGAAATTTTGGCCCAATTCTATCGTTAGAGTTCAGAATGCTCTTTGATTCTAGATTAGATATACATCCCAGCAACTACAACTCCCAAATGTCAAAGTAGATTTTTCCCACACTCCACCAGTGTTCACATTTGGACATATTGATAATTTGTGCCAAGTTTGGTCCACACCTATTATTGTTTGAGCCCACAGTGCTCTATGGATGTAGGTGAACTACAACTCCAAAACTCAAGGTCAATGCCCACCAAATCCTTCCAGTATTTTTGGTTGGTCGTGGGAGTTCTGTGTCCCAATTTTGGTTCAATTCCATCATTGGTGGAGTTCAGAATCCTCTTTGATTGTGGGTTAACTATAAATCCCAGCAACAACAACTCCCAAATGACAAAATCAATTCCCCTTCAACCTCACCAGTATTCAAATTTGGGCATATTGGGTATTTGTGCCAAATTTGGTCCAGTGAATGAAAATGCATCCTGCATATCAGATATTTATATTACAATTCATAGCAGTAGCAAAATTACAGTTATGAAGTAGCAATGATAATAATGTTATGGTTGGGGGTCACCACAACATGAAGAACTATATTAAGAGATTGCAGCATTAGGAAGGTTAAGAACCACTGCCCTAGCTCATCATATTCAGTAACAAGAAGCAACATCCTTCCTTCACGAGGCCGATAACCACTAACTGAAGTAATCTGAGATTGGAATCTAACATAAGGAAACCTCTATACATAGTAAAACTTATACATTGCTAGCTCTACAGCAAAATGAGTAAGGAAAGAGACTGGAGTCACCCAACTCCTACGTGTTAATCTGCCTTGAAATATTCACATCCATCCTGTGATTAAGAGAAAACAGCTGTTCCCACCAGTAAGAGGTAGGATGCATTTGACAAAATAATAACCCATCATTAGACAGAAAGAGAAGCATACCAACACGTTAAAAGCTGGACAATGAAACAAAGCATTGGAAAGGCTTCAAATTTTACTGGCAGTGGAACATCAAGCTAACAAGCAAAGATTTATTTTTTCCAGAGCTTGGGGAAATTATTGTTGTTATTATTTGGACTACAATGCCCTGAATCTCACAGCCAGCATGGCCAGTAGCCATGTGGAGAGTTGCAGTCCAGCTCTCGAGTTGTAGACCAAAAGAGGAACTCTTCCAAACTCGCAATTTGTATTAGACTCAGTCACAAAACCCATTTTGTGACTGAGTCAAGGTGGATATCTCCTATGATCGTTGCTTATCTTCTCATTATGTGAATTACATTCTATACCTGTATATTGATTTCAGAAGATATGAACACATTTTTCTAGCTGCTCAGATAGGGTTCCAACAGCCTCAAAAATCTAACTAAAATGGTGCTATATCTCCTAGAAACATTGAGTCCTGGCAATTTCCTTTTTATATATGAAGCCCTTGACTCATATAGAGAAAATCCTAACAGTTTGTAACTGAACAAGTTGATTCTGAAGGCTCTGAAGTTGATTCTGCGATTCTAACAGGTTTATGCAAGGTGTGCAGATCAAAAGAGATTCATGTTTTTAGTTCTTGTTGAAGTTCACATCTTACTCCGAGAAGCTCAGGGGGTGGGGTAGCATGACATGAGAGCCAATGATTCAAAGATGATAGCACTTGAAGCCTTTTAAAGACTCATCAAAACCATGGAAATCAATTGAACTGCTTCCCCTTTTGCTTGTCAATCTTTAGATTAGTGATTTGATAGCAAAACCAAGTGCCAAACATCAAGTCAGATTCTAAACTCTGTTTGAATGACTGTGAGTGTGCTGGATATGCAATGAGTGTATTCTGCCCATATGTGGGCTGCAGTCTGGAATTTGTTCTCATTCCATAGAGTTACTCTTCTCCCTTCCATATGCTAAAACCCTTTTCATCCCTCACAACTGGCTGGGTTGATGGGTTTACTACCAGTCAATAAGCTAGTCTACCTCTCTGTCTTACAGTCAAGGAGGAAACACTTCACTGAATCCCTTTTGAGAGATAGGGTGGTATAGAAAAAAGTTTTTTTTAATTATTATTATTATTATTTGAAACACAACAGTCCACAGCCAACAAGATCACTCTGCTGGCTGTTGTATTGGATCACACGTTGGACACTTCACAAGTGTCTAAGACTGTGTGATGTATAACCGAATAATCCATACAGATCCCAGTAAGGTGGCCTTTTGCAGCTGGCAGATGCTGATTTTGTTTAAGTGCAGGCCAAGGTCTTTAGGTACTGCACCCAGTGTGCCGATCACCACTGGGACCACTTGTGTCAGAGTCTTTGCAGTTCAATCTTCAAATCTCATATCGTGTCAGCTTTTCCAGTTGTTTCTCTTCAATCCTGCTGTCACCTGGGATTGTGACATCGATGATCCATACTTTGTTTTTTAACACGATCATGAGGTCAGAAGTATTGTGCTCCAAACCTCTGTCAGTCTGAATTCAAAAGTCCCAGAGGAGTTTGATGTGTTTATTTTCTGTAACTTTTTCAGGCTTGTGATGCCATCGGTTCTTTGTCGCAGGCAGATGGTATTTGTGGCACAAGTTCCAATAAATCATCTGAGCAACTGTGTTGTTGTTGTTGTTATACTTTTTCTTCCCCATGTCCTAGAATGAAGTAGTAACCCAGCAAGGAAATAGAAAGAAATCTTTCAGCTGCCCTGAACTACTTCCCTCATTAGTTGGCCACAGCCATTTGCAACCTTGGCCATTGGTTTTGTTGAACCTCCACTGATGGAGCTACAATGAAATGGGTTTAAAATATTTTTTATCTTTAGTATGTTTTAGTTAGTTGATTTTTTGTATTTTATTATGTTTTACTTGTTTATTTTGTCTGTTAAGTTTAATTAGATTGTGTTATATTGTCGAATGTGTTTATCTTGATGTAATTGTCTGTTTGGTTTCTTTCCAGCAATTGAATGTTTGCCTTACATGTTGGAAACCGACCTGAGTTCCTTTGGGGAGATAGAGCGCTGTACAATTACTACAATTATTATTATTTCCCAGTAAAACATGCTGCTAAGAGAGTATATATGGGCCTCTTCACATGTGCCCAAATTCGGCGGTGTGACAGGTTTTTGTTAGTTTTGCCATGGAGCCCAAAGGCTCCCATCACACCCATCAGGGCAGCTCCATGGCGAAACGGGGGGGGGGACTTCCACCACTGAAAAATAGCCAATGGTGAAAGATGGGAAGCATCCAGTCTTTCAATAGAAATTAATGAGAACAGATGGCTTCCTGACGTGATGAGAATTCAGTGATGAGAATGGAGCGGGTCACACGGCGACAGGTCCCCATGCCACCTCAGCAGGAGCCATTGGGATTGCCACAATCCTCCACAATCTGTGGTGATTCCTAAGGGGTGTGTGGGGAGGTCATGTAACTTTATAGAACAGATCAGGTTGCATTTGCTGAGCTTCTAAAAATAATCCACATATGTAATAAATATCTATGGATGGAATCCTATTAGTTACTCACACATATTTATGTTCCTTGATTTTAAAAATGGTCGAATATTTTTGTCTAGTACAGAAGTTCACATTCAGTTGTTGGTCGTAGAACCAGATTTTTTCATCTGGTGGCAGTGTACGTTAAACATGCAAATGGAGTACTACACTTAGTTCTGGTTCATTTTTTAAAGGATATAGAGAAGTTGGAGCAGATTAAGAGAAGGGCAGCAAGGATAATAAGAGGCATGGAAAACATATGAGGGGAGGTTGAAGGGCCTGGGCAACTTCAGCTTGGCAAAGAGAAAGCTGAGGGGAGACATAATTGTATTTTCTAAATAACTCAAAGGTAGGACCTCATCTAATGGTCTGAAGTTACAGTAGATATTAGAATATTCCAACTGAATGTCAGAAGGAAGTTCTCTGGCAACTGAAGCCATTGTCTCGAAAGGCGGTTGAATCTCCTTCTCTAGACATCTTCAAACAGAAGCTGGATGCTTTCGCTAGAAATCCTGTCTGAGCAGGGGGCTGGTTTAGGGACCCATGAGGCCTCTTCCAATTCTATGTTTCTATGCTTCACATTGTACATTCCATATTACATGTGCAGATGAGCATTGCGCACTGCAATCCTGCCTTTCTTATTTGTTTGCACTTCCAGTTGCACAATATTGCGATTCACTAAGGCACAATTATCACGTAACTTATGTATTTTTTAAAAAGATCAGGGCATGGCATAATGGGAATTGGTAAAGGGAGTAATTTTTTAAAGTTTAGATTTATGTACTTGTAAATTCATAAATTAGTTCCAGTCAATATGATATATTGCTGCTTAAGCAAAGTGTGCAAATTTCATATAAGGGAAATTGCTTTTAAGTACTTCTCCTCCTCTTCCATTAGGACCCAGCATGTAAAATTTTATCTTTTACCCACTGCATGATTTGTTTCAACACTGAATGATTAATGATACCGTATAACTTCATATTGGGAAAACAGACTCCTTTTTATGACTTTGGATGGATAATTTTGCAAGAGAGATAATTTAGGCTTTCTACACTCTTCTCCAGATGAAGCTCTGCAACCAACTAAGTCTAGAAAGGACTGAATACTAATTATTCTAAATTAATGCACAGTACTTCTATCAGTTTCAGTCACAAGAGGTGGGAGGCAGAACAGGCTTCCAAAAACTTTCTTAAGTAATGTCCACAAAATTACATCTTAGAAAAGTTCCTTTTTTCACATAATCCAGCAGGAGGTCTGTAGCCTAATGTTGAGTCTTGGGACCTCTTCACATGGGGCAAAAATGCCCTGTTTTGCTGCCTTCATGCATGGCTTGGATGGGGCCTGCCGTGCACCATCACACAACACATGGCAGACCCCACCCAGTTTTCTCCTAAAGTGGAAGCAAAGCACCAAAACTACACTACAGGGTGGGGGGGGGCTCAAAAACCTGTGTGATGACAGAAAGGGTCGCGTGGCAATGCGCATTGCCACGCATTGCCACACCTTCTGCTATGTGGTGGCAGTGGGAAAGGGTACCAACACGCCCTTTCCCACCCTCCATGTGTGATGAGGGGAGGAGGGAAGGTGTGCAGGGCACCAAAGTTGCTACAAGTTGCCGCCCTGCACCTTCTCTATCACGGTCAAAAGCCAGAGAGATGGAACAGCCCAGCTGGGCCGTGTGACAAGTCATATCCTCTTAAGCTCTTTATGCTGCAACTCTCTTAAAATTTTAAAATTCAACTTTTATTTACTTCCACCCGTTTTCTTTTTCCCATGCTTCTGGAATTTGCTTGATAGATATTCATCTCTATAGGCCCTTTTACTTCGGGCTATCTATGATTGAAGTTATGGATTTGCTGCTCTGAACAATTTCCGGGGGGATATTTTCCACACTTATTAATCTTATTTAACTGCCTATGACCAAACTCTTCTCTTTTTTTCCACTTGTCTGTCAGAAGAAACTAACTTGTTTTCCACCTGGACCATATTTATATATATTTTTTAAAAATATTGTATCAGTTAAAATGTTCAGGGGAGTAAATGGCCTCCATCATCATAAGGACTTGACATAAAATACCTCCATAAACTGTTGTCTTGGTACGAGGTTTGGCCACAAAAGTAGACTCCTTAAATACTTACCAATCAGTTTGGTGACAGGTTTTCCTATTTTCTTGAAGAGTAAATAATAATAGTTAAAATATAATGCTTCCAACAAGTCAAATGGATTGAAATAAGGTGTTAAGATCTTTTAAAATTGATTACATCTAGAAGATTGGTGTCCTTTCTCTTGGAGAGATGGGCAAATTGGAATGCAAGGTGAAACAATATAGCTGTCTCTAGCACTATATCTCATTCTATGTCTTAATCTTTAGTAATGATTTCAGTTAAATCTATTTGCCTCTGTAAGTTGATCTTGAAATCCATTTGACTTTTAAGTCATATAGGTTGGATTGCTAGACCACAAAGCAGAATATAATGCTCTGGCCATATACTCCAGCCATCAGTCAAGTCCCTAGATGGGCTTGAGAATGGTTGCTCTGGGCTCTTCCGACAGAAAACTTAGAACAAGGAAGGAGAATGAGCATACCATCCTTTTGGAAATAATAACTCCTTATCAAATACTTCATGAGTAATCCCTAGCCTTCATATCTGAGGTTGCATGTACACTATAGAAGTCATGTATTTTGACACCAACTGCCATGTCTCAATACTGTGGAAATCATGGGAGTTGTAGTTTGGTGAGGCACCAATATTTGTGACAGAGAAGGCTATTATTATTATTTACAGTATTTATATTCTATCCTTCTCACCCCGAAGGGGATTCAGGGCGGATCACAATACACATATACACGGCAAACATTCAATGCCGTTTTTGACATATAAGACATACAGACAGACAGAGGCCATTTCAGCAGTTCTTTCACTTCGGATCCTGCTGGAGGTTGCTCAATTCGGCCACAGGGGGAGCTGTCGCTTCATCCACTATGACGCCGAGCCTTTTTTATTGTAGTATTTCCTCCTTGCTTCTCCAGCATTTTTATGGTGTCATAAATTAGCCTCCCCGCTTTAAGCAGTCCCTATTTTTTCTACTCACAGCTCACAACTGTTTTCAAAATGCTTAGGTTGACAGTGAGCTGGGCAATTTCTTTTTTAACAGCTTTTTAAAAAAAACAGCTATTAACAATCGGGCACTCAACCCCGACTCAGGCTTCGAACTTGCCACCTTTTGGTCAGCAGTGATTTATTGTAACTGATTAACCAGTTGTGCTACCAGCCCAGCTAAAAACCTTATAAAACTCCATCTCCCATGATTCCATGCCATTGCTTCATGGTAGTTAAAGTGATGACAAGCTATTGTTTAGATGTGCCCCCAAGTCTCCTAAGTATTGGAAGGAAGCAGCTACTTTCACTACAAAATGCAAAACTAAAAAGTACTTTGCAAGGGATGTCCCTTCTTTCCTGAATATGAATCTCCTGAAACAGAATTTGGTCTTCCAGTTCTTTAAATTTTCACAGAATAATTTAAACAGAAACATCTACTACTATTTGCTTATCTTATTCTGTTCATCTTACCAATAAACCTGATAGATTTTCAAAGCCGAGAGTATAAGCAAGCCACTTAACTACTGATAAGGCCACATATTTGTATAATATTCTAATTTATACTGATAGATAGATACACATTTAGTTGATACTGAAACAGAAATACTACATTCCTGATTTTCCCACCGCCTGTGTGTCTTCCCAGTCTCCTGTCTAGCTGTCAGATGCTGCTGAACCATTCAATTGTTCATTTGTTAAATCTATTTATTATTATTTGTTTATCATTTGTTTATTAGCCATGAAAACCCACTGGGTGACCTTGGGCAAGTTTCATCTTTTGAGTCTTGGAGAAAGCAAAAACAAATGTCCTCTGAAGAATTTCTCACCAAGGGAAATCCCCATGGTGAGTTCATTTTAGGGTTGCCTTAAGTCAGAGATGGCTTGAATGCACATAACAAAAATAGATTTGTTTATCGCCTCCCACCTTCCCGGGTCCCTTAGGTGATATAATACAGATAAAAGTGCAATATTTTTTACAGAATGAAACCATTTTAAAATTCAGTTTAAAAACCACATGATTAAAACAACATTCAAAGGAGTTTCTGACTAAAGACCATAAGGGGCAATACTGTCTTTTGTTGCCTGATGGAATCTCAGAAAACATGGACCCAGCATCACTTGGGAAGGAGTTCCACAGCTGAAGTGATGCCAAATAGAAAGCCCTGCTTCATGTACTCAACAACCTACCCATTGTGGTGCTGTGATATGCATAAACAACTCTGTGAAGAATATGAACTACATTTCAGATGTTAAGGAAGTGGGATCTTTCAGATATCCTGACTCCAAATTGCTTGCATATATATATATATATATATATATATATATATATATATAAACACACACACACACACACACACACACAGCACCTTGAAATGAATTCAGGCATAAATTGGAAATGCAGTTGGTGTAAGATCAGAGATACATAGCCTCTAAAGTACACATCAGACAACAATTGAGCTGCTGCATTATGCACTAGCTGTAACTTCAAACCCTTTTTCAAGGGCATCCTTCATTGAGCACATTACAGAAGTCTAATTAGGAGGTTTAAGGAATGAATGACAGCCCTTCAATCAGAGCTTGTCTGCCAAAAAACGATTGTGTTTGATCTTGCTACCAAAACACAAACTTCTACTTGAGTTCAGTTGCCTCAGCCTTTAGTCTGACCTTATTTTTCTGCATCTTCTCCAACAACTTCGGAGTGGGAAGATGTCATAAGAATGAAGAAAAGCCATACAGACACAGTGGTCAGTACTTATTATCTAGATGGTTCACAAAACCCTATTCATCATGCCATTGGCCAGTGTTGACAGAATGTTTCAGCCTTCCCTTTCCTATGTGTGATAAGAAAACCCTAGGCGGGTTGACAGAAGTCGCATTCCTTGAAAGGGTGGAATGCCAGATAATTTTTCTGGTATCTTTTTATACATGTCAGTATATTTTTTCTAAAGTGTTCTATGATAATTTGAGATATCTTCCCTAGTAGCTTAAATATTTAAACCCATAGGTTTATCCATAATGGACAATATTAAGTTTTGTGGGACCATACAGGCTAATGGCGAAGTGAGTGAACAATAGTCTCCTAGTACAATCATCTGAGAATGGTTAGCCAAGAAGAACTGGGACCAATACAAAGCAATGCCCTAAAGGCAATTCCAGACATGCAGTCCAGGAGGATACCATGACTAATGGAATTAAATGCTCCTGAAAGTCCAGAAGAAACTGCTTCTCCTTGTACAGTTTCTGGGTGTTGGTCATTCACAAAGATGATCAACACTTTTTCTGTCCTGAAAGTAATTCTGATCCCAGTTTGGAATTGATCCAAGTAATCAGTTTCAGCCAAGAAAGTCTGGCATTGCTATATTGCAGTTGCTTCTTGTGGAAGGGTTTCAACACAATCCTCTTTCAAGGAAATCTTTATTGTTTCCACCAGCCAACTGGCCAGCCCTCCTGCTGAAGCTATAATCAGCCAGTATCAACACGAGTCTAAGTGCTAGACTTCATTTCTCCATGCAGCTTTTCCTACACCATCATGCTGAACCAACTGAAACTCATCCATCAAAACCAAGCAAGTGTGTGCCTCAGTTACATCCATAGGAGATTTCAATGTGGAGTCAAAATGAGAGAGGATCTAAGTGATTTTCTCTGCAAAATATTTGATAAAATTCATCACAGCACATTTCTGAGGACTCCTCCACAAAAGTATGAGATTGAGAATGACTGTGCAATACAACTGCAGTGAGTTAGATTGTGCTAACACAGGAGTGGCATCAAATGATACTATTTTTCTGTTTTTAGTTTCTACTTGTATTATATAGCATGAAAATTATTGCTCTTCCAGAATGACAGGAATGCACATTTATGTGCATGTCAATGTGCATGGGTGTACATAATTTATGGGCATGTCACACCCATACTACAGTCATTCCACTGGTTGCCAATTAGTTTTTGGGCAAAGTACGAAGTGTTTGTTATAACCTTTAAACCCCTACCTTGTTTGGGTTCAGGTTATCTAAAGGATCACCTTATCCTGCACAATCTGCCCCTTAGGGCAATGAGGTGCTCTGGGAGAGAATTATTTCAATCATACAGAACCCGACAGGCAACCATCACCCAGAGGACCTTTCCAACAGTTGCCACACAACTGTGGAATCACCTGCCAGAATGGATCCAACAGTTCAATGAGCTATCAGAATTTAAAACCCAACTGAAGACCCATCTCTTCTGACAGGCTTACTCAATCAACCTTGAGTCATTTGTTTTGGATTTGTTTTGATATATGTATTTTATTGTTTGTATTTTAAATTGATAAGTTTTCATAGAATCATATAATAATAGAGTTGGAAGAGACCACATGGGCCATCTAGTCCAACCCCCGCCATGTAGGAAAAGCACAATCAAAGTATCACTGACAGGTGGCCATGGCCATCCAGCCTCTGATTAAAAGTTTCAAAGGAAGGAGCTTCCACCACATTCTGAGGCAGAGAATTCCACTGTTAAACAGCTCATACGGTCAGGAAGTTCTTCCTAATATTCAGATGGAATCCTGTAATTTGACTTTGTTGTTCAGACATTAGGAAAGTTGGATAACAAATAAAAATTATTTAAAATTATTTATTATTATTATCATTGTTATACACACACACATGTCTAAGAGCACAATCATGTTTAACAAGTCCTCTATGATGCTTGATCTTTTGCAGGTATTTTTAAAATGCCAGTCTCTGTACCCTGTGTCTCATGTACACAGAAATGAGAGTTCATTCTTACAGTAGGAAAGCAAAACTCCTTTACAACCCCTTGACTAATTTCCTTTTCGCAGGAAGAGCTCTTGTATGGGCCTCTTGAGAGTTATTTTGGTTACTGGTATGCAGCCTGAACAGCATTCCTCTTGCAAATGTCCATTAAATCGTCACAGTGTGATAATTACAATGTATAGCCTGGAGGAACTCAAACAGAAGAGTTCAAAATGTCAATGTTTAGCGTTACGTTATCTGCCATAAAAATTCAACAAATAGAAAAAGCCGTGGTTTATCATTTCTCCCACTGAAGGAAGCTATGGCGCAATACAGGAAAGTACTTTAAAAGTCCATGCAGAACTTTCAGATTTGCAATGGGCATTGAATGGATGCTTCCTCAGCAAACCTCTGACATTGCTCAGGCTCTAGCAAAAAGAGTTTCAAAACGGGGAAAGCTAGAATACTTGGGAAATGGAAAGAGAAGGACATCTCAGAAAAAAGACATCAGAAGTTAAACAAATCTTGCAGAAGTGTAGAATTCTATATGGTGAATTGTATACCAGTAATCATCTGCCCTAAAACCTATTCACAGTGTTCCTTTTTCTGTAAACATGGAAATAACAAATGTTTGGATTATCTCACACCTCAATCAATCAATCAATCAATCAATTTTTATTACTTGCTTACTCACCCTTCACCAGTGGCGCTCTGGGCGACTTACAACATAAAACCAATAAAACACTTTAAAAGAATTACAATTAAAACAACTACTCAAATGCTCTGCCAAAGAGCCAAGTCTTCAGTGCGACAGTGAAGCATCTCAGTTCGCGCATGGCTCGGATGTCGGATGGTTGATATGCATGGCTGATAAGCCATGGTGTAATTGCAATGCACAGTGTGCAAAGGCAATGCATTGAGGCAACATACATTCAGAGAGAGAGAGAGAGAAATGGTACCATATATACAACTCCACTTATACTTTTTAAATGTGTACTATTAATATAATTGCACTTTAATTGTTTTTAACTTTTCTACATTCCTTCGCTTTGAGTTTTACCTCAGATTTAAGGATGCTCTGAATCACATATTAGGAAAAAGATGGGATATAAAAAAATACATACATACACTATCCGCTAGGTACAATTGTTACACATTGTCCAAAATCACTCCATGTGAATAGCTCAGCTTACTTCAGCCTATTTCAATAGCAGGATACCAGTCATTAGATATGGGTGGACTGAAGAAGGTGACCTTTTGTTTTATAGGAGAATCATACTTCATGGAAATTTCCACAGCAGGGATTGCCTGCAGAAACCACACTAAATGTGTATGTCAAAATTAAATTGGAGCTCTCAGAACTGGAAAAAATATGGGTCTCTGTTGTTGCATTATAGCAGTGTTTCTCAATTTGAGGGTTGGAGCTCTGGGGGGGCGGTCACATGGGAGTTTCAAATGAGTCACCAAAGACCACCAGAAAACATACATTTCTGATGGTCTTAGGAACCCCTTTGGCAGAGAAGGCTGAAGATCTCATTGCCTGTCCACTTTCTGTTTGGAAACAGATGGCAAATCCTCCCACTAAATAATTCTATGGTTGGGAGGGTCACCACAATATCAAAACCCATTGGCCTTCTCCTATTATGACTGGCCAGCCTCTCAGCCAGCCTCTCGGCCAAGGGGAGGGCTGTTCCTGAGACTCCAAGTGAAGAGGGGAAAGCAAGCATGTTCAGCACATGGCAGCATGGTGTGCATGTGCAGGTGAGAGAAAGCATGCAAGGCTGGAGAGAGGCTCACGCCAGCGAATCTCTTCAAGCCAAGGGGATTCCGTTTGGGAAGTTTGGCCCAATTCTATCATTGGTGGGGTTCGGAATGCTCTTTGGTTGTAGGCGAACTATAAATCCCAACAACTACAACTCCCAAATGTCAAGATCGATTTCCCCCAAATTCCACCAGTGTTCACAGTTGGCATATTGAGTATTTGTGCCAAGTTCGATCCAGATCTATCATTGTTTGAGTTCACATTGCTCTCTGGATGTAGGTGAACTTCAGCTCCAAAAATCAAGATAAATGCCCACCAAACTCTTCCAGCATTTTCTGTTGGTTATGGGAGTTCTGTGTGCCAAGTTGGTTCAATTCCATCATTGGAGTAGTTCAGAGTGCTCTTTGATTATAGGTTAACTATAACTCCAGTGAATGAAAATATATCCTGCATATCAGATATTTACATTATAATTCATAACTGTAGCAAAATTAGTTACAAAGTAGCAACAACATGAAGAACGGTATTAAGGGCTTGTGGCATTAGGAAAGTTGAGAACTATTGTGTTATAGCTTTAGAGGCAGACACCACAATCAAGATGATACAACACAAGCCACTTGGATATATTGAGAATCATCTGTGTTAACAACAAACCAATATTTCTGACAAGATTGGGTAATCTCAAGATCTGAAATTTGATCTTGACCTCTTTGGGTTCCAATCCATGATACAGGGTCTCAGCTTTCATATGGGCTTTTCTCCAGTTCTAAAATTTATGTTCTAATGCTGACTTACTGCATTTGAAGAAGTATACTTATTTACACTTACCAAACATCCTGCTTTGCAACACCTGCTGTTTGGGTTGGAATTCGGCCTGAAGAAAATGGAAGTTCTCTACCAGCCCGCACAACAGGAAGAACACCATCATCCCCAAGCAGCATAGGCAAATCTGTGCTTAAGTCCATTCAGCAGTTCACCTACCTGGGAAGCATCATCTCTTTAGATGCGAAGATTGATAAAGAGATAGATCACAGATTAGCAAAGGCTTATAGTGCATTTGGAAGGCTTCACAAAAGAGTCTGGAGTAACAAACGCCTGAGGCAAAGCACAAAATTCAGTGTGTATAGAGCTATCGTACTGTCTATTCTCCTATATGGGTCTGAAACATGGGTCACCTATCGCCAACACCTATGACTCCTCGAGCCCTTTCATCAGTGCTGTCTTCGCACAATCCTAAATATACACTGGACTGACTATGTGACGAATGTTGCTGTGCTTGAGCAAGCAGAGATCACCAGCATTGAGGCCATGCTATTGAAACACAGCTGTGCTGGGCAGGACACGTCTCTAGGATGAATGACCACCGCCTCCCAAAGATACTACTCTATGGTGAACTCGCCATGGGTCAGCGCAAGAGAGGTGCCCCCCCCCAAAAGATATAAGGACTCCCTGAAACAATATCTCAGGCTCAGCCAGATTGATTACCAACAATGGTCCACCCAGGCCTCACATTGGGAGGCATGGAGACGCACTATCCACAAGGCTGTGGCCTCATTCGAGAAGTCACGCCAAACGAGTCTCGAACAGAAATGACAACACAACTTGGAAACATCTCCCACTGAGACTTTCTGCTGTGCTTTCTGCAACCGGACTTGCCTATCTTGGATTGGCCTTTTTAGTCATCAACGCGCTTGTAGAAAGCGTGGGATGAGTCCTTTCTGAATCTTCGTTTGCGAAGAAAAGCCAAGAGAAAACTTATTTACACTTACCCAAATAAAGTAATGTGCTTGTATTCCTGATCCCTAAAAGTTCATCTATTCCTGACTTGTTCCAGAATGAATGGATCCCATTCTGCTCCTTTTTAATGTATTCCAAAACAATGTGCATCCCTTTTAATCGCCCCAAGAGCATTCATAGCCATACACAGGTAATTGTATGCGATTAACACTGGATCTATAAGTATATGATTATATATATACAGTATATATATAAAGCCACCTTCAACTTCATAGGAAGTCTTGGGACAAATGTCGTTTTGGACAGGGATAATGCACCAATACAGAAAACGTAGCTTTCATATCACAGACAGTACAGAAAACAAAAAAACAAAAATGCATGCCACAACTGTTCTATTCCACCCTAAGTTTGTAACCTTTAGAATATACTGGTAACTGGGGCATTAACAACTTTGCTGGATTTCACTTGTTTTTCTAAGGGGACAAAGAGATGCATTCTGGCATACAAAAATAGAAGGAGAGAATCCTGACACATGCATCATGGTAGAATGCCAATCAAGGAAGAAATGAAATTGTACATGAAGCAGAAGACAATTTCTAGTGACATTTACTGTAGGGAGTGATAATACAACCATAATTACATTACAGACAGATATAGGCTTTCTGCATTGAATGTGATGAGAATGAGACGTTAAACCTTTGAAGATGGATAAGAAATGACAGGAAATAAATTAGGTTTGGAGTAATCTAACATAATGTTAGGTTGCCATTGTTATACAAGAGGCAGGGATGTTTGGTAGGAATAAGCTACAGTGACCAAAATGGAAGTGGCAGGGCATCGTGAGTGGTATGAGTCACTGTGTGATTCGAGGACAGCTATTCACATGTTGGCTTATAAAAAAAAGGTCAATCACACATAAGCATGAGAGTGCATACAGTGTCATGCGTTATGTTCTTGACAGCATTGGCTTGCATGTAAAAATAGCCAGTTGACAAAAGATAGGTCCTCGGGGTGGTTTCACACAAACAGCCTCTGAGTTGAGGCCATCTGAAATCGCACCACATGGAGTTGACCTTCACTCATTCAAAACACATACACACCCAGAGAGCAGGTTACTATTGCCATACTACTATGAATCCACATTTTGGTGGCTCTGGGGTGGTGTCCTAATATCAAGACACTTCTGCAAAAGCTCCCTCCAGGTGACAGAAGCTGTGATTTGCACACTAAACCCAAATTCAGTCCCTGGCATCTCCAGATCGGGCCAAATCCTGGAAAGTTACTGTCAATCATTCTGAATCAAGGCTGAGGAAACTTAATAAGATATAAAGAGTTATAGGAAGCGATATATAGACCCATTGGCCTAATCAGGTCCAGGAAAATTATCTCCCTGCACTCTATTGCAAGCTCCATCTCTCCCCAAGCTCTACAGGCATCACTGTTGGGCTGGCCTAGGTTTCCTCCAATCAGATTCTGTAAGTGCTTGCCTAATTTAAAACTGAGCAAAGTATGTATGTATTAGGCATGAGAAAAAAGTTATGAAAATTAAAAAAAATCGAAAGTGATTCGTATGTAATGGGACTTTCTAGTTTATACGCATCACGGCAGCTAACCAGGAAGTAGACTTTCTTTTACGGTCCTTGAGGCCAACAATTTGCGTTATGATCATAATTAATTCTTAATTATTGTACTACTCACTTCTCCCTGTCTTCTCCCCCTCATTTCCTTCCCGCCTTCATTCATCTTCTTCTTTTTCCCGCATTTCTATGGGGAACTGGAAGTGATGCTGCTGCTAGGCATTCTGGAAAGTGTAGTCCTCCATGCTTCTCCCCCCCCTCCCTTCTCTTCCCCGTTGCTCTGTCTTGCCCCACCGCACGGGCCAACTTCACACACACACACACACACACACACACGCTTCTCCTCCTTTCTCTCCCTGCACTCTCTCACATGCTTCTCTGCCCCCTCCTCTTTCCTGGTGGCTTCTCCCCCCCTCCCTTCTCTTCCCCGTTGCTCTATCTTGCCCCATCGCATGGGCCAACTTCAGCCCTCCAGGTGTTTTGGACTTCAACTCACACCATTCCTCACAGCCTCAGGCCACTTCCTTTACCTCTCAGCCTGGGCAAACTTGGGCCCTCGCTCCCTCAGGATCGGGGTGAGAGAGAGGCAGCGAGGAGCGAGGGGGGCCGTCCTCTTCCTTTTTTTGCCTAGTATGTATGATCATTTCCTAGAGACTGTAGTGAAAGGAATTACTACTCGCATTCCTGATCAGTATAAGGTTATCATGGCTTACTGGTTGACCTTATTCAACCTCCATTCCATCAACTTTGAATGCCCAACTTGTGTCACCACAATTCATCGCTATCTCGTGTTGATGTCTTCAGCTGCTGATGCAATGGCTTGATATGTCAAACAGCCACTCTATCTCATCTAAATCTTGAACCTTTGCCCAGGCTTTGAGGCTAGTGCCAGTGTCTGAATTAATTAATAGTCTGAAATTCACAAACACAAATGGTATTTATTAAACAATTGCCTAGAAATATATGATCTCAGGAAATACAGTGGAATTGGAATTCTTCAATGATCTGGTAAGGAATATGCCACTGACTTTTTTAAAAAAAAAAAAAATATCTTTCTCTTTCTTTCTCAATCAGTGTACGTTTGCTGGCGTGCAGAGTTATCATGCTTTCACACTTACTTTTGTGGCCTGTTTAAGATTTTATTATTTTCCAAGATGTTAGCTGATTTTAATCATTTTTAATTTCCTTTAAATAGTTTTCTTTACCTTTTTCTAGTTGTTATTTCCCAGGCCCAATTAAACCCACCCCTATTGAAATTATTATCTAATTTTCTGTTACAGCTTCTCATGATCCTCTAAGAGCAGGCATTCACAAACCTTGCTTCCTGGCAAATATTTTAGGAAGCAGCATCAACTGAGCCTGCTTTCAAAAAGGCACTCTAGAAATTGTGATGCTGATGTTCATGTTGATATTAATACAGAATTAAACTGCAAATAAAATTAAAAGCAATTTATACCAAACAATTACAAATCATAAAAAGACATTGTTAAAGCAATAATAATGAAAAATAATAGAGTGCAGTTAAAATATATAAGAGGGTCTTCTTGAAAGCCTTTTCTTTAAATATGATTAGTCCCAATGTATTTGCTAAGCACTTGGTTGGAATAAAAAATGTTTGCCTCCCATTGGAAGGAGCAGCCATTCTGTTTTCTGTGAGAATGGAAGTCCAGAACCTTGCAACAACCACTTAGAAGGAATTCAGATTCAGAGGGCCTCTTTCCCACATGACACTTGGGTTCTGCTCATCTTCAGTCTCCAAGGTTTGAGGGAAAGTATTGTGTATCTGTAGATTTCTGAATTACACACAACAGTATATTTGTTGTGTGACTTCAAATCATTTTCAACTTATGGCAACCCTAAAGTAAACCTATAATGGGATTTTGTGGGCAAGATTTGTTCAAAATAGGGTTGACTTTATCTTCCCCTGAGGCTGCAATAGTATAGTTTGCTAGCTCATAGAAACAGAGAGAGAAGGGGAAAGCTAGAGATGAGCTGGGATAGTATAGTGATGTGAGAATTGGACTATGACTTTGGAAATCAGGGTTTGTATGTTTGTGCATACATATACATATATCTCAGGATACCTCTCCGTTGGCGCCCCCTTGTTGTGGGGGAGAGGCCTGCATACCCTAATAAGAACATAAGAACATAAGAAGAGCCATGCTGAATCGGACCTCAGCCCATCTAGTCCAGCATTCTGTATCACACAGTGGCCCACCAGTTGTACACGGGGATCTCGAGCAGAAGGGAGGGCAAAACCCTGACCTGCTCCCGACCCCCCACAACCAGTACTCAGGGAAATCCTGCCTACCTCAACCAACTCCGAGGTGGCACTTGAATGTCCTTTTCAGTAACTACCGATACACTTGGTATCCATGAATCTGTCTAATCCTGCCTTGAAGTTGTTCAGGCAGACAGCTGTCACAACCTCTTCTGGAAGTGAGTTCCATAACCCAATGACCCTCTGGGTGAAGAAATATTTCCCTTTATTAGTCCTAATTTTCCTACCTTGGAGCTTCAGGGAGTGCTCTCTAGTCCTAGTGTTTTGTGACAAAGAAAACAGTTTTTCTTTATTCACCTTTTCTATCCCATGCATGATTTTATACACTTCGATCAAGTCACCTCTTAAACGCCGTCTTTCAAGGCTGAAAAGACCAAGGCGTTGCAACCTGGTTTCATAAGGGAGCCGCTCCATCCCTTGGATCATTCTTGTTGCCCTTTTCTGTACCTTTTCCAGTTCCGTTATATCCTTCTTAAGGTGCGGAGACCAGAATTGTACACAGTACTCCAAATGTGGCCTTACCATCGATTTGTAGAGAGGTAATACAACATTTGCTGACCTATTTTCGATTCCCTTTCTGATCATGCCTAGCATAGAATTTGCTTTTTCACTGCTGCTGCGACTGGGTTGACATCTTCATTGAGCTGTCCACCAAGACCCCAAGATCCCTTTCCTGGTTTGTCTCGGAAAGCTTTGACCCCATCAATTTGTAGGTGTAGTTGGGGTTCTTTGCCCGATGTGCATGACTTTACACTTGTTTAGGTTAAAATGCATTTGCCACTTTGTTGCCCATTCACTCAATTTCGAGAGATCTTTCTGGAGCTCTTTACAATCAGTTTCATTTTTAACTACCTGAACAATTTAGTGTCGTCTGCAAACTTTGCTACCTCAGAATTCACTCCTACATCCAGATCATTAATGAATAAATTAAAAAGTAACGGACCCAAAACTGAACCTTGGGGTACGCCACTTCTCACCTCTTTCCACCCAGAGAAATGTCCGTTTATTACCACCCTTTGTTTCCTACAGTTTAGCCAGGTTCCAATCCAGGACAAGACCTGTCCCCTGATTCCATGGCTGAAGAGCTTATTTAGGAGCCTTTGGTGAGGGACTTTGTCAAAAGCCTTTTGAAAGTCAAGGTAAACAATATCAATTGGGTCCCCTTTATCTATGTGTTTATTTACACCCTCAAAGAATTCTAACAAGTTAGTAATACATGATTTGCCTTTGCAGAAACCATGTTGATTTTCTTTCAGCAATGCCTGTTCTTCTATGTGCTTAGTAATTTTTTCTTTAATAATGGTTTCCATCACTTTGCCTGGAACTGAGGTTAGACTAACTGGCCTATAATTTCCTGGATCACCCCTGGATCCTTTCTTGAAGATTGGAGTTACATTTGCCTCCCTCCAGTCCTCGGGTACAGTGCCTGATCTTAGAGAAAGGTTATATATTTTGGCTAGAATTTCAGCAATTTCACACTTGAGTTCCTTAAGAACTCTGGGGTGGATGCCATCTGGCCCTGGTGATTTGTTGACATTTAGTTTAGTAAGGCATGTGAGAACATCTTCCTTGTTTATCTCTATCTGGTTTAATTCATTTAATTCCCTCCTGAAAAAACTGACTCAGCTGCAGGCATATGTTGTCTGTCCTCCTGTGTGAAAACGGAGGCAAATAAGTCATTTAGCCGCTCAGCAATCTCCTTGTCTTCGCTGATTTTCCCTTTCTGACCATTGTCGTCGGGTGGCCCAACTGCTTTTCTAGTTGGGTTCCTGCTTCTGATGTACTTAAAGAAGTTTTGTTGTTTTTAAATATTCTTTGCTATGTGTGCCTCAAAATCTCTCTTGGCTTTCCTGACTGTTGCTTTGCATTTAGTTTGCCAGAGCTTGTGTTCCTTTCTGTTCTCCTCGGTAGGAAGAGCCTTCCATTTCTTAAATGAGTTTTTCTTCTTTCCAATCACATCTTTTACTTCATTTGTAAGCCATACTGGTGTCCTTTTGGACTTTCCATGCCTCTTTCTTTTATTGGAATGCATTTTAGTTCAGCCTGTTTTAAGGTATTTTTAAACAGTTTCCAAGCATTTTGGAGGGATTTGATTTTTTTTACTGCTCCTTTTAGTTTGTTCTTTACAATTTTTCTCATTTTGGTGAAATTCCCTTTGTGAAAGTTTAATGTCTCTGTGTTAGTTTTCACTGACAGTTTGCTATCCAAACTTACGTTGAAGGTTATTGTGTTATGGTCACTGGTACCTATGGGCTCAGCTACAAGGACATCTTGAACGAGATGAAGTTGTGAGCTATGCTGGCGGTGGCATAATAGCCACTGGTAGGGCCTCCCATGCCAGACAGGTCACAAACAAAGGGTCTGATAAAGAGCATCAAAGGGCAGGATGGGCTCTCTAGCCTTTTGGCAACCATCCTAGGAGAAGGAAAACTCTGGTTTCAAACCCGGGCAGATGGTGCTTGTTTAACCCTGTAAGGTCAACCATCTAGAGAAGGAAACTCGAACCAAACCTACGACCTGAAGACCTCATTGCCACCGTCCCAGCTTGCTAGGCCCCAGCAGATGAACCTTTGGTTTAAAGGGTGAGGCAAGTTCTGTGCACGCTGCGCTCCACCAGAAAAAATTACACAGGCTCAAAGGACACATCCAACCTCCGAATCAGCAATGCGCTTGTAGAAAGCGTGGGATGAGTCCTTCCTGAATCTTTGTTTGCAAAGAAAAGCCAAGAAGGATATTGCTTGAATTGCTAGGGAATTTGTGTTTCTCTCAGGCCATTTACATAATAAAGTGAACTCACTACTCAACTGCTGTGGGGAGTCTACATGTGCAGCATGTCTGGATTCACAGTTGAATTGCTGTGTCCAGCTGTTAATCTGCATTAATTATATCACATGGATGGATTCACAGCAGAACTACTGCATCCAACCATTAATCCAGATCAATGGAACATGTCATTTACTCTGGGGATTGCTGGAAGCTCTGGGGTAATCCTGTAGTTTTGGAAGTGTGGAGAGCTGGCTGGATACACTGTCCACATGGCCAACAGACAGCTCCCTCCCAAAGGCATGTTGCACCAGGGCACTGAACCATGGGACCAGAAATGAGAGGCCACCAGCAAGCCTCTGGGAGGGAGCTGCTTGCTGGGGGCAATACAGTGGCAGTGCCCCCAATGAGCTATTAGTCCAGCCAGTCATGTGGATGGCCAAAGGGCTCTGGGAACACTTGTGGGCTGCTTTGGAGCAGCTCTGGGGTGCTTTAACCTTGATCAAGCCAGTAAATGCAGATAATATAGCTACGGTCTCTCAACAAGAAGACAAGTCAACGAATCTCGGGTCAAGTAGTGCTTTTGATAGGGTTTCTAGTTCAGTGTAATTCCAGGCTCTGTTGTTTCCAGACCAAAACCTGAGCCTTGGAACGAACCCTGGTGATATCATTAAACATTAAATACAAATCACAAAGCTTATCATTGCAAACACACAGCAGGAGGGGGAGGGAGGAGGATTTAGGAGGAGGAGGGGGAGAGGAGGAGGGGGAGAAAGATCAGACACTGCTCACCTCTTCTTCCTGCACTGTTGAGAGATCCTGGAAAATGTCAATGTTCTGATTTTACAATAAGATTGCCCCATGAAGGGCATGAATCATTTTCTCATATTATTCATCCATTATTTCATGAATCTGTACAATCTCACTCTGAACTAGGGAAACCATCTTTAACATCTGTAACTGCTCCAAATCACAACAAAATCAGTGTTGCATTTAACAGTTCAGGCTACCCGTCCCTCTGTTCATAAGATACCAGCATTAACAGCACAGGGATTTTGTAAATTACTCCCATTTTAAGCAGTATTTTCAGTCACTCACTCATCCATCTAAATACAGGCTGCTTACACAGAGTCATTAGATGTTCTGCTCAAAAGAGCTGAACAATCTCCTGCCAAATCTCAATCTTTCTTGTGGTGTGTGATGATTTTGACATGCAACAGCTCAGCATTTGTCTGGCTTCCAAAGAATCATAGTCGACAAACAGCATTTGAATTATTTTTAAATTTTTGCCTCAAGATTTTAAGAAATTCAAGAAGG
This sequence comes from Anolis apletophallus, assembly GCA_030556195.1. NCBI lineage: Eukaryota > Metazoa > Chordata > Lepidosauria > Squamata > Anolidae > Anolis > Anolis apletophallus. The sequence continues at coordinate 36,074,598 of JARBWK010000008.1, read as the reverse complement.
ACACAATCAAAGGAATGAACACATTGGTAGTATATAGTAGGCATGAGAAAAAAGTTATGAAAATTAAAAGAAATCGTAAGTGATTCGTATGTAATGGGACTTTCTAGTTTATACGCATCACGGCAGCTAATTTGCGTTATGATCGTAATTAATTCTTAATTATTGTACTACTCACTTCTCCCTGTCTTCTCCCCCTCATTTCCTTCCCGCCTTCATTCATCTTCTTCTTTTTCCCGCATTTCTATGGGGAACTGGAAGTGACGCTGCTGCTAGGCAATGCATTCTGGAAAGTGTAGTCCTCCACGCTTCTCCCCCCCTCCCTTCTCTTCCCCGTTGCTCTGTCTTACCCCACCGCACGGGCCAACTTCACACACACACACGCTTCTCCTCCTTTCTCTCCCTGCACTCTCTCACATGCTTCTCTGCCCCCTCCTCTTTCCTGGTGGCTTCTCCCCCCTTCTCTTCCCCGTTGCTCTGTCTTGCCCCACCGCACGGGCCAACTTCACACACACACACACACACGCTTCTCCTCCTTTCTCTCCCTGCACTCTCTCACATGCTTCTCTGCCCCCTCCTCTTTCCTGGTGGCTTCTCCCCCCCCTTCTCTTCCCCGTTGCTCTGTCTTGCCCCATCGCACGGGCCAACTTCAGCCCTCCAGGTGTTTTGGACTTCAACTCACACTATTTCTCACAGCCTCAGGCCTCTTCCATTTCCTCTCAGCCTGGGCAAACTTGGGCCCTCACTCCCTCAGGATCAGGGTGAGAGAGAGGCAGCAAGGAGCGAGGGGGGGCTCCTCCTCCTTTTTTTTGCTGCTTCCAAGAATAGAATACCCCCTCCCTCCCTCCCTCCTTCCCTCCCTCCTTCCTATTTGGAGAGTCCCATCTAGAATTCAGTGTGATTTATTCAAGTTTTGGCCTACAACTCCCAGAAATCCCCGCCAATTTACCAGCTGTTAGGATTTCTGGGAGTTATAGGCCAAAACCATCTGGAATGCGCATGCGCTGGCATACGAACTACTAACAATTTCGTTAGTAATTAAGATTACATTTTAGAAATTTTTGGGAATTTTTGTAAGTCTTTCTATTACTAATCAAACCACCACCAGCCCTAATGGAATTTTTGGGTTCTAAACCATGCCTAGTATATAGTAATAAGCTCTATGGAATTTCAAACTCATCTAAATGACGGGATCAAGGGAAACTTGGAAAATAAAGTATAACAAGAAATTACAAATGTTTTTGCTGCATAAAACAGCATATTCTACACATATAAAATCTGCCAATCATTTCTAACAGGACCTGGGCTGGTGTATCATGGAAAGTACAACCTGTATCTCAGAAGTAAGGGTATAGTGGCGGGTATCTTTCTTCAAATTGGCCCAGAATTTCAGTCTGTCTTTGGATCACATAGGAACATAGGATGCTGCAGTATACCAGGTTAGACTATTTATCTAACTTATCCTGTATGATCTGCTCCAAAGATATGCAAAGCAGAGCTCTCTAATGCCTATTTATTTTATTTTCCATCTTTCTCCTTGCACAGAACCCAAGATCCCAGTTTTCCTACTGCCGTTTTTTACCAAATAGGGCCATCCCCAGAGTTGACATCTTGTTTACTTCTTGGTTGGAAACAAAGAAAATGAGAGAAAGAGACCTCTCCTATGCCTAAAACAGAAGGGAGGAATATCAAAACATAATGACATTCTTAATCAGCCTCTAACAGATTGATAGATGTTTAGTTAACTGTTTTAAATCAAATTCAAAACTTGAAAAAATATTTTTAAAATAAAAATAAATCCCTGATCATTTGAGAGAAAATGTGCTAATTGCAGGGAGCTTCCTCCAAGATTGTGAACTCAACATAAAGAACAAGCTTGCCTCTTTATACTGTACCTGAAGGATTGTGTTTTTAATGTATGGATGACACTTCAGTAACAAAATCAAAATTAAATAAATAAACTCAACATAAGAACAAGTAATTCCTATTTTCTTTATAGATTCTTCAGTAACAAAACTATCAAATTTTGATATTCAGTATATCAGACCAAGCCCTGTCCTAACAAAGCAACTGAAGATTCAAAAGTATTTCTTCTCTTTTTTAAAAAAAGATAAAAAGAAAAGAGGGAGGAATGTCTTTGCATGCCTAAACATTGTTGCTGTTGTGTGCTTTCAAGTTATTTCAATCAATTAGGTTATATATAGAGAGGGGGATTTTCTGATAAATAGCAATAGATAAAAACAATGATTTGGGTAAGTCTTGGGAAGAAGGAAGGTAGATAAAAACAAGAGTTTTGGTTAGCATTGGGATTTGGATGAAGGGTTGAGGAAGGGAGGGGGAAGAGGGGGAAAAAAAGGAAAAAACACAGGAAATTGGGGGGAGTTAAATTGTACAGTGTTCCCTCGCTAATTTGCAGTTCACTTATTGCGGACTCTCTGTTTCGTAGATTTTAAAAAATATTGATTTAAAATATATATCATGGTATTTTTGCTGTTTTGTGGGGTTTTGCCGCCACTCTCCAAGGCGCTTTCCCTCCTCAGTCCTCCCTCCCTTCCTCCTTCCCTCCCTCCAGCCTTTAGAGTTCTTTCCTTCTTTTCCTTCACTTTATTTTATGTTCATAAAGACTTAAAATAGTGTATAACTACTAAAATAATGTATAAATATTAAAATTAATAGAGCATCCCTACATCGCGGTTTTTCACTTATTGCGGGAGGTCCTGGAACTTAACCACAGCAATAAGTGAAGGAACACTGTACTTCCATTCATCTTTGTAATGTTTCCACAAATCAAATACTGTCCATTTATCTTCTCTTTTTTACTTTTTCTGTGTGTAGCACAGCAGTTCTCGTTCGTGCCTGGAGGGCAAGGAATAAGTCCTGGGGTTCCTTTAGCATTAGGGCCTGCAGCAGCAGAGGTGGATTCGGAGGATGAGCTAGATGACTGGGGTGAAGCACAGGGCCCTTCGGATGGGCCGCAGTCTCCCACAGAGAGCTTGGCATGGGATGAAATGTGTTTTGGGCCCAGCTTAGATTCCGATCACCAGGTGGAGATGGGAAGCAGCGAAGGAGTTATGAACACCCCGAGGGAGGAATTCCCAGGAGCCCGAGAATGTAAACATGGACGAACCCGAGTGGGAAAGTGCCAGGGAGGAAAGTTCTCAGGAAGATAGCGACACAGCTGCCGAGAGGCAAGGTCGCTCCTTCGATAGGAGACGAGACATCGAGTCTAGCAGGAGGGCTTGGTCGAGAGTCCTAGATCGACCAAGGTCCGTGAGCAGAGAGTGAGACGAAGGAGCCTAGAGCGTCGCGGACCTCGGCCGACGGATTAAGTATGGGGTCCGTGGGAACGCATCCTCAGTTCTCCGGCCACGTCTTTCCTGAATAGGCGTGAAGCGGAGTGGGACCACAAGCCAGCAGTGGTCATCAAGCCTTGCCTTGCATTTGCCTTGTTTCTTGAGCCGCAGTGGATTGCGGAGCCTTGTCCTGTTTCCTGATCCGCATTGGTTTGCGGAGCCTTGCCCTGTTTCCTGATCCGCATTGTATTGCGGAGCCTTGCCACACTTCCAGCTTATTTGCTACGTTACTTTGGACTACTTTGTTTATTACCTTTTGGACACTTACTCATTATTGGACTATTTACTCTTTGGAACTGTTTTTATACTCAATAAAGTAGTTAGCCTCCAGTACGTCTCTGTGTGTGTGATTAAGGGGCCCGCTACGACCGCGATTGTGACACTGTGATGGTGTTTTTCCTCTTCTTTTTGTTATTATTTTGTTTTGTTTTGTTGTTTTTTTTGTTTTTTCCTTTCAGTTAAATTAACATTTTTTTATTTTCTTTCAGCCATTCTTTAACAGGAGTCCAGTCTGTTGCTTTAATAAGTCTGTCTTGTAATTTAGATACCCAAAAGGTCATTTCCTCCATGCTCATAATCTCTAGCATTTTCAATATCCATTCTTCTTTTGACAGTATTACCTTTTGTCTCCATACTCTAGCTAACACCATTCTTGCTGCCATAGTCATATACTGTAGGTAAAAAGTTTGTCTTTATTTATGTCCCATTCAATGTTGGTCATCCCTAATAGGAAAAAGTCTGGTTGTAGTGGAAGTTTTACTTTTAGTATTTTTTGGCAAGTTTCGTGAATTTCCTTCCAGAAGGGTTTTACTTTCTCAATACGTTTTTTTAGCTCTTTTGCTAGTTTGTCATTAGGTTGGATTCCAAACATTTGATCATCTTACTTGGCCTTTCTTGGACATATAATCTTATTGAACTGTGTAGTCCAGAAGTGAACACCGCAATCCAGGTGTGACTTAACCAATGCTGACTGGAGTGGGACTCTTACATCTCTTGATCTGGATATGGTGCTACTACTAATACAACCTAGAATTTAATTGGCTTTTTTGGCTGTTACATCACACTATTGAGTCATGTTTCACTTATAATCTACTAAGACCCCTAGATCCTATTCACGTTGACTACTTTAAAGCCCATCCTATATGTATTGCTGTTAATATCCATTCTGCTCCAGCTCTCCAACATGTCAAAACCATTTTGTAGTCTGATACTCTGGAGTATCAGCTTACAACACCCCTACCATTTGATGTCATCTGCAAATTTGATAAGCATGCTTTCTATTCCAAAATCTAAGTAATTTATGAAGATAAACTGCATGAGGAGTGGTGGGGTTCATAAAGTGTGACTGATGTGGTCATTTTTAAAGAAAATAACACCTCTATGGCACAGATGGATAAACCCCAATATTATCTGCTGGTATAAACACATTTTACTGGTTTGAGTCTACTGCAGACTCTGCAGCAATCTTTTTACATTGAGATTAAAACTGAAGTCATTCTTTATGCTAGTCCAATTTAATTACATTTTGTACTTTATCATGCAAATAGCCATCATTTTTGTAATCTATGTGAAGAAAACTTCAGAACGATTCAATTAAGCATTGCAGCTGAATCCAAGACATTTCAGCTTACAATTAGGGCTGTAGCAATAATAGTTTATTACTTTCATTAACTCTTAATGCTCCATCTACATCTTATACAAATATTTTGAACATTTCCAAAATCTGGACAAATGGTCCTCCTATCTAATACAACATTTTACTGGTAACCCTGCTCAGCCCTGGATGCCACTTTTCTTATTCTATTTATTGGTAACCCTGCTCAGCCTTGGATGCCACTTCTCTTATCCTAACCTAAAGGTAAAGGTTTCCCCTGACATTAAGACTAGTCGCATCTGACTCTTGGGGGGGGGGGGTGCTAATCTCCATTTCTAAGCCGAAGAACCAGTGTTGTCCATAGACACCTCCAAGGTCATGTGGCCAGCATGACTACATGGAGTGCCATTACCTTCCCCCAGAAGCTGTACCTTATTGATCTACTCACATTTGCATGTTTTCAAACTGCTAGGTTGGCAGAAGCGCTGGGCCTAACAGAGGGAGCTCACCTCACTTCCCAGATTCAAACAACCAACCTTTCGGTCAGCAAGTTCAGCAGTTCAGTGGTTTAACCCGCTGCGCCACCTCTTACACAGTTATATTAGAAAGATGAAAGATGACCTTGTGCATGGCACCTCAAACTTCTTTAAAGAAGGGCAGAATATAAATCAAATGAATAGACAAAGGTGTCTACTGGAAATCTAATGTTTGTTATGTTATCATACGTGTATTACTGTTGATAGTATTTTAAGAGACACTGTCGCTCACATTCATTATAAATGGAAGGTTCCAGATTCAGTTCTTCTCTCTGTTCTTCCCCAAATAATGCCTAATATTCTCTATCACAGGCTGCAATTAATAGGTGTACAATAACAGATTTACATTGCTAATGCAGTACATAACCATATTGGAGAAATGTTACAATGGGGAACTGCACAAGATGTTCCACTGTGATATGGAAGCTTAACCACACAACAGGGCACAGCAAACAGTGAGTATTTATCAGGCTAGACACAAGGCATCCATGACTTTCCACTGTACTTAATTCTGGATTATCAACACCCAGGCCTGCATTGAGGGCTACATAAACATAGTCTGCCGAATAAAGTGCTATTTTATTCACAATGTGATTTTAGTGTAATTGCAAATCTGTGCAAGGGACATGGTGACTGCTCCACTTGTACAATACTGTAATGGCACAGGTACAAGAATTCTCCCCTCCTGGGAATATGACCATTGTGCAGCTACGCAATTCTAAATTGCACTATTGTAAATTAGCTTATGGCATTGACAATTCCCAACGAGATACCAAGCAATGTGTTATATATAACACACTTATCTTTAATACATTTGTTCTACGTTTGGAACATAAGGCAGCTTTCTATGTTGGAAAAATATAATGCCGATACATACATCCTGAAAGTTAAGTCAGAGGATTTTTTTTCCTGTGAGTGAAGCAAGTTTAATAGTACATATGCATCATAATTTAGTTTTACACTCTGAGAGCAGAAGCCGCACTTTGATCCAGGAAATCTGTCTTTGGCATGTCTGCATAATAGTTCTGTCTCTTAACATGTAAGTCCCACAAGTATTGGCCAGGAGGGTTTTGAAAGTGATGTGTGCACTGAAGAAGTGTGAAACATGCTGAAACCATGACTTCTGCAGCCTCAATTCGCTGAGGTTATTGATCCCCCACTGGAATCTGAAGTGAAACAAAGTTGACTGACATTTGGTGGGGGAAAGAAAGTTGATGCCACCATACAAGTAAAATAAAGAAAATGACAGCCTCCTTTTGCTATTGGGGATAACACTAAGTCAGATAAGAAGTTTTGTTTTAACAGCTTTGAAAGGCTATTTATGAAAAGAAACACACATTTCTTTAAAAGAAACCTACATTTTTTGGAATCACAATGCAGCGATCTCATAATCCAACAATAGATATTGCATGTGGTAGTTATTACTTCAGTTGTGTATCTTCAAGTCATGAACCTAAGGCAAGCCATGTGGTACTTACTGCTTGGGTTATGTATCTTCAAGTCAAACCAATAAATGGGGTTTTTTTGCAGCAAGATTTATTGAGAGAGGCAGTGATCTTACCTTCCTCTCAGGATGAGAGAGGGTGACTTGCTCAAGGTCTCCAGTAATTTTCATGGCCCAGCATGGATTCAAATCCTAGTTTCCCATTCCTAGACTAGTGATAAAGCCACTATCTCACACTGGTTCCCTAGCTTTCGGGTTGCTATCCTGTGTCTGTGTCTGAATTTGGAAACTGACAACCCATAATCAGACACAACATAAAGAATGATTTTTCCAGTGCACACACCACAAATCAATGTGAATGGTTGAACATCTAACAATGATCAGAACTCAGGATTAGATTTACAAATGTGTAACCTAGATTATGGCAACCAGGCTGATTGTTAACTGGCAAATAAAGGAAGAAAACATGGAGTCAGTGAAAGACTTTGTATTTCTAGGTGCAAAGATTACTGCAGATGCAGGCTGCAGCCAGGAAATCAGAAGACGTTTACTTTTTGGGATGAGAGCCATGACCAATCTTGATAAAAGAGTAGAGACATCACACTGGCAACAAAGATCCACATAGTTAAAGCAATGGTATTCCCCATAGCAATCTATGGATGTGAGAGCTGGACCATAAGGAAGGCTGAGTTAAGGAAGAGAGACGTTTTTGAACTGTGGTGCTGGAGGAAAATTCTGAGAGTGCCTTGGACGCCGAGAAGATCCAACCAGTCCAGACTCCAGGAAATAAAGCCCGGCTGCTCAGTGGAGGGAAGGATATTGGAGACAAAGATGAAGTACTTTGACCACATAATGAGAAGACAGGAAAGCTTAGAGAAGACAATTATGCTGGGGAAAATGGAAAGGAAGAGGGGCCGAGCAAGGATGAGATGGATGGATGGTACCCCGAAGTGACTGGCTTGACCTTGAATGAGGTGGGAGTGGCTATGGCCAACAGGGAGCTCTAGTGTGGGCTGGTCCATGAGGTCACGAAGAGTCGAAAGTGACTGAACAAATAAACAGCAAAAAAACTAGAGTTATACATTCATACTAGATCCATATTCATGGTTCCTAGATAATAATGCCCACTGCATTAGTAATTGACCCACTTTCTCCTACTCATTCTTAATGCTGTTGACTGTTATCAAATCAACTTTGACTTATGGCAACCCTATGTATGAAAGACTTCCAACTCCCCCTATTATCAACAGTCTTGTTCAGGTCTTGCAAACTCAGGCCTTTGGTGTTCTTGATAGGCCGCCCTGAGTCCCCTTGTGGGGAGACTACTGACTTCTACCTTGCAAAGCATTATTGTCTTTATTGTCTAGTGCTTCATATCTTCTCACAACATGGCCAAACTACAACAGTCCCAATTTAGCATCTGTAGCACAATGATTCCCAAACTCTAGTCCTACAGGTGTTTGGGACTTCAACCTCAGCTACTTTGCCCAGTGAACAGGCATTCCACGAGCTGAAGTCCAAAACACCTGGAACACCCATTTTGGAAGCACCACATGTAGCACTATGTAAAAGAGATAAGGCAAAAGTTTTAGAATTATTTGTATAGACTCAAAATATTTAGAATTAATTAATAAATGTTGACAAAGTACCAGAACCAATTCTGAGAAGGTGGTATCCTTTTGGTCACCTTGTGATCAACATAACAAACTGGAGAGAGTTAAATGCACTAATCCAAAGGCCACCAAAATGGTATTCAGAGATCACTGTTTCCTATTTGTAGATGTGTGCAAGATGTGAATCAGCAAACACATATGCATGAGTAAATATGCCTCTTCGACATTACTTTCCTAAACATCAATTCTAAATTCAAAGTTTTGAATCTGAAATGTGAAACTACCTAGTTAGCATTTATTAATATCAGTGGAAACCATTTCATGGGTTATTCATAGAATTTGACTAGGCAGTGTATAAGCAGAAAGATGTTCAGTCTGCATTAGTTCTTCTGTAAATTTATGTGTCTATACTACACAGTCACAGCAATGTGATATCACTTTAACAGCCATGCCAAAAGATACTAAAGATAAAAATATAAATGAAGGCAGAATACTTCTTACTGAGCATGACAGACAAAGAAATACAATTGGACAAAAATAAAGATATTTTGTTCGTATATCTGACTACGGCAACAAGAATGGTCTATGTGAGAATTTGGCAAACAGATGAAATCCCAACAACAGAACAATTGCTAGAGAAAGTGATGGAAATTATGGACATGGAGAAATTAACATTCTTAAAGAAAAGACATTTGGGGAGACCAGTAATATCCACCAACTGGCGACACTTCAAGGAATATGTGGAAAGAAATGAAGAAAGAGACAATTTGCCCAAACAGAATTAAGAACTCAACAAAAGATTGGTCCTGAAAATAGAAAGATGAAGAGGGGATAGGATATGAAAAACTGGTTAAAAGAAGAACAATACACAACGCAAAGATGAAGAATGGAAGCTGAAATCCCCCATTTTTTCCTTTCTCTCTTTTTTCCTTTTTATTTTATTTTATTTTTTTCTTTCTCTCTCTTTCCCCACACCATCCTATTCTATATCACTTTTTTCCATTATTTAACTATTTATTTTATTCATTTATGGAAAAAAGTTTACTTTTTAAAAAAACAGCCATTGCTCCATTTGCAGTGAATGCATACAATTATCTACTACAGTAGTGTCCTCTAGTCATTCCCCTGAACTAAAATACTAGAACTCTCTGGTCAAGGTTTCAAAATATGTCTCTATACTTCAGATCCCAGAATACCAAATGATGAAATCCTGCCATATCAAGTAACATCAATTTGGGGTATGACTGTGTAGATGTGAACTTAACTATTTCCAAACATCACCATTATGGGTGCCTTGCCTGGGAGTCATTAAAGGTATCTGACAGCTCAGACCTCCATTTCATTAATCCAACCATATTTGGCTCTAGTCCAGTTCAGCCGTGGTTTCAGTAGAGATATTCAACACATTTAATTTTAAGTGCCTGGACTTCTGTGAGCTATGGATTGGGTCATGACTGAAGACATCACTAAAATAATCTGTCAAGCTGTGTCTCTCTGGGGAGATGCAAAAAGTCAAGAATTATTTTATGATCGTGTGACCGGTTGAAGAACACCTCATTTGTCTGAACGACAGTCAGCTTTTAATAACCGAAAATACATTGACCATGTAATTGGAGCATTATGTTATCTCAATTGCCTTTCTTAAAAAATGGATTTAAACAAAAGAAGTGAAAAGTGAAAGAACGTTGTCATCTTGCTTTAACTTTGTTGTAAGCTATCTCGGGTCTCATGCTGGGAGAAAGGCAGGATATAAATTGCAGAGAAGCATTGATAAATAAACAAATAAATATTAATGACAGGTTAATCAAAGATATTTTATGCAGTAACTTCGGAAGTAGTACATCTGTTTCATTAATGCACAATTGTCACAGACTATTTTACATATTTTGCCGTGAAAAGAAACATTGATTTTACAGGATTTCACTGTTTTATGGTAATGTGTGTATTTCATCAGTTTTGTTATAGGTTAGAGTTTTGGGATTTTTTTAAAAAGAATTTGTGATTTATTATTTTTATAGTTTTATTGTAAATCACCCCAGGCATTTAATGAGAACAGGCACAATGCAAAAATATAATCAATCAGTCAGTCAAGCCTAGAATAGCAGTGCAATTCTCACTCAGCAAGTGGGTCAGCAGCTGGCAGAAGCAACATTAGGCTGGCTGAAGCTATACTGAATCTAAACCTGTTTCAATCAGGGAAGGATGGGACCTTTGGCAACTTAAGGGGAAAAGTCAACAGAGAAAAATATCACATTTCAGCAATAACTCTGAAACAATACTAGCATTTCCCAATTGCAGTAGGCTCTTGGTATCCCATGAGGATATCAAGGACCCCCATGGCTACCAAGTCAATGGAAGCTCAAGTCCCAAATGACATCCATTATACAAAATTTTGCTTTTTTGGATTTCATTTAGAATATCTTCAAGTCATGGTTGGGTGAATCCATGGATGCAGAAATTGTGGATTTGGAGGGCCAGCTCGTGTGGTTTCCATACATTGGAAATAATTTTAGACAACAATCTGTGACCTAACATTTAGGACACTTACACGGAATTATATCATTAGTCCGTCTATTTCAGTATTGTCTATATCAGGGCTGCTCACACTTTTTCAGCATGTGAGCTACTTATAAATAAACCAAGTCATAGACTGAAATACAGATTGAGTGTCCCTTATCTGTAATGCCTGGGATTAGAACTATTTTGGATTTCAGATTTGGGAGTGGTGGAATGATTTTGGAATGCTTGCATTTACGTATATGTACTTGGAGATGGGAGCCAAGTCTAAATATGAAATTTATCTATGCATATACCTGATACACACAGCCTGAAGGTGTTTTTATATAATACTTTTAGTAAATTTGTGTATGAAATAAGTTTGTATACATTGAACCATCAGAAAGCAAAGGCATTACTACCTCAGCCAACCAAGTGGGGAATTTTGGAGTATTGCAGATTTTGGAATTCAGAATAAGAGATGCCCAACCTATATTTCCTGAGGTAGGGCAAGAAATGGCACTGCTCGATACACACAAGTTGAAGTGCACATTACACAAGGCAAGCCATTTGTGCAACTGAAGCAAAAAAATCCTACATCTCATGAGCAATAAAAACACAACAAATTGCAAATTAAATAATGTTGCCCCTTCAGAACACCCCAAATTACCAGCCATGGGACTCCAGATATTGGCCACACTGTGCAAGTGTTTTGCCACATTAATCCCTTTTGCTCATGTTATTATAGAAGAAAAACACTGTCCTAAATCTATTATAGAAAAGTCCATAAAAACTGAGCTGGGTATTATCCTTTAAATGCGCTTCTGGGTTTTTTTAGAAAACTAGAATAATTCAGTACAGTGCACAATTTCCCTTGACTCTTAGTAACAAGCCTGTTGCTAAATTACAGGCTTGCGGGTCAGGGAGCACTATGAACTGTACTGATACGATGACCTCCCGTATTGTCATCCAGATACTGGAGTGGTTTGTTCTTTTATTAAAGTAAGCATGCCTTGATTTCCTCCTTTGATAGAAAAGAATAAAGCCAGTTTGTCATTTGATCTATGTTTTATCCGCTGACATGATGCCTTGTCCTCAGAAGCACCATTGGGAGATTAACAAGTAATTTCAAGTACAGCTACCAATAGCAAGTATGTAGTTCATCGTTTACAAGCAATAGTAAAGGCGAAACATAATTCTAAGAACTCTTGGTTTGATGTGAGGCTTAATTGAGAAAGTCTATCTTCAAATAATACACAATGTTCCTCTTGAATGTTCAAACACAAGGATCTTTTGATTCTGCTGCAAGCAAGGGATTATTCTGAGTCAACCATGGCTGTAATAAAGTGAGATACAGCTAGTGTAAAATAAAGAAATGGTGCTAGTTTTTGAAATAAGAAATCCAGTTTCTCCTACTTGATACCTTAACACAACTATCGGATTCTGGTATCCAATACATATGAAACATTAATTTTAGGTGAAGGTAAATGTTTCCCGTGACATTAAGTCAAGTCATGTCCAACTCTGCGGGTTGGTGTTCATCTCCATTTCTAAGCTGAAGAGTCAGCGTTGTCCATAGACACCTCCAAGGACATGTGGCCGGCATGACTTCATGGAGTGCCGTTACCTTCCCACCAGAGTGGTACCAATTGATCTACTCATATTTGCATGTTTTTGAATTTCTAGGTTGGCTAACAGCAGGAGCTCACCCTGCTCCCTGGATTTTAACCGGCGACCTTTTGGTCAACAAATTCAGCACTTCAGTGGTTTAACCCGCTGTGCCACCAGGGGGCCATTTAGCCTAACTTACTACACAGATATATTGGAAGGATGAAAGGAGATGACCTTGTGCATGGCATCTCAAATGTCTTGAAAGAAGGGCAGAATATAAATCAGATAAATAGACAAAGGTGTCCTTTTACACAATCTAACTTTTTGTTCCCTCTCAATTCTAACTTTCCCTTACAACAAATGTAGGACTTCCCAGAAAATATTGATAAATTTAACTTTTTAGTTTCAGCTCCTCTGATGATATAATTAATGCTTTCAGAACAGCAGGGGTGGTTGAGGCTCTCAGAGTTGATATCTGTCCTCAGGCTAAGTTAACTGTAAACTGTAAGGCTTAAGCTAAAATATGCTTTTGATCTCATTTTAATGCTATTGGCACTACCCATCACTGGACTATGATTATTTTAGAAGCTTTCTGAAACTAAATTCAGCTTTTGGGCTGAAAGAGACTTCACACCCTTAAGGTGGCACACATTTTCTGGACCATCGTTTTCTAAACTCTGGTCTTCCATGTTTTAAGATTTCAGCTCCAAGAATCCCTGTTCATTGGCAAAAGCAGCAGAGGCTTCTGGATGCTGAATTCCAAAACATCTGGAATACTAGAGCTTGTGAATCACTATTCTAGAAAATAGTTCTGTACAAGTATGGAAGCCAAGTCTGTTGCACTCATAAACATTAATTCTGCAAACATTTTTCAGTATTAAACTTGTTCTATACCATCTTACTACCAGCAACAACAATAATATACTAATTAAAACTGTTAATTAATTAGCGATAGTGGTGGAAGATATAAGTAAAGAGATGATAATGACACACATATACATTTCCATATTCTGTCTTCAGATGGCTATTGAATACTACTTCAGCACAGAAGATGGGACAATGTGCCATGTACATGAACATAGCAAGTGTATTGGGAAAGGCACAGGCCAAGAAATGTGACACACCCAACTTGGACGTCTAACAAAGAGTAGGGCCAGAAAGTCTAGCAGTGGTTCTCAACCTGTGGATCCCCAAGTGTTGTGGCCTACAACTCCCAGAAATCCCAGCCAGTTCACCAGCTGTTAGGATTTATGGGAGTTGAAGGCCAAAACATCTGGGGACAAGAACCACTTGTCTAGAAAAATGACTGATGGAATACTTCTCTTGCCCACCCATCCCTCAGCCTGTTTCACATGACTGCCTCATATTGGCTTGTTGTAGGTAGATAGCAGTTCTTGAGAAGTAGTCAGGAAATTAGGTTTTAGAAGTCAAAGACATTGCATATTCCTATCATATCCCTGGTAAACTTATATCGATTTCATTTTTATTTGACTTCTCCGGTTTCCTGTAAAGAATTTTGGGAACTAGGAACTGAGAACTGTAGTTGGTAAGAATGCTAAGAATGCTTATACAGTGGGACTCCCATGGATACCAATGGAGGCTCAAGTCCCATTCTATACAATAGCATAGTAAAATGAAATTATATGAAATGGCAAAACCAACATTTGCTTTTTAGATTAAAAAATATGTGCAAGCCATATAGATGTTAGAATCTGTGGGTGCAAAATCTGTGGATCAGAATGACCAACTATATACTATATTCCCCCAGATAATGTATTCTGCTTTTGATTGTAGAATGTTCTGTACTTCCTCAGGGAATGGCCCTTCCTAAAGATGGTTTCCTAAATACTTGTCATGAATTTGAAATGAATGACTTCCAGTCATGTGAAATATGTTCATTTACAAAGCATCACGACAAGGAAATACATAGATCTCAGCAGGAAAATGCACTAGAGGCAATGGATGATCCACAGACAAAATCTCAAAACAAATATTAGAGTGTGGCCGGAATTGTATTAAACAAATATACTATATTAGGCTAGGGCCAGCGTTATTTTAATATCTTTTTATATTAAAGTGCAGCTTAAACAAGCATATATCTGCTTTTGGATGCAGTACAAGGAGCATTCTGTTGCCCTTTGCACACCATCAAACAAAAGTCCAACACCTTTTAAGCAGCTGGTGCTTACTGGTGGGGAGGGAACAGAGAAGGGGGGTATTCTGATGATGAAGACATCATTGATCTAGTCTCCAAGGGGAAGGTCAAGGAAAATGCACTCTATTCATATTTATACTCACTTATCCTCCCCCTGGGGTTTCGATCAGGAAACCCACCCACTCCACCCCCCATTCCTTCACCCCATAAGTAATGGCAGGCTATCCCAGTGCTTGAATGCTGGTGAAGAAGGATGATAATATGAAACTGGGGGTAGATGTAGGATCTATGAAATGGACCCTCATCCTCTTACATGGCTTTGTCTCCCCTGTGCAGAAATGCTTTCTTGATAGTGTTTCAAGTCTGAAATGGACTGGTAACTATACAGTATTATTCCTGCAGAGCATTCAACATTAAAACTACCATTATTATGCCATTTCCACATTTTACTAAATTAGTGTGCAAAGAGAGAAAAAAAGAGTATGACAATTCTATCCAAAGAAGAAATAAATGAATAGTGTCTGGCATTTACCCGAAACATACACACACCACTGCAAGAAGAGGGTTAATCATTATTTTCATAATGCACCCATGGTTGAAGGGTCAATAGGGGTGGAGGGGGCTTAATTGTTTATGCATTCACCCCATTTCCTCATCCATAAGATTTCACTGGACAAATGGAACATTTCCAAGAGGAAAAGGATTATATACTATTGTTTCTTTGCTTTTTCCTCAGAGAGAGAAACTCCATCTGGCTGTCGGGGACCGTAAATGTATGGATGCAGCCTATGCCCTCTACTGCACATAAAAAGATGCTACTCTTATAGTTCCCCAAGGATGAATTGTCAGCCAAAGGATTAAATATTAGTAGCGCTTTCAGAAACTTCAGTCTCCACTAAATGATCTGGGAGGAGAAGCAAACATGGAATTCAGGACCTGCCAAACTGTGTTTGTATTTGTAATTTATAGATATATATCTATGCACTTATACCTCTGTGAATAGCTCATTGGGAATTAATGCAACATGTGGCCACACACAAGAATGGAAGGTACTTTTGAAAGGGGAGTACAGATGGAGAGACAAACTACAGTGAGCCCTTCACATTTGCAGATTTATTTTTTGTGGACTTTGTTATTTGCACAAAAGATGGTCTCTCTAGAATAGAGTAGAATAGAACAGAACAAAACAAAATAGAATAACTTTATTGTCATTGCACACTGTACAACAAACCCAGAAAATGTGGAAAGGTGATGATATAAGAAAGATGAGCACTACACAAATGAAAGGCACATGTTGCGAGGAACTAGTAGACATATGAAGAATCTGAGATCCACCATCTACTGCCTTGCCTCTGCTGCCCTTCCTAAGAAACCATGCCCTAATAATCTATTCTAGTGCAGGAAGGGTTCTAGGAAATATTCAGATCTCAGTGAAGCCACTGTTGCCTTCACTCAATTAAATATTGTGTCACAATTCCAAGTGTTTACAGTAAAAGCTATAAAGGCTATCACTGCTTTTAAACAAATCTATATTTTAGGATGGTGTTTTTATTAGTATAATATTCAGTATTTTCTTAGGGTCAACCAAGACTTATTTTACTCATGCTTCAAGCTAAACATTTATGAAACGACACTAAAACCATACAAATACGGCACTCAGCTCAGGCTAATTAAAACACTGTTTTAAAGAGTTGCTCAATTAGTGAGATCATTGCTTTAAATCAGATTTCACCATATTAGGAAGATATAAGAAGTGGCATTGAAATAGGCTATTATTCTACAGTATTTTTATTTATTTACCACTTTGTAACCCCCACCCCCACTCAACCCCGAGGGGGACTCAGAGTGGCCTCACACATTGGCAACAATTCCATGCTTTAAAAATAACATACAGTTGATAAAACATTTATGTTAAAAACCAGGAATTAAAAACATCTAAAACATTTATATCAATTATTAAAATCACACAATCCACTAGATATTTAGTTGCATATATACCACTGTGGCCTCTTCCACATTGCCAGATAATCTGGGTTATTAAAGCAGAAACTCCACATTATATGTTTTGAACTGGATTATCTAAGTCTACACTGCCATGTAGTCCCTGTAGATTTTATACAGCAGTGTAGAAGAAGCCTAAGAATAATCTTCTGATTCAACATCTTCCCCCCACCCTACACCCACCCACAGCCTGACAAAAATGCCATCTATGTACTAGCAAAATGGTCTATTTTCCCATGGAGTAGATGTAAAATAAGGTAGAAGTCACAATAATGTAAATAATGAGTTTATCACACAAGGCAAACAAAGCACAATAACAGCAGGACAATGGCATCCAAATCAAATGACGTTACTTCCTTCTCACTATTTTCCTTGGTGGGAAACAGCTCGGGAAGCATTTATTTTGCAAACACAAATAATCCATTAATGACCTCCTTTTGGAAAAGAAACTGCTTTCCCATCAGGAGAGCATAAGGCATACCACGCACACATCTAAGGTAAAGATGCTGTCCTAATTGCAATTTGCCTGCTCCGTGTGATAAACTCTTAACTGGTAGCCATGAATATGAGATTACTTACAAATGACTGCATCTAGGTAACTGTTCTGTATTCACAGATGCTTCTTAGTATTCATGATCACTACTCACTCATGATTGTTGAGACATGACTGAAGTATGTGCCAGAATTAGAAACTGCCAATAATGCGGGAAAGACATGCTAGCTGCATTTCGCTGAGCCTTCCTAGAAATTTCATAAGGGATGACTAGATAGGTGGATGGAGAAACAAGGGAGGATATCAAGTCCTGGCAAAATGGTTAGCATCGGTTTCGTCAATAAAGGGATTATAATCCAACCTTCATTAGCCTTCAAAGGTTTCTCATAATTTTGAATGCTTACATTTAAGCTCCTATTAGAGCCCAATTTCCTGGAATTGCACCTCCTCTCTGCCCTCATATCTCTGCCTTCTTCCAAAATATGATTAATATTACTGACATTTGCTCAGATCAACTCCAAGTGAATTATACTGGCAATGGAGATTTAAAACATTGGGCTGGAAGAAGTTTGAGGCAAGAGTAGACTACCATGGTAACTGAGATGAAAGGAGCTGCTCCTTTGCTTTCCATCTAATGGGGAAGAACTCTCTCATTCTTTAATGAAGAAACAGCAGGAGATATTGACTTGCGATGCCTGGTAACATGTTTATTTTAATATAAACCAGCATGGGAACACTACACTGTTGAAAATGCTGCAACAAATCAATAACAAAATGGGGGGAGGGGGGTTGGAAACAAGTCAAAGTGGAGATGCTGCCATGTTACTGATATCTGCAAAAACACACACTTAAAATGCCCATGTAATCAGATAGTAAATAAGTGCTGTACTTAGTGTATGTGTACAGTTAGTATGCAGTCACAGGTGACCTAAATATCATGGCACCCAAAATGAATTCAAATAAGAGTAATAAAGTGTAACACTTGTGTGCAAAATCCATAATGGCGTAATGGGTTAAATCCTTGCGCTGGCAGAACTGCTGACAAAAAGGTTAGTGGTTCAAATCCGGGGAGCAGGGTGAGCTCCCGTCTGTCAGCTCCAGCTTCTCATGTGGGGATATAAGAGAAGCCTCCCACAGGATGGCAACACATCTGGGTATCATCTGGGCAACGTCCTTGCAGATGGCCAATTCTCTCACACCAGAAGTGACTTGCAATTGCTCAAGTCACTCCTGACACGAAAAAAAAGTCTTGATAATGTTTAATGATTCTTTATCAATAGGATGCTGGTAGTGGAAAGGAGACCTCATATTTTGATGATGAGCAAACTGAATAGAATCAAATTTGCTGTTTAATGCTGGTGGGGAAGTTCAGGACTTTCCCCCGAAGCCTTCCTCTATAGTCCTTTTGTTAAAGAGTAATATCTTTGAAGATGGCAGCAGAGAATATCCTGGGAGATTAAAATGATCTACCATTTGTGTCTAAATGTTGCTATTTTGAGGTCAGATTTCTACCCATTCATTCTCTTACATAAGGACCTTGGTGTCCTGTATAAACAGCTGAAGGGCAGTGGTGGTTATTAATGGCACACATCGCATTGGAGGATCAATGTTTAACAGAGTTACAAAGAAAAAATAAATCTATGGTGAAAACTTGTGGCCTAAATTCTATTACTGCTCCCAAGCAGCCTTCAAGTTGAATCTAATTTATGGCAACCCTATCATATAGTTCTCTTGACAAGATGCACCCAATCCAGCCATATATATTTTGTGTTTTAAGAGTTTTGGTGTTGCTGCTACTGCTGCTGCTGTTGTTGTCTGCCTTCAAGATAAATCCAACTTATGACAACCCTATTGTGGAATTCTCTTGACACGACTCATTCTATAAAAATTTTTTGATGTGTATTTAAAATCATCTAGTACAGTGGTTCTCAACCTTCCTAATGCCACGACCCCTTAATACAGTTCTTCATGATGTGGTGACCCCCAACCATAAAATTATTTTTGTTGCTACTTCATAACTCTATTTTTTGCTACAGATATGAATTGTAATGTAAATATCTGATATGCATGATATATTTTCATTCACTGGGCCAAATTTGGCACAAATATCCGATACACCCAATTTTGAATACTGGTTGGGTTGGAGGAGTTGTAGTTGCTGGGAGTTGTAGTTGCTGGGATTTATAGTTCACCTACAATCAAAGAGCATTCTGAACTCCACCAACAAATGGAATTGAACCAAGCTTGGCACACAGAACTCCCATGACCAACAGAAAATACTGGAAGGGTTTAGTGGCCATTGACCTTGAGGTTTTGGAGTTGTAGTTCACCTACATCCAGAGAGCACTGTGGACTCAAAGAATGATGGATCTGAGCCAAACATAGCATTAATACTCAATATGCCCAAATGTGAACACTGGTGGAGTTTGGGGAAAAGAGAGTTGACACTTGGGAGTTGCAGTTGCTTGGATTTATAGTTCACCTACAATCAAAGAGCATTCTGAACCCCACCAATAATAGAATTGGGCCAAACTTCCCACACAGAACCCCCATGACCAACAGAAAATAATGTGCTTTCTGATGGTCTTTGGCAATCTCTCTGACACCCCCTCGCAACTCCCCCCAAGGGTCCCAACCCCCAGGTTGAGAAACACTGCTCTAGTAGATATTATATCTATGCAGAGATATGAACCCTGGTCAAATCATTATATCATGTTGACTCTCCAGTAGTTGATCTATTGGTCTCAGTTTGCAATATAATAATTTCCCAATTGCCTGTTTAAATTGATAATATTCCTATAAAGGATTTAGGAGTGTGCTCTATGAATACTATCAATCACTTTATTTCAATCTTTCTCTTCATTTAGGGTTGGATCATTCTTTTAAAGTGTTCCATTATCTTGCTAAGGTTATTTAAGTTTATGTAATTAAATTCAAATGAATTTCAAATTATTTTCCTCAAAAAAATGTATCTCCAACATATAATGATAAAGCAATGTTGACTTTATCAAAGTGTCAGTTTATTATATTTCTGTTACCTTGTAAACTTTCACTGGGGAAACATAACTGACATTGTTTTACAGGATGAGCCAGACTCATTTATTATCTTGGTCCATGAGCAAGTGATTAAAAACTTTATAGAGTGCTGCTGACTGCCTCCCTCCTTTGCTAATTCAATCCAGCGGAATCTGTAAATCAACAAAATATTGCTACAAAAGCAAAGGAGACACAAAGTCTCTTCTGCACTGACAGTTGAAACAGTATTTGAAACATCCGAGGACCTGTCATGGAAGTCTTAGAGGACACACCAGTCAGAATGGTAGACAGGTGCTTTATTGTTCCTTTCCACTACAGGTTGGACAGTTAATCTATTTTGCTTTTTCCTACAATTGAATTACACTGGCCAACACACATTTTGGTGTCTGAAATGTTAGCCCTATTTCTGGGTATATTTGAACTGCTGATTCCAAAAGTGGGACCGTTTCCCCCTAACACAGTGTTTCTCAGCCTGGGGGTCGGGACCCCTGGTGAACTATAAATCCCAGCAACTACAACTCCCAAATAACAAAATCAATCCCCGCCCACAACCCAACTAGTATTCAAATTTGGGCATATCAGGTACAGTATTTGTGCCAAATTTGGTCCAATGAATGAAAATGCAGTAGAGCCTCACTTATCCAACATAAACAGTCCGGCAGAATATTGGAATAATAAGGAACTGAAATGGACATGGCCATAATAAGGATTTCCCGAGGGTTTATTTTTTGCCCTCCTTTCTGCTAAATCCCTGTGTACAACTGAATACATCCTGTTTGGGCTGAGGCCCAAATCAATTTTAGAAAAACATCCTGTTTTACAACAAATCGACATGGTAACATTATGTAGTAATTACTGTATTTATTAATTTAGCACCAAAACATCACAATGTATTGAAACAGCTGTGGATCCAGACGGGAAGCAGGTTGCATTGGATAATACAGAATACTGGATGAGCAAAGGTTGGACAAGTGAGACTCTACTGTACATCCTGCATATCAGATATTTACATTACAATTCATAACAGTAGCAAAAGTACAATTATGAAGTAGCAACGAAAATAATTTTATGGTTTGGGGTCACCACAACATGAAGACCTGTATTTAGTGGTCGCAGCATTAGAAATGTTGAGAACCACTCTCCTAATGCTCTACTTTTAGAGATACAGAACATATACCAGTCATTATCTGCTCACCCATCAAAAACCATCATAACCATATCTAAGAAACTAGCACTGATGTGGTCTATTCAATGCAGTTATCTGCATCAGCTTTTTCAAATAACCCCAGGAAGAGGCTACAAAGATTTGAGGATGGGGAGGAGGCTGTGTAATTATAATGTCACACTTTTCACAAGAGACGATGCCTGTATGGTAATTTCCAATGGAAGTTAGGTCGCTATGCACTGTATATTGTTATTTTAAATGTTGTTAATGTTTTATTATGCTAATGTTTATTGTGCTATTGTGTATCTTGCATTGTTGATTTATCTTGTTCATTTAAAAGAGTGTTTTTCCCTATGCACCAGGTTAGTTCATTGTTGTTGTGTCTCCAAGTAAATAAATAAGTCATTTATCACTATAGGAGAACCCTCCATGGTTTCTAGGGCCCATGAGTTATAATGCCAAGATCACCCAGTGCTCTCCAGAGTTATAATCCAACACTTAAACCACTATGAAACATTGGCTCTCCACACATGCTGTAGGAAACCAAAATACCAAACTAAGGCCCTTTCACACGACTCAGTTACAGCCCGGTGATTCCACTTTAACTGTCATGAAAACTTCCCATGGAATCCTGGGGCTGATAGTTTGTTTAGACACTAGGGCCCTCTGAGAATTCAAAATACCTTTCCCTAAAGGGCAAATCCCAGGAATCCATACAATGCTGTTATGACAGTTAGTGGAATTATAGGTGCTATAAATGTGTAGTGTGAAAGGGCTCCTTAATCCAGTGTCCCACTTCCCAGAACAGCCCAATAGATTCTTCCTAACCAACATGATTATACTGGTAGAAAAAGAAGGATCTGAGACACAGCTTTTGAGGCCTCCCCCCACACTATCAGTATGTATTTGTGAGTGGGGCTTCTGGCCTAAGTCACAACAGGAGTCAAGTCTTTGGAGACAATATTCCACACTACCGCTGCTCTTGCGCAATTGGTGTTCAAGTGGGAGTGGCTCATAAGCCCCAAAGTAAGTGTATGTTACTTGCTAAGTGGTTTTTCTTTTAGCAGTAATGATTACATGTGCTGAAAGGCTGCTATGAATTGCCAAAAATACTGCAGCCCTTTGACCACCATGCACAGTGCAAAATGCTCTAATTAGTCTGAGATGGCAGAAAGAATGGCTCATATTAAACCAGGGTGAACTATCAAGGCAAAAAGGGAAAGTCTGTTTGTTGCAAACAACATTTTTAACAATTCCTGTGGAGTGTTTAGTGCTTTCCTGTCACTGATGGGAGGAAAAAGCCTGGAGCAATTTCCCCCACTCTGAAAGTAAGCTTTCAAGATCAGTAATCGCCAAATGTCATTGTCCAAAACTGCAGCGACGTTACATGACTTTGCTGGCACTGCCTTATCCTGGCTTTGCAAACATCTCTCAGATGGAACAAAAATAAGGCGCCAAGCTACAGAAAAAGCCAAAGATCCTGATTTGTGAGTTGTTGACTACTGTTGTTGTTTTTCAGTGCCCTGCGTCTTCTGTCAGTCAGGCTGACTACACCAATCTGATGAGACAGCTATAAGCTGATGGCTTTTAGATACAGGAGGGATGGCTCCTCAATTAATTCAGAATGTTGGATCCCTTTAGATACCATCCATTCTTTGACAGATCTCACTTTCTGTCATCGCAAGAGACGTCTCTACTGTAATCCTCCAAGACAAGCACTCTGTAGAGATTTCCCACTATCAAGCCACTTGGTAGTTCAAGCAAGTGTCAGTTTCAAGGCTGAATTAAAAAGGAGAAGCTCAGAATGCAACACAAAACTTTGAATTGTACTTTATACACAAAGGCCTGCGAGTATGGCATCAAAAAGGGCGGTCCCTACCATAGGAACCATGAGGAGGCAGTTTCTTCAGGCAGAATATTTTGAGTACCATGGAAGGCCAACAAATCCTTAGTTGTTTAATTTACTAATGTAGTATTTTTCTTACAAGAGAGGGCATGATTTTGGCTCTTTTGGATCTCTAGAACAGTGTTTCCCAACCTTTTTTGAACCGCGACACACTTTTTACATTTGCAAAATCCTGGGGCACACCACCAACCAAAATGACACAAAATGACACTCTAACACAGTAATCCATATAGTTAATATGTTTTTAAATGTATTTATGAAAACAACATAGATATCCTGGCAGGAATGGCAGAAAGACACAAACTTCCCACACAGAACTCCCATAACCAAGACAAAATGTTATAAGTTTGGTGGGCATTGACTTTGAGTTTTGGAGTTGAAGTTCACCTATATCCAGAGAGCACTGTGGACTGAAACAATGTTGGATCAGGACCAAACTTGGCATGAATACTCAATATGCCCAAATGTGAACACAGATGGAGTTTGGGGAAAATAGACCTTGACATTTAGGAGTTACAGTTTCTGGAGGGGGAGCCTCGAAAGACCAGCAGTCTCCCTCTCACTTGGGTTGCCTCCTCCCTCCCGCCAGGCTTGAATCACCACCTGGGGTCGTGGGGCGGCCCGGGTGGGCAGAGCAGGCAGGAAGAAAGGCCTCACCACCTTTGCGCAGCTCCCATCGGGGGTCAGCGGGGCGGCCCGGGTGGGCATCTCGGGGCTGGCAAAGCAGGCAGGAAGAAAGGCAGCAGGGGCGGGCAGGGAGCCAGAGGGAGGCCGAGAGCGGTTTGGCACGCATCGGGGAGGAGGGGGAGGAGCAGGGCTGGACTGAACCATCCGGCATTAGGCCTCATCGGGGATCAAGAGGAGGTCTCTACCTCATGGGGAAAGGGGGGGCCTTCCCAATGCATGGAGAGGGGAGAGACCAAGTAGACAACAAGAGGGGTGGGGAGGGGGTGTTTGTAATTTTGTGCCTTTATTGCGGTAGGTTTCTTAGGGTTTTTATACTTCAACACACTAGACTCTCCCCCCCCCCTCCCCTCCTGGAAGTTCCAATTTCCCAAGGTACACCTGATGATCACTCACGGCACACTAGTTTCCCACTTAGTGTAATTTTAACAATGTTTTAATGATGTTTTTAGTATCATTTTTGTTATTTTTATGGTTATAGCATTGTTTTATTTTGTTCAGTCGGCATGAGTGTTGCCTGCCGATCACTATGTATGTCTTGTAACCCGCCACGAGCCCTCGGGAAGAGGCGGAATACAAATGCAAATAATAAATAAATAAATAAAATAAATAGTGTGCTCCGGCACACTGGTTGGGAAATACTGCTCTAGAAGGTATAAACAAGCACATTATTGTTAATGTTTTGGTTTGGTTCTTTTGGGGAGCTGGCTGCTTGGAGTTAAGATCATCTTGCTGTAACACAGAATAGTCTGCTAATGGATTTCTCGATTCTAAAATGGCTATCCTTCCAAATGTCCCAGTTTGGCAGGGAAAGTCCTAATTAATCCTCTGCTGGCTCATGTTTTCAGCAGCTTTTATATGCCTTGGTTTCTCTCTCTTCTTCTCACTTTCGCCCTTTGTCCTCAGCTTACAATTGCTGCAAACTGAGTTCAAAGTGCAAAAGTAGTTTGCACTCAATGTAGCAGGCAGGAAATGAGAGCAAAGGTAGAATTATGTCCTTCCTTGTAGGCTAGGGCAAAAGCCAAAGGCTGCAGTATCTCTTACTGTGTGTCTTCTTCCTCATTTATAACTTTTATCATCTTGACTGTGCTGTGTTGTCACTTGTTGCCACAAATATTCCATTTTCAATTGTGAATCTTGGAGCATATGCTGTGAGGTTCTATTTGCCACTTCGACAGCAACATACCTTTGGTCTCCTCCACAAACGTCCAGAACAAGGCTGTGGGAAATCTGTCCTTCAAGCACCAGTCCTGCATCTGAAGGGTTGAATACGTCAAATTCGATTTTGTTCATATTTGGGTTTGATCTCTCTCTCTCTCTCTCTCTCTCTCTCTCTCTCTCTCTCTCCTCCTCCTCCTCCTCCTCCTCCGTCTTTCTACCACAAATCTAAATCCATTTGCAAATCCTTACCCAAAATGTTTACTCATCCCATATAAGCAACACATTACAGTTTTCTTGACTTTTGTTTTTTCAAGAGCTGAATCTTATCCTGGCATATTTACATTTTGGAAAGCTTTCTTTTAAGTCTAGTTGTCTTTCTGTGTTTTTGTTTTTTCGTGTTAGAGGCTACTTGAGAAATTGCAAGTCACTTCTGATGTGACAAAATTGGCCATCTGTAAGGACGTTGCCCAGGGGACGCCCAGATGTTTTGATGTTTTACCATCCTTGTGGGAGGCTTCTTTCATGTCCCCACATAGGGAGCTGGAGCTGACAGAGGGAGCTCATCCGCACTCTCCCTGGATTCAAACCTCCGACCTGTTGGTCTTCAGTCCTGCCAGCACAAGGGTTTAACCCATTGTACCACCGGGGGCTCATCTTTCTGTGGTGTCTAATTCCAACAAAATCAATTGTCTTTCTGTGCTCAAGAATTACAATTGTTTTTGTTTGAATTAGACACCAATAATGATTAATTTTGAAACAGTAGTATGTGCCTTTAAAAAACCAAGACACAAAAACCGTCAAATCTCCACCGAAGGACCTGCAGTATTTTGCTGACATTTGTTGGTTAACATTTCATTGTTTACATTTAGCTGACAGTATGCCTAGAGCTTCATTCTTCCCTGGAGATAATGTCATGAATCTAATTTACAGATGGCCCTTGTAATTATTTTGTAACCGATACACTTTGCCACAGAACATTCATTACCACCTAGATAAACACAACTAAATACCACACTCCCCCTTCCATTGCGAAACCAATAGAAGAAGAACAGAGGACAAGAAGGGCGTGAGAAAGAATTATGCATACGAGACCTCATTTCTACACAATTAGACAGTTGTGTGTCTGTCTGTTCCAAATTTCAGAGATTAAAACCAGGACCCACGTGGCCAAGTAACATCAGAGTGTAGTCAAGATGGCAAAGACTATTAAAATGAAGGGTATATAATTTGTATTTCTGAATGTCTCACAACATCTATAAGTGTCCCACATTAAAATTCTACAAAAGAGACAAATAATAACGGCCTCTTTGTTAAACAGTGTTAAAGGTGGTATGCTGTGTTTCCTCTTGTGTGTTTTAATTAGGTTTAAATCACATTTTAGCTTGGTTTAGCTATCTATTTTTGATAACACAATAAGCCATGGTTTCATTTATTTTGCCCGGTTCTCCAAGTGAGTCTATGGTATGCTACCTGCAGAAGTCAGCAAGGAGTCCTTTAGGAATTTCTATGTCCTACAGGATACCTCTATGCCATACTAGGACTGGAAGTCAGGTCACCGAATGGTGTTCAGTCATATCTGCAGCTTTAGGTATCCATGGTCTGCCTAGGAACATATCCTCCATGGAAATAAGGGTCTTACTTATTGTTTTAATTTTTTTAAAAAAAACATTTGTAATTATCATACCAAATTTTACCTAATTTCTTGTGTAATGTTTATAGCCTACCTTGGTTCACTAAATAAATAAACAAAACAGTAAATAAATAAGAAACAGCAACATAAGTTTTAAACTGTCAGTTTTTTAAACTTTTTTTAACATTTTTATGCTGTGAACTTTTATCTATGTCTGTTTTTTAAGGTGCTTTGGACCTCAGACTGCAATAAAAAGGGAAATATAAGTAAACTGTGAACCGCCCTGAGTCCCCTTTGGAGTTGAGAAGGGCGTTATACAAATGTTGCAAATAAATAAATAAAATAATAAATACGTTTTAAAAGTTTTTAGGAATGTATTATGCTGTTAAAGTTCACAATGTACTGTTTTTATTGAGTCTTTTCTTATTTGTTATATGTTGTTACTGCCATTGAATGTTTGACAGTGTGTTTTATTTTGCTGGAAGCCACCCTGGGTCCCCTCGAAGAGATAGCGCAGGTTATAAGTAAAGCATTATTATTATTATATAGTAATATTAGGAGGAGGGAGCAGAAGGGGGTGGTTGTTGTTTTAGGGTTATCACTTTGTAGTTTGGCTCCTAATTATATGAAGTCAACTGAAAAGTTTCATGGAATGATATGGCCAAGAACTGGCCTAGTAATCACATTTATCCACAGTAATTGCTAGCTTGCTGAATTTGTGGAAGAAAAGGAAAAAACTGCTCATTCTCCCAGGTTATCTGGAATAACTGCCTTGTAAACTGTCCCAGATCTGATTTCTCAGTGACCATTCCAGATGGTCATTATCCTTCTTCTAATAGAAAAATTCAGGTAGTGAGTGTTAACAAAATTATATAGACAAACATGGCCACTGAGAAACAACATCCAGAGTCTGACATGTCCAGAGAAGAATGACCAAAATGATTAATGGTTTGGAAGTATAGCTCTGTAAGGAACATTTTAAGGTGTTAGGTAGGATCAGCCTGGAGAAGAGAAAATGAAGAGGTGATGTGAAAGCCCCTTATCTTTAAATATGTGAAGATCTGTACAGTGAAAGATGAAGCAAGCTTGTTTTCCATCTCTCCAGAAACAGGATTTCAAAACAATGGATTCAAATGACAGAGAATGAGATTCTGATTATATGTTAAAAAGAATATATTGACGGTAAAAGCTGTTGGACAGTGGAATAGATTGCCTCTACTTTTCCTCCCTTGGAGACTTTTAAACAGTAGTTAGATTAACACCTGTCAGGGATACTAGATGTTGTTTTTTATTTTATTTTTAAATGATACTGTATCTTGACAAGAGTTGGGAGTAAGAAGTCCCTTGAGATACTTTGCAAATCTATGGACTTCATCACATGCTTTGTTTGCACTCTTTCTAAACACTTAAAATATGAACACCAACAGAGCCCATCAGACAATGCAAGATCATTCTGTGGATTGCAAGGAATCCACAAGGATATTTTATTTTATTTTATTTTCAATATCTATATTCCGCCCTTCTACCTTGCAGGGGGCTCAGGGCGGATTACAATGCACATATACATGGCAAACATTCAATGCCATTTAGACATACAACATATATAGACAGACATAGAGGCGATTTAACATTCCAGCTTTTCTGGCTTAATGAGGGTATGCTCGATTCCAGCCACAGGGGAGCAGCCACTTCATTGTCCATTTGTGACACCAGGTCCTTTGTTGGAGTGCTTCCTCATTCTTCTGCACACTGCTGGAAGGTTTTATGGCTTCGCAAATTAGTTAAATTACTAGTAAGCCACTTCGTTGTTCTCTCCAAGTACAGAAATGTGGTAAATATCAACTGGGATGGCAGTCATCCTATTTCTCTGTGTTTTAGCATGGCCATTGATGCTCCTGGTTCTGCCATTACCATTTGGACACAACAGAGGGAAGAACACAGGGATGAGAACACTGGGTGGAGACAAATCTCTCCCATGTGAAGGCACAGCAACCGAATAAATTATAAAGAAATAGGACCAGACGAAACACATGATGGAGGTAAGCATTCATGTGTTTCTCGGGGGGTCATGAAGTTCAATGCCAATAAAGTGTTTCCTCTGCTTTCCTACCCTTGTGGGATGAAGTCCCATGACTCTGTCATCAGTATATTTGGGGAAATCACCAGATAAACAAAAAACTCCCACCTCAAGAGTACAGAATATACCTAGTAGCCATGGTGACTTAGTCTATCACTACAGACTACATGGTAGAGTTATATTAGTTGTTGCAAGTGTGTTGGGAAGGAGGGCTGGACACTTATATTAGGAGATAGATAGAGGATATGCAATTGCAATGGACAGGAAAGAACAAACAGCAAAGTGAAAGCAAGGAAAAACTCTTTTAAGTTAGGAAGATGGAGATGTGTGTGTATGTTGAGTGAACAAAGTTGCCAAACTCCTGTGCTGATACAAAATGAGCTTGAGAACAATTTAATATTAGAAAGAGAGATAAGGCTTATGAACACGTAGAAGGATAAATGGAAACAAAATAAATGCTCCTGTGAATCAAAAACAACATTGGATAAAGCAAACGTCCTTTAGTTATCTCTAGTAAAACACATCAGAGTCGTGGAAGCAAGAGGTTTCTCCTTCGCTCTCAATCAGTGGGGGGAGCCTTCTTACCAAAACCTATTGTGTGCAAGGAAATAAAGCCACTACTTCTGCTGAGGTTGCTGAGGACTCTTCATTCATTTCAGAAATTTCTGTTCCACCTGCATGCGAGGTATATGACTAATAAATTAACCATCTCCATCTCATTACTGGGGGAATGCAGACATCAGCTGCAGAATTGTTAGGGAAGAAAAGCGGACTGCACTAGCAATCCGCGAGAGCAATTTCAAAACAGGGAATTATGATTGCAGGAAATCATTACCACATCATAAATTATGTGAAACCTGGGGGATTACAACAGTTTTTCGCATTACACTCCTGAAATTGCTTCACACTCACATGCAGCAAGCACTTCACTGGGAAGGAAAAGGCTTCAGTGGCCTTGATCCAGAGAAAGTCAGGTACCATTAAGGTCCCAATGAAAACCAACCAATGCTCAGGTTCCTTCAGTCAGGAGAAATGTGTCAGGAAGTTGTGTCATTTGTTGCTGTTGTATTGGAGTTATTTTTAAATGCCTTAACCATGTTTGTTTTGTGGATAAAAACAATAGGATTTTTTGGCAGTTCCCAGTACCAGCTACAACACTTTAATTCTACCCATTAAGTGAATTTAATTTTAATTTCACCACATAACAGAACAAAAGCTTATTGTAGAGCTATATTCCTTTACTGCAGTGAGGCACTAACTTATGACTCTAGAGAATTGAGTTTGAATCTTTGCTCTGCCATAGAAACATACTAAGTGACTGAGAAAGTCACACTCTCTTGGTCCCAAAAAGGGATAAAGGCAAAACCACTCTGAGCAAATCTTGCTGAGAAAATCCCATGATAGGGTCCTCTTAAGATTGCCATAATTCAGAAAAGTTTAGAAGATATACAACAACAACAAAGCTACAGTGCATCAGCATATCAATGAATAATAGAATAATAGAGTTGGAAGAGACTGCATGGGCCATCTGGTCCATGTGGTCTCTTCCAACTCTATTATTCTATTATTCATTGATATGCTGATACAGGAAAAGCACAAAGTATGCCTGACAGATGGCCATCCTCTGTTTAAAAGCTGCCAAAGATGAAGCTTCCACCACACTCTGAGGCAGAGAGTTCCATTGCTGAACAGCTTTTGTACACAAACACCTAAGGTTAGCAAAAACACCAGGGTAGTCGGACTATATAAAATGTAAATATTATATATTATACAAAAAAACATTATGCGTATAAATAGCATATAGCCAACTATAAGAGTAACCAAGTAGCACACAATATACAATACCCAACCCTGAGATTATCATCCATCAAAGCAGTCTTGTCCATAAACAAAGACCATGACTCTCCTATGCAGAGTATGTGAGTCCCGGTTTCTGGGTGGATGATCCGATGTGGGTCCAAAGGGGGGAAGGTGCAAAAAGGTACTCAAAGGGAAACTCAGTGACTACAGTGAGGTTATGTTAATGTTGTGAAGAACTATGATGATAATTATTATTGAAGCCTTGATAAAGCGACCCGCAAAAGCGACCCGTGAAACAGACCATCGTGGCCAATGGAACTCTTGCACAGATCACGCCGTCGGCTTCTTTCCTTCCTGGATATTTACAGTTTGGATATTTACTTTTTTGACATTCCTTGCTATTGATATTTACATTGAATTACGGAATTCGGACTGAGTTTCCCTTCGCGTACCTTTTTGCGCCTTCCCCCCTTTGAACCCACATCAGATTATCCACCCTTCGCCCTGAGTCCCTCCAGGGAGATACAGTGGAATATAAATAAAGGTTTTTAAAAATTATTATTATTATTCCTTTCACATATTTATACATGGCGCTATCATGTCTCCTCTCAACCTTCTCTACTCTCATGAATGGAAATGGAATATTGGTGGACAGCCAAATGATTTAAAAATAGGCTTAAAGCTAACCTTAAAATTGTGGCAGAGACAACAAGAACTGGAAAGCCCTGTCTCTCGAGCGTTCTAACTGGCCGTTACCAACAATGCTGTGGAATTTGAAGAGGCATGAATGAAAGGCAAAAGGGAAACATGCCAAAAGGTTTGCTAGGGTAGATCCTCTCTCACTCAGACTCAGCCCCCCACCCCCACCCCACCCCACCCCCCACGCCTGAATCAAAATCCTGGGTACGGGCCTGACAGGTAGTGATGCCTACATGCTTGCTCATTGGAGCTTGAAAAAATTACCTTTTCGGAATGCAGCTCTGGTAGGGGAATTCTGGGGACTGTTGTCTAAAAGGGAACTTTGCCAAGTTCTGCCTGATTTCTCAAAATATGACAATTTCCAAAGAGCTAATACGGTCCAATATTTTTTGTGACTGATGCTAGAATGCTATTTGATCATTACAGAGGACATGTCACTAAAGAGTCACAATGTTGGGCTATGCTTCTTACTGAAATGGAAATGGTTATGTTGTAGGTGACATCAACAACATTGCTGCCAACCCATTTTGGAAGTCAATATGTCAATTCCTGCTGCTCTACCGGCCACCTTCCTCAGTAATCACCACTAAACTACACAGATTTGAAACTAGCATAGAATTTTTAAAAACCCTACATTTGGAAGAGTTTCTATATTTTGCTGAACTGGACAATAAAGGAAGAGGCTGAATGCCCCAAATTTCCCAGCACATAAAAGGCTGCTTTCATAGAGTGCATGAAAGCCGTTTTAAAAACATATTCCAGCAGGGGGAAAGGAAACACTTTTCTATAACACCAAAAGGCAAAGTGTTGATCTAGTTACAGATTTTCTTCCCATAACCTCTGTAAGCAAAAAGGACAACTGGATTATGAGCTAAAGAAATTGCACAAATAATATGTGCTTTGCACTTTCATTTTTCTAAGTCTTATCGGCTTCGGCAAGAACATCTGGGAGAGAGACAGTAAAGGCTGCATAAGCTCTAGAAAAGGGATTTGGAGCTGCCTATTTTAGCTTTAATTGATCTTGGAGGATGCACAAGAACACATCCTTCTTTACCGAAGGGTCAGTTCACTCATGCCGGTTTATCGTGAATGCAATATGAAGTAATTAAGGGCCATGAGTTAAAAGAGGACGAGCAACCTGAACACACAATCGGAGGTCACATATTCCCCTTCAGCATAATATTGCTTAATGGATGCTCTTCAGGTAGCCAGAAATGTCTAAATTTCACCATCACCACATTTAGGTGGTGTACATCAGAGGTGAGTAACAACAGACCTCCATATATTTTTAGAACGCAGTTTCTATGAATCCTCAGAGCCATCCAAACTGACTACAAAGAGGCATCCTTACATGAAAAACTGACCAAAAGAAGTGATGTGCAATCAAAACTTCTGTGTATGTGCCTTCCACTCACCTGTAATTTCATTGGGCTTTGTTAAGGCACATCTTGCAAGCCCTGGAACCAGTTCCGAGGCTGTATGATGTTTACACACACCACAGTGGCTAGACTTGAATCAGTTCAAGGATCCATAGGATCCAGCTTGACAGCATTGGGGGGATGTGGTTTTATTTTAGGACATTATATGACACCCCCATTTCTAAACACTTCAGAAACAGTAAGGAAATCACTGCCACCAGAATGCACAGGTATGATTAGAGGAGTGCTTCAAGTGCTTCAAGTGTCCACAGAAGGTGGCTTAAACTCACAACTTTGTCGTGGGTTTCAGTCCTCACACCCACCCAAAAACAACAGGATTTCCCTGTTGGTTTCCCCATGTCCTCCTGGTAATTTTTGGGAGGGCATAGGACCACTAAACCCACCCCATCCCCAGCCCTTGATGCATAGATATGATGCTCCAGAAGGCCTGAGGTGGAGGGCCAGGAGTGATTTGCCTCTGCCTGCTTCCTGGCACATCAGAAGGCATCCTACAAAAAATGTGAAATTCCCTTCTATCTGATAGTGAAATTACAAAAATAATGAGCTAGCTAACAATTGGATGCCCATTCACGAAACCCAAGCTATGACTTAAGTCACTTCATTTAACTGGTGGGGCAATGAGGAACGGGTCGTGTCCAAGGTCTCTAAGGCCCCATCAACACTGCCATATAATCTAGTTCCCAGAAGCAAATTCACTGCATTGAACTGGAGTATATGACAGTGTGGACTCATATAATCCAGTTCAGTGCAGTTCAAATTGCATTATATGACAATGTCACTGGGACCTAAGGCTACCTGCATCCACACTGTAGAATTAATGCAGTTTGACCCCACATTGATGCCACTTTAACAGCTATGCCTCCATCCCATGTTTTATGAGAATTTGTAGTTTGACCAGGGAGATAGAATTCTCTAGTGCACTTTCCTAAGAACTCTAGAAACTGCAAATCCCAGAACTTTATAGAATGGATCCATGGCAATAAAAGTGGTATCAAAACACTATAATTTGCAGTGCTGTGTAATATGACAGTACGCTGGTCTAGAGCTCTATGTATACTGTTTGGATTGGGGAAGTTACTTGTTTAGAGTAGAGCTACCAGAATCCTCTAGGAGTCTAGTTGGTAATGAGGAAAGTTACGTTCCCAAGCCCTGCTATTATGAAAGGCAAAGGAGATAATACTATAGATGAGAAAATGTGAATGAGAAGGAGTGGATTTGTTGGCCACTTTTTCTACTGCCCTCTGCCTAATCCTTTCTTTGGGTCCAAAAGTGTGCATCTCCACTATTCATCAGTTTAAATGCCAGGAATGCAAATTACTGCAAAGTAAAGAGAATCACATTTATGTAAGTGCACATAATATGGACTATAATCAATAGCTTGGAATAAGACTAAAATGCAAACTTTTCTGCTTCTTTTTCAGCCATTACTGTTGGGGCGGCATTTTAATTATAGGAAGTTTAGCCAGACATTTATAAAATCATTTAAATGCACCTTTTCACCCTTTGTTCTCGAATTTGGCAGTGAAAAATTATTCTGGCCTCCCGTCTATTGAAGTAGTTTTGCTTTGTTAAAATGGAAATATAATTAAAAGAGATATTTAGAATGCTTTGTAATTGTATTTAAGCCATTTAATAATGCAGTCACGTCTAAGACGGTTTGTGAATTTAGGAATGTCTAGCAATACAAAATAAGATACTGTATTATATAGGATTTGAGCATTGGACTAGTACTATGAAAACCAGGGCTTAGCCATGAAAACCCATGGGATGACCATGGGCAAGTCACATATTCTCAGCCTTGGATGAAGGCTAAGATAAACCCATCTTTGAACAAATTTTGCCAAGAAAATATTGGGGTTTGGGGGGGGGGGGTCATGTCAGGATTTGAGAAACTGCAAGTCGCTTCTGGTGTGAGAGAATTGGCCGTCTGCAAGGACATTGCCAAAGGAATGCCTGGATGGTTTTTAAAAAAAATGTTTTACCATCCTTGTGGGAGGTTTCTCTCATGCTGGAGCTGACAGAGGGAGTTCATCCACACTCTCCCCGTATTCGAACCTGTGACCTATCGGTCTACAATCCTGCCGGCACAAGGGTTCAACCCACTGCGGCACTGGGGGCTCCAAGAAAATATTGTGATAGGTTTGCTTTAGGGTTGCTGTAAGTTGGAAATGACTTGAAGGCACACAGCAACGAACAAAAAGGAAAAGTACTGGTATCTGAATCCAGACTTGTCTGGGAAGTCAAGAGCTCATACAAAGGGTGCTTCTACACTGTAGAACAAAGTTTCTTTACCTGGGTTTTGGGACCCCTTGGTGGGTAGCGAGAGAGTTTCAGAGGGGTCGCCAAAGACCATCAGAAAACATATATTTCTGATGATCTTAAGAACCCCTTTCACAGTAAAGGCTAAATATCTCTCCACCTGTCCTTCTCTTCCTTTTTGGAAACAGATGGTGAATTCTCCCACCAAAACCCTCCTCCGCTGTGATTAGCCTGTGTGGGAAGTTTGGCCCAAGTCTATCATTGGTGGGGTTTAGAATTCTCTGTGATTGTAGGTGAACTATAAAGCCCAGCAACTCCCAAATGTCAAAGTCTATGTTCCCCAAACTCCACCAGTGTTCATATTTGGGCTTATTGAGTATTTGTTCCAAATTTGATCCAGAGCTATCATTGAGTTCACAGTGCTCTCTGGATGTAGGTGGACTACAACTCCCAAACTCAAGGTAAATGCCCACCAAACCCTTCCAGCATTTTCTGTTGGTCATGGGAATTCTGTGTGCCGGGTTTGCTTGAATTCCATCATTGGTGGAGTTCAGAATGCTCTTTGATTGTAGGTGAACTATAAATCCCAGCAACTAGAACTCCCAAATGACAAAATCAATCCCCCCTCCAACCCCACAAGTATTGTGAATGAAAATGCATCCTGCATATCAGATATTTACATTGTGATTCATAACAGTAGCAACATTACAGTTATGAAAGTAGCAACAAAAATAATTTTATGGTTGGGGGTCACCACAACATGAGGAACTGCATTAAGAGGTTGTGGCACTAGGAAGCTTGAGAAACACCGCTGTAAAATGAAAGCAGTTTGACACCACTTTAACTGCCATGGCTTAATTCTACGGAATCGTAGCAGCTGTAGTTTTAAAAGCCCTGTAACCTTCTCTGCCAAAGAGTGCTGGTACCTCACCATACAACAACTCCCTGGATAGAACCATAGCAATTAAAGTGGCACTATACAACATTAAATCTACAGTGTAGATGCACCCAAATTTCCACAAACACACACAAAAGTAACTGAAATAAAAAAAATGCTATTCATACTTTACACTTCTGGACATACTTTTAAGACTGGTGATATATTTTCCAGGCCGAATGTCATTCTTTACTATGGCCTAAAGAAATGGAAGGCTTAAGTTTTCTGTTGTTTTTATGCAGAGTGTGCATTTCCTTCAGCATCTGGAAGTGGAAAAATAAAACCGGAGCAGCTGTCCATAAGGATAGGAAGAGCTTCTCTTCTTTGTCCTTTTTTCTGCTTCTCTTCCCAGTCCTTCCCCTCCTACTCTCCAGAAATATAAATTACATGCAATTTGGAGTATTATCATTTTAATAAGAGCTTGTAGGAGGAGACACCTCATTTGTGCTAGGAGAATGGGAAAATGGAGAAAAGCTCATCCAAATCTGCCTTCCCTACAGACATCGGTCCTCTTTTTCCCCCAGATGTGGTGGCAGCTGTCCCAGTCCATTTAGAGACAAGCAATATCCTTGTATTTGAGAGGATGAAATACACCACCATGTAATAATGCAATTAGATTATGAGTTAAGGAGAGAGCAACATTTGCAGAGAGAATAGTCTCTTTTCTGAGCTTGGAAAATTTACTTTTGGGAACACAACTCCTAGAAGTCACTATCCTTATTGTAATCCAGAAAGAGAGCTTTTAAAAGCCTGGTGATATACAACCATGAGTAAGCCTTATATAAATAGAGTAATACTAATTTTACTTTAAGGGATAGAAAGGGAAAAAACACCAGATATTGAACCTCTGAATGCAGTCAAAAGCCACAATTATGCAGAGAAATCAAAGGAAGACATGCGCTCATATAGTGATAAGAAAATGTCCTGAAAATTGAAGAATTCCTGCCAAAACACCTCTGAAGTAGTCACAAACAGTAACTTTGAAAAATAATTTAAAAAACACTCTGGATTATTCCAATAAAATAATGTAATTACTATTTCTTACACAACTTTTGAAAAATACCATCTTTCAAAAGGTTACTGTATTGGGGCTGTTCCGGGGCAAAGATGGCGGCAGGACGGGTGTCTTGAGAGCTCCTCAAGACATCAACCGAAATCACCGATCGGAGGGCGAATCGCGCCCCCACCTCAGGCTGAGCCGATCAGCCAAGAGGCAGCGAAGCCAGGGGACCCCATCGCTGGCTCTATAAGTCGCCCCCTCCTCAAGAGGGGGAGACGGAGAGAGCCCGGTGGCCTCCCAGCCTGGTGAGCAGATTGGTGTGAGGGAAGCAGGCTCACGCCTGCACTCACTGCCAGCCCGGCCCAAACCAACAACGCAAAGTGAGTAACGGGAGACCTGGGACAGGGGGACAGAAGATAAGCCAAACAACGGGCGAGAACCCCCCCTCCCAAGAAGCCCCAAATTTAGAGGCCCAACCACACAAAAACAGACAGGGAGAAGCCACGAGAAGGGCAGCGAACGCGACCCCCCCCCTCCCCTTCCCACCGGCATCACAATTAAGGACGATAAGAGTCGACGGGGGGAAAAATAATAGTAACATCACCAGGCATCAAAATGGCGGACCAAACAACAACCTAGGAGGAACGGGAGGAAGCCTCTTTGAAGAAGAAGACCTCCATGTTTAGGCGGAAATCCCAATCAGCCACCGGGAAGGCGGGAGAAGCCAGGAAGTGAAGGCAACAAGACATCCGGACTCTATTGGGGAGCGGACACCAAGGGGAGAAAGAGGCAGGAAGTAAAGCGGGCGGGAGCCCGCGATCACTGACTGCCCAGTCCATTCCACCAACACCGGAGAAAGAGGGGGTAAGGAAGCCTATCGTCCCGGGAAAAGGAGACCCGCTGACCAAGGGAAAAGGGAAGCAAAGGACAGGAGGGAAAAAAGCCTTGCGGGGGACGACCAGAACGGGGAGGACCGGAGCGGAGAGGCACCCGGGGGGGAAAAAGCCACAAAATAAAAGGAGAAGAGAGGAAGAAAGGGACAGGAGTAAAGAACAAACAAAAACGAAGGAGGGGGAAAAGAAAGAGCCCCGAACAGGGGCACCTGGAAAGAAGTGATCAGCCTGGGCAAAAGGGGAGGGCTGATTGGTGCAAAGGGCAGTAAGGGAAAGAGCAGCAATCAGTTGGCAGGGGATTTGACAGAGCAGTGCACCCATCCTGCTCTCCTGCCAAGTTTCATCTAGCCAAGCAGCCCATTCGCTAAATAATACTGCCAGTTCTGAGTAGGAGTCCAGACACAGGACAAACAACTATGTCTCTGAAGGATATTCTGAGAGAGTTGCAGAGGCTGGGACAAAAGCAGGACCTGATCCTAGAAAAGGTGGAAATAATGCTAGAGGGGCACAAGAATGCGGTTCAAGAGCAACCTCACTGGGGGAGAGATGAACAAACTGAAGAAGGGACCGCTATGCTGACGAATGAGTATGAAGAAGGAAAGGGAAAAGATAATGGCAAGGAAAAGGAATCAGCAATGCAAGGCGAATTGAAGGAGAGAGAAGAGAAAAATATAGACCAAAAGCAAAAGCAAGAAGTATGGGAACAGCTGGAGTCCATTCAGAGAGCTAAAAATGCTGGGGCTGTGCCACAGAATGCGGTCAGCTTGTCCACCAAGACTAGGATGTACATTGCCCTCCAGCAGAACCCCTCTCAGCTCCCAAAGAGGAATAAAACCAACGGAACTGGAAAGCACTTCAACAAAAAGAAAAGCCAAGGGAACAAAGAGAGCCGAAGAGGGAAAGATAAACTACAGAAAATATGCCCTCTCCATGCAGTGATGACTACAAACTATGGCCTCTGGAAACATGATCCCCAGAGGCGGATGAAGGAGAAGCAGAATCCCCTAAAGAAAATGGTTAGATATGACCTCAGGGAAAAAGGAACAAACAGAACTAACTACCTAACCGACAAATACTAGCTAATGGTCATGGGCACTCTAATCACCTAATTGAAGGGTTAAAAAAAAACTGAGGAGAGATAATAGAAATAATAGTAAAAATATAATAGTTTCAAGGGACATAAGAAGACCTGACATGGACATACAACTAAAGAAGACGAACAGAAAGAAAGAAGTGACACTTTAAAGAATAAAAAGAACTGTATTAGATATGTCAGAATGAAACCAGGGCTCCTGGAAGATGGAACTCAGCAAGAATCCCCCTTCTTTTCCTTTTCTTTCTATCCTATCTCACTACCCTTGCCCGGTGGTTTTCCCCGCAGGATCCCGGTTCAATCCGTTACCCCCAACACCTCCTATTCCCACCCCTTCCCTTCCCTAACCCTCCTCCCTTCCCCGACCCTTAACCTTTCCTAGCCCGAAAACCCTTTTCTATCTTTTATTCAGATGTAACCAAAACTTTCAATAAAAATTATTAAAAAAAAAAAAAGTTACTGTATTGTTATGTGTGGCTTGATATTATTAAAAGAAAAGAGACCCTGATAGCACAATGGGCTAAACCCTTGTGCCAGCAGGACTGAACCAGATCACAGGTTCGAATCCAGGGAGAGTGCGGGTGAGCTCCCTCTGCCAGCTCCAGCTCCCCATGCAGGGACATGAGAGAAGCCTCCCACAAGGATGGTAAAACATCTGGGTGTCCCCTGGGCAACAGTCTCACAGACGGCCAATTCTCTCACACCAGAAGCGACTTGTAATTTCTCAAGTTGCTCCTGACATGAAAAAAAATTAAAAGCTTTTGCAAGAAATATCAGCATATATGTGCTATCTGTAAGTATTCTAAAGGCATCATCTTGGAAGATAAGCAGGATCATATCTGATTAGTACTTGGATAGGGGACTGCCAATTAGTACCAAGTGGTGAAAGTTATATTTCAGATAGAGGAATTGGTAAAACCATTCCAAATTCATTGTCATATAGGCAAATCCATTTAATGCAGTTTGAAGGCAGATTAAGAGTGTGCCTTTTATTCAGGTAGGCTTTTAAAGAAAAATGTTTTTTAAATCAAGTCAGGGGGCTGCTATGGTTTTCAGTTTGTGTGTGTGTGTGTGTGCGTTGGATTTTAACTGCATTTTTAATACCAATGACATTCAATTTTAATGTTTACATATTTGTATGGAAATGCTTGTAATGCAAGATGCTTTGACCCTCCTGGTGGAGAGAAAAAGTGGGGTAATAATAATAATAATTATTATTATTATTCAGCAGAAGATACATCTTTAAAGGGAGGGTGAATTTGTCCACCTGAGATTTCAACGATACTTGGGGTGCCACTCTAAAAATAATACTTGCATTAAGACTGGATAAGTTACAGGAAAAGCTAGATCCATTACTATTCATATCTTTAACAAAACATACTACAATAGCACAGACTGCAACATTCACCATATTTTTTTTGCATACTGAGAGGAAGCTGCTGGGGCTATTCTCCAAATGCAAAAACTCTTCCAGATTGTCTTTTCCAAAATGCCACACTTATACAATGAAACAAGAAATTGAAATTTACTTTTCATGAAATTAGCCTGTTGGGCAGGAACATCTTGCCACCTTTGGTTGCCAGAAACTGACTTAGCTGCCTTTTCCAAGACTCTGAGGATCTTAACCTGTTGGTTTTACTTTGCTTTACTTCAAACCCTGTATTCCAAGTTAAAACGAGAAACAAATGCCAATTCCATTAAGCAGAATGCAAGAGGAACACAAAGCTTTAATGCCTGCTTCTGTATGCCTTCAAGTCATTTCTGATTTATGAGAACCCTGGGGCAAACTATCACTAGGTTTCCTTGGCAAGATTTGTTCAGGAGGGTTTATTCCTTTCCTTCTTCTGAATCGGTGAATAATCAAATCCTCAAAAGTCAAACTAGCAAATGTGGAGAGCCAATTGCATTCTTTGCATTGTGTTTCAACAGATGTTTGTAATTTGTTTTCAATTCTTATAATTTATGGATGTAGGTATTTCTAATTGTGATTTTAGCAGTGTGTTTTTATGCAGATTGTTATCTATCTTGAGTGCGTAGGATGAGCATAGTGTGAAAATCAGATTCATAAAAAAACATGAAGAGGAAAGCTGCTCAGCACACATTGTTCTGTCCTCCAAAATTTTGCCACTATTCTTTTATTTGTTTGTTTGTTTGTTTGTTTGTTAGATTTATTGGCCGCCACTCCCAGCCGGCTTGGGGCAGCTTATTCTGTCCCTCAGTGTCTGCTATTTTAAGCTGTCTAATGGTAAGCCTGGAACTGTAAATCCCACATTGCAATAAATGTATTGTCTGTCAAAATATTAATAATAATAATAATAATTCTTTATTTATATCCCAGCCCATCTCCCCATGGGGACTCAGGGTGGCTCACAAATGCAGCAGTGCAAAAAACATATTTATTTATTTATTTATTTATTTACGGCATTTATATGCCACCCTTCTCACCCCGAAGGGGACTCAGAGCAGCTTACAAGTCATAGCTACATAAAAACATGCTATATTATTAGCATAATACTAATACATCATTCATAATATTCATATTATATATTATATTGTATATAATAAATAAAGTGGAATTAAACAAAAATCAACAAAAAATAAACAACCAAGGAAAATACACTGAATATCTGGTATTACTTGAACTATCTTACAATCAGTTCCAGAGGAAAACCCGGAATCCTCTGTTTTAATATAAGAGGTGAAGCCTCCCAGGGTCAGTCCATTCATAATGATCCTCA
This sequence comes from Anolis apletophallus, assembly GCA_030556195.1. Lineage (NCBI taxonomy): Eukaryota > Metazoa > Chordata > Lepidosauria > Squamata > Anolidae > Anolis > Anolis apletophallus. Next base: position 36,032,788 of record JARBWK010000008.1, on the reverse strand, counting down.
CTAAATCATAAAGATGAAAGGTTTCATTCCGGCTAACTCCTGGCATAGTGATGGGATTGAACAGGCCCAAAGTCAGTCATGAAAATTAATTACTGAAGCTCAAACATCTGGTTCCAGGTTGCTTTGAAACTCTGTCTTCAGGAAGAGCACAGCCACTGACACAGAGAAGAAGTGTGACAAAATAACATAAATATTGCCTATTAGAAAGATCCCAGAGGAATTTAACAATTCAGATCTGACCAATAAAGTTGGGTAGAAGATTGGTGGAGACCTAATTTCTTCTGACCATCTCATTAATGAGCAACCTCCACTGACATAAACCAGAAGTTCCCAAACTAAAGCTCATAGGCAGGTCATTTACTTGACCCACATCCTAAACTTAGCAATCCTAATTAACTAGACTATCTCATGAGCCAAAAGCAGACCCACACTTCCCATTGAAATACTGGTAAGTTTATATTGGTTGAAATTGTTTTTCATCTTAAATATTGCATTGCTCTTTCATGTTTCTTTGCACTACAAGTAAGATATGCAACGTCCTTGCAAACAGCCAATTCTCTCACACCAAAAGCGACTTGCAGTTTCTCTAGTCGCTCCTGACATAATAAATAATAATAATAATAACACTTTATTTATATTCTGCCCTTCTCACCCCGAAGGGGACTCAGGGTGGATCACAAGTACACATACAAGGCAAACATTCAATGCCGTTTTGTATAGACATACACAGTACACAGGGAGAACAGAAGGAGGTTTTTGTGTTGTGCCACAGGGGGTGCTGTTGCTCCATCCCCTATGACGAAGAGCTGTCAGTACTTCCTTCCACATTCCAGCATTTTTCAGATCTTCTTTTTTCTTTATTTCATTGTAAAAAAAACATGAAAAAAATAATGTGTAGTTTGCATAGGAATTGGTTCATTTTCTTTTTCACACCATAGTCCAGCTTCCCAACAGTCTGAGGAACCATGAACCGGCCCTCCACATAAAAAGTTTGAGGACCCCTGACATAAACCATGATTGACTCCAGAAGGAACCGCACCTAAGCTCTAACTGCAATAATAATGCAAACTTATCTCTAGTTCCTGTTTGGTTCAACTCTTACAAATTCAGAATTCGCAAGAATGGCACAATATATTACTAACCCATTTCCTATCATATGATTTTCAGTATTTTAAAAAATGACATATGCTAATTAGCTTCTTCAAAGTTTATCATGTGCTTGTGATTCTATACCCTAAGATGAGAACTTCCAACATTATGTAAGACATTAGGCAGCACGGTCTATCTTTTCTCATAAAATAACAATTAAGTGTGTGTCACTGCGTTGAAGATGTGACATGAGGACTCTGAACATTTAAAAGGGCTGCATTCCTCTCTTTTGTGACTCCCAATTCCCAGCATTGAGGCAATGTTTCACTTTGAAGCACCAGTAAAAGGCCTGGTCAGATCATCATATTTGTTACAGTAATTGCCAATTGACTTTTCCTGCGGTAGATCATCCGCTAGAAGACACCAAACTCTGTTTCTCCTAGAGTAACTTTTTCCTGTAATTGCACTACTATCATCTAATTTTTGTAAGTGTTGTACAACTCAGCATAATTGCCAGGTTTCTTAACAGCATGGTTATTTACCAGGCAATTAAGGATTAGCATTACATTGGCTGAAGGGCACTTCAGTTAAATTGCCTTCTTCTAACCAGCCATTGATAATTTATTCCTTCACTGGAGACCAGTTCTGGAGATTATTGTTCCCCTTCTCCTCCCTTTAAGCCCAGCATTCTTTTTTCCTCTAGAAAAGCATGATTCCTCTCATATTCCAGGAGCAAACCTATATCATCAGAAGCTTCCTTATACTCATGCCTTTTGGAGTCTGTTCATACAACACTCTTAAAGGTGTAGCTGATCACTTCTTTTCTAATTACATTTTTTTCAGCTAAATGGGTCAGTCAGCTGAAGATGAGCGGTTTGGGGGTTCAGAACCTGATGGTTCAGTAGGTGAGCATATAGAGGAGGTTTTAGACAAAATGGTTCTGTAGCTGAGGGAACGAATGGGGTTTTGGAGCAAGATGCTGCTGCTGAGTGGACCTGTTTTGGAATCCAACCGCCAGAGAAAGGAGGATAACATTAGCTCATCCGATGAAGCAGCTGGTTTAGACAGAGATACCAGGCTGATTCTCAGGGGGCAGGGATTAAGGTGCAGGAAAATCCCTGAGAAAGAGAGGCAGAAGCAGGCTTCTCAAGGTCAAAGGAATGTGTTCATGTTTTGCAGTCCTTAAATTAGTGAGAGACCTGTTAGGATTTTAGATCAAGCAACGTCGCTACTGGACTGAGGAATCCCTGTCTCATTCCTAGTTCGTGCTTTAGTTTAGTTCAAGACCCAAGATTCATGCTCCAGTTTTGCTCCTTGTTTTATGAACATAAGAACATAAGAAGAGCCATGCTGAATCGGGCCTCAGCCCATCTAGTCCAGCATTCTGTGTCACACAGTGGCCCACCAGTTGTACACAGGGATCTCTAGCAGAAAGGAGGGCAAAACCCTCACCTGCTCCCCGACCCCCACAACCAGTACCCGGGAAAATCCTGCCTGCCTCCATCAACACAGAGGTGGCACTTGGATGTCCATTTCAGTAACTACTGATTCCCTTGGTATCCATGAATCTGTCTAATCCTGCCTTGAAGCTGTCCAGGCTGACAGCTGTCACAACCTCTTCTGGAAGTGAGTTCCATAACCCAATGACCCTCTGGGTGAAGAAATATTTCCCTTTATTAGTCCTAACTTTCCTGCCTTGGAGCTTCAGGGAGTGCCCCCTAGTCCTAGTGTTGTGTGACAGAGAAAATATTTTTTCTTTATTCACCTTTTCTATCCCATGCATGATTTTATACACTTCGATCAAGTCACCTCTTAAACGCCGTCTTTCAAGGCTGAAAAGACTAAGGCGTTGCAACCTGATTTCATAAGGGAGCTGCTCCATCCCTTGGATCATTTTTGTTGCCCTTCTTTGTACCTTTTCCGGTTCCGTTATATCCTTCTTGAGGTGCGGTGACCAGAATTGTACACAGTACTCCAGATGTGGCCTCACCATAGATTTGTAGAGAGGCAATACAACATTTGCCGACCTATTTTCGATTCCCTTCCTGATCATGCCAAGCATAGAATTTGCTTTTTTCACTGCTGCAGCGCACTGGGTTGACATCTTCATTGAGCTGTCCACCAAAACCCCAAGATCCCTTTCCTGGTCTGTCTCAGAAAGCTTTGATCCCATCAGTTGATAAGTGTATTTGGGGTTTTTTGCCCCGATGTGCATGACTTTACACTTGTTTAGGTTAAAATGCATTTGCCACTTTGTTGCCCATTCACTCAATTTCGAGAGATCTTTCTGGAGCTCTTTACAGTCAGTTTCATTTTTAACTACCCTGAACAGTTTAGTGTCATCTGCAAACTTTGCTACCTCACAATTTACTTCTACATCCAGATCATTTATGAATAAATTAAAAAGTAACGGTCCTAAAACTGAACAGCTGGGGTACGCCACTTCTCACCTCTTTCCATCCAGAGAAGTGGCCATTTATTACCACCCTTTGTTTCCTACAGTTTAGCCAGGTTCCAATCCAGGACAAGACCTGTCCCCTGATTCCATGGCTGAAGAGCTTATGGATTTACCTTTGAATTCATGCCCATGTTTTGCTCCTTGTTTCCTGAATTCATGTTCATGTTTTCATCATTGTTTCCTGAATTTACCTATTGCCTTTGGGACTTGCTTCCTTTATTAGCTCTTGGATTTTTATCCTTCTATTTGCTTAAGGTGCCTTTGGCCCTTTTTATATGTGTGGTTTTTTAAAATCAATAAACTGTTTATTACCATGTTTGGTTTCTTGGTGAGTGCTGTCAGCAAGCTAAACTCCTGCTGAGATACAACATAAACTGTGGCTGTCAGAATGAAGCAGATATCAGTAGCTGAATACAAAAATTGGTCAGGACTTGTCCAGACATCCTGGAGAATGTTCTTATCCGATGGCACCTTCTTCCTCCTCCTCCTCTTCCCCCTCCTCCTCTTCCTCCTCTCCCCAGCCAACTCCTGGTTCAATTTCCAATGTGCCCAGACATTACAGTCCAAAATAGGGAGAAAAAAGACAACCTAAGCATTTTTGTGAGCGACTCAGGATGGCTAGACAACATGGGACCGAGCTTGACGCAGTAGTTGCATTCCTAATTGCTTTTTGCATTATTCATAGAGCATTTTCAATGACTAGATGAAATATTTAGCTGCCCTCTATTTATTGAAGTTGAAAACCTGAAGCTGCTTATGTTCGTGGAATTTTATTGAAAATTTCCTGGAATGTAAATACTTTCATTTTCTACTCCACTTTTCCTTGATGCTACAAAGACAGCACAATTTGAAACATAAAGAAGTACACACAAAAAATTGGCCTTGGCAGGATGGACACCAGAGTTAGAGGTTTTCGTTTATATCTGTTCAAAATGCACAATTAGGCTACATTTCTGCCCTGTTCTATGTGAGAAGTTCAACAAAAAAACAATCAAAACTGTAGGAACAAATCAGGCACAATATAAATCCATTATTTAAAAATCAGATGGTATATTCATCCCTAGAGAAACTTCTTTAAGGATTTGGCTGGCTGGTATGTTCAAATCAATAAGTGAAATTCAGTCTCTATCCAGCCCTAAGATCTCTTGAGCTTCACAGCAACTCATTCCTTCTTTTGTCAGATGTTTTTCCCCACTGCACCCTCTACCAGGGGTGTTGTATATAGGAATAGAATTATGGAGTTGGAAGAAAACATCCGGGATATACAACAATACACAATCGAAACACTCTCAACAGATGGCCATTCAGCCTCTGTTTTAATTAAAACCTCCATAAAAGGAGATTCCACCACACTCCAAGGCAGCATATCCCATTGTCAAGGCACTCTTATCACCAGAAAATTCTTCTATAGGCTTAGGTAGAATCTTTTTCCTATAATTTGGATCCATTCTGTGTGCTAGTGTACAAAAATGAAGCTTGCTGTATCTTCAATACGATATTCTTACAAATATTTAAACATGACTATCCTGTCACCTCTTAACCTTCTCTTCTTCAGGCTTCCTAAGTTCACTCCTCATAGAAACATGATTTCCAGACCTTTCATCATTTTGGTCGCCCTCATAGAATCATAGAGTTGGAAGAGACCTCGTGGGCCATCCAGTCCAACCCCCTGCCAAGACGCAGGAAAATCGCATGTCCTCCTCTGAACATGTTCCAGCTCATCAATAACCTTCTTGAATTGTGGTACCCAGAACTGGACACGGTATTCCAAGTTAAGTGAAAAAAGATGTTTTGCATTGGATTTTCCTGGTTCGCCAATACACGTTTATGAAATTGCCATAACCAGCTGGTAGACTCACTATAAAGTACATGTCTCCAATCCTCCCATTACTTTAAGTCACATGGCCATGACTCATTTGCTTTTTTACTCTCTTGTTATGCATGTTACTGCAGCCCCCATCTACACTAACAATTTAATGTAGTTCGAAGCTGGCTTCAAACTGTGGCATCCAGACAAACTCCCACAAAAGTGTGAAAGAAAGCCCGTAATGCGCATCAGTGCTCTCTAATCTCCATCTGGACCTCAAACTGGTTCCAGGATTTCCTGTGTAATCATCTGCATAATGATACCACTTTCTTTGAAACTGCATTAAATGGTCATTATAGATGGGGCCCCAGACACATGCCCAGCAACCCTAATATTCTGGGAAAGTGTGAGATAAAAGGCATATTCCAGTCCATCTTATCTGTCCGAACATATCCCTTATGAACCATCTAGGACCTTAAGATCTTCTGGGGAAGCCCTGCTCTCGGTCCCGCCTCCCTCGTAGATGCGTTTGATGGGAACGAGAGACAGGGCCTTCTCAGTGCTGGCCCCTCAGTGCTGGCTGTGGAACGCCCTTCCCAGAGATATAAGATTGGAACCCTCCCTTTTGACATTCCTCAAAAAAGGTTAAAACCTGGCTCTTCAAGCAAGCTTTCACTAATGCAGCATAATCAGGCAAATACGAAATTATGGAATGGCTGAGGATGCAATTGTATAATTATTTTAGTAAGGAGACACCAAGGATTATGTTTTTATAGGTTGTACGGTTTTTATATCATATGCTAAATATTTTGTTTTTATAATTGTTTATAATTGTATTTTATAACTGTGAAAGCATTGAATTGCTGCTGACTGTGAACCACCTTGAGTCGCCTTCGGGCTGAGAAAGGCGGTATACAAATATGGTAAATAAAAAAATAAAAAAATTGTCACAAAGTCACAAGAATAGTATTGCAAGCGAATCAGAAAGAGCATCATGTGCCCAGTGGCTCCAAAGTAAATCAGACTTTTCATCAATGTAAACAAGTCCTTTCTTCCTATTTCTTCTGCATAGCACCAGACAGACTCTCTTGCCTCTAAAGTTTATTTGTAATATTAAACTCAGCCAAGTACACAAATTCCCTTCCCTTGCAGAAGCTGTCGAGTGCACATTCTGTTGCATCTCATTGTTTAATCTCTCGGAGCTCATGGTAACATTTGGGGGCTGTTGAATCGGCTTAGCCAATTGGTGTCAGACAGACTTTGCAGACTTTTGACACTTTGGAGCCACAGTGGGTTTGTCAAAGGCAGGTTGCTTAAATAAGCCAACTCCTACCATGCTTTGGCAGCAAAAATAGCAGCTTACACTACGAAAACTAAAACAGCATATTTCCTTGGTAACAGGGTAAAGATAAATGATTCTGATGCCAGCTGGGAGAGCCATACCGGCTGCAAGTTCCCTCAACAGGTGGTATGTTGGACGTATCTGCAAAAATGTCTGCTTCTCAACTCTTGGTGCTGGAAGAATGTTTCAAGAGCATTTATTCATACATTCATTCATTCATGCACTCATTCGCTCAACGTATAGCCTGCTTTCCCCTCTAAAACAAGGGTAAGTCACCAATAATACAATCCCAATAGATATTGCAATACTACCATTGACCTAGGGTCTAGCTGGTAATGGGCCGAATTTGGATGGGGCTGTAAAATCAATCTGGTTGTAGGATATTTTGCTTTACATATAGATGGGAAACACAGGAAAACAAACTTTACTTTGTATGTTTTAAAGATGGCTTGCTCTCTTCTCAGTGTGATTGTTTCATTTTTAAAGTTGTGCATCACCTTGGCACCCTGGGGAGAGTACGAAAAGGTGATTTATAAATATTGCAATAAACAAATGAACAAACCTAGCTATTTTGCAAGCAAGAAAAAGCAAATATTGCATAATTCCTGTTTTGTTTTAAAAAGAGATCAAGGGAGAGAATGGTAGCATAACAAGAGCAAGGATCTATCCAAGCTTTGAACCCTGCTTTTTAAAAGTTGATTTATTTGAGTTGTAATTCTATGAACTCCAAAAGGATTTAATATCAGCAATTTCTCAAAAATAATTAGAATAAATACTTGGGCTGTGATGGCACAACAGGTTAAACCGCTAAGCTACAGAACTAGCTGATCGGAAGGTCAGCGGTTTGAATCCACGGATGGGGAGAGCTCCCGTTGTTAGCTCCAGCTTCTGCCAACCTAGCAGTTCAAAGACATGCAAATGTGAGTAGGTCAATAGGTACCCTTTAAAGGTGATATGATTCAGGAAAATAAAAACATAAAAATAGGATAACCCAACCTGGTAAAAAGGCATTATTTATTTTATTTATTTATTTTATTTATTTATTCGGCTTCTATGCCGCCACTCCCAAGTAGGCTCGGGGCGGCTTACAGCCAGGGGCAAAACAATATACAATCAGCATAACACACTAAAATGCAATATAAAACGAGATAAAAATGCACAGTAAAACAGCATTAAAACACAATTAAAATAGTTCAAGCGGTCTGGCAGCGTTGTCAAGGGGTCCCGCTCTTTGACCTAGACCTGGAAAGCCAGCCGGAAAAGGTGAGTCTTACAAGCCCGCCTAAATGGGAGCAGGTCATGGATAGCCCGGGTAGCTGGTGGCAAGGCATTCCACAATGTCGGCGCTATGACCGAAAAGGCCCTTCGACGAGTGGCAGTTCTTTTGGCCACCTTAGCGGAGGGAACCGCTAACAGATTAGAGTCCTCCGAACGAAGTGATCTAGAAGGGAAATATGGGGTGAGACGGGGCCGCACATACGCTGGCCCCAGGCCGTGTAAGGCCTTAAAGGTAAGAACCAACACTTTGAAGGCAATCCGGTGCTCAATGGGCAGCCAGTGCAGATCCTGCAAAATGGGTGTTATATGGCATCCTGCTGGGGAGCCAGACAGGAGCCGGGCGGCAGTGTTCTGCACCAGCCTGAGCTTCCGGGTTACCGACAGAGGAAGGCCAACGTAAAGAGCGTTACAGTAATCAAGCCTCGAGATGACCGTGGCTTGGATCACCGTGGCCAGGTCGGACCGGGACAGGTAGGGGGCCAGCCTCCTCGCCTGACGGAGATGAAAGAAGGTGATCTTGCTGACCACAGAGACCTGGGTCTCCATGGTCAGTTGGGAGTCCAAGTGGACCCCCAAGCTCTTCACGGAAGACAATGGGCATAACGCCGCACCGTCCAGGGTCGGAAGCTGGACATCCCCACCGCCCGGACGACCTGGCCACAAGATCTCCGTCTTCGCCGGATTCACCCTCAACCTACTGGCTCGCAGCCATCCAGTAACGGCTGTGAGGCAGCGCTGAAATTATCGGGGACGGGGCCCGACCTGTCCTCCACCCTCAGAATGAGCTGAGTGTCGTCAGCGTACTGGTGACACTCAAGCCCATAACTCCGCACCAGCTGTGCAAGCGGCTGCATGTAGATGTTAAATAACAGAGGGGAAAGAATGGCCCCCTGCGGAACTCCACTAACTCCACTATCTAGCTAACTGAAGAAGAAAAGGAGACGCCCTGGATGAAGAAAAGGAAGAAAGGGGATAGAGGGAAGGACAATGTGAGAAAAGATGAAGTCCACTAGGAAGGTGATCGGAAGTCAACAAACTATCCCCGTTCCCTACCATGTCTTCCCTAACCATCCCTATCCCACTCCTCACCTCCTCTTACATTCACTTATACTTAGCACTTTCCCTCTCTGGCTTCAAGAACCCAGAGGAATACATATCCAGACCATCCCTATTAATAATTGTTTTTAAAATAGGTACTACTTCTGTGGGAAGGTAACAGCTCTCCATGCAGTCATGCTGGCCAAATGGCCTTGGAGGTGTCTACAGGCAACACCGGCTCTTTGGCTTAGTGATGGAGATGAGCACCATCCCACAGAGTTGGACATGACTAGACTTAATGTCAAGGGGAAACCTTTACCTTTACTTTCAAATTGCTTTTTAAATCCAAATGCTACAAGCCCTGGCCTACTTACGTAGTTAGCCTAACACAGCATTAAAAAATAAATACAGCACAGAACGTTTAAAAATTCATGTCATTAAGAAGAGATGAATATAACATAGCACTGTGTCCCAATCCACAATCTAACAATGATAGTACAAAACAAAGCACAGACATTTTTAAAACATCTAAAAATAATATTTTACATTAATTTTTTCAAAGACCATGTTTTTCTGCCTCAGAAGATACAGTTGCTCAATGATGAATACAATATTGAGAACGCAAAACATTCTAGGAATGTTTTTTTGTAATCTCTGTATTTTACTCAGAATTATATCATCAATGAAAAAAGATAAGTCAAGGAAACATTCTGAAAATATCTCTTTGAATCTCTTTTCTACTCCAAATTCAGTGGAAATTAGCACAATATAATGTTAAATTTATGCAAACTTATTGAAACGTTTAATGGATTGATTTCTCTCCTCAGAAGCAACAAAGTTTGGATTAATCAAAAGTAAATGTTGGCAGCAAATTCTGAGAACTTCCCATTCTACATATATTATGGTGGATAACTGAGGCTGGATCTATGCTGGCATATAATGCAGTTTGAAACCACATTATATGATCAGTGGAGACTCAAATAATGCTATTCAGTGCAATTAAAATGTATTGTACGAGTCTACACTGACCATATAATGCAGTTCCAAACGGTTTTATATGACAATGTAGATCCAGCTTCTGTTGGAGTTCATTGAGATCCATGTTATTCACCCTTGATGTTGTCCCAATCAATAAATGCATTAAAAGTTTGGCTTTAAACTACTACCTCCAGTATAGCCATTGGTTGGGCCATTCTGAGACCTTCAGTCCAAAGATCTAACTTGTCTTATAGACTAGCATTATATTGTTTGAAAGTGCTACTGCACAAAGATCAGTCCAACTGATGATACAGTAATATTACCTTGTGGCACGTGGTGCCAAAATTGCATCAATCCCTGCAACACCCACACAGGAGGTGTGGGGACCTATCACCCCACGCCTCATACTGTTCTGGGGCCATTGGGCCTTCAAGTCACTCCCCCATCACATGGGAGACTATTTCTGCATTTTGATCCTGCCTGCCAGCTTGACCCATTGAAGGTAATGCAACATGGGGAGCCTCCTGTGTTGCTGCCAGCGACTTTTTTTCTGGGGTGACTCCAGATTTGCCAGAGTTTTTCCCAGAGTCACCTCAAAAGTGCTTTTCCTATGTTTAATGGGAGCTGGTGGGCTCTGTGGCAAAACTGTGACAGATCCCGAGTCACCGCCATGTATGATGGGGTCAGTTTTACAAATAGGTTGTGAGGCTTCAGAAAGGTGATGAGAAAAGAAAAAAAACCCTTTAGTGCAATCCCAAATAATGCCTACTCAAAGATAACAGCTACTTTTATTTAATGGGATAGTATTGCTGGGTGTGGAATTGTAGCCGTAACCTACCAATTCCTCATTCTTCTGACTCATTGTGACATGCAAATATCCGTTATTTGCTACAGCAAGTTTTCATACCTTTCTGTTTCAATTTTCCAGTGTCTAAAAGTGGAGCTAATAAGTTTATACTTCCTCCCTCACAGGATGCTGGAAGAATTAATTAGCTAATAATGAAGATAAAAAGCAGTGTATAACTAGCATGATCATCATAATTAAGATATCTCCCAAGGCTCCTTCAGTAAACTTCAGTTAGCATATTTTAGTAGGTAGCAAACAACAATGTAAAACCACACACGGTTGCATTCTGCAGTTGACTGGTTTCGCCAGTTTTCTAAAGAAATATCCATCAATTCTCCATTTTTAAAAATAAAATTTGGGAATTTAATTGGGGGAAGGGGAAGAGGGAGAAGAGGTTTTGCTTTAAGGGATCTTTTGTCAAAACATTTTCAGAAATGGAATATTATCTGCTTCCATCCCACCCCTTATTCATATGCTTATCTTGTACACCAGTGCCAACAATGAATGAATGAGGGCATACATTCAACCAAAGCGGGAAATTCTATCTGGAATGCATTTACATGTTTGACAAATAACCCAGTGGGATATCCTTGAAACAAAATGTTACCTCGTGATTAATCACACTGCATATATTAAATTCATTTTGATTTGTCTTGCAGAGTTTCTTTCTCAAGGAATAAAATGTACACAGAAATGAAATGTTGTGTTGATGATTTTTTTTTGCGAGTCTGTACCTTAAACATGTGAATTCTGATTAGTGCTAGAAACAGACCGGAAGAACTTCATTTCAAATTGCAACTAAAGATTGCTGTTATAATTGGGAAAAGGCAATTTTTTTGAACTGCAACTCTCCAAATTCCACATCCAGCCATAGGTCCAAAAAAGTAACCTCCTTAAGTTCTCTCCTATGACACAAACTAACAGTGACATCTTAAATGTGTTTACTTAAGAGAAAATCCCTTGGCCCAAACAGTGTTTATTCTCCAAACTCATATATTAGGAAGCTAAAAGTTCCACAAAACTCCGTAGGACTTCCATCTGCATAAATATGCATAAATTGACTATATGTTATGTTTCCTGAAGCACCATCTGACCAATTATACATTTTTCTCCTCTCCCTGATGAGCTGCCTTGGGTCCTATTCTGGAGGAAGGTGATATATAAATTGAAGGCAGGAAAGAAGGTCCTAGTTGGCACTAAGCACAGATTTGAAAGGCATTTCTCCCTGCAAGTGTCAGCTTCTGCTGTTTGATGATATATACAGTCATTAATAGCAGTGTAAAATTAGAGTACTGGGGTTTACAGAGAGAGGGATGCAGCAAGGAAGGGAACATTGCTTATTTGGAAGGAAAGAGAAGCAAATCAATTGCTCTTGATCATACCAGCGGGTATTGACTCTTCCAATCTGCCTTCAACCCCCTCAAATATGTAAACACATCAGAAGATGAAACTGGTTCAAGGGATGCTCAGTTATTCTCTGACTGGAAATGTAAACTAAGTCCATAATGATGCAGGAAAGGAAGAGCAGCTGCTACTGAAATGCAAAGGCCAAAACCTCTTCTGTGCCAGTTGGCATTTTTGCTATACCATTTTTCCTTTTGAGCCGACAGCTGTGCATCTTGAGTTCTGGAGAAGCAGATGTATCACAAAAGCTCACAAAGCACAGCGTGAGGAATACGCGTAGTCGAGAGGTTATGATTCTAGTCATCCTGCTTCCTTAGATCCTTATTTTTGGAATGGTTACATACTTGTGGTTCAAAAGGACTCCCCTCTTGGTGCTCTTCCTCCAAGCTTGTTCTTTGAACCAACCATTTCACCCCCAGCTTGGGCTCTTTTCAACACCAAGACTTTTTTGAAAAGAAGGGACATCAACCTTTAGAGTAAAGGGAACAGCACACTGAACACTAGATGTCCTCTACTAAAATTATTTATTAAAACCATACAAAACACAAAGCAACGTCTAACTTTAAAGAAACATAAAATGTATCTGAGCTCATTCTCTTTGGTTGTTAGCACTGATAAACAGACCCTGGATTGCCCTGGCCATTAGACCAATAATCCAAACCCAATTCCTCCCATTATCTTCTGCTCAAAATTGAAAACTTGCATGACCAGCTAGCACTGAGACCATCTGGGTTTGCTCTTTAAAAGGCAAAAGTATGATGAGGTGAATGGGCATTGGAGTACAAATCTAGAGATCATGGTTCAAATCCTTGCTCAGCCACAAAAACCACTGGGTGAACTTCTGAGTCTTGAGAGGACAAGAACAAATGTCTTCTGAACAAAACTTACTTAGAAACCCCTTAGGGTCACCAAAAGTCAGAAATTACTTGAAGACACATTGACATCACAACAACACATAGCAATGATAGCATCCGTCACTTCCCTCGGGCTTCCCTCTGACCTTAGCTGACATTTTCACAGTCACGGAGGAGAGAGTTACAGATCTCCAAGTCCCAACAAACAACAAATTGTTCTGAGTTACTGCTGTTCTTGAACTAATGTGGTCTAATGGTTTCAGTGTTATGACCTGATCATATGGGCTAATTTGCCTATAACATGCCAATTCCTCTCCCCTTTTGCTCTGGAACCTATTACATGACATGCATGCTCCATGGCGAAAGGAAAGAGGAAGTGGAATACACCACCACGGCGGCAACACAGGAGGCTTCCCATGTCGCATTCACAGTAATGGGGGAAGCCAGGTGGTGGACACAACCCTCCATGGGATGGGGGCCAGCAGTAGGTCAGGTGGTGCGGGGCATGGAGTGACAGGTCCTCCACAAGCCCCACTGAGACCCCACGGATTAACCATGATGCATCGCAAATCCATATGCTCATGTAATAAAGCCCCTAGATTCGAGCTCCGGGAGACCTGGGTTTAAATCTTCACTTGACTGGGACACTCAACCTCAGAGGAAGGCCATGGCAAACCTTTACTGAACAGATTTTGCCAAGAAAGGCTTTTAAGTCATAACCTTAATGACTTAAAAGCCCACAACAACCACTTCTATTGTCATAGAAAATATTTTGACATAACTTTATCTTGAATAGGCAATTAAGGCCATGCTCTTCCTTTGCCTGCTTTTGGCAAAATCAAGGGGTACTTCAGAATTTGCTGGATTTGCAGTGTATTAGGGGAAATCCGGATAGCTGGATTGGATGTGATTCAGCCTGAACCACTGTCTGGATGGGACACTGCTATCATTCCTTGTTGCCCAGTTGTCAATCTCACCTCTTTCTCGATAGCTTCATGGAGACCCAGTTCTGACATCAACAGAGGAGCCTACAACAACCAAGAGCTCAGATGAAACTCCATGGCTGGCTAGGAGCAGTGGAAGTGGTGGCCCAGTGGAACAGATGTGGTCCCAGGCCATCTGGACAAGATTTGCTATACAACAAGCTGAATCTACACCAGGCTGCATGCTTTTGAGTGAATTGGGGTAAGGAAATTAAGAATGTGTGCCTGAATGGTCCACTCCACTTAAGACATTGCAAAATGTTGACCCTGAATAGCAGGAGGAAAACTTTTCACCTCTATGTCAGGTCACACAAAAATGTCCACAACAAACACTAGATACTGAAATAGATGTGCTTGAGTTGTCTTTCATGGCCTGATTCTCAGAGCAACAACAAATACCTGTCCCTTCATGAACACGAGAAGACAGCAGCTCTTACTTTATGCTTCTGTCCAACTCCATGGTCTCCTGAATAATTATCTTTTGAATGCTATTAACTAAGAGTTACGTTTATAATCTGCTTGTTTCCTCCTCTCTCCCAGTCTACTGTGTACAAGTTTTCTTGTGTGCTGTAAAACTAAAAGCTTGAGGAGAGGGGTTGTCTTCTTACCAATTATTATTAAGCTCTCTTGGCGTGCCCCCACCACTCTTTAGTTGAATCAAAAATCCTTTAAATGGAGCATTGTGTGTTCAGAGCAGGACATATGTGCAATACCAACAAATGAGAAATTTCAAAGGAAAGATGCCAAGTCTTTGTTCTTGAGGTTCTGTTTGAATAGGACACGAGACTTTTCATTTTCAGGACATGATCAGAAAAAGCAAGGAGAAATGCAATCCTTCAGTTGCCATAATGAAAGATTCCCGATTTTACAAGGCACAAGAACATTTCAACCACAAATCTTTGGGTAGGCGCATAACCAGCAGGACATGCGTGGAAGACTATTGTGCATTTTCTTCCCTTTCAAGCCTATACATCAAGTTTAAAAACATGCAAAGGTCACCAGGGCTTACCAAAGCAAATAAAAGAAAGAGCGATTCATCTATTTTGACATCTTTGTAGTGCATTCTTATAACTCAAATAAGACTGCTATAAATATTCTATTCTTTTGGAGGGGGGAGAACAATCTTTTTTTGTATTTAAAAATGAATGAAAACTATATTAATATTTGAAGGCATGGTTACTTGAAGCTCAATTATTAATGCACAATAATTTTCTCATACCTTAAAAATATGTATATCTGTGTTAACACAATGGCCACTTTTTACAAAGTGGGAATCAATGCTCCGTCTTAGTCCATGTACATCCTGGATGGCAGCCTTCTGAACATATGATACCTTTGGTTTTTAAAATAAATTAATTACAACTCTGATATAGCTTTATAGTACCACAATGCCACCTAGAGGTCAACTAACAAAAGAGACTCACAGTTGATGCCGTCTGTAAACCAGGTAAAAGAAGATGATGTCTAGCATCATCTCAAGGACAGGTATCATCAAGGAGCTGCCAAAATTGTTTAAAGGGCAGTGGATTTTTAATCTGCTGCACATTTTCCATTGTAACCACAATTTAGAAAGCCTGTGAACTTTGAAAAAATATTTTCGGAACTAGTGTACCCAGTATCCAACTTAAACTCATTTCTAAGTGTTTTCAAAATTACTTTGGTCTTTGTGAATTGTGATATGATTTAGATGAGGATGTATCATTTGGATTAATACATATATTAGCAGTTAGCTAGATGCCATTTTCATACTTTCAGCTGATTACGAACATTCAATCTCAAAACAAGTGTCAAAACACACTACAATGCGGCCACTATGTCCACAAGACCAGTAACTATGGTTTCACCTATTTGCATCTGACAAAATATATTTTTCTAAATCATCCAGGCAATTCTTTGATATGCTTCCTCAAGAAATTATTATAGAGTAAGAAGGTTTAGCAAATTCCTTGAGAGGATAATGTCTCTCAGATTTTCTAGACTCTAGAGAAAGTGATTAATTTTGGTAGGATTCATTATTATCCAGAGTTTCCTGTTTCCATGATAAGTAGTTCCCATAGACAGAAAAATGATCCTTGACTCTTAATCATTGCTTTCTTCTGGTCAAATGATTAGAGTCTAATTGGACTATGACTTGGGAGGGCCAGGTTCTAGTCTCCACTGAACTATTAGATTCCTTTAAGGATCAGGATTATTATGTGACTGACTACAGCGAGGAAGTGTAAGAAAATCATGTATGCAGTATAAGAAAATCATGTATGCAGTTCACTGAATGAAGCTGGGGGTATACATATAACAAATGAGTACTTCAGACCTTGGAGAGTTCCTCCTAGCCAAGGTAGTGAATTCTGGTCTAACAAACTGTCTCACCTTACCTAGTTGCTGATTTTGTCAGTTTTTCTGGTATTTTAGCTACAATATTGTGGTCTGGTGTTGTAACGAAGGAGGTCCATGGGGTTGGCACCATGAGTCACTACACTAGATGACACCAACCATATTGACATCACTGCCCAAGACAAGGGGAATTCTGAAAGGAAGTACAGATTACTCCCTTATACAACATCCCAAAAACACATGTTGCATGTTTAACTGGAAGTAAACATTGCTTAAACAGTAGTGTAACTGGAGCTTATACAGTCAGGATACTGTATATTAGTAACACCAGACCTAGATGTGATTGAGGAGCCACTGTTTATTCTGCTTGAATAGAAGCTATCTACTAGCCATCACTAACTCTAAAGAAGAATTTGGAAAACTTACTTTTATGGATAATAACTTCCAAAATTCCTCAGTGATCTGAGAGCTTCTGAAAGTTGTGGTTCAAAAATTTAAGTGTTCTAGAAGTGACTGTTATAAAATCTCCTATTCCTTTCCTTTTTTGTGATAGCATTCAATCTGCTGCCTAGTATGAAACTAGTTGGGAGCTCTCCCAGGTAACTATTCCAGGACTCACTCATCGTGTTAACTGACTTCACAGCTGTTCCTCAGTAAATTAAATCAAAGCCAGTTGTGTAATCTGATGTACGGTATGCTTTAACTCATCTATGTAATTCATGTATGAACTAGGAGCCCCCGGTTGCGCAGTGGGTTAAACCCTTGTGTCAGCAGGACTGAAGACCAACAGGTTGCAGGTTCAAATCCGGGGAGAGCGTGGATGAGTTCCCTCTGTCAGCTCCAGCTCCCCATGTGGGGACATGAGAGAAGCCTCCCACAAGGATGGTAAAACATCAAAACATCCGGGCATCATCTGAGCAACGTCCTTGCAGACGGCCAATTCTCTCACACTAAGAAGCGACTTGCCGTTTCTCAAGTTGCTCCTGACATGGAAATAAATCTATGAACTTTAACTGTAAACAATACAGTACAGAAGTTCTCCCGGCTAACCACAACATTAGGAAGACAACATAGCTGGCTATTCTGTAGTATGTCAACAATTCTTAAAAACACTCATAGGCAAACAAATAAAATAGAAGGCTTAAAGCATTGGGGAGGTCGCATGTTTACAACTTATTGAATTGGTCCTATCGATGTATTTTATTAGTAACAGCAGTAGTAGTAGTCTTGATATCCTGCCTCCTCCCTCTCAAAGGAGACTGAAAGCGTCCTCTTGAAACTGGATGATTGGTAGTCCACTGTGATACAGAGATGTGTTGAACACACACACACACACAAAATGCTATGCAGAAGAAACTTGTCTATGGGAAATAAAGTGCATACTTGTACACATTTCACTGAAGGAGCTATAATCCAATCAAAATGAAAAACCATTCTTATTAAAATTGTGGTTCTGGTAAAGTTCTATGATGCAGTAGTTCATCTGTTGAATTAAGTAGGTGTAAGTCATACGGAGAGAACTGTACGTCTTTGTAAGTGATGTAGAACTTAGCAATGCTTGCATGTATAATCCCCCTTTCTCCTGGTGCCACTGGAAGTACAACACTGCCAGTGACAAGTGTAACAGTGTCATTGCAGAATGCATCCAACAAGACTATTAAAACGTAGAGCCATAACAAATGTTTCTGTCATGTGGACAGTCACACAATCAACAAGAAGCAGAATTTCACAGCATGTTCTCTCTCAGACTCTATCTCCCTCACCACATTTGTGCATCCGGATCAACACACTTGTAGTTTACTTTACCTACAGCACATTATTTGCTTCTCTTACCTCAGCTATAAATAAGTGGGCTCTGTATACAAGTTTAGGGATTAATTGAACTGTCAACACAGAGCAGAATCAGCTAACAATATTTCCTAAGGAATGTTACTGTCAATTAAATATTTCTAAACATCAATTATTTAATCCAATAATAATGATCTTATGCAATCTTTAAAAAAAACAGACCCAGCATGGTGTAGAATGAGCAGGTGCAGTGTAGTGTTTTGAGCACTGGATTATGCCACTGAGTTCAATTCAGTGCTTAGCAATGGAAACTCACTGGGTAACTTTGGGTGAGTCACACACTCTCAACTTCAGAAGATGGCCTTAAGGCTAACCTTAAAAACTGTGGCATATACACCAAGAACTGGGAAGCCCTGGTCCTTGAGCACTCTAACTGGAGGTCAGCTGTGACCAGCAGTGCTGTGGAATTTGAAGAGGCACAAATGGAGGATGATGATTGGCAAGCTGGATGGTTGTGCCAAGAGTCACAACCCTAGTACTATAGTTTGTTTATCATATCTCTCCAAGTGGATTTGTGTCTGCAGGACAGAGAAATGAGCACTTTCACAATATTGCATTCAACAAGAAGCTGCCATTACATTGCTATATTGGGGGGGGGGGGCAATATTGTGTATTGGGACTAACGTGCAATGGGAGTCATGTATAATTCCACCCATTGCATCATGCTCATCAGAGTATTGGCTTGAGAGTTGTGACTTGCGTTAAGTCAACTCAATATTCATTGGTCATTCTCACTGGTGTCCTCCTGGAATCATATAGTTGGAAGAGACCACAAAGACCACCCAGTCCAACCCCCTGCCATGCAGGAAGAAAATCCAAGCATCCCAAACAGAGCTAAACGACTTTGTAACTAAACTGGAGGATTTAGGAAGGTCCAATCCCAATGAGTAACTTTACCAAGCTCTGACTTTGAGTTCAAGTTGCAGGGCGGCAACAAAGGAAATGTTGTACTACATTCATTGCCAAGAGGAAGCAAATAATTTCAAAACTGTTTCAGGAGGGAGGTTAATTCTGCACAACTGTGCATCTTTTCGGAAATGGTATCAGATGGAGCTTAATGAAGCAACAGGAAGTGGGTAACAAGAGGAAGTACTCTTTAGTCCAATTAAAAGGCTTAATATTTCGACAAGTAGTGACCTTGGGAAATATGATAGCTGAAACTTGCCATTAACATTTGTTTCAAAAGCATTACCTTGAATTATTTACTATTTCAGCACTCACATATATCCTTGATCTTGCACACCTCATTTTCCCATCAAAATTTAGCACAAAATAATCCTTTGTCATAAGAACACTGAGATGGACCTAAAAGAGCATCCTTGGAGTAGCTTTACATGAAGAAGCCAATGCATGGTATTTATATATTTTTGCAGATCCTTTTCCTGGGGTTTTCCTTTCGTCGCTATTGTATCCAAAATGCAAGTATTGAAGCAAACAGTGCCACAAAGAAAAACAAGGGTTGCAAATTCTAGAGAAATGAACAAAGATCAAAACCTATAATTATAGCTATTCCTCCACACTTTCTCAGCTTAAGGGCACAAGACCCTCATGAAAGTAAAAAGATGCAAATAACCATGGAATTGTGTTATTAGAGAACGTAGGGACCTTCCCCACAGCCCTATATCCCAGAATATCAAGTCAAAAAATCCCACATTATCTGAGTGCGGACTCAGATAACCCAGGTCAAATCAGATATTGGGAGATTTTCTGCCTTGATATTCTGGGATATAGGGTGTTGTGGAAGGGCCCATCTATGGCAGGCAGCCTCAGAGGTTGTGAGGTCTGTTGGAAACTAGGAAAATGGGGTTTATATATCTGTGAAATGTCCAGGGTGGGAGAAAGAACTCTTGTCTGTTTGAGGTAGGAGCGAATGTTGCAATTGGCCAGCCTAATTAGCATTTAATGCCATAGCAGTTTCAAGGTCTAGCTGCTTCCTTCCTGGGGGAATCCTTTGTTGGGAGGTGATTTGCCCTGATTGTTTCTTGTCTGGAATTCCCCTGTTTTTGAATGTTGTTCTTTATTTACTGTTATGATTTTAGAGTTTTTTTAATACTGGTAGCTGGATTGGAGGATTTTTCCTCCCCCTGGGGAAAAGATAAGTGAAATGCCTCTCTGTGGTTTCTTTTTCCAAGTAGCGGCTTTAGCTTTAACTTTTTTTTTCTTATGCTTATTTTGCATTTATTTATTTTTTTAAAAAAAACTTTTATTTTCACAAGTCAATTTTGATTTTTCCTATTAATCTTTCAGGAAAGTGAGATTCCATATGTAATATTTTCCAAAGAAGATTTATTTATTTATTTATTTATTTATTTATTCATTTATTTCTTGGACTAGTCACCTTATGAGCTTTTAGCTCATTACCAGATGTTCCCAGAAAGAATCTGTTACAGGAAATGGAATAAAAACAATGAGTCCCTGGCTTAAAGAGGTCAGAAATGCCCAAGACAAAAACATTGTGCTAGACATGAACTGCACATCTTTACTTTAGCAGTTTAGCCTGTTTTACAAGTTTTGTGTTATGATGCAATCTTTACACTTGTAATAAAATGTAATATCTAAGAAGCTCGTATGTATTCAACCAGAACACAATTTTGTCAGCCATATTCATGAAAATTTTGTCCTCCAAAATGGCCAGGAGCTAAATGGCAAATGAAATTTCCAGTCACAAATAATTTCTTGTGCAGGAAAACATAAGTTTCAACTCTCTGTGGAGTACATTTTTGGCAATTTCTATTTGGGAAACTGATGGGCAGAGTCAGAAAAATGCCAGTTTACAATTCCAAGGAAATTTCTACCATGATTTGTTGTGTGCCTCCAAGTCTTTTCCAACATATGTTGACCCTAAGGCAACCTGTCACAGGGTGTTTTGGGGTCAGAGAGTGTGCCCAATTGTTTTTTGTGGCCCAGCAGAGTATTGACCCCTGATCTCCAAAGTGCTAGTCCAACACTCATGCCACTACAACATGCTGGCTATTGATTAATTTTAAACACACATACAGACACGTAAACATTTATAAGTACACTGAAAATATTCAAAATGTTTTGAAGACTCTGGTTGAGAGCCAAACTTACTCTTGCATAAACTAGTTCCACTGAATAAGGCATATGGACATTACTGAAGACCTACTTGTCGTGTTGATTTCATAGTCTCTGCTCCGCAACTAAAGCTGGGTCCAGCTGCCAGGTTCCTAATCCTCATAACAGGATGAAGTAGTCCAGTATTCTGCACAGAGATAGTTACAAGTGACAGGAGGCATGCTTATCTTATATCATGTGTGGTGCAATTGCTATGTCTATTTAATCAGAAGTTAGTCACAGTGACTTAAGGTAAAAAAAATACTTTGCACTGTCAATTTATTTTATGCCCAACTCCTATGGACTTAGCTACTTCTTTTACTGGTACTGACTAGTAAAAGGTGAAGCAATTGAGCTTGACAGCTTTAGAATTGTTAGAAAAAGGAAACAGTTAAAGTCATTAGAAACTAAACATGAACAGTATTTCATTCTACGAATCACCAAGGACATTAAGATCATCCGGGGAGGCCCTGCTCTCAGTCCCACCTCCTTGGTGGGGGCGAGAGACAGGGCCTTCTCTGTGGTGGCCCCTCGGCTGTGGAACTCTCTCCCCAATGATAGCAGATCCGCCCCCCTCCCTCCTGACCTTTCGGAAAAAACTCAAATCCTGACTTTGGGATCAAACGTTTCTGCAATAAATGGATCAACTGGGAAAAGAATGTTTTAGTGGACCACAATTTGGATTATGTTTTGAACTGGTGAACTGTTTTTAATTGAATGCTTATAATTGTTTTAATTGTTTTAATGTATTTTTGGCATTTAATTTTGGCCTGCTGTAAGCTATCCTGTGTCCCTCTTCGGAGGTGAGAAGGACAGGATAGAAATGCCTGAAAATAATAATAATAATAATAATAATAATAATAATGAGCAATTTCTCAGTCCTTGGCAATAACTTTGGTGTAGCCACAGTTCTTTTCCATAACAAATATTGGAAACTGTACAATATGACTTATGAGGGTGCTTACAACTATAGGTCTCAGTATGGGCCATCCCTATACTAATGGCCCATGATGGTCAACAAGGAACACAGAAACTTGGTGGGCTTATCTATCGGAAAATATAATAAATGATTTCATCAATCAAAGGAAAATGAGTATATAAATAGTCATACAGAACTAGACTGGTGCAGGAAATTGTCTGTTCTAATCGACAAAATAGATGGAGAAGACATATATAGCATTTGGAACCAAACTTTCCACATGGTTAAACTGTTGCAATAACATCATTTTGAATTGCTTTTCCAGGAGGATGGGGGGAATGAGGAGGATGTGAGTGATACACATCTAAGGCATGTATAACGTGTCATTTAAGGAATATTTACTTTTGGAATAATGTATACTGAGATAAGGCTTGTATGGGAAAAATTTGTCAATTGTTGGGATGTATCAACTAAAAATAATAATAACACCCCCCCCCCCCCCCCCCAAACAACCAAGGAACACAGCTTGAAATTTTCTGGAATGTTTTGATATAAACAAAGCTTAATTTTGAAATAAAAACCAAAAACAACTCAAAATATTGATCATATAAATAAGTTCTGGGACATACTGTTCCACCTCTGCTCTCAAACAAACAGTCACACACTATCTTTTCTCTGTAGGAATAAGACAACTTTTATTCAGTTTGCCAGTACTTCTTTTAGAACAGCGTATGGCAATAGAACGACCTCCATTGCCCCTTCCAGTAACTTGAAAGAATGCACTCCTAGATAATGCGGTAATTATATTTATAAAGAGTTTATGATAGAAATGAAGACATTTAGGCTCAAGATATTTTGGGGCCTGAGAAAGAGCAACAAATAGTGCTGCATGTTCTCTCTGAAGTCTTGGCACTTGGACCTACGGTACAGTCAGTGGTTAGTCCCAAGTAGAACAGAGTCATTGAGTCAATGAAACTTAAACAAGCATTGACTTACTAAGTTTTCACTAATGACATCATGGTCATCATCTTCTTCGTCGTTCTGCTTATCTGTGTGTGTATGTCTTTAAATCACATGTTGACTCATGGTGTCCCATGATTTTCATAGAATTTTCTTAGGCAAGAAATTCTCAGTGTGTTTTGCTAGTTTCGTCCTGTGAACTGTCAAAATATAATTAAACTAAATATAATCAAACTATCAGTAGAATTAGAACATGGGTGTTAAAAATTAACAAATGCAGACGTGCAGCACATCATGGTATCCTTTGGGTGGTGGACAAAAGATACCATTTTGGGAACTCCCAAAGACCTACCCAAAGATTTGTTTGTTTGGGCTGGTCTTGGGAACGCCCAAAGACCTGCCCAAACAAACAAACCTTTGCCTGCCACCCAAAGGGTACCATAGAAGGTGCCAGTCTAAGAATGGAGATCCAAATGTGGACTCAGACAAGAAGGCCCTGCCTTGGTCAGGACTGTTCCTGTCAAATTAGGACACTTGGGGCTATGAAACAGGGAGAGAATACCAAGATTTATAACTCCATCTGGTCCAGAATGACCTTCGAATATAAAAAGGCCTCCAGACAGAAGAAATGTGAAAACATATCTTCAAAAAGAAAAAAAAGAAGTGAACTACTTGTTGGTAGTATCAAATGGTATTGCATAGTCAGGTAAGCACAGTTTGAATATGCTGGTAAAGTTTCCTGTCCTGCCAGTGCTGCTATTGGATCTCCGCCACAAACACCAAACACCAGGAAATAAACTTTCCAGTGAAAGGACTGAGGACTTCATCCCACAGGTCCTGGGCTCCGTTTCCATGCACTTCAGAAATTGAGCCCCTTGGGAGTCCCATGGAGACCATCATAGGATGGACTCCGTGGGGCTCTGTTACCACAGTGCATGGAAACAGAGCTCAAAAGCCATCTTCAGGAGTTGGGTGTTAGCTGACTCCAAATGCGAGAAAGAGACAGAAAGTGGGGGAAAGACAGAGCAAAACATGGAAAGGATGTGGGATAGCTGGCCATCTCAGAAGATGGAGAAAGATGGGAGTGAATGGGTTACAATGGTTCCCTCCACTTTCCTCCTGATGGCGGATAAGGTCCTGAGAGAGAGAAAAAGTACCCGTATGTGTGTACAAAACCAGTACACACATTTAGTAAAGGTGTTTTCCCCTGACATTAAGTCTAGTCGTGTCCAACTCTGGGGCTTGGTGCTCATCTCAATTT
Organism: Anolis apletophallus; assembly: GCA_030556195.1. Classification (NCBI taxonomy): domain Eukaryota; kingdom Metazoa; phylum Chordata; class Lepidosauria; order Squamata; family Anolidae; genus Anolis; species Anolis apletophallus. The sequence goes on along the minus strand of JARBWK010000008.1, from coordinate 36,008,316 downwards.
CTAAGCCAAAGAGTTGGTGTTCTCCGTAAACACCTCCAGGATCATGTGGCCAGCATGACTGCATGGAGCGCCATTACCTTCCTGCCATAATGGTACCTATTGATCTACTCACATTTGCATGTTTTTGAACTGCTAGGTTGGCAGAAGGTGGAGCTGACAGTGGGAGCTCACACCAATCTCTGGATTCAAACCTGTGATCTTTTGGTCAACAAGTTCAGCAGCCCAGTGTTTTAACCTATTGTGCCACTGGGGGCTCCCGGTGTTTTAATTATCTGTGTCCAAAATGGGGGGTTTTTTGGCATTTTTAAGATCATCCAGTGCAATTTTCAGGTATGTCTCTGAGGGAGCTGACCATAGAGTAACAATGAAAAAATGTTATTCCCAGACATTTTGTAGGTCTTCCAATAGTTTTATGATATGCTTCTGATGGATATTAAGGACTTATAAATACCCTTTCTATATATTTTCTAGCTCCTCCAGTATGAATCTATGGTATTTTTCCACTAGAAGTAGTTCATTTCAATTAGGTCCGCTATTATCCAAAGTTTTGCATTTCCACAGAAAATCCAGGAATATATATTTCCCATGGATATGGCGGTCAGATTGTCAATTTTTTGAAAAGTCATCACAGAAGGAGTCACATTGTTATTTCTGACTCAGGGAAGAATTCCACATGACAAAAGCCACACCTGAGAAGATTAGGTCTCTAGAGCCCATGACCAACCTAACCAATCTTTATACTGGTCCAGTAACTCTTATGTAATGGCTTGCTGCTCCATCAGGAACTAAACTGGAAGTCTCTGGATCTACACTGCCCTATATCGCAGGATCTGGTTCCAGGCTATCTTCTTTAAAATTGATTTTATAAATATACACTGCCAGATAATCAGGGATAAGAAGCTAATTTGAGATCAGATCCTGGGATAAAGGGTATTGTAGACCCAGCCTAAGCTGTTCATCTCATCTTCAAAATTCAGGACTAGCAAACTATACTTCCACTGGCTTGCATTCAGGACTTTCATAATGAAATCTCCATAGGCCTTAGACAGAAATGTAGCTTCAGCCAAGCACCCAGTTTGACATATGTTTTAGTGCTTGGTGAAGCAGACAATGTAATTGAATGAACAACAGCAACTATTTTGTCTTGAGGGATAGAAGAAATGAATTCTCCTGTACTCCCTGTTTTATTACAATTATCACAGAATAAGATCAAATTTCAGCATAAGAGCTGGATGACCAAAAGTGCCTATGCACAATAGAATTAATGCAGTTTACTAACACTTGAACTGCCATTGCTCGATGCTATTCAATCCTGGAAGTTGTACTTTGGCGAGACATCAGCACTCTTTGATAGAGAAGGCTAAAGACGTTGTAAAAGTAATATTTCCAGGATTCCATAGCATTTAGCCAGTATCAAACTGCATTCACTCTACATGTAGATGCAAACAGCGTCTACAACCAGCAATTTGTGCAAAGACAGAATCAGTAGCAGCCTGAGTTATTTTGCTGCCTGATGTAGAGTAAATAAATAAATAATGTCTTCCAGATTTATGGTGCAATGAATCTATTCCTTAATTTAGTATCAATTCTAAAATATCCAAGTTTCAATACATCTTTCCATCCACCAGCATCTGCTACTTGAGATAGCTGCCTCACTTAACCTATGGCAATGGTTCTCAACCTTTCTAATGCCTCGGCCCCTTAATACAGTTCTTCATAACTGTAGCTTTGCTACTGTTATGAATTGTAATGTAAATATCTGATATGCGGGATGTATTTTCATTCACTGGACCCAATTTGACACAAATTCCTAATGCGTCCATTTAAATACTGGTGGGGTTGAGGGGGATTTTGTCATTTCGGAGTTGTATTTATTTATTTGTTTGTTTGTTTGTTTGTTTAGCACATTTGTATACCACTCCCTCTCAGCCTGAAGGCGACTTGGGGCAGTTTATAACAATATCATAAAAACAACATTTAGAACAAATTAAAAACATAACACATTGAATAAAATCATAACCATAAAAACATCAATACGTCTCCAAGATAAAATCATAGTCTGAACACATAGTCCATTGTTCCAAATCCTTTGTCAGTTACACTGCCTTTTCGAATGCCTGCTCGAATAGCCAAGTTTTAACTTTTTTCCGGAAGGCCAAAAGAGAGGGAGCAGATCTAATGTCCCTGGGAAGGGCGTTCCATAGCTGAGGGGCCACCGCTGAGTCTAAGTTGCTGGGATTTATAGTTCACCTATAATCAAAGAGCATTCTGAACTCTGCCAATGATGGAATTGAACCAAACTTGGCACACAGAACTCCCATGACCAACAGCAAATACTGGAAGGGTTTGATGGGCATTGACCTTAAGTTCTTGAGTTTTAGTTCACCTACATCCAGAGAGCACGATGGACTCAAACAATGATGGATCTGGACCAAACTTGGCACAAATACTCAATATGCCCAAATGTGAACACTGGTGGAGATGGGGAAAAATAGACCTTAACATTTGGGAGTTGTAGTTGCTGGGATGTATAGTTCACCTACAATCAAAGAGCAATCTGAACCCCAGCAATGATAGAATCGGGCCGAACTTCCCATACAGAACTCCCATGAACAACAGAAAATAATGTGTTTTCTGATGGTCTTTGGCAACCCCTCTGATACCTCTCCCCCCCCCACACACACACACACATACACACAACCTCCCCCCAAGGGTCCTGACCCCCCAGGTTGAGAAACACTGACCTAAAGTTACATCTGGCCTTGAACAGAGGTAATATGGAGAGATAATCATATACGGCTCAAATAACGTTGCCTCCCTGCCCAGCCTACAGAGGGATCTGATTTAAGAATTTGAACAGAACAGCAATGAGAAAAGAGGAGTTTCGGTCCTTGAATGGCTAGTTTCAGTTCCGCAAAGGGGAACTATAACAGACTGTAATTCAAACAGTATTTGCCATTTCAATTCCTGAGGCAGTTTGATGCCCAGATACGTTTTCCCTTCTTTTCTGAAGAACTAACTGTTCCTTAACACTTAACATATGCTGTCTGTCTGTAGATTATCATTTTTAATTGTGCTCTTGGCTTGGTTCTCCCAACTGTTCTTAATTCCCTTTCAGATTGTTTATAAATGAATACAGTGAAAGTATAGTATTCAACCTTAAACTCTAGGTAACCCCAATAGCAAAGGCCATCAACCCAAAGGGTCTCAATGTACTTGTTGAGCAGCCAAACCTTCATAGCATCAAATTCATATTCTTTTTGATACACAAGAAGACACCCTAAGTAAATGGAGTATCCAGGAACAATGTTTGTTTTCTTAACATATTAATCATCATTTTAAAATTGTATTTTATTACATGCCTTCTCCCTCCTATAAATGAGGCTCAAGAGGCTGACAATAAAAATGGTTGCATTAAAATATCAAAAACAGATGCCAGAATCCTATGTCATCCCTTACATTACATAACTATGTACACAATACAACCTTTGTATCCACAGGAAATCCACTCCAAGGTATCCCTCCATGGATACCTGAAATTGTGGAAAACACTGAATCTTATACGTGGGCTGGAAATAGTCCCAATAGGCTCAGGCAAATGCAAACTATTATAGACTCTCCAAGCTTGCATATTCTTCCTCACTGATAACTTTTACTGTTGTGACCACACTCTGAACTGTTTGGCTACATCAGTCTCAGTTTCCATTTGTGATATACTAGAGGGTATGTTATTGTTAAATAAACAAATAATAATAATAGTAATAATAATAATTTTATTATTACATCCTGCCACCATCTCCCCAAAGGGATTCAGAGTGGCTTGCACATGGCACAAGTGCCTAAAAACAAAATATGAAATAAAGTACAATATAAAATACAATTGAACAAAACATACAGGCATATAAAACAACAACTTAAAACTCAAATAACAGTGTTCATCAACCAAATGGCGGAAAGGTACTGTAAGACGTGACCATGCTATAAACCAGGCATCCTCAAACTGCGGCCCTCCAGCTGTTTGGGCCACCAACTCCCAGAAGCCTTAATGGGATTGTTCAATTGTCAGGAATTCTAGGAGTTGAAGTCCAAACAGCTGGAAGACCACAGTTTGAGGATGCCTGCTATAAACAATAGGAAAGGAAATGGGATAAATGCAGAGTTGTAACCATGGAATAAGGGCATTGGATGAAGTGCAAGGCTGCATAACTATTGCATCAATAAACAAATAGGGCTTAGGCATTATCAAAAGTTTGTTTGAACAACCAGGTCTTCAGGAAGGAGGACAGTGTGGGGACCTGCCAAATCTCCCTGGGGAGGGTATTCCAAAGCCGGGGACCCCTCTCCCTCATCCCCACCAACCACATTTGTGACAATGGCAGGAATGAGAGGAGGGCTTCCCCGGAAGATCTTAGAGCTCATGCTGGTTCATAGAAGGGGATGCAGTCACCAAGATAGACAGGACCCAAACCATTTAGGGCTTCAGTTTGAATTTGGACTGGAAACTTATCGGCAGCCAAAAGAGCTGTTTTAGTAGGGGCATTGTGTGTTCCCTATAGCTAGCTCCAGTTAGTAGCCTGGCTGCCAGTTTTTGCACCAATTGCAGTTTCTGGGCCATCCTCAAAGGCAGCCTCGCATAGAGTGAGTTACAGTAATCCAATCTAGATGTAACTAAGGCATGAACCACCTTGACCAAGTCAGGTTTTTCGAGGTACAGTTGCAGCTGGTGCACAACCTTTAACTCTGTGAAGGCCCTCCTGGCCACCACCAATACCTGGGCTTCAAGCGTCAGACTGTGCACATGTGTCCTCAAGAGGAATGTAACCCCGTCGAGCACAAGTAGCCACCCTATACACCGATCAGCCTCATGACCGATCAGGAGGACTTCTGTCTTGTCTGGATTAGGCTTCAGCTTGTTAGCCTTCATCCAGTCCATCACAGCTGCCAGGCACAGTCCCAGAATTTGGGAGGCTTACTTGGATTTCAGTGGAAAGAAGTAGTAGAGTTGTGCGTCATCTGCATACAGATGACCTCATCCAGTGGTTTCATGTAGATATTAAAAAGTCAACATGTACATAACTCTTTTTGATTTAATAGCCTTATTCTAAATGGAATTAACAATAAGATTTAGACCGGCAATAGTCTATATCCCTGTTAAGTTATGGCAGGGAGAAGGAGGTGTAGCTTTATATAATCCATCTTTTTTATTTACTTTCCGTTGGTTCAATTGTATTGAAGTTTTACAGTAACCTAACTGTTCAAACCATAAATCTCTCGATGCCTAAATGACATTTGGAACTATTTGTAAAGATTTATTTTTTATATTATAAAACACTTTTCTTTTACAGCTTCAAGCTTTAATCAGTGCACGATTAACCAAAGCTTTGGTAGATTCATCAGAAGGCATACATTTTAATTAGTGGTGGTAAATATGAATTCATGAGGCTACAAGAAAAGCAGTTTTAGCTTTTGAGGTTATTTTATGTTTCATTTATTAGTCTAACTGCAAGAAAAGGGAAACTATGAACGATAGCCTCTTGCACTAAAAACGACGGGTAGAATTTGTTCATTAAAAAGTGTAAACAGAGTTACACTTCTTTTTTAATACATCAAAAATATCAGTATTGATGTTTTGGTAATATACATTTAATTGTCATTAATTAATCAGTTAGCAGACAGGCAATTAATCAACCACTATAGTGTTCTACAATATAAATAGCCTTCAGTGAGATAGAAAAATTAGGACAGAGATTCTATCTGCATGAACAGATAATTGCTCAGCTAGCCTTCATTTATAAAGACAAGGGGCGAAAGAAGGTGTCCAAAGCTGGTTTGGCAGTGAAAAAGCTTTTCATATCAATTTGTCTTTGAGGAATATGACTTCCTTTATCCTGCTTAGGAAATAACACCTTCTACTTTTAGTTTATTATGCATCTAAAGATTTTGTGTGTGTGTGTATCAAGGAGTGGCTTGAGAAACTGCAAGTCGCTTCTGCTGTAAGATAATTAGCCATCTGCAAGGATGTTGCCCAGGAGATGCCCGGATGTTTTGACGTTTTACCATCCTTGTGGGAGGCTTCTCTCATGCCCCCACATGGGGAGCTGGAGCTGACAGAGGGAGCTCATCCACACTCTCCCCAGACTTGAACCTCTGACCTGTCGGACTTCAGTCCTGTCACCACAAGGGTTTAACCCATTGCACCACTGGGGATGCTCCGAAAGATGGAAGGCTAACCTTCATTTTCCAGTGCTTTTAAATGGTGTCACCAATATTTCAGATAAGCAATGCTGGTGGAACCATCCACGTAGGATAAGAAAAGATCAGACGGTAAACAGATTCCAGTTTCTGATGGTTCATCTACTGCACATGAGGTGGTTTCCCCCGGTCTTGTATCCGACAGGTTTGCGCCAATTCTGGAGCCATTATTTGCATACCTGGGGAGCACTTTTGCTCTTTTGGGGCAATGCACACCTTACCTCTGTGGGCAGTTCTACGTGGATACTTTTTCCTGAGGCAAATCCAGAGTGTCAGTTTCCAGTTAAGCCCCAGGACACTTTGACCACCAGCCCCCAGAAGTGGAAAGGAGTTCTGATCTCCAGCTTTACTTTTCCCTTCCTGCTCTTGTTATAGCAGCAGCCGTCAGATGCTACAAATGTCCATCATTTGTTGCCTGGAGTGACATCATGCAGGACAACAGGCTGATGTGGGAGGAGAAGAGGAGGAATTTCTCCCCCTTTATCTGATCACACTTATCATCCCAGCTGACAAGCAATGTACACCAACCATATTGGCCACCACTACAATGAGAAGAGGTGTAAACAGTAAGTGCTGCCCAATGTTCCTGTGCCACCTGACCTGCAGAACATGAAATGGTTATGTAAACAATGCAATCAGGGAAAATTTAGAGTAATACACAACCTTTAAAACAGGGTTTGGGGCTATGTTAAATAGCCTTGGCCTACATTAACTTGAAACAATTCCATGCGCCGTGCACTGTAATGGAGCTGATTTACTACTACGCCCTTTGGCATAAAGGTTTGGTTTAGAATCACCCTGTGTCTCACTGCCACTCCTATCTAACTATGGAGCTCCATAAGAACTCTGGCTATTGTAGGCACTAAGCATGGTTAGGTCCAGTGGAAATCTTCATAATTTGGATTAAATTTGGATCAAATTTCTTTATGAAGTGATTTTGGAACTCTGAAGTATCCTTGTCCTTTCGAAGCCACTGTCGCCATCTTTGTTCCGACTCAGGAAGTGATTTGGAAAAGACCCCGCATTTGGAGGCAAGCAGCAGCTTGCATACTGGGATGCTTGCTTCCAGCCAATGAGGGGAAACCACCTCGGGATGTGCTGTTGGCCATTCATAGTCTCTTGTGTACTGTTAACCTACCTCACAGGAGTAAGAAACAATGTGATATACTGCCTCCCTAGATTTCTTACAGAAAATAGCATTACATAACTAATCAATAGGCAAATGCCACCAGGAATTCACTCACAAAATCTAAAATACAGGCAAGTATTGTTCCTGTAGCTACCACTCATCTCACTGTATTGCGGTAAATAATAATTAAAAGGACAGATAGAACAAGGAGTTGGCAAGGAGCCACAAGGCGAATGCTTGCCAATGTGTGAGTGTAAGTAGCCGAGACTGAACCTCACCCTGCCAAATACTAAGACGGGGATTTTCCCTGTGGCTCTTGTTGGGAAATCATGTCTCTGCTCTCAGTGTACACACGCCTTGCAAAATGTTAGATCTTCCCTTCTATCCCCTCCCTTTTCTGCCTCTGCTGTCCAGCCGATAAATGTCCAGGAGTATGCAAACTCTTCCTCATTCTGTCCTGAGGAAAAAGGAAGCTTCCACAATTCCTCCAGGCAGATGCTGTTGGAGCTGTAGCTCGGCTCAGGCTCTGAGAGGGAAGGGAAAACAAACACGCATTGAAGTGTGGGCAAGGTAAGTTTCAGCTTTTAGAAACTGAGAAGTTTGCTACGCTTCCCAGAATGCCTCCACTAGCAATTGAATGTGATTTTTAGAAACATATACTTTCTTCAACTTAGTCTGTGTTGTGCTGACATAATACTCCACAGTTACTGCAAATACTTTAAAAAAAATTCCTTCCACTGGTAGGAATGCAAAAAGGGGGGCGGATTTCAATAGCATGTTGAAAATTTGCAAATAGACAATAGGAAGGCTGGACTCATACAGAGATGCACTGACAATCAATTGTCTAGTGCAGTGGTTCTCAACCTTCCTAATGCTGCGACCCCTTGATACAGTTCCTCATGTTGTAGTGACCCCAACCATAACATTATTTCATTGCTACTTCATAACTGTAATTTTGCTACTGTTATGAATCCTGATGTAAATATCTGATATGCAGAATATATCTTCATTCACTTGATCACATTCGGCACAAATACCCGATACGCCCAAATTTGAATGCTGGTGGGGTTGGGAGAGGGATTGAATTTTTCATTGTGGAGTTGTAGTTGCTGAGATTTATAGTTAACCTACAATCAAAGAGCATTCTGAACTCTACCAATGATGGAATTGAACTAAACTTGGCACACAGAACTCATGACCAACAAAAAATACTGGAAGGGAATTGACCTTGAGTTTTGGAGTTTTAGTGCGCTACATCCAGAGAGCACTGTGGACTCAAACCATGATGGATCTGGACCAAACTTGACACAGATACTCAATATGTCCAAAGGTAAACACTGGTGGAGCTTGAGGAAAATAGACTATGACATTTGGGGGTTGTAGTTGCTGGGATTTATAGTTCACCTACAATCAAAATACATTCTGAACCCCACAAGTGATAGAATTGGGCCAAATTTCCCACACAGAACCCCCATGACTACAGAAAATAGTGTTTTCTGATGGTCTTTGGCAACCCCTCAGACACCCCCTCGCAACCCCCCAAGGGTCCCAACCCCTAGGTTGAGAAACACTGGTCTAGTGGAATCTTTAAAATGCTTTAATCAATCAATCATAACCTTATTGACATGAGGTTACTCTATTAAGAGCCCTTATCCAATACTGGGAGTAGATTTTCTCCACTTGAAGTTATTTCAGACTTATGACAATCTTAAAGCAACCTATCATGAGGGGGTTTTTTGGCAGGATTTGCTCAGACAGGGATTGTCTTTGCCTTTCTTAGTGGCTGAGTGTGGTTTGCCTAAAGTCAAATAATGAGTTTTCATAGCTAAGCGGGGATTTGAACCCTAGTCTCCAGTGTCGTAGTCCAACATTCAAAGCATTACATCACACTGGTTCTCAATGAGTGAACTGGGGCAAATACTGGATATTCACCTATTCTAGAATTTAGTACCAGGTTTGTAACGTATTCTATTTTATCCACTTAAGGGTAAAAGCAAATTATGATATATTGTTTACCTTGACTTTCAAAAGGCTTTTGACAAAGTCCCTCACCAAAGGCTCATAAATAAGCTCTTCAGCCATGGAATCAGAGGACAGGTCTTGTCCTGGATTGGAACCTGGCTAAACTGTAGGAAACAAAGGGTGGTAATAAACAGACATTTCTCTGGGTGGAAAGAGGTGAGAAGTGGCGTACCCCAAGGTTCCGTTTTGGGTCCGTTACTTTTTAATTTATTCATTAATGACCTGGATGTAGGAGTAAATTTTTGTTCAGGGTAGTTAAAAATGAAACTGATTGTAAAGAGCTCCAGAAAGATCTCTCGAAATTGAGTGAATGGGCAACGAAGTGGCAAATGCATTTTAACCTAAACAAGTGTAAAGTCATGCACATCGGGGCAAAGAACCCCAACTACACCTACCAATTGATGGGGTCAAAGCTTTCCGAGACAAACCAGGAAAGGGATCTTGGGGTTTTGGTGGACAGCTCAATGAAGATGTCAACCCAGTGCGCAGCAGCAGTAAAAAAGCAAATTCTATGCTTGGCATGATCAGGAAGGAATCAAAAATAGGTCGTCAAATGTTGTATTGCCTCTCTACAAATCTATGGTGAGGCCACATCTGGAGTACTGTGTACAATTCTGGTCACCGCACCTCAAGAAGGATATAACGGAACTGGAAAAGGTACAAAGAAGGGCGACAAAAATGATCCAAGGGATGGAGCAGCTCCCTTATGAAATCAGGTTGCAACGCCTTGGTCTTTTCAGCCTTGAAAGACGGCGTTTAAGAGGTGACTTGATCGAAGTGTATAAAATCATGCATGGGATAGAAAAGGTGAATAAAGAAAAAATATTTTCTCTGTCACCCAACACTAGGACTAGGGGGCACTCCCTGAAGCTCCAAGGTAGGAAAATTAGGACTAATAAAGGGAAAATATTTCTTCACCCAGAGGGTCATTGGGTTATGGAACTCACTTCCAGAGGAGGTTGTGACAGCAGTCAGCCTGGACAGCTTCAAGGCAGGATTAGACAGATTCATGGATACCAAGGGAATCAGTAGCTACTGAAATGGACATCCAAGTGCCACCTCTTTGTTGATGGAGGCAGGCAGGATTTCCCCGGGTACTGGTTGTGGGGGGTCGGGAGCAGGTGAGGGTTTTGCCCTCCTTTCTGCTAGAGATCCCTGTGTACAACTAGTGGGCCACTGTGTGACACAGAATGCTGGACTAGATGGGCTGAGGCCCGATTCAGCATGGCTCTTCTTATGTTCTTATGTTCTTATGATATGATATGATATGATATGATATGATATATGATATGATATGATATGATATGGGTAGAAAATATTATTATTTATCATGATTGATATAAGGGGGTTCAACTAGAAAGGGAGGCTCAGATGTTCCTTCCTTTTGTTTAGAGTACATGGATAGCCAGATTCCCTTTGGATGAAGGAGTAGCTCCTTCTCACATTGATCCCTTCATATACTGGCCAAGTGTGTGGATGGGCATAACCAGGGATAGCCTTGACAGCCCTATACCTCTTGGTCAAAACCTTGCCGTTAGTCCTGGCTAGAACAAATCCATTGTGGTTTACTTAGCTGAATAAATTTATTTGGAAATTCTCAACATGATGCTAGATAGTTTTCATACATTCATCCAATGCATGGGTTGTCTGAAAAGACACAAACATATCAATTGCGTATGCCTTTAGGTCAGCCTAACTTTATGTATGTTTACTGAGTTTGGTTATTTTGTGCTGAATGGCTTTGCTCCCAGACAAGTGGGCACAGTGACTGGACAGCAGCCTAAATCAACAATAGCTAGTATTCAAGGCCAGCTGTGTTAGACTATTTCAGGAAATATTTCCAGTAACACTGTTGAAACTGAGTATTTAAAGTATAGGTTTTTCTGATCTCCAGTGCAAGTACTCAGGTCTAAAGTCCACAGAAGCTTGTGCTTGTTGTTGTTTATTCATTCAGCCATTTCCGACTCTTTGTGACCTCATGGTCGGGAGCAGGTGAGGGTTTTGCCCTCCTTTCTGCTAGAGATCCCTTGCATCGTCTGATGGGCAGTGAGCCCATCAGTTCTCCAGATGAAGTGGAAGTGTCCTAGGATGCTAAAATCACCCCGTGTGATATGTTCTCCAGCACTGCTCTGTGGTCAACTTCCAGCCAGAGCTCCCTGTCGGCCATGCCTAGGGTTGCCACATGAATAAGGGACAGGTACCTAAAAATAGGGAATTTTTCACAAAAATAAGGAACACTTCATAAAAACTTGAACATGATCAATTGATTTTCAAGTTTTTATGAAGTGTCCCTTATTTTTGTGAAAAATTCCCTATTTTTAGGTACCTGTCTCTTATTCTTATATCAAAATGTGGCAACCCTAGTCATGGCCACCCCCAGTTCCCTCAAAGTCAAGCCAGTCACTTCAAGGATAACATCCATCCATCTTATTCTTGGTCTGCCCCTCTTCCTTTTTCCTTCCATTTTCCCCAGCATCATTATCTTCTCCAAGCTTTCCTGTCCTCTCATTATGTGGCAAAAGTACTTCAGCTTTGCCTCTAATATACTTCCCTATAGTGAGCAGTCAAGCTTGTGCTAGGAATGCCTTTTTCTGAAAGATACATTTTCCCATTAAACAAGCCAACATGGTTACAGAAATAGAATAGTAGGCAACATTTAGCTACTATTTGTGACCAGCTCCCCAAACTCCCCATCCAGCTCATTTCACTTAGGTGCTTTCAAAGTAAAAAAATAAATAGGATCCTCATTGGAAAATGTTGCTGTATATGCTGAAAAATGCTGAACAAGAAAATCTGTTTTCTTACATATGTGTGTAAACGCGCACGTGCACACACTACACACAAACTACTGCCTTGTCAAAAATCATATGACTTATTTCACCCTGCAAATGAAAAAAGATTCACCTTGAAGATTCAACTATATTTCTTAAGGTTCCTTGTATTCATGAACACATGTTCAAAAGAAAGCTAATCCCAACAGATGATAAAGACTCGCAGCTACAAATCGTAAAATATTGTTTCCCAAAGGCTCTACATTTAGGGAAGAGCATGAGAGCTCCATAGTAGAGAATTCTAAGCATCTCCCTTAATTACAGATGCCAGGATCCCATAGGATTGGGGTGGAATTGCTTTAAATATCTAGTGTGGATATTCCCCTGTACAGCTGCTGATATCAGCAGGCACTCGTTGTAATGCCTCTATCTCAAGCATGGGCAAACTTGGGCCCTCCAGGTGTTTTGGACTTCAACTCCCACAATTCCTAACAGACCCATTTCTATACCCATTAATAATGATCTCAGAATATATTTACACTAGCACCAAGGTTGTCAAATTTTGATCCTTCAAATGTTGTAGACTTCAGCTTCCATGGTCCCTGTCTGAAGTCCAAACTGACTGGATCTTTTCTGGAGCTGAAGTCTGAAACAACTGAACAACTTGAATTTGCATTTGGCCCACCATGATTGTGGGTTTAATTTTGCAGATTTGATTAATGTATTCTCTCTAGGAATCTCTAGAGAACTCACCATAAAGCCCTGACGAAGTGTCCCATTTCTCCAGAATTCTGGAGAGGAAAGTGGACGCAGAGGGACGAATCTGTCACCCCGCACACAGCTCCCTCTTGGTGACGCTTTCCCCTTGTTGAGAGGGAAGCATCCGGTGACAGTTGGAGGAGGGGCTTCCATAGGAAGTTTCTTTGCATCGTCTGATGGGCAGTGAGCCCATCAGTTCTCCAGATGAAGTGGAAGTGTCCTAGGATGCTAAAATCACCCCGTGTGATATGTTCTCCAGCACTGCTCTGTGGTCAACTTCCAGCAGATGTTCACCATAGATTTGTGCTGTAGAACTTGGAGATTCCTAGAAAAAATATTTTTCTAGGAATTTGTAGGTCCTCCAGCATGATTCTATAGAGAACCTAGAGATTCCTAGAGAGAGGTTCTCTCAGGTTAAAAATAAAGCAATTTCTCCATTTTTTCCCATTTCTGTGGAGTTCCTGTGCCTTTAACTTCCACAAAAGTGGACAGTTACTTCCCTGATGTAATCCAGTTTCTTAGGTCTGGCAAGAGAATTCTAAATACTTCAGCTATCAGCCAATCCCAGGATTCTGTAGGAAGGAAGCATAAGAATTAAAGTTGAATAATTAATGTCTTTAACACACCATTAAAATGTGCACTGTAGAAACTCTTGTTCTTGTGTAAGTCCACATTCCGCAGCCCAACTAGCTTCCCAAACTATTAATGTCAGCAACTGAAATATTCATAAAGGTATGACCTGTATCATTTTATCACAAGGCTTTCAGCGTTCAATATAAGTGTATTTGTGTCTTTGAACAGCCTCACTAGAGGGTAACCAAGTGTGTTTTTACCCACTAGTTTAAGGCAGTCTTATTTCAATGGGGATTGTAATGTGAATGTCTAATGTACCTTCGCTGGAATGCTCATTGGATTGTCTAAGAGCTTTCCCCCACTTTCTCTCAGACAAAAAACAATTATCTACATATATAGCACAAGAGGGGCTCAATCTAAGCCTCAGAGTTAGAAATTATGTCTTCCAACTTCACAGAAATCATAGATTATTTCAGTGTTCTGACCAGAGAATTGCATCATATATCTTTCAAAGTACTGAGATCTGAAAAAAATCACTTAACCATGAGGAAGTAGTTTTGCAAAACTGTTCCTGGTCTTGTGCTCTTTAGATTTATTAAGTATTTCTATTTTATCCTGCACTAAGACAATACTGAATGTTCCTTGATATTCCATTGTAATATTTTTGTATGCAACTGGAATTTGTGCAGTGTTATTGTATGAGACTACTCTAAATCAACAGTTACCAACCAATCTAGGAGCTTGGAAGGTCATTCTCCCCCTCTTTCCCTTCTTAAAAATAATGCCACAGCATCTACTTTCTTTAAAAAATTATACCATTTAAAATTGCAACCATCTGAAAAATATAACAGTAGGCATTTCTTACAGACTAGAGGTTTACAAAGGTTTTTCAAATATGAGATTTTCCAAAGAGGTGAGATGGAATAATTTCAACAGTGTTAAGCATCATCTGTATTAAATTTAATGGAATGACTATAAGGAAAAATAATTAACACTTCTCTGTGAGGTAGCGCAGGCATGGGCAAACTTTGGCCCTCCATATTTGGGGTTTTTAAGGATCCATAGATGGGGTTTATAATTGTGCGATGCTCAACTTTAGTACATGTACATGTTGTCCTTCCTCAAATATGTTGGTTGAGATCCTGATAATGGAGGGCCATCACCACAGCTATGACTACGAATGACACCCCAAAAACCCATACGATTATATATTTGTGTATAAGTCTAGAAATTTAAGTCAGAAATTTGACTCTAAAAATTTGGACATGGCCAGGTTGATGAATAATCACCTAGGTCAGGTGGTCACTTAGGTCACCTGATTACTCACAGTATCTGGAAAAGGTAATGTCAAATTTTCGGGGTAGAGGGTTTGGTGTTTGCATGCAAACCTTGGCATACATATAACTGACATGAATATCAAACAAAATGGTAGGTTACATACCTGTGACCATCTTTCTTCGAGTGAAGCTCTGTGAATCCACACTTATGAAGTTTGCGCGCCAGCGCGGGCTTCTAACGGAAACTTTTCCAGTTTGAAACTTTTTGGCGGTAGCTCCGCCCAGCCGGCCCGGAGGGCATAAAAGGCGCCTCCATGCGCGCCCACCCCATTCCTACGCCACATTAGCAACTAGGAAAGGGTGGTTTGAGAGAGTGGGGACGGCCGGGCGGGTTCGTGTGGATTCACAGAGCTTCACTCGAAGAAAGATGGTCACAGGTATGTAACCTACCATTCTTCTTCGAGAGCTCTGTGAATGCACACTTATGAAGATTTACCGAGCTAAGGTAAAGGAGGTGGGAACAAACCAGCCAATATGAACAAATGAACAGGTTTATTACAACCACAACACGAATAAATAACATATCAATCATATAAATATGAGTGGAAGGCATGCTCCCACTTGTAAACACAGTGCAACAAGCACCATTCATGTCAGGCACACAGGCCTCACAGCATAAGTGCAACAAGCACCATTCATGCCAGGCACACAGGCCTCATAACAGTGAGTGCAATAGGCACAACTGAGAATGTAAGTGCACAACTGGTGCAACTCGAACCCGTAAGTGGGTAAAGCGCGCTTTACCGGTAGACTGTGCCCCTACCCGGGGCACGGCACATACTTAAACGTTAGCTAGTGCAACCGAAGGGAAAAAAGTTCGACCGACCGTAACTGTCGACCGAACTGTGCATAGAGGGGAGAGACAGGGCTGCCTACTCGGCACCACCCCGAGGGCCCTTGGGGTTAAGAATCGACCTACCAAAAGCCGCCTCCCTTCCAAACAGGGTGTCTACCCGGTAATGTGATGTGACGGTGGAGGGGTTGGCCCAGATGGCCGCCCTACAAATTTGGTCCAGGGGAATCCCTTGGAGAAATGCGGTCGACGTGGCAACTGCCCTAGTCGAGCGACCCTTGACCCTAGGGGGACACGGTTGACGTGCTATCTGATAGCACAGTTCAACCAGGGAAGCCACCCAATTCGAGAGTCTTTGTGACGACACCGGCAAGCCCAGCTTGTCGGTGGCGTAAGAAACAAAAAGTCTAGTCGACCGACGGTAGTCCGCCGATCGGTCCTTGTAGACCCAGAGGGCTCTCCTTAGCGAGGGACCATCCCTCTGCTGATTCTGCCAGGTGAGCGCCGCCAGGTGGGACTTCACTGAGGACACGGAGAGACCTCTGTCGACCAACTCCGCCAGGAATTCCAGTACCGCTGGAATTGAAAGCGGGAAGACGGGCGGCGGATCGAGACGCCTGGAACCTTGCGTGGCGGGCGATGCAAGCCGAAACGCCTTTGACGTGGCCGGCTTGTGGGCTGCTGCCAGGATCGCTGCTACTGCTGGAGAGACGTCTGGCACCGGTGGATCCTCCATGCGGTTAAGTGCAAGGATGGAAGGTCCGGATGGAGGAGCATCCCCTTCTCCCGGGTCAGCAGGTCTGACCGGTGAGGGAGTGGCATGTGGTTCTGGCCTGCTAAGTGGAGCAGGGTCGGGAACCAAACTTGTCTTGGCCAGTAGGGGGCGATGAGGATGCAATCGGTCCCCGAAAGCTGGATCTTCTCGATGATTCGGAGAAGAAGCGGAACGGCGGGAAGAGGTAGAGGAACCCCGTCGTCCAGTCGAGGAGGAGTGCGTCCCGAGGCAACCCCGGCGTGCATCCGGGGCAAGCCTGGCACCGAAAACTGGCAGTTGGTTGTTTTCCGGCGATGCGAAGAGATCTGCGTCTGGGAATCCCCACCGTTGAAAGACACGGTGGAGCTCGTCCGGATGCAGCATCCATTCGTGGGACGACCAGCTGGTTCTGCTGAGGGAGTCTGCCTCCACGTTCTCGACTCCCGGGAGATGAATGGCCCTGGGGGTCACTTGGTGAAGGACGCACCACTCCCACAGGCTCTGGGCCAGGGCCAGGAGCTTCCTCGAGCCCGTTCCGCCCTGTTTGTTGACGTAGTACATGGCCACTATATTGTCTGTCCTGACCAGTACTACGTGCCCCCTGACTAGGGGGGCGAAGGCCCGAAGAGTCTTGGCTATGGCCAGGAGCTCGAGGTAGTTGATGTAGTGGAGCTTCTCCACCGCCGACCATTGGCCGTTGATCGACAAGTTGTTCATGTGGCCTCCCCAAGCCAGCATCGAGGCGTCGGTCGTCAGCGTGATGGACGGTGTCAACGCGTGGAACGGCACCCCTTTGCAGACGTTGTCTTTGGACGTCCACCATCGGAGAGAGCCCTTGACTGTGCTCGGGAGAGAGAGTCTCGTTGAGTGGTGTTCTCTGACCGGATCGAAGTGGTCGAGAAACCAACGCTGTAGCGGCCTGAATCGGAGCCTTGCTAGCGGAGTGACTGACACTGTGGACGCCATGTGGCCGAGCGTGACCTGGATCTGCTTTGCCGAGATGCAGGGCCCGGTGCAGGCGTTGACCTCTCGTCGAAGAGCCTGGAATCTGACGTCTGGCAGATAGGCGAGCTGATCGGCGGAGTCGAAGATCGTCCCGATGAACTTTATGGATTGGGACGGGGTGAGCTGAGATTTCTCCTCGTTGAGGCGCAGGCCTAACGACGAGTAAGTGCAGCGCCGTGGAGACCTGTTGGTGAAGCAGGCCTGGGGACGGGGAGCCGTCCCGAGGCCGAAGGGAAGGACGTTGAACTGGTACGCCCTTCCTGCCACCTTGAAGCTGAGGAAGCGTCGATGGGCCGGCCTGATCGAGATGTGGAAGTAAGCATCCCGGAGGTCTATTGAAGCAAAGTGGTCTCCCCTCCGGAGGAGCGGAAGAATGGACGACACCGACACCATCCTGAATTTCCTCGGCGAAACGTACGCGTTTAAGTTTCTGAGGTCAGGATGGGTCGCAGGGAACCGTCTGGCTTCGGCACGGTGAAATACCGTGAGAAGTATGCCCCTCTTTCCTTGCTCTGGGGAAGCTGTGAAATCGCTCCCTTTTGAAGCAACGCGTCGACCTCCTCCAAGATCACCCTGGACGGCTCTGTCTCGACGATGAACCCCGTTGGCGGAAGCTCGTCGAACTCAAGGCATAGCCGTCTTCGACAATCCGGAGAACCCATGCATCTGAGGTGATGCGTCGCCAGGCATCGATGTAGCGGGCCAGGCGGTCTCCGAATGGTGGGTGCGGTGGTGGAGGTCGAAGGATGGGAGGAGGCATGGTGGTGGCAGCGGTACCTTGCGACGAGGCGGTGTCGTCCAGCGCCCCGTCAAACGCGACGGTTAGACTGTCCATTGCCATTACTATGGCGGGGCCTCGACTTACCCCCTTGGCGGGGTCGGTTGGCCTGTTGTTGCTGCCTTGGCTGTTGTTGCTGCTGCTGCTGTTGAGGGGCTTGGAAGAGAGACCCGAAGACCTCAGCCACGCGTGCCTTCGAATGGAGACACCGTGGGCCAACAGCTTTCCTGAAGTGTCCCCCGTATGGCGGGCCATCAGGATCTGGTGGTGTGCCAACGACTGCGCCTCTTGGGAGATGGAGAGAAGTGCAGTCTGTTGCTCCTGGGAGAGATCCTGGAAAAAGGGTTGAGCCCTCTCCCACAGGATCTGGTGATAAGCTCCCATGCACGCCCCATAATTGGCCATCTTGGTCAGCAAGAATCGGCCTTGTAGATTTTTCGGCCGACTGTGTCGAACCGCTTTCCCTCTTGGTCTGAGAGGGTCGCGGATTCTCGGCCCGAAGACTGGGAGGAGGTGACGATCATCGAGTTGGGGGTCGGGTGATCGTGTAGCCAGCTCCTCTCCCTCTCATCTATTTTGTACCATGCCTCGATACGTCCGGACGTAGGGGGGGGACCTCGCCATCCTCCATCTCGTCACCCGACCAGGGTCGAACCGTCTCCTGGTTTGCCGGAGGCTGTGACCGAGGTGGCGACCTCGAGGTTGAGGGGGCCGCAGGCATCGCCGGAGGGAGGTTTCGCTCGGCCGGGGCCAGGGCGAGCCTCGTGGTTTGTCTGCCCTTGTCTGGCGAGGTGACAAACAGTTGTCGGACCGAGGTCTGTCGGTGGAATCCGGACGACGGTCTGCACGGAGTCCTCCGGAGACACGTGGTGCTCTACCCTGTCTCCACAGCGAGAACAGGGATAGGCGGACGAGTCGGGGCAGGAGACCGAAGACGATGACGTCAAAGTCCTGCGCCTCTTTGGTGATGGAGGTCTCGAGGCTGCGGCCTCCAGAGACTTGCCCGGAGTCACAGGAACCAGGCCTCTGGTCTGGGCTCTACGGGCTTCCTCACTCGACCTCCGGAAAGCTATCTCCATAGCCCGATCGGAGGGAGTCCTCGAGATGGCCGACCTCTGGGAGAGGCCCGGCGCCATCGAGCTTGTCGAAGCTCTTCGAGGTGGAGGCAACTGGACCGTTTCGGTGGTTACGGTGCAGGGCCTCTTCAACGCCCGAAGTCTTCGAGGAGACAGAGCGTTCTTCTCCTTCCGTGGACGCTTCGTCCCGGCCGGGTGAGCGGTCGACACGGATGGGGCCGGAGCAGCCGCCCCGGACCCCAAGGAGGCAGATGGGACAGCCGTCGCCATCTCCGGAGGGCAGAGAGCACGCTCCGTCAGGTAGGCCTGAAGCCTGCGGGCTCTCGCTCGCCTGGTGTTCGACGAGAAGGCCTGGCAGTGTCGGCAGGTCGAGACGACGTGTCCCTCCCGAGACACCGAAGGCACACCGGTGACCGTCGCAATCCGGGATCTTGCTACCGCAGAATAAGCACCTTTTGAAACTGGTTGTGGACATGCTATGCTCACACAACCAGCCGTATTTCCGATGTTGCCCAAGTGGCGGAAAACAAAGGAATGGGGTGGGCGCGCATGGAGGCGCCTTTTATGCCCTCCGGGCCGGCTGGGCGGAGCTACCGCCAAAAAGTTTCAAACTGGAAAAGTTTCCGTTAGAAGCCCGCGCTGGCGCGCAAACTTCATAAGTGTGCATTCACAGAGCTCTCGAAGAAGAAAGTGGGCGCGAGAAACAATATCATACAAAAGGTGACTGGCACAACCTGAAGATCACAACCAGATACAGTGAAGACATCTGCCCTTGCGCTTTGCTACTCTGAGTATGCATGCCCAGTGTGGAAAACATCTCACCACACTAAAACAGTGGATGTCTCATTAAGATGAGACATGCCGTATTGTCACAGGGTGTCTGCACACTACACCACTGGAGAAATTACACTGTTTAACCGGTATTGCACCACCTGACATCTGCCGGGAAGTAGCAACCAATAGCAAAAGGACCAAGACAGTGACATCTCTGGTTCATGCCCTGTTTGGATATCAACCAGCATGCCAATGACTTAAATCAAGAAATCGTTTTCTAAGATCTACAGAGACACTCGCTGGAACACCTCAGCAAGTGAGAGTCCAAAAGTGGCAGGCTCAAACCCAGAATCTCAATCAATGGCTGATACCAAATGAGAGACTCCCTCCTGGGCACTCAGAAAACTGGGCGACTTGGAAGGCACTGAACAGACTGCGCTCTGGCACCACGAGATGCAGAGCCAACCTTAAGAAATGGGGCTACAAAGTGGAATCCACAACATGCGAGTGTGGAGAAGAGCAAACCACAGACCACCTACTACAATGCAACCTGAGCCCTGCCAGATGCACAATGGAGGACTTTCTTATAGCAACACCAGAGGCACTCCAAGTGGCCAGTTACTGGTCAAAGGACATTTAATAGAATGCCAAATTTGCAAACTTTCTGGGTTTTGGGGGGGAGGGGTTCCCTTTTTTTAATACAATACAACTGTTTGGTTCGCTGCTGACATGATAAATAAAATAAATTGAAGACATTCTCAGGTTGGCACTTCACTCCCCTTGCTAAGGGCTATTTGAGCAAGCAAATATGCAAACATCCAAATGCATCACAAGAATTTGTTTTACTGCAGCTGCTGTGGTAGAGTGACAACACGTAATCCAATGTGGCTAATGTAAGCACATAGTAGAAATATCCCCTTGTGGCAGCTATGTAATGAAGGTCATGTACTTATTTATTTCCTTTATTTATATTCTGCCCTTCTCACCCCAAAGGGGACCCAGAGTGGATTACAGTACACATCCCTGCAGTTCAACATATGACATATAGACATATAACGTTTATCACAGTACAGTACATAATTTTTTTTTGACATATTACACACATATAGACGAACAGAGGCAACTTTCTGGCCACCAGAGGGAGCTGATGCACTCCTAATCTCTCAGCGTTTTCCAGAGTCCCTTTGTTGTTCTTCCACATTCCTCAGCGCTTCCTGGGTTTTTTAATGGCCTCATAAATCAGTCAAAATTTGCCTCCCCACTTTTATGTGGTACCTTTATCTCCTACTTGACAAATGCAACTGTCTTTCGGGCTGCAAAGGTCGACAGCAGGCTACACTTAAGGTCGAGCACCCACCTCGACCCGGGCAGGCCTCGAACTCATGGCTTTCCTAATAGATTTCAGTTTGGATTAAACCAGATGGATGTGACAGTAAAGCCGGAACAGATATACTACACAGAGGAGCTGGGATACAGTCCTTATATCAATGCAGCCTTAAGGATTAGATTCCTGAGTCACATTCACAATAGTCATAATGAATAGTCATAATGAATTCCAAAATTACAAAATCATAAATCTAGTTTATAACCTTGTCAGTATTGAATATAATGCCAGCTATTGTTTTCCTACAACACTCATTATAGTCAAACATAGAACCACACAGTAGCTGCTTCCTTCTCAACAACATCTGGAGAGCCCATACCAAATAATGGCAATTCATTTACATGGCGGATTTGGTTCTCTAGGAATCAGTTTCACCACAGGAATGTGTTTTGAAAGGAAGGAGCTGGTTAAATAAGGGTGGGCTTTAGTATTCTGGTTTCTCCTGCAAAGTAGGAAAGTGCACTATATGACTTTTCATGAATGAAACTGCTAGACCATAATTAAATATGGAAGTGCTGACAGTAATTACCACATATTTCTGTTTATAGCATCATCGTAGGATGAACCCAAACATCCTGGCAAGCCCCGTGCTTTACCAGAAATCAAAATTAGAGTGACCTGGTAGAAAAGGACATGGGCTTCCCAAGTTTTGAACAATTCTGTTGAAAAATAATTTTCAGCAATTGCTGTATTTTTCCTTCTCATCCCTACACGACAAGGTAACTTGAGAGCCTTCTTTCCCCTGTATAATTTATTATTTATTTATTTACAGCATTTATATTCCACCCTTCTCACCCCGCAGGGGACTCAGGGCCGATCACAATGCACATATACATGGCAACCATTCAATGCCATAGACACACAACATATATAGACAGACACACAGAGGTTGTTTAACTTTCCAGCTTCATAAGGGTATGCTTCGAATTCTGGCCCCCAGGGGGAGCTGTCGCTTCACTGTCCACTTGCGACACCGATAGAGTACTTCCTCTTTTGCATGCTGCTGGAGATTTTTTATGACCTCGTAAATTAGTTAAATTAGCCTCCTTGCATAAGTGGTACCTAAATTTCCTACTTGACAGATGCAACTGTCTTTTGGGCTGCAAAGGTCAACAGCAAGCTAGACAAATGGTCAGGAGCTTACTCCAACTCGGGCTGGCTTCAAACTCATGATCAGTAGTGATTTAATGCAGCTGACTCCCAACCAGCTGTGCCACAACCTGGTCTGTAACTGCAAGACCTTCACAAACCCTGTAATCTTTTACATACTATACAATTACTTAGTCTTTGCAAAACCTAAGGTGTCGGAGGTTCATACATATATTCAAGACACATGTTAACAATAGAGTAGGAAATGCAATAATCACAGCTTGGGATGCCTGCATAATTTTATTATGGCCTACATAATTATACATATAATGTCAGAGGGTTGGTGAATCCAAAGGTAACTGGTGTTATTTAAATGTATGGTGATACCACTAGACCAGGGGTGTGGAATCTTTGGCCTTTCAGGTGTATTTGGACTTTACTATTGGACTGCTGGAGGTTGAAGACTAAAACACCTGGAGGTGCTTATCCACATCTGACTTATGCTATCTGAGAGCCAACCCTTACTCCATAAAAGCATTGCTTGATGCCAGTGGTACAGCCACACTGTAGTATTAATGCAGTTTGACACCAACTTAACTACCATGGCTCAATACTATGGACTCATGGGGAGACGCAGTTTTACAAGGTCCCTGCCAAATCGTACTGGCTGCTCACCAAACTACAATCCCACAATGCCATGGCAGTTCAAATGGTATCAAACTGCATTAATTCTACAATATAGATGTACCCTCAGTCAGTTTTAACTCACAATTTATTCATTTGGATATTAATATTTGTGTTGTGCCAGCTAGCAGGCAAAACTCTTCCAAGTAATTTCACATAAGTAATTCACATACATATATATTTCAATTATAGTGTTATACTTTACTGTACATGTATTGGGTTGTATATGTTGATGTCCCACCCTTTGGTGAAAAGGATATTTTACATGTAGTACCCCGGAGGCACAGTGGCTTAAACCGCTGAGCTTGTTGATCAAAAGGTTGCAGATTCGAATCCAGGGAATGGCGTGAGCTTCTGCTGCCAGACCCAGCTTCTGCCAACCTAGCAGTTCGAAAACATGCAAATGTAAGTAGATCAATAGGCAGGAAGGTAACAGCATTCCATGCAGTCATGCCAGCCACATGATCTTGGAGGTGACTATGAATACCACCGGTTCTTCGGCTTAGAAATGGATATGAGCACCAAACCCCAGAGTCGGACATGACTGGACTTAATCTCAGTGGACAACCTTTACTTTTACTTAGTAGTAGTAGCAGCAGCAGCAGTAGTAGCACTACTACAATATACCAGTGTGATAAATATAGATTTTAATGTATTCATTTTAATGGAAATCTGTATATCTGATCAGCCCAAGGAATAAACTCATATATACTGTGGTCTTCTCTAAAGCTACTTCATGCTGTCTGGGGACATGAAATGCCTACAAGCAAGGGTTTTCTTTAGGTATTCGTTGGTTATGAATTTCTATATAATCCATTTGTTAAAGGAAACGAAATTCCCCCCATTTCTTCCTCCCTGCTGTCCATCAATTTCTGACTCACTCCGCTTCGTCTAGAAATACTTGTTCCTCGGGTGCAGAGTGTGCCTCTTTGGAAAGAGGCTCCATTGTTTGTTGTCCACCCAACTCCCAGACGCGAAGCCAAGTTCTTGAGTCGGCTGTCATTGTTTCTAGCCATGTTTAGTTTGTCAGATTATGGCAGAAGAATGTTTTTGATCTCACAGCACAAGATATTGTATTATGCTGCTCTCAAAGGCCTTTGAGTGTGGTGCCCCAGCAAAACCAGCCATGCAGTTCCAGAAACAACAAAACAGAGGAACAAAAGGGTTTATTTTATGTTTTTGACAAAGAACACCTGCTCTTCTGAAGAGAATGGCAAAGAAGTTGTTATTGTTCAATATCCTACATCAATTTCTTTGCTATGAATGGGTCATTAGGTAATGTCTCCTGGACTGTCCAAGGCAAGCCCACCTGAAGAGCCAGCAATCACAATGAGTGAAGGCATTCATTCAGCTGCCAATCAATGTACAAGGTTGATGACAGCAAGGCTGTGATGAAGAATTGCAATAGGTGTGTTGCTTCTGCTGGTCAGTTTCACTTGCTAGAATTATCGTCTTCCATGAATGCCAATCAGCAGCTAAACAGACCTCCTTCACTCAAGGTGATTGATGGCTGTTAAGGCAGGCTTAGGGAGACATTTACGATCAAGCAAATAGTGCCACAATCATGAATACATACTGTAGTGTGTCTGAAAATGGAGCAGTTACAGATCTGTAACTAAACTATGGCAGTAGAGAATGCAATTATCATCATCATCATCATCAAACAAAAATAAGCCCAAAAAAAGCCCAAGCAGAGACATGAAAGCAAACATTGGTGTGCCTAATTAACCCAGTATCCGAAACAGGAGTACATTATAGGAAGCTAAGAACATAAAACGTCAATTCCTGCTTTGTAGTTGAACTTTAAAAACAGTAGCACTGTCCTTTGGTTGATAAAGATGCCAGTTTGTGGTCCTTCTGCTTCTAGAATCTGCCTTATTAGAAGAACAAAATAAGCTCAGGATGAATTCCATGTGAGAAACTGTTCCAGCTGGCTTGTGAATATTATTTCGATGTTAAAAACATCCTTCATCAGTAGATCAGTGGAGGCCAGAGTCTCCTATGTTAGTTAGATGGTGAATACATTCTGGAGTGTTGTATTCCATATGTTAAGTCTGGTATCCAATAGGGTTGTGCCAATTGTGAAACCTTGACTCATTTCGTGTCCCGACTTTCAATGGTGGCCCTGATCCATTTTGGGAGCCTCCTGAAATTGGGAGGGCAGATATCTGTTTTCACTCTGGGCTGCCCAATAATGGGCCATTTTCTATTGTCACATTATTGGGGGAGGGGAGGCTTCCCAGGCTCCCCTTCCTGTCATTTTAGGCATTTAAGCTGTTTTACTCTAGAGGAGTGGCACTCAGCTGCAGGCAGGCACATGCTTTAAGGAGGCTTCTTTTTACCTGTTTCTTACTCCAGAGGAGTAAGGCTGCAGGCACTCATGCACTTTTTCTGGGCCTGCTACGCACCATATGCACTTCCCAAGGCAAGGAGGCATCAGACAGGTTCTCTTACTCCAGAGAAAGTGCCTGGCTGCAGACACTCGAGCTCTTTCTGGGCCTGCACCCCACACACGTACTCTCTTTCCACAGCAAGGAGACTGCTCACAGAAAGCAAGCGAGGAGCTGGATCAGCTCCTGCTTGCTTTTGTGTTGAGCTGATTTTAGTACCAAGAGGGGGCTTCCCGTTACATGCTCCCGAAAGTAACAAAAGTAACGCAAGAATGGATGAAACAGGAGAAACAATTTCCATGCACAACCCTAGTATCCAAGAGACTGGACCGATTTTAAGATCAGTGTGGGACATTCTGGATAGATCTTATGGGGTAGAAACTGGGAAAGATGCATCATTCCATTCATCTGTCCATCACTGTAGCAGGGGCAAAAGACAAAGTGAGTTTTGTGACACACAACTCTGTCTTCTAATATTCTTTAGCATTTGGCACTTAAGATGGTTGCCTCCATCTACTTACCTGAGAAAATGACTTCCCTGGAGGCAATACTTAGCATGATTAAGTTTTTTTTAAAGGTGTACCCATTAAAATATACAGAATAAAAATATCTAGCAACTAAGGCCCTAGGCAATTGATTTGAAATATTATGAAATGATAGCAAGTTTTTAGTAAATGTATGATTGTTGTTATTGCCCTGGAAGCGCAGCTTGTGAAATTGGGTTGTTTTGTAGGCTTGCCCTAGGTATCTAAATAAGCTGAATGGCATTTTGCAAAAGGAGAAGGAAGTAGAAAGATGCTATAAAATCTGTTTCCTCACCACCTCTTTAACAGCCCCCCCAAAAGACCATACAAGTACTTCTGAAACAAGTTGGGCTATCTATTTCATAGTGGAGGGGAGTGAGACTTCTTTTCAGATTCTTAGATTGCATCTCTCTTTCAGATCTTGGCCACTCCGCATTTTGATTTTGCAGTGAATAGACTTGTGAATATTCTGCCTGACGCTCTAGGACTCAGGCTTTTGAATACAACTCTCCACCTTTCTATTTGCTCTCTCTCTCTCTCTCTCTCTCTCTCTCTCTCTCTATATATATATATATATATATATATATATATCCATTGCATTCCTCGTAATCCCACCAGCCTTCCCATTCCATCCAAATTGTATTAATCAGATTCCATCCCCCCCTTTTCTATAAGGAAACTTATGCATGTCTCAGTAGGCACTGCCTAAGGCAGTGTTTTTCAACCTTTTTTGAGCTGCGGCACATTTTTTACATTTTCAAAATCCTGGGGCACACCACTAACCAAAACGACATAAAATGACACTCTAACAAAGTAATACATATAGTTAATATGTTTTAAAATGTATTTATACACTCAGTGTGAAACCTGGACCTGTTTCGATGAACACAACTTAAATATCCTGGCAGGAATGGCAGAAAGACACAAACTTCCCACACAGAACTCCCATAACCAAGAAAAAATACTATAAGAGTTTGGTGGGCATTGACCTTGGGTTTTGGAGTTGTAGTTCACCTATATCCAGAGAGCACTGTGGACTCAAACAATGTTGGATCAGGACCAAACTTGGCATGAATACTCAATATGCCCAAATGTGAACACAGATGGAGTTTGGGGAAAATAGACCTTGACATTTGGGAGTTACAGTTTCTGGGATTTATAGTTAACACACAATCAAAGAGCATCCTGAACTCTTGCAACAATGGAATTGAACCAAACTTGGCATATTGAACTCTCATTACCAACAGAAAGTACTGAAAGGGTCTGCTTGGGAATTGACCTTGAGTTTGGAAGTTTTATTTCACCTACACCCAGAGAACACTGTGGACTCAAACAATGTTGTGTTATGTTGTTGTTTGTTTTCTATCCAGAATCACAATGTTGGAAGGAGGCTCACCACTTCAAGGTCCCTAAAGCAGGCATGGGAGAACTTCAGCCCTCTGGGTGCTTTGGACTTCAACTCGCACCATTCCTAACAGCCTGAGGCCCTTTCCTGCTTAAGTGGCTGAGGGGGGGGAAGCAAAAGGGCCTGAGGCTGCTAGGAATGGTGGGAGGTGGAGTCCAAAACACCTGGAAGGTCCAAGTTTGCCCATGCCCGCTTTCGACAGAGACCTCTTCCTCCCCCTCCCCCTTCGCGCCCTTTCTTCCCCGTCCTGCCAAACACTTACTTTTTCTTCTACACTGCCGCTTCTGCTGCCATTTTGATCCGAGGGGGCAGCGTGAGCGTGTTCAGGAGGGGAGGGGGAGGGAGGAAGACGTGACCCGTGCGGGCGCTACTGCGCAGACTCACCCCAGAGCAAAGCGGGGCAAAGCGAGCAGAGTGAGGCTGGGAAGAAGGGAGCCCGAGTGGAGAAGAAAAAGTGTTTGGCAGGAGGGGGAAGAAAGGGTATTGGAGGTTCCAATTTCCCACGGCATGCCTGATGATCGCTCACGGCACACTAGTGTGCCACGGCACACTGGTTGGGAAACACTGGCCTAAGGCATACCTATGAGCATTTTCCAAATATGCTCTTTTTTTGATCATGCATGTTTTGTTACATGTAATCCGAAACAAAAACAGAAGGAAACAGTGCTTATTCTTTCCTCATCACATATTCTCTTTTTTTGGTAAATATTTGCATGGTTTCACTGATATTGTCATAGACTATAAATTGGATTAATTAGTTGAAGAAACTCACTTGACACCAAATTCTTTTCCATCATTACAAAAAAAGGAAGAAGAGACACTTGTGCCCACAGTTAGAAGATCAGGCACATAGTCTAAGCAAATGAGTTACATTCCTCTCCCCTCTTCCACATGAATTTCCTTTTCCTTTTCTTAATTTTGCCTGTTCTGCGGCAAACCAAAGTTCATTTTAAATATTTCTCATATTAATTTTAAAATTTGGTGTTTTTTCTTCTTTTTTTCTTCTTTCCTTTCTTTCTTGCAGGTCAAAAAATAATCTTTCCAAGGATGGGAAGAAAAAATGCACACAAGCAGCAGTTGGATAGGAAGGGGCATGTAGCCATAATTCAGAAAGTCCCAATATTATGTCATTTTCAGCTTCAAGTTTCAGCTAAGCCATTTTCATCTTTGCTTTGCTTTCTTTGCTGTACTTCATGTTTGTTCATGTTGGGATTATGCAATACCGATGAGTGCCAAGAACAAGTGTACTTATTGTGGATTTTCTGCAGGCAGTTTACCACCACTAGCTGGCAAGAAGACTCAGTTGCAATATCGAGGGAAATCCCACTCACTGTAGAACTAGAATGATGAATGTTGCTTTAACTGCTTGGCAAAAACTGTCTGTGACCTAGGTCTCCTCAGATCTCAGTTATCAGCATTAGCACTACCAGTAATAGAGCACCCTTTCAGCCCATAATGCCTAGCATTGTACAGAATAGCATGGCTTGTAGTGAGCTCATTTTAAACAAGTGCCAAGTCCATGGATGACCCTTCCATTAGGCAAGATGGGGCAGCTAACTCAAGCAGTAGATACTTAAAAGCAGACAGCAGTAGCAAAGTAATGGGGGAAAGAGCGATTTGCTTGGATATGGCACAGCCTGATGTGTGCCTCCTTATAACTCCCATTTGGCTTTGGACACACAGCTGTATATTCCTATGGAACAACTGGGAATATTGCTTATCAGATGTTTCACAATGTCTGTCCGGAACATTACTTAACACGAACATATCACTTAGCTTGCCCAACCCAACTAAGTAATACCTTGATCATGTTCAAAAGTGGGGCTGAAGGAGTGAGGGAGAAAAGCAAGGGAGCACTACAAGTCTCTCACAAAATTTAACACAATGTTGACTGTGTGAGCAATAGTAACTCTACTGTATAAATAGAGGAAATATTTCTCCTTGGATGGCCCTGGAGAAACACTTTTTAATCAGTGGTAGGGAACTTCTTGTTCAACCACAACTCCTAAAGATGATGGAGGGTCAGTCCAAGAAGATCTGGAGAACTACAAATTTCTGGTCCCCTCCCTCAAGAAAGACTGGGGTAGGGACACCCTGGCTGAAGTAAACTCCTTCTATAGATAGCTCATAATTCACTACCTTCCCTTTCCATATAGTATGATGTAGGGCAGTAATTCACAACCTGTGGGTCCCCATATGTTTTGGCCTTCAACTCCCAGAAACCCTAACAGCTGGTAAGCTGGCTGGGATTTCTGGGAGTTATAGGCCAAAATACCTGGGGACCCACCGATTGAGAACCACTGATGTAGGGTATAAAATGTTCAGCCCACAGGCCATATGCAGCTTTTGTAAGAGTCAAAAGTGTCCAATCAGACTAATACACACAACCCACTCCCTGATATCCTGAAAAAAGAAATGCAATATATTAAAATCTTTGTGGCATCCTGACAAGTTAAATGGATTAAACTTCCTTTGCACACTTCCCCCAGAATTGTCATAATGGTTCATTGTCATTTTTGGCTGCCAAAAATGCCAACTACTATGACATTCCGCTCTCCTCCAGAAGTCTGGAAGTGCTGAAAATCAGGTGGTACAGCCCTCTGGTTTCAGAACATAGGTTTCCATATTGTAAAAAGTAAATGCTTCCCCTTGACATTAAGTCTAGTTGTGTCCGACTCTGGGGGTAGTGCTCATCTCCATTTCTAAGCCGAAGAGCCGGTGTTGTTTGTAGACACCTCCTAGGTCATGTGGCCAGCATGACTGCATGGAGCACCATTACCTTCCTGCAGAAGCGGTATCTATTGATCTACTCACATTTGCATGTTTTCGAACTGTTAGGTTGGCAGAAGCTGGGGCTAACAGCAGAAGCTCACCCTACTCCCCAGATTTGAACCACTGGCCTTTTGGTCAGCAAGTTCAGCAACTCAGCAATTTAACTTACTGCACCGCCTTTCCATATTGTAAGACTCCAATAAAATACTGACTGTAAGTCAAGCTATGATGTGTGCATTATGGTTTGATGCAACATAATCATCATGAAAGGCCTCAAGGCCACACCAAAAAGAAGCATTTTAAAAATGCAAGCAACTGTGTTGATCCATATCAACCAAAAAATTTCTACCAGCTTCCCTCATGGAGTCATTAATGAATACAAATTTCCAAGTCAAACCACTCCCAAATGCTTTTGCATCAGAACCAGGAATGCTCACAATAATATGTTGTTGCTTAATAAATTAATCCGCATTTAAGAAACACTTGTTCTTTTAAGGACCACAACTAAGCTCAAAGGGAACAAAGAAGCCTAGTAAGTTGGCAGATGATACCTATCTTTCTACTGACTGAAAATATTTCAGCTCTTGTGTTGTTGAAAGCTTTCATGGCCTGAATCACTAGGTTGATGTGAGTTTTCTGGGATGTTTAACCATGTTCCAGAAACGTTTTCTCCTGGCGTTTTGCCCACATCTATGGCAGGCATCCTCAGTTGGGAGGTCAGTTGGGAACTAGGCAAGTGAGGTTCTTTCTCCCACCTTGGACCTTCTACAGATATGTAAACATCACAGCCCAGAAAACTCACAGCAACCCATTTCAGTTCTTGTCTTTTGCAGCTTTACTTAAGAAAAGTCTCAACAAAAACTTGAAAAAGTTGTTGTTTTGAACAACAATTCCAATTTGAGTAGTTTGGAGAATTGTCGTCCAAAAACAGTGTGGTTTTCAGACTACAAAGTGACAGCACTATGATTTTACCTAAGCTGCAATGGCATCAGTCTGCTGGATACTGGATTTGTAGTTTGGTGAGATACAGGAGCTCTTTGACTAGTAATTCCAAATATATCTCCTAAATGGCAATTCCCAAAATGTCAATACAGCTTGTCATAGCTGATAAAGTGGAATAATACCATTAACCTCTATCATGTGAAACAGATCAAGCAGCTCTCCTGCCATACAAATATATGGTCAAAAATAAATAAATAAATAAGGGACTAAATTCCCAGATGGATATTTGCATTGAATGCAAGTCCCAGATTTGGGACCTGGAAATATATATCTATACGCATAATAGAAGTGAAAATGTGTGTATGATGCAGAGGTGTTCACTTACACAGACATACTCACAGACGGTCTCCTGCCTCCACAAACAGACTATAGTTCCAAGTGCTGAGAAGCCTCCAAAGGCACTCGCTCAACTGACATTGCAAGTTATAGTGAGCGTCATGAACATGTGGCCCAACCCCTGCCAATGTCCTCCCCAAACACCAACCACCCAAGGAATGCTTTCATTCGGGGACCTTTCCTTCCTAGATGTTCTGTTTTTTCTCCAGAATGGACATCCCAGAGTTCCTTTCTCTCTCCAAATTTGCATGACCCCACCCACTGCCTCTCACTTAACCTTTTCCTACACATTCCTATGGCACACAGCAAACAGGAATTGATCAGCAACTGAACAAGAGGTTTGGGAAGAATTATCAAACCTGGCACACAGACCCAACATGGCAAACTTTGAATACTGGTGGGGTTTGGGGTGATTGGTTCACAATTTTGGGAATTGCAGTTCACCCACGTCCTTATGCATTTTCTAATGGGAGCATTCATTAAAACAACAGGAAAGTCTTGCTTTTTTCTAAGAAATGGAGTTATGAATTACTAAACTGATATTAATTACCTAACACCTCAAAACAAACAGTGCCTTTTTCAAATAACCCGGGCCAGCATAACATATTGGAGGGGTTGGGGGTGGGGGGTGACCTGCCCATGTGGGGATTGTTGTTCACCCCGCATCCAGAGATATTACCAAGCTTCCCAAAATAAACAACTCCTTTCTCAACCCAGGCATTGCCTAGGCCCCAAGCCTGTGTGTGTGTGTACTAGTCATCCCCTGCCATGCATTACTGTGGGCCAATCTGTGTATATGTGTTTTGCGTGTGTATATATGTATGCTTATATTTGTGTATAGGTGTGTACGAGACTTTGCCCATGTGTTGTAACGTACTTTTAATTTTTTGACTTTTAAGTCTCTTCTGCTGTGTTTTTCAGTATTTTTATGAGTGATGGTCACTCATTGGCCTGATAGGTGTATTGTGTACAAATTTGGTGTCAATTCGTCCAGTGGTTTTTGAGTTATGTTAATCCCACAAATATTACATTTTGATACACACACGTGCACACACTGGCCATCCCCTGTCACGCATTGCTGTGGACCAGTCTGTGTATATGTTTGTGTGTTTATATTTGTGTTCATGTGTAAATATGTGTGTTTGTGTATATATGTAGTTTTGTGCATGTATTACAATGCATTTTTTGTTTTTTGGCTTTTTAAGTCTCTTCTGCTGTGTTTTTCAGTGTTTTTATGAGTGATGGTCACTCGTTGGCCTGAGAGGTGTATTGTGTTCAAATTTGGTGTCAATTCGTCCAGTGGTTTTTGAGTAATGTTAATCCCACAAACGAACATTATATTGATATTGATATTGATTTATTTATATTTATAATTCCTCTCCACAGCCCCTCCATTAATCACCCAACCAGGGTCATCACTTTATACTTAAATCCTGGCTCCACCTCTGAAAGGCCCATCATTTTATTTACTCAGCTATAAATCACTGTGCAATTGACTGGTCCAGATTAACATTTGATATATTTAAACTCTGAACAGTTCAACAATCCTGAAAAGGCAAGGACTCAACTCTTAAGCCTGGTTCTGATGTATTTATGGAAACACGTTGAGGAGGTGAGATTTGCAGCTCTCTCAGTAGTTTGTTATGATTTAAACAACATTAGGCACATTTTTAAAGGATTCGGCTTCATATGTCTGAAGAACCTCCATGAGGCTTTAGTGTTCTCTTGATAAAAGGCAGAGATGTGAGGAGGAGAATAGCTGTGCAGTCTCTGTGGGAGGATTTATCAGCCCAAACCACTCGTTTCATCTACTCTATCAAAACACATGCACGGGATTTTTGGCTGAAAGTACTCTACAGAAGAAAAAGACCTCATTTCCTTAGAAAAATAAAGTACACCGATAATTAGCTGCATTGCAATCCTATCACTTTGATGCTCCATATGTTCTTGTGCTTCTCCATGAGTGCTCCATAACAGAACAGTAATGTACAAGGCAAGATTTATCCACAAACAAGAAGGAGCATACAACATAAAGTTGCATGTTGCAAGGAGCCACTAAAAATACAATGAAGTCACAAAAAACAAAAATGTGTGAGAAGTCATGTGTGTGTGATGCTGTGGAGGGAGGATGTCTCTTACACTTGACATAGGACTTTATCATAGACCAGCGTTTCTCAACCTGGGGGTCGGGACTCCGGAGGGGGGTCACGAGGATGTGTCTGAGGATTCGCCAAAGGCCATCAGAAAACACAGTATTTTCTGTTAGTCATGCAGGTTCTGTGTGGGAAGTTTGGTCCAATTCTATCGTTGGTGGGGTTCAGAATGCTTTTTGATTGTGGGTGAATTAAATCCCAGCAACCACAACTCCCAAATGTCAAGGTCTATTTTCCCCAAACTCCACCAGTGTTCACATTTGGGCATATTGAGTATTTGTGCCAAATTTGGTCCATCATTGTTTGAGTCTTCAGTGCTCTCTGGATGTAGTTGAACTACAATTCTAAAACTCAAGGTCAATGCCCACCAAAGCCTTCCAGTATTTTCTGTTGGTCATGGGAGTTCTGTGTGCCAAATTTGGTTCAATCCCATTGTTGGTGGAGTTCAGAGTGCTTTCTGATTGTAGGTGAACTATAAATCCCAGCAACTACAACTCCCAAATGACAAAATCAATCCTCCCCTCCCAAACCCACCAGTGTTCAAATTTGGGCATATTGAGTATTTGTGCCAAATTTGGTCTAGTGAATGAAAATACATCCTGCATATCAGATATTTATATTAGTATTCATAACAGTAGCAAAATTACAGTTATGAAGCAGCCACAAAAATAATTTTATGGTTAGGAGTCACCACAAGGGGTTGCGGCATTGAGAACCACAGGTGTAAATCGATGCAAACTAAGTTGAGAACTTTTAATATTGGACTTCTCTCCACTGCACTGGTTTACCAGTTCAAAGTACTGAGACCAGCCTTCCTGCTCTACTCCAAACCCAGAATGCCTTGCAGTTCATTTTTTTAAAAAAATATTTTCATTATTATTTTAGTGCAACTTTGCAATTTCAGCATAACAAATAAGATTGACAAAGATGTACATTTTTTTTAAAGGCAAAGTAATCATCTTGGGAATTTCAAGTGGAGGCAGGGAGAAGGGGAGAAGAAAACCTAACCCATTGACATCATGTGACTGTGGGCATGCTGGCACAGAAAAAGAAGGGACTAAATGGACTACAGTAGATGGTGGGAACATAGCAGAGCTATTGATATTCTTGTTGTTTATTTGTTCAGTCGATTTCAACTCTTTGTGACCTCATGGACCAGGCCATGCCAGAGCTCCCTATCAGCCATCACCACACCCAGCTCCTTCAGAGTCAAGCCAGTCACTTCAAGGATACCATCCATCCACCTTGCCCTTGGTCGGCCCCTCTTCCTTTTTCCTTCCTTTTTCCCCAGCATCATTATCTTCTGCAGGCTTTCCTATCTTCTTATTATGTGGCCAAAGTAATTCATCTTTGCCTCTAATATCCTTCCCTCCAGTGAGCAGTTGGGCGTTATTTCCTGAAGTATGGACTGGTTGGGTCTTCTTGCGGTCCAAGGCACTCTCGGAATTTTCCTCCAACACTTCAGATCTCTTCCTCCTTTCCTTTCCCTTTCTTGTAACAATGTTTTCGATATTTCTCAAGGTGAATAGAGAAGTAAAAGTTGAGGCAAATATGACCTCAACGGAAGAAATACAACTGTAAAATGATATTTGCTTTTATATTGCTACATGTATATATACCTTGATTATGTTTTGTATTACTTTTATGGAAACTCAATAAAGAATTTTAAAAGTAGAGGGGGGGGGGAAAGAATTTTCCTCCAACACCACAGTTCAAAAGCTTCTATCTTCCTTCGCTCAGCCTTCCTTATGGTCTAGCTCTCACATCCATAGGTTACTATGGGGAATATCATTGCTTTAACTATGCGGATCTTCATTGCCAGTGTGATGTCTCTGCTCTTCACTATTTTGTTGAGATTGGTCATGGCTCTCCTCCCAAGAAGTGAGTGTCTTCTGATTTCCTGGCTGCAGTCTGTGTCTTCAGTAATCTTTGTGCCAAGAAATACAAAGTCTGTCACTGCCTCCATGTTTTCTCCTTCTATTTGGCAGTTATCAGTCAGTCCAGTTGCCAGAATCTTGTTTTTTTATGTTTAACTGCAACCCAGCCTTTGCACT
Source organism: Anolis apletophallus (assembly GCA_030556195.1). Lineage (NCBI taxonomy): Eukaryota > Metazoa > Chordata > Lepidosauria > Squamata > Anolidae > Anolis > Anolis apletophallus. The sequence goes on along the minus strand of JARBWK010000008.1, from coordinate 35,972,500 downwards.
TTCTTCTTTCACTTTGGTTAGAAGGCCCCTCAGTTCCTTCTCTCTTTCAGCCATCAAAGTGGTATCATCTGCATATCTAAGGTTGTTAATGTTTCTTCCAGAAAGCAATTTTAACCCCAGCCTTGCATTCATCAAGTCCCGCACATAGCATGATATGTTCTGCATACAAGTTGAATAGGTTGGGTGAGAGTATACAACCCTGCTGTATGCCTTTCCCAATCTTGAAGTCGGTTGTTCTGTGGTCTGTTCTTACTTTTGCTACTTGGTCCTTATACAGATTCCTCAGGAGACAGACAATTGATAGGATACAGAGCTATTGATAGGTTTATTGATAAGTTTATAATTTAGGACTTCCATATGTCTTATTGCAGCCCTAGTCATGTACTTCCAGCCATCTATCAGCTTTCTATCTATCACACGAAAGAATGCCATCACCACCACCACAAGGCAACAGGTGGCCCTCCAAACTACAAATCCGCAACTCCCAAACCCCAGTATTCCACTGGTGGCATCCATACCAGTTAAAGTAGAATCGTAGTCATACAATTTTATGGTGTGAAGCAGCTTTAATTCTGGCCAACTTCAAACTATCTCCTGTTTGTATTTTGTCAATTCTTTGTTATTCCTGAAACCAAAAAAGTACCCAAAAAAGAGTCACCCCCAAGCCCTGAGAGCAAAACCAGAAGTTCTCTTCCAAATTTGCTTGCAATTTGAAATGCAAAGGACTGCTAGAAAGAGATGTTCCTCACAGAATATGTGTATTGCAGATAGGCGTGCCTCTATTGAAATGATTTTGCTACCTGAGTTAAGAGTGAAATGACATGCTTTAACATTCCATATAGAAATTCTGAATTTTAACATTGTGGCTTTAATGTTAGGGTCTTACAATTAGCCTGAAGGCAGCAGGTTAGTTTAGACCAGTGGTTCCCAAAGTGGGTGGTAGCACCCCCTGGTGGGAGGTGGGGCAATCTAGGGGGGTGCTGGAAGGCCCAGGAGAATTTGGGGGGCACTGAACCCCTGTAAGGGGGCGGTGGGGGCGGTGGTGTGAGCCAGGTGACAGGCTAACATACATCTGTGTGTGTGTGTGTGTGTCTTCTTCCCTCCTCCTGCTCCCTCCTCCTCCCCTTGCCAAGCAAGGGATATAATAATAATAATAATAATACCTTTGGGGTTCCCTTCCAACTGGTTGAGTCTTATAACAATAATAATAATGTCCTTCAACATATTTAGTGGAACGTGGATTCAGTACGGTAACCAATTTATTAACAAAGAAGAAACCAATTGCAAAATAGTCAATCGCGATGATTTGAGATGACTGCTGACGAAAATAGAGCCGAGGATTACTAGATTGGTAGCAGCATACCAGGTTCATCCTTCTCATTAAGATTATTTCGAATGTTTTAACTTTTTTGTGTTACATTTCTATTCTAAGTTCAATAAATAGTTTCATAATTTCAAACTTCAATGTTTCTAATTTACGACTTTCTTTATTATATTTTACGAAAAAGGTAGAAATATTAATACATACTGTATATCTTTCTGTTTAATTACTATTAAAAAATTTAAAAAATCTAGGGGGGCGGTGAGTAAATCTTTTTCTGGAAAGGGGGCAATAGGCCAAAAAAGTTTGCGGACCACTGGTTTAGACAAAGGATGGGAATCATGTTTCCTTCCAGAGATTGTTGGACCATGAGTTCCTAAATAGCAAAGCTAGTGGAAAGAAATGCTGGGAGTTGCAGTCCAAAAACATCAAGAAGTCCGTATGATTCCCACCTCTAATTCCAACTCTCTTCCAATAGAGAAAAAGAGTTAGACCTAAGAAAACACAGCTGAGGAATTACCGCCGCCTCTTCTCAGCATCTGCCACTTGAGGCAATTACTTCACTCCAGGACTTTGCCAAGGCTTGCAAAATATACCCTTATTCCCCTAGTCTTTATTTCATTTGTCTTTATGGAACAAGGAAGGCAATAGAGCTGTAGTTAGGAAAAATACAGTACACAGTAAATATGGCATCACTTATTTACTGCATTTCTATCAGGTTTATTCCCCATAAGAAAACCAAATAAATATCTTTAGTATTTCCTTTTTTCCAGGAAACTATTAAGACAGTCTGTCTGAACAGTAAATGTAAAACCAGTGCCAAGGTAAGCCCATACTGCCATCTAGTGGGCAAGCAGGCAAACAGCCTCTCTAAAATAGGCAGCTTGGGCCTTCCTCAAATTACCTTCTATTCATCTACCTGGTTCTGCCTGGGGATGATGGTTGTTCTAGTACAGTGCTTCTCAACCTTCCTATCAAATCCCTTAATATCGTTCCTCATGTTGTGGTGGCCCCCAACCATAAAATTATTTTCATTGCTACTTCATAACTGTAATTTTGCTGCTGTTGTGAATCATAATGTAAATACCTGATATTTAGGATGTCTTTTCATTCACTGGACCAAATTTGGCACAAATAACCGATATGCCCAAGTTTGAATACTGGCAGAGTTGGGGAGATTGATTTTGTCATTTGGGAGTTGTAGTTGCTGCAATTTATAGTTCACCCACAGTCAAAGAACATTATCAACCCCACCTGCCAGAGAGAATTAGTCCCTCGCCAAACTACAAATCCCAAGATTCCATACTATGTTGTTATTCCATCTGAAGTGGAATTTGATGTCCTAAAGGTCTTTGATCTTGGGGGTAAGCAGGGCCAGCCCTGGTTGGTAGCAGGATGGGAGACCATCTATTAATACCAGGTTCTCTAGGCTTTCAGAGAAATGAACTGATGAAACCACTTCTGAGGGTTCCTTGCCCAAGAAAACTGTATGTAATGAATGGGTTCTCATAAGGTGACAAGCAATTGAAGGCACACACTTAGCATTATACAGTAGAATCTCAACCTTGGTAGATGTTGGATACCAATAGTTTCTGGTTGCTTGAGAGTTACTATTGAAATAGGTCTAATTAATACTATGCATCAATTTTTTGCCAGTTGCTTGAGAGTTCTAGTTGCTTAAGTTCCGGTCAATTGAGGCCCCTTCTACACTTCCTTATAATCCAGATTATCAAAACAGATAATCCACATTATCTGTTTTGAACTGGATTATATGAGTCCACACTGCTGTATAATCCACTTCAAAGCAGATAATCTGGATTTTATTTGGCAGTGTAGAAGGGGCCTGAGAGTCAATTGTATTTATATAATGTAAAATCAGCGGTGGAACTCTCTGCCTTGGAGTGTGGTGGAGGCTCTGTCTTTAGAGGCTTTTAAGCACAGGCTGGATGGCCATCTGTCAGGGGTGCTTTGAATGTGATTTTCCTGCTTCTTGGCAGGGGGTTGGACTGGATGGCCCACGAGGTCTCTTCCAACTCTATGATGCTATGAAATGAGCACCAGGTAGAAGGAACTGGATAATCATCTCCCACTTTTGCAAAGCCTGGAAATGTTATTTTCTTGGACAACTGTTCTCAGACACCTGAGTCAGTACGGCTATCAGCCGCGCAGTCTGGAAAATTTCATCCTAAATAGTAACATTTCCAAGCGTTGCATTTCAATTTTTCCCTTGCTGTGCAACATCTAGTGCCTATTAGATGCTTTTAGGAGGGAACTGCAAGCTTGGTGCAAAACACCAAGCTTAATTTGCAAGCTTTTAGAGAGAACAATTTGCATTTCTGCTGTGTTTTTACAGAACCCCTCCAAAAAATCCCAGTATCCCTTTATTTCTGCCACATCTTAAAAAGCAGCAGGGAATATCTATTTGCTTTATGTCTTTGCATGTACTTTTTTGTGTCTTCAGGGAGAAAAGAAGCATAGTCTACTGAAGTAGAGGTATAGTTATAATGAGCCCAGATACCAGGAAATAAGAGGTTCCCTGAGCTTCCATAAAAACCACAAGCCCGTGTCAATGTGATTCACAAGAGTGGAGCTCCACATAGATATAATCCTTCAAAAAACAAAAAATCTACACAGAGGTTTCTGTGAGGCCCACAAGGGCACAGTAACTGACATTATATTCAGAGGAACTTGTCATCTCTCTTCTTTTGAACCTCAAAACCTACAAAAGGGAGCTCGAGAATTGATTCTACCTGAATCTCCTGAGAGATCGCCAAAATCATCACAAGGTTTTCCTAACATGACAGAAGTCTGCTGTTTGAGCCTTGTGTGCCGGAGAGAGAATGAACTCAAATAGTGAAGTTGCTGAACCCACCTAATAAACAGTGTCCTTTGGGAAATCTGACATTCATTTCGTAGAATTATATGCACTGTATTGGAAAGAAGGAAATTATTTATTGAGTGTAGTCTGTCAAATATTAACTTGTCTGAGCAAGGGTGACATTTCGAAGAAACAAAGCATAACAATGGAATCCGAGTAGGCAGAGCGCCAGACATAAGTGTGCAGGCCAGCTACTAAAAAGGGTCTCTGGCCTTTATATACAACTAGCTTGGGGACCCGGCCCTGCCCGGGTTATTTGTGAAGAGCAGCAGGATGTAGAGTGGGTCATGGGGGCTCTGTGTGCCAAGTTTAGTCTTGATCCATCATTATTGGGAGTTGCAGTGGTATCATGAAATTACTGAAGGTAGTGCAAGTCCCATCATCTCTGTCCCCCCAAAAGTGTAGTAGGATGTAGATTGGGTCATGGGGGCTCTGTGTGCTAAGTTTGGTCTGTATTGGTGAATGGATGAGGGATGCATTCTTTTTCGGAAGTGAGTGAAGGTACTTCAAGTCCCATCATCCGTGGTCCGTCTCACAGTAAACTGCACCAGGCTGTAGAATGGGTCATGAGGGCTCTGTGTGCCAGATTTGGTGTTGATCAGTCATTGGATTAGGTTTGTAGCAGGATTGGGAAGTGAGGGTGGGTACTGCAAGTCCCATCATCCATGTTCTCTCCCCCTCCAAACTTCAGTAGGCTGTAGAGTGGGTCACTGGGGCTCTGTGTGCCAAGTGTGGACTTTCTCTGTGTTTTTGGGGGGGGCACAGTGGTCTGTGGGAACAGAGGGGTGTGAAAATACTACAAATTCCATCATCCATTGTCAGTCCTCCCCCGAACCTCGCCAGGACGTGAAGGCAGTCATGGGGGTTATGTGTGCCAAGTTTGGTCTCAATCGGTAATTGGATGAGGGTCGCAGCAGACTTGGGAAGTGAGTAGAGTTACTTCAAGTCCCATCATCCATGGTCCACCCTCCTCCAAACTGCACCAGAATGTAGAGTGGGTCATGAGGGCTCTGTGTGGCAAGTTTGGTGTTGATCAATCATAGGATTAGGTTTGTAGCAGTCTTGGAAAGTGAGGGAAGGTACTGCAAGACCCATCATCCATGTTCTGGCCCCCAAACTTCAGTAGGATGTGGACTGGGTCACTGGGGCTCTGTGTGCCAAGTGTGGTCTTTATCAGTGTTTGTTGGGGGCCACAGTGGTCTGTGGGAACAGAGGGGTGTAAAAGTACTACAAATCCCATCATCCATTGTCAGTCCTCCCCCAAACCTCACCAGGACGTGAAGGCAGTCATGGGGGGTTATGTGTGCCAAGTTTGGTCTCAATCGGTAATTGGATGAGGGTCGCAGCAGACTTGGGAAGTGAGTAGAGGTACTTCAAGTCCCATCATCCATGGTCCACCCTCCTCCAAACTACACCAGAATGTAGAGTGGGTCATGAGGGCTTTGTGTGGCAAGTTTGGTGTTGATCAATCATAGGATTAGGTTTGTAGCAGTCTTGGAAAGTGAGGGAAGGTACTGCAAGACCCATCATCCATGTTCTGTCCCCCTCCAAACTTCAGTAGGATGTGGACTGGGTCACTGGGGCTCTGTGTGCCAAGTGTGGACTTTCTCTGTGTTTTTGGGGGGCCACAGTGGTCTGTGGGAACAGAGGGGTGTGAAAATACTACAAATTCCATCATCCATTGTCAGTCCTCCCCCGAACCTCGCCAGGACGTGAAGGCAGTCATGGGGGTTATGTGTGCCAAGTTTGGTCTCAATCGGTAATTGGATGAGGGTCGCAGCAGACTTGGGAAGTGAGTAGAGTTACTTCAAGTCCCATCATCCATGGTCCACCCTCCTCCAAACTGCACCAGAATGTAGAGTGGGTCATGAGGGCTCTGTGTGGCAAGTTTGGTGTTGATCAATCATAGGATTAGGTTTGTAGCAGTCTTGGAAAGTGAGGGAAGGTACTGCAAGACCCATCATCCATGTTCTGTCCCCCTCCAAACTTCAGTAGGATGTGGACTGGGTCACTGGGGCTCTGTGTGCCAAGTGTGGTCTTTATCAGTGTTTGTTGGGGGCCACAGTGGTCTGTGGGAACAGAGGGGTGTAAAGTACTACAAATCCCATCATCCATTGTCAGTCCTCCCCCAAACCTCACGTGAAGGCAGTCATGGGGGTTATGTGTGCCAAGTTTGGTCTCGATCAGTGATTGGATGAGGTTGCAGCGGTATTGGGAAGTGAGTAGAGGCACTTCAAGTCCCATCATCCATGGTCCACCCTCCTCCGAACTGCACCAGGACGTAGAGTGGGTCATGGGGGCTGTGTGTGCTGAGTGTGGTCTGTATTGGTCCTTTTTGGTGGCCTCAGTGGTCTGTGGAAACCAAAGTGTTGGAAAAATACTACAAATCCCATAATCCGTGGGTCATGTCCCCGACCCGCGCCAGGGCGTAAAGGGGGTTAGGGGGTTATGTGTACCAAGTTTGGTGCAGGTCCATCACGCGCTGGTCGCTGTGGTCTGTGAAAGTGGCTGCCAGATATCCGCCCTGGCCTGTGAAAGTGGCTGCCACATATCCGCCCTGGCCTGTGAAAGTGGCTGCCACATATCCACCCTGGCCTGTGAAAGTGGCTGCCACATATCCGCCCTGGCCTGTGAAAATGGCTGCCACATATCCGCCCTGGCCTGTGAAAGTGGCTGCCACATATCCGCCCTGGCCTGTGAAAGTGGCTGCTTCCGCCCTTCTGCCCTCCCGCCCTCCGCATACACACATACAAACATTCCGTTTTATAAAGGTATACAGAAGGGCTAATTTCTTTGCTGTTTATTTATGTATGTATTTACTGTATTTCTATCCTGCCCTATCTCACCCCAAGGGAAGACTCAGAGCAGCTTACTGTTTGGCACAATTTGATGCCACATCAAAACATAAACATAACAGATCATAAATATGTTAAACATTAAATCATTAAACACAAAACAATCACGGTGATCCAAGCCACGGTCATCTCGAGACTGGACTACTGCAACGCACTCTACGTTGGCCTTCCTCTGTCGGTGACCGGAGGCTAGTGCAGAACGCTGCCGCCCGACTCCTGTCTGGTACACCAGCAGGTAGTCACATAACACCTGTTTTGCAGGATCTGCACTGGCTGCCAATTGAGCACCGGATCACCTCCCGGGAGTGGCGGCATAGAAGCGTGCTTAATAAATAAATAAATAAATAAACATATAAATACAATTAAAACGAGATTTAAAACAGTAATCAAAACAACCACATAGTATGTAATTAGAGTCCGTGAGCCATTCCAGTTACAATCACACTGATTCCCAGGTGTCTATTGCATTGTAGCTACTCTCCAAATGCCTGGTTCCAAAGCCAGGATTTTACTTGTTTTCTAAATGCCAGGAGGGAGGAGGCTGATCTCACATCACTAGGAAGAGAGTTCCACAGTCAAGGGGCCACCACTAAGAAGGCCCTGTCTCTCGTCCCCACCAGCCACACCTGCAAAGAAGGTGGGACTGAGAGCAGGGCCTTCCCCAGAAGATCTTAACATCCATCCTGGTTCATAGGGGGAGATGTGGTCAGAGATGCTGCTGTTGCTGCCGCTGCTGCTGCTGCTGCTGTTGTTGTGTGCCTCCAAGTGGTTTCCAACCTATGGCGAATCTATCATGGGGTTTTCTTGGCAGCTTTTGTTCAGCAATTATTTTCCTCTGAGGATAAAAGAGTGTGATATGTTCAAAGTCATATGACAAGTTTCATGGATGAGCAGGGATTCAAACCCTGGTCTCCATTGTCATAGTCCAACACCTGAATGACTACTCCATGCTGCCTCTTTATTTATTTATGTATTTATTTAGTGTATTTATATACCACTTTTATCACCCCTAGGGAGATTCAAAATGGTTCACATCAAATAAATGCCAAAGATTCAATGCCCTACAAACAATAAAAACAGTATACCACATATCCAAAGCTATAACTATAAATTAAACCATTAAAAACTAGAAAACATCAATTATAAAACATTTTGACATTGCACTTATAACATATATTTTTGGAACCTTCTGCCTCAGTAAAATATAGGTTAACCTTACAGATCCAGGAACCCATTAGTGCTACAAAATTATATACGTATTGTCTTCTTTAACTGTTATCATTTTGTCCCATGAAATCCTGGGATTGGTAGCCTAGGGATGTATCTACACTTTAGAATTAATGCAGTTTAACACCTTTTGAACTGCTACAGCTCAATAAACTCGAATCATTATTGTCTTGTATTTACTTGTATACAACTGATGATGGAAATGGCAATTCAACCCATTTCATTTCCAAGGTATAACACAATAAAATATGGAGTCAAACTCAAAAAGTACTTTCTTGTCTACAACAGGTGGCGGCAATGCCAATTAAACCCATTCCAGTTATAACACAATAAAAGGGATGCGTGAATGCCGCACGATACTCTGCATGCCAAAAAACATAATACACACTCAGCATCCCTTATCCGGAAATCCAAATCCAGAATATTCCAAAATTTGATTATTATTTTTTCCATGCCCGGAATGATTTGAGAAACTGCAAGTCGCTTCTGATGTGAGATAATTGGTCGTCTGCAAGGATGTTGCCAGGGGAAGCCTGGATATTTGATGTTTTACCATCTTTGCAGGAGGCTTCTCTCATGACCCCACATGTGGAGCTGGAGATGACAGAGGGAATCTGAAATTGAGGTAGACTTATTTAAGCGATTGTTGAATGACGAGTCAACATATAGGTGAATCTGATTGATTCAGTGGGTCCACTCTAGTTAGAACTAACAAAAGGATCCAGGCCTAGGAATGTTCATATAACAGAGCATGGCAATGAAACATTAGGATGGGGGTTACTCGTCCGTCACATCATGTGGTTTGAAAAGTACTGTCTCACAGTATAGTCCCAAACATTTTAGCTCAGATGTTAAGTCCCAATGAGTTCATAGAACCACAGAATCATAAGGGATCATAACGGAAATCTAGACCAACCCCAGCATGCAAGAATACACAACCACAGCTTGGCTGAAAAATGCCCATCCAACCTCTGTTCAAAAACATGGAGAGTCCATCACCCTCTGAGGCATGTTATTCCACCATTTGATTGTTCTTATGTTAAGAGGTTCTTCCTAAGGTTTAAGCATTATCTCTTTTTTGTTTTTTGTAATCCAAAGACTACTCTGAGAAAAGAAGAATGAATGCTTTACTCATCTTCTGTAGTTACTCTATTCTTCATTTGTTGGAAGTTGAATGTGTGTGTATTTCTATGTATCTGACAAATATGAAAAAATAGATGAAGTTTATATTTCTGTGTATCCGACAAATATGAAAAATTAGACATAAACTTTGTCTTCTCGGTTTTCTGTATTAGCAGGCAACAGGAAACCTGCCCACCATGGAGAAGAACAACACAATGGTTCCACTTACTTCAGATATACTTAATAAAAAGGAGACTGTGTGCATTTTTGGCACAGGAGATTTTGGAAGATCTCTCGGATACAAGATGATGCAATGCGGCTATTCTATAGTATATGGAAGCCGAAATCCTCAAGCGTCTGGACTGATCCCGGAAGGTGCCACAGTCTCATCATACGCAGAAGCGGCACAAATGGCCAACGTGATCATTATTGCCATCCATCGACAGCACTACAACTTTCTTGAAAGCCTAAAGGAAGTTCTCCTTGGGAAAGTACTGGTGGATGTGAGCAACAACCTCAAAACAAACCAGTATCCTGAATCCAATGCTGAATATCTTGCCCAGTTGATGCCACATAGTAAAGTGGTGAAAGCGTTTAACACGGTGTCAGCATGGGCTCTGCAATCAGGTGGGCTGGATGCAAGCAGACAGGTAAGGAATTCTAGGAGGGAAAGATGCTTGTGTTTAAAGAGAAACAATGACGTTGCAGTGAAGAAAAATCCTATTTCATTCTCACCCATTTATCTATTACTTATTGTAAAGCATCTTTGACTTGATTAAAATAAAACACAGTGTCATTTTACTAAATATATTGTTATGATAAGATCAGAGAAGGAAGTACCCGCAATGCAACACAGACAAAAAAAGGAACCTGTTAAAATGCTTGGGTACACAAATTATTATTATCCCTCCTTTCTCCCCATGGGGACTCAAGGCGGCTAATATCTATCCATACTAAACGCTTTTTATAAGATCAATACAAAAGTTAAAAATAATTTAAAAGAACAGTGTGGTAAAAAGAGAATTAAAATACAGCAAATACATTAAATGGCCTTTAAAACTCATATCCACCCAATCCCACCTACCCTCCCTAGAGCCGCCCCTCCCCAAAAGCCTGTTGGCAGAGGAAGATCTTGAACTGCTTGCGGGAGGCCAGCAGGGATGGGGCCATTCTGGTTTCTCTTGGGACATCTACGATCAGAAGCACTCAGTCCCAATAGTGCATGCGCAAAACTAACTGTGCGTATGTGCCATCATCACCAGACTGAAGAGCCAAGGGGCGCCAAAAAAAGGTTTGCTTACTACTATTTTTTTACCTTTGTCCGGTCCTGAGCAGATGCACTGTAGACTGGATGAGAGCGAACAAACTGAAATTGAATCCAGACAAGTCAGAGGTCCTCCTGGTCAGCTGGAAGGTCAAACAGGGTATAGGGTTACAACCCATGCTTGATGGAGTTACACTCCTCCTGAAGGCACAGGTTCACAGCTTGGGAGTGATCCTAGACTCAGTGCTGAGCCTGGAACCCCAGGTCTCAGTGGCGGCCAAGGGAACTTTTGCACAATTAAAACTTGTGTGCCAGCTGCGCCCGTATCTTGGGAGGTCTGACTTGGCCAAGGTGGTCCACGCTCTGGTTACATCCCGAATAGATTACTGCAATGCACTCTACGTGGGGTTGCCTCTGAAGACTGCTTGGAAGCTCCAGATAGTCCAACGCTCGGCAGTCAGGTTGTTCATGGGAGCTCAACTCTGTTACACCAGCTCCACTGTCTGCCTATTAGCTTCCAGGCACAATTCAAAGTGCTGGTTTTGACATATAAAGCACTATACGGTTCCAGCCCAGTTTATCTGTCCAAATGTATCTCCCTCTACGAACCATCAAGGACCTTAAGATCTTCTGCAGAGGTCCTGCTCTTGGTCCCACCACCATCACAGGCGTGTTTGGTGGGGATGAGACAGGGCCTTCTCTGTGGTGGCCCTCCCTCCCTAATGAGATTAGATCTGCCCCACCGTTCCTGACCTTCTGGAAGAAATTAAATCCCTGACTGTGGGATCAAGCGTTTGCAGAATAGACTGATTTATTGGAGAAGATAAGTTTTAATAGACCCTCCATTAAACTCGGGCCCTCCAGGTGTTTTGGACTTCAACACCCTTGAGTATAAGCTGAAGGGGGATTTTTCAGCCTAAAAAGGGGGCTGAAAAACTCAGTTTATACTCAAGTATTTACAGTAATAAATTAGTCATTGAATCAACAATATTTACAAAATACTGAATTAGATTGACTCACAATTTAGTATTTGATTCAACTGATCTACTAATAGTTGGAATTATTAAATTGAGACATTGGCTAGTGGGAGTTGTCGTCCAAAAAACCCCCAATTTCAGCCAATATTCTGGCCAATCTGTACTGCTTTAAAAGCATTAGCTGTTTAAAAAGGTTAAAGGGTTGGCTCTGTTAAAAAAGATTAAAAGGTTGAAGCTCTGGCAATTCAAGTCGTGTTTCTTTTTGAAGTCAGAGATACTGAATACAAACACTTGCCATAAAGAAGAAAAGTGATCTCATCATTTTATTCTATTTTATCACTGCAGGTGTTTGTCTGCGGAGATGACAAGTCAAAAGACAAAGTGATGGAGATTGTTCGAAGCCTTGGTCTCACTCCAGTGGATAAAGGCTCTCTTTTGGCAGCAACAGAAATTGAGAATTACCCTTTGCAGCTTTTTCCAATGTGGAAATACCCCATCCTCCTCTCCCTTGGCCTCAGTATATTTTTCTTATTGTACTCCATAATCCGTGACGTGGTCTACAATTATGTTGAGAAGGGCAAAGATTTTGCCTTCTTTATTGCCATTAGCATCCCAAATCGGGTTTGCCCTGTTGTGGCACTCATGCTTCTCGCTTTGGTTTACTTACCTGGGATCTTTGCTGCCATTCTCCAGTTATACCGAGGCACCAAATACAGTCGTTTCCCAAACTGGCTGGACAAGTGGATGCTTTGTAGAAAGCAACTTGGCTTGGTAGCTCTGGCATATGCCTGCCTACATGTTTTGTATACACTCGTCATCCCTATTCGATATTATGTAAGATGGAGGATTGGTAGTTTTACCCTTGACCAGGTAAGCAGATATCATATTCTAAAAAATAAGATTGTGTTTAACTACTAAAATAGATGCTTGCATGGATGAAAAGAACCATGATGCTTTTATTCTGTCCATCACCTCTTTATTTTCCCTTAACTAAGGGACCATACCATTGTAAACAGTTACGTTCATTGGACTATGATTTTAGCTATACAACATATCAAGCTTTTCCAGGTGTAACAGTAGTGACTGTGCCGTAATGTAAAATAAACCACGTGTAGTTCACGTTTGATCAGCCCACACACTGCCTTGCCAGAGGAAGAAAATATGCCACGCAGATGATCAATAAAGAACAAGTCGTTTACACTTCACAATTCTGAACAACATATGTACAATGTGATCAACTGGATCAACTCACATAATATTCTTTTACGAGAGATTTCAAATGGTCTTTCTCTGTCCATATGGATAAACTCCTTCAGCAGTTCATGTAGGAAGAGTACACTCCAAACTCTCTGTCTCTCTCTCCCTCTCTCTGCACTTGCATAGCTCAAGCCTGAACAAAAATGTAACAGTATCAAAAGTTCCAGGCTCAGCCTGCTCCCTGGGCATTGCCCGACCAATCAGTCTCGTGCATCTTATTTTACAGTTCACACACAGAGAGAGAGAGAGAGAGAGAGAGAGAGAGAGAGAGAGAGAGAGAGAGAGAGAGAGAGAGATTCCTTGCATGCTCCAGCACAGGCTACTTGAAAATACAATGTGCTCTGACTTAGAAAGGAATGTTGCACAGCACAGGGACAGCTGGAATTCAAAAGAAGTTACTTTTTCTGTTGCTACTGGACTTAAAAAATGTATTATCTGACTTTTATTGCCCCTTGTCTCTAATCCTCACATGGCCAATAAAGTAGTGGCATACACCTGCATTGAAATTCCTCAATAACTGACAATATCTCAGACAGAACGTTTTAACATCATTTTTTCCTCTATATTTTGTAATTTATTTGTCTGACGAATAAGCCAGTCAAGCTTAGGAAGCTTGCATGATCTATTCTATACTTTGGAGTTGTGGCTGAGAGGAGACATGATGACCATGTATAAATATGAGAGGGGAAGTCATAGGGAGGAGGGAGCAAGCTTGTTTTCTGCTGCCCTGGAGACTAGGACATGGAACAATGGCTTCAAACAAAGGAAAGGGGGTGCCACCTGAACATTAAGAAGAACTTCCTGACTATGAGAGCTGTTCAGCTGGTGAAACTCTGCACCAGAGTGTGGTGGAGGCTCCTTCTTTGGAGTCTTTTAAGCAGATGCTGGATAGCCATCTGTCAAGGGTGCTTTGAATGCAATTTTCCTGCTTTTTGGCAGGGGGTTGGACTGGATGGCCCACGAGGTCTCTTCCAACTCTATGATTCTATGTGTTATGTCCAATAAAAATATTAGGGCTTCTGCAGGGCCCCATGGTGGCGCAGTGGGTTAAACCGCTGAGCTGATGAACTTGGTGACCAAAAGGTTAGCGGTTCAAATCCCGGAACAGGGTGATCTCCTTCTGTTAGCCCCAGCTTCTGCCAACCTAGCAGTTCGAAAACATGCAAAATACGAGTAGATCAATAGGTACCATTTCTGCAGGAAGATAACAGCACTTCATTCAGTCATGCTGGCCACATGACCTAGAAGACGTCTATGGACAACACCGGCTCTTTGACTTAGAATGGAGATGACCACCACCCCCAGAGTCAGACACAACTAGACTTAATGTCAAGGGGAAACTTTTATCTTTACCTATGGATTTTAGGTTTTGGGGAGACACATTTTATAAGATTGCCAAAATATATCCTTACCAAATTAGCTCCTCGGTTGTAGTAATCTTTGTTCTGATATTCAGAAATAAATCTTTTTCAACTGGAGAAGATGACCACAGCTGTTCTGGGTCTGATGTTCTGTTCTGGGACCTTTCATTTAACACACAGACTTTTGAAAAATGTCTGAACCAAAAAAGAAAAAAACTAGAAGAGGCTACTGGTTGTATTTTTGATTGTGGACATTCTATGTTTTTATTATTATGCTAGAGCAATAGGTCCCAAACTTTGGGTTTTTTGGATGGTAACTCCCAGAAGCTCCAGCCAACTTGGCAAAGATTAAGGAATTCTGGAAGTTGAAGTCCAAAACACCTGGAGGACCAAAGAGCACAAAAAGCGGCCAACTGAGACCCCGATGGATTTGGGAGTAGCCATTGAAGAGACTCTATTTCACTTGTTACCCTGCCCCAAATGTCCTTGTGACCATGCAATGGGTTTGAAGAAAAGCAGGTTGACGGCACAACACACACATTGCTTAATTTTTATTTTTAAGATGCCCATCTTGACACAAGAAATCTGTGCTTCCCAAGCTGTGCTTCCACCATTGGGGGGGGGGGGGTATTCCTCAAACATTTCTTCAATTTCTAGGCAACAGTCAGCCAGTGGCCCCAAGTTAAGTCTTGCTCAGCCCAATCCACCCCAAAGATTTGTTGTGAAGATAACATTTTGTGTTGTGTGGGAAAGAGCAATGTCTCTACCTTGATCTTATTGAAATAAAAGTGAGAAATATATGTGCAAATAAATGCATTTGCTTTCAATCTATTTATAGCTGCTGCCTATTAAAATATTTTGCATTTGTTTTTCCCCACCTTAAGGCACATAACAACAGAACAGATCCACTTAATCTAGTGAATGCCTGGCTCAGTGACTCTTATGTTGCTTTGGGTATCCTGGGGTTCTTTTTGTTCGTACTCCTAGGAATCACATCCTTGCCTTCTGTCAGCAACAGCGTCAACTGGCGAGAGTTTCGATTTGTCCAGGTAAGAGCTTGGTATCGAGAAAAACAGCTTATCCCCACAAGGTAGTTCCTGTGCATATTTGAGCAGAAGGAAAGCCCACCAAGTGCCACATGGGACGAGTGGAAGGCCCCTACTGTCCCTGCAAAGGACACCCTATATAGCAGACCTTTCCAAACATTTCATGTTGGTGGCACGCTTTTTAGACATGACACGGCAATTCAATTTTACTAGCAAGGTAAAGATTAAACCAACCACTTATAAGAGTTTCACACTATATATATATATATATATATATATATATATATACACACACACACATATTGCATATTATATAGGTTTCATATAATCTCAACTGTGGAAATGAGGTTGGAAATTTTTCCTTTTATGCTCCTCATGTTCTACACTTGGTTCTTACATCATTTCCTCTATAGCCGCTCCATGTCGTTCATCACAATCATCGTCAACATATTTTCTTTTCTTAATGTTAAACTGATCCATTTTAGTGGTCATTATTGCAACTCAATCAACAAATGTTGCCACCATGATGGCATATGCCGCTTGCTCTCCCCTTTCACTACAGAGCCCAGCCGGAAGTAGATGTGCATTGTGTAGTGGAGTCCATGGCGGAAGGGGAGAGAAAGCAGCATGCAATGGGTAAATTGCCCCATCTGATGAGGTCATAGAATTCTAAAATCTGAAATACTCAAAAATTCTAAAAAGGTCAACATGGGGAGGCTAAGATAGCAACACATCTGCTTTCTGATTGTTCAATGTAAACAATTCTTCATGCAAAAAAAGTATTTATTTATTTATTTTTATTATGGTTGATGACCAGTACCAAAAATTAACAAACATTGGAATAGAAACATGATATACATTTAGATATTAAGAAACACTGTCAAAAGCAAAGTTAAAGCCCAGTATTGAATATGATAGTACAAAAGCATAACAATGTTGCTTATTAAATTACCGTTAGGCTCTATGTATAGGATGTATATGAAGCATAAACAAATTTTATTCTTAGACTGAGGGTCCTATCTCCAAACTACTTCATTAGGCATATACAAGTATTCCAAAATTCAAAACCAAATTATCTGAAATATGGAACACTTTTTTGTTGCCAAAAATAAGGGATGCTCAAACTATTCTACGCAAGATGGAACCATGTCAATTACATTTGCATGAAACTGTTATAACTTTTTACTACAAAGACATTGGTGTAAGTCAAAATCTGAGAACTGAATAGAATGTTATTTGATTGTCTTACTTGCCTCAAAAAGTATTTCACATTATTAGTAGTAGTGGTAGTGATAAATAACAACAACAACAACAACACAACAACAACAATCCAGGTTCATGCCATTTATCACAATACAGTACATAACAAGAACCAGGCCATGCAACAGAACAACAACACTGGACAACAACAACAACAATCCAGGTCATGCTTAGAAAGGCACTGCAGACTACTTCAACCAAAGAGTACCTATTGAACCAACCTGGACATAGCATATTATTTGTGAACTCAGACATACTGGACCACTCTAACAACTACCATGTCAGACTACACAGAAGAGCCATTGAAATCCACAAGCATGTGGACAACTTCAACAGAAAGGAAGGAACCATGAAAATGAACAAAATCTGGCTACCAGTATTTTAAAAAACTCTAAAATTATAACAGTAAATAAAGAGCAACTTTCAAACACAGGGGAACTCCAGATAAGAAACCACCAGGAACACCTAATTACCTCTCAACAAAGGATTCCCCCAGACTGTAACAAGCCACACCTAAAAAATGTCAGGCCATCAAATGCTAATAATGGTAGCCAATTCATACCTACCTCAAACAGACAAGAGTTCTTTCTCCCACCCTGGATATTCCACAGATATATAAACCCAATTTTCTTAGTTTACAACAGACATCACAACCTCTGAGGATGCCTGCCATACATGCAGGCAAAACGTCAGGAGAGAATGCTTCTAAAAAATGACCATACACCCCGAAAAACCTACAACAACCCAAATGTTACTTTGTCTTACACCGTTCTCTCTTTTTTCTTTCCACAGTCTTACCTGGGATACCTTACACTGATCTTGTGCACTGCCCATACATTGGTCTATGGTGGGAAAAGATTTTTGAACGCTTCTACATATCCATGGGGCCTTACTGCTGTTTATATACTCTCCCTTATTATCCCTTGCATTGTGTTGGTCATGAAATTTTTCTTAGTACTGCCTTGTATAGATAGACCGCTAACTCAAATTCGACAGGGCTGGGAACGGAAAAGCAAATGCGTAAACCACACAAACAATGACGAAACAACGAAAGAAAGTTCAGCAGTATAATCTTTTAGCAACTGCACAAAAATAATGTAGATTCATGTTTATCTATACTAACACAACAATGAATAAACTGATGGTGCTTTAAAGGCTAACAAAGTCTATTTGCCACAAGGTTTTGTTGAATGTAGCCCCCTTCATCAGATGTGCACCTCAAGTGTCTTTCTAAAACACTCTAAAAAGACCAAATAATAAGCAACCAAGACACACTACAATTGAGTTTTAAACATTAATTACCTGCTAAAATAAAAACCAGCAGTCCTTAGTAATAGTTCATCAGCATCTTGTCCATGTTTTCTCCTTTTCTTGCTTTCAGAATGAAAGAAGCCACCTCCTACTTCCACCAAGTAATAAAGAAAACTAGTTTCCGGTGGAATCAAATATTTATAAGGCTCAATATATCAACTAGAAAAAGGTTTATGGTATAAACTATGACAATAAATCAGTTTGAGATCCCATTTCCTGAACTGTGAATGTGTTCCAATGATTATAGAATTGTCTATAGCTTCCAAATGTATGAATCCTGTATGGACATTGCCTGAACTATACACATGTTGAAGAGCACATGGGAAAATCTGCACATTTTACAGACACCTACCTACAGGAAATCTATTTTAAGGAAGTTTTGTTTGAAAGCTGGACTGTAATTTTACAATACAATCTATTTTGTACAGCCATGCAAACTAAAACTAAAACTGAAGTTGCAAGGCCATTAAATGCTAATCAAGGTGGCCAATTGCAACATTCACACTTGTCGCAGGCAGATAAGAGTTCTTTCTCCCACCCTGGACATTTCACAGATATATAAACCTCACTTGCCTAGTTTCCAGCAGACCTCGCAACCTCTGAGGATGCCTGCCATAAATGTGGGTGAAATGTCAGGAGAGAATGCTTCTGAAACATGAGCCAGGAAAACTCACAGCAAGTCAGTAAAAAAATACTTTATGTAAACGATGGCTATGGGTGTGAATTGGACTGCTCAGCAAATCTGTACTGAAATCGAAACGTTACTCATTTTATTATGTCATTTGAAAGGAATCTCCTTGTGTATATATTACTTTGGTTCACCCACTATTGGAGAATGGCCTGTACATGAGGTTATGAATCCTAAACCAGCAATTTGCAAGTGATTTCATTCAAACCTCATCAGATTCATTACTATTATGATCCATTGCTTTCATTCAAGCTTTTTCAGAACCAATGCTTCAACTATCAATTGCTGTACAATACTGTATCGTTACCATCTTTATTTTCATGTCTAATGTTTCCATGTACAAATATTTTTCATATTCAGATTTTCGTTTTTTATATCAAGGATTATCGCAATAAAAGAAACCTGTTTGAAGAATTGGTCTCTCTTTTTGTGGCCAAAGTTTTCATGATAGCCCACTTCTGTAGTGGTTGGGAAAGTTGCTTTTTTGGGTCTTCCCATATTTCTGCAGCTTAAGACTAGCAACTGGTGACTCAACTTGGTGGTCAGAAGATTCAGGAACTGTAATGCACAAAGTAACTTTCACAAACTCTACCTATATCTTGGAATCCCATTTAAGAAAGGAAAGCCGCTGTGAGCCTCATACGAGAGAGGAAAGTGGGATGGAGATGATTATGGCAATATATCACCCAGAAAGTAGTATTCATGCAGGAAAGTGAATGCATGTTATATTTATTTATGTACTATATTTATATACTGTCTTTTCTCACCACTACCCCCCGGAAAGGGGGGGGGGTCAAGGTGGTTTACAACATACTAATGGCAAAAATTCAATGCCAAAATACATGTAGACAGAAAAAAAATCATAATAACTAAACACTAACATATAACTATACATTAAAATCATTAAAACCATAAAACATTAAACATAAACAACATTTAAGCATTAAAAAGATCCTAGTATACATATTAAAATCACATAAACCAAAAATCGTACACCGTGGTCATTCTGATTCTCATTGTACATCTTTGCTCATTATTCTTTGCATTGCATTATTTTACTGGCCAAAGGCTTGATCCCACAACCACACCTTTGATGCCTTTCTAAAGGCCAGGAGGAAGGGTACTGATCTAATCTCACTGGGAAGAACATTCCAGAGCCGAGGAGCTACCACTGAGAAGGCCTTGTCTCTTGTCCCAAACAACCGCGCTTGTGACGGAGGTAGGACCAAGAGCAGGACCTCCTCAGAAGATCTTAACCTCTCACATCAGAAGCATTTGACCAGTTTTGTCCAACTGTAGGGGCAGTAAAGGCAACAAAAATAGTAAAAAAAAATAAAAAAATAAAGTGTTATTATAAAAATAGGGAAAATCCTTCTTTATTACCAGAACCTAAGATTACCCATACCCAACCTTTAGCAGCATACTAACTGCTCAACCTTATAATGTCTACTCAGAAGTAAGTCTTAGTTATAGCAATGGGACTTGGGATATTACACACACACACTCACACCAGTTCTAAACACTTTGAAAGCAGTTGAAAAATCAAGTTAAACGGAAGCCATCACACGAAGTGTTTAGAAACATGAGAGAGAGAAGATGAACAGAAATAGTTTCCTGAACTCAGGGATTGCTATAAAATGGGAGAAAACAGCAAAATAAATGTGGGATGGGATCTGGCAGATTCACCCACATTGAAACAATTTGGTGATGTGGAAGCATGGGTTGTGTCCTACAAAGCAGTGATGCCCTTGTACTCTCCCAAAATCCAGCTGCCTTATCCTTGCCTTGAACTGTATATTTTATTTTATGCATTAATTAGAAATTTCACTGGAGCTCCCGGTGGCGCATTGGGTTAAACCTTTGTGCCAGCAGAACCATTGACCAGCAGTTCAAATCTGAGGAGCAGGGTGAGCTCCCATCTGCCAGCTCCAGCTTCTCGCGCAGGGCTATGAGAGAAGCCTCCCACAGATGGTAAAACATCCAGGCATCCCCTGGCAATGTCCTTGCAGACAGCCAATTCTCTCACGCCAGAAGCAGCTTGCAGTTTCTCAAGTCGTTCCTGACACAGAAAAAAAAAGAAATTTCACTACTTCAGGAGATCCCTACTTTGCTTTTGCTTGAATCTGGCCTTTCAAAACTGTGCTTTCATTGCCTTTTCTTTCACAATTTTGAAGTTCACAAAGGGTTTTTTTTAATTTAAAAAAAGAGCAAGTGGGTGAGAAGTGCACTTGCTTGTGTGATAAACCTGAAAACAGATAATTTTGGAACATTGGGCCAGAAACAAAACAGTGTGACAAAAATTGAGAAAAAATATGGTTTGTTTTTTAATGCAACGGGACATGTCACATAATGTGATGCTACCCCACTCATAGGATGAAGTCCTTACTCCAATGTGAATGTGTACAGAACTGCAGTCAACTAAGAGCAGGGCAACCCTGGAGACAATTTGGAACAAATATAGCAGTACTTTTTGAACTACAACTCCTAGAATCTTCATCATCATGAAGACTGCCTGGAAGCTGCAACTAGTCCAACGGTTGGCAGCCAGGTTGCTCACTGGAGCAGCATACAGGGAGCACACAACCCCTCTTTTATGCCAGCTCCACTGGCTGCCGGTCTGCTACCGAGCACAATTCAAAGAGCTGGTTTTAACCTTTAAAGCCCTAAACGGTTCTGGCCCAATTTACCTGTCCAAACGTATCTCCTGCTATGAACCACCATGAAGTCTAAGATCATCTGGAGATGCCCTGCTCTCTATCCCACCGCCATCGCAAATGTGATTGGTGGGGACGAGGGACAGGGCCTTCTCAGCAGTGGCCCCCATCTGTGGAATTCTCAAGATTTGGCTATGGGACCAAGCCTTCAACCATTGAATAGCAGTAAATAAGAAGAACATTTAACAATGAATTGACCTGGACCCGGCTTTGGATTTTAATTGACGTGTTGAATTAATTGCTTTTTAATTAACTGTTTTAATGCTTTAATTGTATTTGTTGAATGTTTATATGAAAGCACCAATCATGCTTGCTGTGAGGCCATCCTGAGTCCCCCTTCAGGGGTGAGAAGGGTGGGTTATAAATGCAGGAAATAGATAGATAGATAGATAGATAGATAGATAGATCATCAGCCTTTTTAGATAGGAGACTCTCGAAGATGCAGTTCAACAGTAATGTTGTCAAGCTTTGCAGAAAAATGCAGCTATTTGCTGTACAAAGACATTTGGACAATTATCTTTCATCAGGACCAGGTAATGTAATTATTTAAAAATATTGTACATAGGTGAGAGAAATCATATTAGCCTTTATTGCTGATACGGGAACACCCAGCTATGCATTCTCGTTCCTAAGAAACATTTAAAGACAGAAAAAAATGACTCATGCTTTCTAACAATAGCAACTTTCTAATCTTATTTGATTAAAGTGTTTACCTTTCAAACAAACTGTGATACTGCTTGGCTTAGTTCACCAAGGTTACCATTTCTTTCTTTCTTTCTTTCTTTCTTTCTGCATTCCACTTGTGCACACATCTCAGTATCATTCAGTCCCCAGTGCACCTGAGAGGTGAGTTCCTCATTTTGAAATATTAGATTCTTGATTACATACAAATCAGAATAACCCATTTTATGAGTTAGACTTTTATAGTTTTCCTTCTTCCACTTAAAACATAGGATTGGACAAAAGAAATTAGATCTTGAATTACTTGACCTAGCAAGAGTTATCAGCATGCAGTTTCCACCCAAGAACAGCACAGTAAGTTTCTACATTTTTCTTGAGCATCGTCTTTACACCCAGCTTTGTATGTCGTAACTTCAAAATGAGTCATACATTATATAAAACAAGAAAATAAACCTTAAAATAGGAATGAAATTCTAGGCACAATGACTAACTCAAAACACCCTCATGGACTGAAGCCAGCTGAACTGATTATGGGCATACTAAGTACAGACCAGTGCAGGACTTCATAGAATTATAGAAGTTGTAGTTTTACAAGCCTTCTCCTGTTACTGAACAGAATTTGGGTTGACTTTGCCCATAAGAGGCGAGAGCCCTAGCGCCCAAAAAGAGGGAGTGATACCCTTGGTGAGCAAAGGCGGGACACATAAAAATCCCACCCCATGATTTCCCAATAAGTCTTACCAAGTTGAAGAAAAACCACCGAGGTCTTTATTTCTCATCAGCTGAACAACTGCAATATCCTTGTCGCAAAGTAATCATAAGATTACATTCAGAATACATGCCATTTTATAAGGTTACAGATTCAAATTTCCCACTTCCCACCCCCAGACCAGCTTCGCGTTGATTGGATGGAATCCTCTTGGCTGGCTGCATCTTCTCCCGGTTTCCAGCCAATGGGGGCGAAGAGGTGGGCGATGAGTAGAACAATGAAGGCAGAAAAACATTTTGATGGGATTAAATATGTAGATCAAGTGGCCAAGTGTTCAGCAAGAACCCTCTTGTTCTCAGGCTGAGCTATTCTATTGTCTTTTGGTTGATGATCAAATGTCCTCATCTGTGTTTTTCTCTGTTTGAGAGACACAGATTAATATATTGCTGCAGGGTCTCAGTTCTTTGGATGGTAAACAAATGAAGAAGCTATAGCCATGTACCAGTTTCCGAGGCTGATAGAGGTGGCTGTTTATGAAATATAGAAATAGTTTTGCCTATTAATCAATGGCACAAAGGTAGATGAATCTCAGAAGCCTTTGTCTATTGATTAGCAGAAACCAGTTTTGGCCCAAGGGGAAAGACCCTTTTGGAAAGAGCTGGCTCCTGCCATTGTCATGCAACAGAGGCTAGTGGAGGGATGATTGAATCAAGGCTTCAGGAATGCAGCTGACAAACCTCGCCCAAAGAGCTGGCTAAAGGTAAACAGAGGCGCTTTCATATTTTTTTTAAATTACATACATGGGGAAAACATGAGGAGAGATACATTGGGGTTTATGGGAAAAATATACCATCCTGATCACCTCTGCCCACCCACCAGAAAGATACACAGTTTATTAGATTCATAAAAAGATAGCCTAAGTGGTCCTAGACAGAAAGGAAAAAGTCTTTTGGAATGAGCAAAAGTCCATAAGAGTAATTCAAAAGGAAAATAACTAGGTGTATTCATAAAGTGTAGGTTACAGGGGCATTGTCATTTGGGACCATGGGGCCATGGGAAGAGCCTTAGGTTCCCATGTGGGGGACAGATGGGGGATTATGGGATCACTTCCAGCCTGGTGTTCTTGGAAAAACTATGAATCCCTTGGTTTTTAACTATCTTCTACAGAGCCCAAGAGAAGGAGGGTCACTCCCGATATCACTCCCATGATTCAATAGCTTTGAGCCATGGCAGATAAAATGTAGATGCATCCTCAGTGGCACAAAGCTCATTAAATATTCCAGCCCTCAGGAAACCAAACAAGGTTGGTCAATCACATAGTAGTAGTAGTAGTAGTAGTAGCAGTAGCAGTAGCAGTAGCAGTAGTAATATTTATATCCTGTTTCCAGTCTTCAAAAGAAGACTCAAAGCAGCTAATACTAAAACTCATACAAAAATCATGCAAATCCCATCTTCCCTGCCCATTGGTTGAGGATGCTGAGAGTGATGGTGCATGACCAAACTGTTGGAAATAGCAACCTTCCAAGCCTCCACTAACAATTTGTAAATGTGTATAGTTGTTAACCTATATATTGTATGTACATTTTGGTTTGCCAGTTTGCCTTTACCTCTTTGGTGTGGGAGGGGCTTCAGACATAGGACTCCATTTTGTATATAGTATGACTTTAGACCTCAATGGAGGTGGGTTGCAGTTTGTCTCCTTTCAGACTTCTGTGAGTACAGTTACACAGTTTGGACTATATCTATATGTTTACAATATTGGACTATGGACTAATATGGTGAATATATGTAAGAAGTTTGTTAGTAAACCTCATATGTTATTTTTAAAGAAGACTTTGTTCTTATCTCTGAGTGCATATTTTAAACTAAGGGGTTTCAAGGGAGTGTATAGCTTTTTGGACAATTACAACTATAAATTCAACTTCAAAGAAACAACCATCTTCTGCTAACCAAATATATTTTTGTAGTGGCATGACTTTATCCTTAGCAGTTTAAAGACATGGTTCTTCAGTTTTTAAGAGCTGAGTTACCTGTGTGCCATTATAGGAATGCATATAACCACTTATTCAAAGGGTTGACTTCTAACAAGGTCATGCTTTTCTTGACTAGTGGTTTCCAAAAGGTGGTCTCCACATGTTCATGGAGATTCCCATTTGCCAAATGGATGTGACATCATTTTTACCTTTTCAATAAGGTTATGGTGCAGTTAATTCCAATAAGTTATGGAATTTCCAATACAAACAAGACTTTCTGAGACACAGCTAACCTACATAGGAAGTTACATTGTTTATTAAAAGCAATTCCTTCAAACTGAAAAAAAGAGAAATGCATTATTATTGTTAAGCAATATAGATCTGAAACATGCAGGTAGACTTCTCCCTAGTGATATGTTAGACAGGGTGTATCTACATTGTAGAATTAATGCAATTTGATACCAATGTAATTGCCATGGCACAATGCTATGTAATCCTAAGAGTTGTAGTTTGGTGAGGCACCATCACACGTTGGTAGAGAAGGCTAAAGACCTTGCAAAACCACAGCTCCCATTATTCCATAACATTGAGCCATGGAAGTTCAAGTTGTGTCAAATTGCATTAATCCTACAGTGTGGGTGCACCCTAAGCCTCAAATTGGGGTGAAAGGGATATTCAGCTAATAAAATAATCCAGATAGCTCATTCCTCCTGATATTATAAAAGATTATAAAAGATGATTTGTTGCCCTTGAGTAAGAAGCAAAATACACACATTTCCATGCCATTTTCTTGCCCCTGGCTTGCTTTATACCCTGTTCCCCATCTACTCATCCATTTCTGTTTGTGTCAGGATGCAGCCAGGCTGATGGTAACTCCCACATTTTGCTCGGTTCTTTCTAATTTTATACTGGGCTACAATAATCCCAGTTGGGGAGCTGGTATAAGACATTTCTGATCGTACCAGGAGTTGACGGAAATTATTCTGAGATGAACAAAGCATATATGGGTCAGAAAGAAAAAGAACAAACTCTGGGACTTCCTGATCTTTGGCCTGAATGCACCTTTTGTCTCCGATGACTCAGAGTAAGAAAGAAATAGAAAATCCAGGTTAAAGGGAAGTCAAACTGGATTTTAAAATAGGTAATGATATTGCTGTTGATAGCTTCAGTTTCTGGCAACTCCATGAATGAGAAATATTCATATCACATGGTCGGGTCTTGCAGACTTAGAGTGCATATACAGTATACCAGGCATGGGCAAACTTGGGCCCTTCAGGTGTTTTGGACTCCAACTCCCACAGTTCCTGGCCTCAGCTTAATCAGATGAGGGGGAAAGGAAAGGGCCTGAGGCTGATAGGAATTGTGGGAGTTGGAGTCCAAAACACCTGGAGGGCCCAAGTTTGCCCAGACCTGATCTATATTCTAGAATGAATGCAGTTTGACACCACTTTTACTGCTATGGCTCCATGCTATCACATCCTGGGAGCTGTAGTTTAGTGTGTCACAAACACACTTTGACAGGAAAGTCTGAAGATCTTCTAAAACTACAACTGTTGTGATTCCATAGGATCAATGTAAGCTCTAAATTACTTGAAGGCATACAGAAATAAATGACAGCCTCAGTTTAGCCGTTTTGGATTAATTTAATATTTCCTGGATCATATTTTGAACATTGGCTCCCATCAGCAATACCAGCAAAGTTTCTGGTCAGGATGATAGGAGCTGTAGTCCAAAATATCCAAAGGAGACACTAGTTTGGGGAAAACCAATTCAAGTGTGCATTGTTTTTAAAGCTATTTTTCAGATACAGAATAATGTAGCAGTGACAGCTTCCACAAAATCTGTAACTATCTGGACAAGTGCAATGAAACACTTACTTGTAACAATAGCACACTATACTATTAAAAATACAGTTTTAATTCTTAGTTACATAGTATTAACCTAGGAGTAAGCTCTACATAAAATGACTTCAAGGAAAACAAGCATACTATAACTGGTTGTTGATAAAAAGCAATTTAGCATTTTCACAAAATATATGGGTGCTTTGCTTACTTAAGAGTAAACCTGTTGGTCTACTTTAAAGGAAGAGGATCTTATATCCAAAGTTCTGCAGGATAAAGGGCCTGTTTATGGTTTTATTGCTGCCTTATAGCACATCAAAGTCCCTGGGAAATCATTAATCATTATGCCACTCTGCAATTTCTCTAAATCTGCCTAACACAAGCAGGTTTCTTGGTGGGCAGTGTTACAGAAATACTACCATGGATCTAAATATATTTTATGCACAATGTTGTCATATGCCTTCCTTTCCAACTTATAATGGCTCTAAGGCCAACCTATGTGATTTTCTGAGGCTGAGAGAGTGTAACTTACCCAAGGTCACCCAGTGGGTTTTCATGGCCAAGCGAGGACTTGAACCCTATGCTCTATGATATATTTTTTTAATTTCAGGGCATGCATAGCTGCTTTTCCAAGTCCTTGGGTGTATCTACATGGGTGTATCTACAGCACTGATTCTCAAAGTGGGCGGTACTGCCCCTGGTGCGCGGTGAGGCGATCCAAGGGGGCAGTGGAAGGCTCAGGGGAATTTGGGGGGTGGTGAACCCCTTTAAGGGGGTGGTGAACAATTGGCCATTTAGGAGGGTTCGCGCGGCCCTCTTCTTTGGCTTTCCCCCCTTCGCTTTGACCCCCCACATGTAGTGCAGTGCGAAGGCTGCAGTGCAAAGGCCTCCACATCCTCCGGCGGAGTCTCCTCGCCACCGCGAAACAAAGCACGGCCTTCCCCTGCGGAGGCAGCGGCGAAGGCGGCGGAGGGAGCAGGAGAGCCTGGGGCTTCCACAGGGAGAGCAGGCCTTCTTCATCCCCTCAGGCTGCGTCTGCCTGTCCCCTCAGAGCCCTCTCCGGCGGCGGCTCTCTGTGCCAAGTTTGGTCTGGTTCTGTAATTTGTGGGGGTCTCAATGGTCTGTGGAAGTCAGAGCTGAATCGATTGAAGGTACTGCAAATCCCATCAGACATTATCCATACTCCCCCAAACATATTGTTTTTATGATTAATTAATCACTATGCTTTAATTATGTCCAATTTGTAACAATGAAAATACACCCTGCATTATTAGATATTTGCATTAGAATTCGTAGGAGTAGCAACATTATTTATGAAGTAGCAACGGAAATATGGTTGGGGGTCGCTACAACATGAGGAACCTTATTTAGGGGTCACGGCATTAGAAAGATGGAGAACCACTGCATTAATAGATATATCTTTCTGTTTAATTGCTATTAAATTTTTAAAAAATTAATTTCTAGGGGGCGGTGAGTACATTTTTTTTCCGGAAAGGGGGCAGTAGGCCAAAAAAGTTTGATCTACAGTATCTGGGATCAGGTACTGTGGAATCCTGGGATCTGTAGTTTCCCAAGGTCTCAGTGCTATTAAAAGATAGTCTGGGATCAGGTAACTATGGAGTCCTGGGACCTGTAGTTTCCCAAGGTCTCAGTGCTATTAAAAGATAATCTGGGATCAGGTACTGTGGAATCCTGGGACCTGTAGTTTCCCACAGTCTCAGTGCTATTAAAATATCATCTGGGATCAGGTACTATGGAGTCCTGGGACCTGTAGTTTCCCACAGTCTCAGTGCTATTAAAATATAATCTGGGATCAGGTACTATGGAGTCCTGTGACCTGTAGTTTCCCACAGTCTCAGTGCTATTAAAATATAATCTGGGATCAGGTACTGTGGAATCCTGGGACCTGTAGTTTCCCACAGTCTCAGTGCTATTAAAATATCATCTGGGATCAGGTACTATGGAGTCCTGGGACCTGTAGTTTCTCACAGTCTCAGTGCTATTAAAATATAATCTGGGATCAGGTACTGTGGAATCCTGGGATCTGTAGTTTCCCACAGTCTCAGTGCTATTAAAATATAATCTGGGATCAGGTACTATGGAGTCCTGTGACCTGTAGTTTCCCACAGTCTCAGTGCTATTAAAATATAATCTGGGATCAGGTACTATGGAATCCTGGGACCTGTAGTTTCCCACAGTCTCAGTGCTATTAAAATATAATCTGGGATCAGGTACTATGGAGTCCTGGGACCTGTAGTTTCCCACAGTCTCAGTGCTATTAAAATATAATCTGGGATCAGGTACTATGGAGTCCTGGGACCTGTAGTTTCCCACAGTCTCAGTGCTATTAAAATATAATCTGGGATCAGGTACTGTGGAATCCTGGGACCTGTAGTTTCCCAAGGTCTCAGTGCTATTAAAAGATAATCTGGGATCAGGTACTATGGAGTCCTGGGACCTGTAGTTTCCCACAGTCTCAGTGCTATTAAAATATAATCTGGGATCAGGTACTGTGGAATCCTGGGACCTGTAGTTTCCCAAGGTCTCAGTGCTATTAAAATATAATCTGGGATCAGGTACTGTGGAATCCTGGGATCTGTAGTTTCCCATAGTCTCAGTGCTATTAAAATATAATCTGGGACCAGGGACTGTGGAATCCTGGGACCTGTAGTTTCCCATAGTCTCAGTGCTATTAAAATATAATCTGGGATCAGGTACTGTGGAATCCTGGGATCTGTAGTTTCCCACAGTCTCAGTGCTATTAAAATATAATCTGGGATCAGGTACTATGGAGTCCTGGGACCTGTAGTTTCCCAAGGTCTCAGTGCTATTAAAATATAATCTGGGATCAGGTACTATGGAGTCCTGGGACCTGTAGTTTCCCACAGTCTCAGTGCTATTAAAATATAATCTGGGATCAGGTACTATGGAGTCCTGGGACCTGTAGTTTCCCACAGTCTCAGTGCTATTAAAATATAATCTGGGATCAGGTACTGTGGAATCCTGGGACCTGTAGTTTCCCAAGGTCTCAGTGCTATTAAAATATAATCTGGGATCAGGTACTGTGGAATCCTGGGACCTGTAGTTTCCCAAGGTCTCAGTGCTATTAAAATATAATCTGGGATCAGGTACTGTGGAATCCTGGGATCTGTAGTTTCCCATAGTCTCAGTGCTATTAAAATATAATCTGGGACCAGGGACTGTGGAATCCTGGGACCTGTAGTTTCCCATAGTCTCAGTGCTATTAAAATATAATCTGGGATCAGGTACTGTGGAATCCTGGGATCTGTAGTTTCCCACAGTCTCAGTGCTATTAAAAGATAATCTGGGATCAGGTACTATGGAGTCCTGGGACCTGTAGTTTCCCACAGTCTCAGTGCTATTAAAATATAATCTGGGATCAGGTACTATGGAGTCCTGGGACCTGTAGTTTCCCAAGGTCTCAGTGCTAATGAAAGATAATGGCAGGCAAAGTGGTGCCAAACTGCATTCATCCTCTGGTGCAGATGCACCCAGACTTCAAACAAATTGACTTTGAAAGACCCATATTTCTCCTTTCCCTTCCTTTTGGCTTGGCAGCAGCAACAGCTCTTTCCTGATCACCTTGGGAGAAGGCCACAAAAACCTCCCTTTCTCTGCAATTGACGAATCTACTCTTGCCTTTCTATCACAGTGAAACTTTCCATTTTCCCTCTTGGCCCTGGGGATTGCACCATTATGGTCAGAAAAGGGGGGGGGAGAGAACAGAATAATCCCATTTCTCCCAAATCTATGGGATGTAAACAAAGAGAGTAAAATAGGAATGTCCGATTTAAAATTTCAGCCAATTCGAAAGCGGGGACCTTTGCTGAGAATATCCCCCCCCCTTTTTTTCCCTGTTATGTGTTGTCTGTGCTCCCCCCTATTATGGGACCTTGGTACGCCCCAGCCTTCCTCCGGGGTGTGGTTAGGCCCGGCTTGCTGCAGCGTCGGGGAGCAACGAGAGGGAGAATCCGGATCATGGCGTACTCTGGGCATCCTGGCGCCGGAGGAGGCTACTATCAGGGCGGGGTGAGCCAAGCCTCAAGCCTGGGATGGCCCTGGGTCCTGGGAGGAGGAGGGGACCCGGAGGGACGAGGTGGCGCCTTCCCTGGGTGCCCGCTGCCTCGTGCACGTCCGAACGGGCGAACCCGTGTGGCTTAGAACCCGGGAGTGCATCTCTGCTCTAGCACGCCGCTCGAGCAGCCCTGGCTCAATGCTATGGGGTCCTGGGAGCTGTACTTCTCCAAGGGAGGCTGCTAAAGACCACACATAGGTGGATCTACACTGTAGATTAATGCAGTGTGATACCGCTTGAGCTGCTATGGCTCAGTTCCCATCTACACTGCCATATAGTGCGGTTTATGTAGACTGATATAGCCCAGTTCAAAGCAGATGATCTGGGATCAGGTACTGGACTATATGGTAGTGCTACGGAATCCTGGGATCGGTGGTTTCCCAAGGTCTCAATTCTTTGGAATCTTGGGATCTGTAGTTTCCATAGATCTCAGCGCTATTAAAAGATAATATGGGATCAGGTACTATGGGATCCTGGGATCTGTGGCTTCCCAAGGTCTCAATTCTTTGGAATCTTGGGATCTGTAGTTTCCATAGATCTCAGCGCTATTAAAAGATAATATGGGATCAGGTACTATGGAATCCTGGGATCTGTAGTTTCCCAAGGTCTCAGTGCTATGGAATCCTGGGATCTGTAGTTTCCATAGATCCCAGCGCTATTAAAAGATAATATGGGATCAGGTACTATGGAATCCTGGGATCGGTGGTTTCCCAAGGTCTCAATTCTTTGGAATCCTGGGATCTGTAGTTTCCATAGATCCCAGCTCTATTAAAAGATAATATGGGATCAGGTACTATGGAATCCTGGGATCTGTGGTT
This sequence comes from Anolis apletophallus, assembly GCA_030556195.1. NCBI lineage: Eukaryota > Metazoa > Chordata > Lepidosauria > Squamata > Anolidae > Anolis > Anolis apletophallus. Next base: position 35,941,101 of record JARBWK010000008.1, on the reverse strand, counting down.
TCCCAAGGTCTCAATTCTCTGGAATCCTGGGATCTGTAGTTTCCATAGATCCCAGTTCTATTAAAAGATAATATGGGATCAGGTACTATGGAATCCTGGGATCTGTAGTTTCCCAAGGTCTCAGTGCTATGGAATCCTGGGATCTGTGGTTTCCTAAAGTCTCGGTGCTATATAGTCTGTAGTTTCCCGAAATCTCCGTTGTATGAATTCCTGGGATCTGTAGTTTCCCAAAGTCCCAGTGCTATTAAAAGATAATCTGGGATCAGATCCTAGGGAATACTGGGATCTGTAGTTTCCCAAAGTCTCAGTGCTAGGATCTGAAGTTTCCTAAGGAGTACATCTGCACTGTAATCAGGGGCGGTCTAAGGTAATTTTAAATGGTAGGCGAACATTATTTTGGGGGCCCCCCCAAAAAACATTATTTTGTCGCTCCCCATGTAAAACAAATATACAAGTATAATATCACAATACCATTAGTAGTATTATATTGTATCAATGTATATACAATATATTATACCATACTCATACTATATTATATCATCATTATATTATACTACATTACAATATAATTATATTATAATATATTGACATTATAATGTAATGTAACATTCTATTATATTATTATAAAATAATAAAATTATTTATTTAAATAAAATCATCCTCTACTAAATATTTTCATGACTCCTATAAAACTCAAATAACCCAAAATAAAGTAAAATAAAATATTATATATTACTATTTTGTACAATACCACTATACTGCAATATTGTTTGTAATATTACATGTAATATAAAATATATCATTCTATTCTATTGTTATATTGTATTTTTATTATATTGTATGGCAATATTAAGCAGAACTGTATAATAATCAACAAGAAATGCAATGTAAATGCATCAAAATCAGAATATGTTACCTACCACCTGACTCATAATTCATAGGAGTCTCCCATAAGTCCAAAATTAGGATCCCAATGTAAATGTAAATAGAAAAACAGCCAAAATGTTCAAATGAGGTTGAATACAGGCAGCGCGGCCTGGGCAAACTTGGGCCCTCCCTCCCTCTAGGTGTTTAGGACTCCAACTCCCACAACTCCTCATAGCCTCAGCCCCCTCAGGTCTGGACAGAAATAGAGCCGAAGAAAGGAAGGAGGGAGAGAAGAGGTCACAGAGGAGGAGGAGGAAAGCCCTTCATTCCTTCCCGCAAGCGGCGGAGACAAAAGGGAGAGGGGAAGCACTCCCTGCCTGCCCGATAGGGAGTGCTTTGCTTACAGGCTTCTGCGCAAGGGAGCTACTGGGCATGCGTGGAGGTTTTTGCACATGTGCAGTTGCTCCTGCGCTCAACTTCAGCTCCGGAGCAACTGTGCCTGCGTGAAAACCTCCGCGCGTCCCCAGAAGCAGCGTCGGAGCGCACAAGGCCGGGGTCAAAAAGCAGGCAGCTGCAGCACTGTCTGAGGAACATCGGCAGGGCCAGGATAGCGCCCCATGTGGCGCCCAGATGGCGCCCTAGGCGGCCGCCTACTTAGCCTATCTTGTAGGACCGCCCCTGACTGTAATATTGGGCACAGCCTTACCCCACTTTTAACTGCCCCGTCTAAGTGGTGTGGATTCATGGGAGTTGTAATTTTACAGGGAGTGTTGATGCCTACAACTCCCACAATTCCAGGGCATTGAGCCATTACAGTTAAAAGGATGTCAAATTCTTTGGTATATAAATACGCTCATAGTTGCTTTAACCGCTGTATTGCAGCGCGATGAAATCGTCAGAATTGTACTTGAGTCTTTGGCAGAGAAGGGTCAAGGCCTTGCAAAACTACCGCTGCCACGATTCTGTAGCATTGAGCCATGGCAATTAAAGGGTCCTCATTCCATGAGGGGGCCGGGGAAGCATCATCTTGCTGTGTCGTTTAGTCCTGTTGTGTTAGAAAGCAAATCATATCATATCTCACTACTCATCACACGGTGTTGTTTCATGTCCCGTCTCCATTTTCAGATTTATCACACACGTGAGTGCAGTTCCTGCCCATTCCCTTTTTAATATACTTTTTAAAAAATTCTTGTGCAGTGGTAGATCAGTAAGGCATCATATATGTGTTACTAAAATGTGTGTTTGTCTGTGTGTGTGTGTGTGTGTGTAGTTTTTCCAATGGGAATAAGAAATGCTATTCGTGTTCAGTGTTTTTTAAATGGATCGCTACCTCTATTATGGGAGATTACCAGTGGGCATCCCTGCTTCATAGAACACAGCCTATAGGAATGTCCATTTCCCCATGTCACCAAATCGATTCAATGTGAGTGAATTGGACATATGCTGTCTCACATGTTTGTCACAGTTTTCTCCTGTTTCGTGGCGATTCCTGAGCTCAGAAGACATTTCGTAGCGATTCCTGATCTCTTTTTAAACAGTTCTCTAGCAAGGCATCGTGGACAACAGGCAGAAGTATTCCTGCGTTGTGTGATGGGCTCTGTTGTATTTCATTTATTATTTATTATATTATTATTTATTTATATTCCGCTCTTCTCACCCCGAAGGGGACTCAGAGCGGATTACAGGTACACATACTTAGCAGACAACCCCTTCCGTTTCCACATACACACATATAGACGAACAGAGGCAAACTGGCCACCAGGGGGAGCTGACGCACTCCTCATCTCTCAGCGTTCCCAGTGTCCCTTGTTGTTGTTCCGCATTCTCAGCGTTCCTGGGGTTCTTTAATGGCCTCATAATTCTTGAATGGCTTCATCTCCTTATTGTTTTTCAATGTTAGATACACCCCTAAAGGAAGGAGAACGGATTCTGTTATTCTATAGCAGTGGTTCGCAACCTGTGAGTCCCCAGGTGTTTTGGCCTACAACTCCCAGAAATCCCAGCCAGTTTACCAGCTGCTAGGATTTCTGGGAGTTGAAGGCCAAAACATCTGGGGACCCACAGGTTGAGAACTACTGTTCTATAGCTTGAAGCGGTCCCTTGATGGTTATTTGAGAAGGCTGTGTGTTTTCCCTGAACGGCACCCCCCATCATGCTTGATCATTCATTCCTCCAGTTAGAACGGATAGGATCTAGAGTGCAAAAATTATCTAGTAGGACATCCCCAGTTGTATAGAAGTTAGGTGTAGTCCTGTTGTGCTATAGAGGGAAACAACAGCCACGTTGCCAAATACAGGGTTGTTCCAGGCAGGAAAAACTTGGCATCACTGGTTTGCAATATCTTAATGGTTCTTCCTCCATCAGGATATTTCAAAACACATGCGTGTCATACAGTGATCCAAGCTACTTAGATGCAGGGATCCTCAAACCTTTAAAGCAGAGGGCTGGTTTACTGTCCCTCAGACTGTTTGGGGGGCCGGACTATATTTTGAGAAAAACATGGACAAATTCCTAAGAGAAAAAAGACCCAAATGGAAAAAAATTAAGAGACCAAGAATAGTCTCCCCAGAAAAAGAAGACCCTGATTCAGACCCAACTCATATGGACCTAGAAGAGAGAGAGAGGAGGAGCAAGAAGGCAAAGATAAAGATGGAGTTTAAAATTTATTCTAATGTTGTGAATGGACTCAACTCCCTGCAAAAGAGGAAAAACATATTTAATCACATCAAAAAAGGGAAATATGACATCTCGGCCTTACAGGAAACATATATGTCAGAAATATACATCACATTTAGTCAATATAACATTAGGAAAGGAATACATCTCTTCAGCTCTGGGGAAAAAAACGAGGTGTAGTAATCTATGTAAATCCAAGACTCCTCAAATAGCTTTCAGCGATGATGATGGAAGAATAATTGGAATCATAATATCAATAAACAATCAAAGAATTTTAGTGTGCAACATTTATGCACCAAATGGTCCAAAATCCAAATTTGTAAGAAAATTAAAAGAACTAGTTTTGACCCAAGAATTGGATGATCTCATGATAATGGGAGACTTCAATGGAGTCTTGGATACCCAAATTGATAAACAGAAGGGAAAAAGGGAAAAAAGACAATAAAATTGGAAAGCTACCATTATGCTTTTTAAAACTGTACAAAGACATGGACATGCAAGACATATGGAGAACGCATCATAAAGAAGAAAGAGATTACACATATTATTCTGATAGACACGAATGAGGGACATGATCTGGACAACAAACAGAATTGCCACAAAGGTCACTAAAATTAAAATCCTACCCAGAATACATACAGACCACTCTCCATTAGAACTAACCATACAGAATTTAAAATAACGAACAATTTTAACCATCATAAACTTACCAGTATTTCAATGGGAGCAGTGGGCCTGCTTTTAGCTGTTCAGATAGTCAAGTTAATTCAGTTTGTTGTTGTTGTTGTGTGACTTGAATTTGTTTCAGGCTTAGTGTGACCCTAAGTCTAAAGTTTAGACCAGGGGCCGAGTAAATGACCTTGGAGGGCTGCATCCGGCCTGCCGGGCCTTAGCTTGAGAACCCCTGACTCAGAGCAAGGCATATTTCCAGTGCAGTAAAGGGCAGGATTTTTCCCACTAATTTCATCATCCTTTGACCCATAGGACATTCCAAGGCCCAGTTCAGACAACCCCTGGGAATGTGAGGCTTGTTATAAATGTTTGAAATGCCTCCATGTATTGTCATAGAGTCCATATGATGACGTTCTATCATGGATGAGCCAAATAGTGGGGGAAACACTATATTTCAAGGATGCTCTATTAATGATTTCTGTGTTCGAAAGTAAGAATTAAGCATTTGGTAAATAAAAATCTTATGCTGCTCATGTTATGTGCCGCAAGACTCAGAATAGTGAAAACCTGGGAAAAGTTAAGAGAATCTGACAATAAAGAATTGGTTAAGCAGGATATGGGTGGTAGCCCTATTGAAAACATTAACTTATGAATTAAAATTAGCAAAAGGAGTATGGAAAGAAGATCTATTTGAAGACAGAATCAATGTTTTAGCTTCATATGTAAAAGCAATGGTGAATTTAAACCTCCAAAAGTCCAAGAAAGATTCTGGCTGACAAATTAATAAACACTTTACAATAATTATATGTAACAGATAAAATTAGAGTAATGTAGAAATATTAGAGTTGACAGTTCTGTATTTTTATAATGCTATGTGAGTAATGGGAGGGTTGGAGGTATAGATCTGGGAATAGAAAATGTGATAATGTGTTTGTAAAAGAAAAAAGCACATGCTAAAACTGAAAGTTGCATACGGTGGAAATGGTTGTTTCCTGCTTGGCTCGATGGATAGACTCTCTACACAGCATAGTGTTGACGAATTCACTGAGATGATACGATTGTTTTGATCACATTTTGCTTTGACTAGTGCATACACCTCTAATTTATCCATCAACTTTGTGTTCCAGCCTCTGGGTGCATTTACACTGTCAAATTAATGCAATTTGGTATCACTTTATCTGCCATGGCTCAGTGCCATGGAATCTTGGGAGTTGTAGTTTTACCAGCTTTTTAGCCCTCTCTACCAAAGAGTGCCAGTGAGTCTCCAAAATGCAAATTCCAAGATTCCATAGCATTGAGCCATGGCAGCTAAAGTGGTGTCAAACTGCATTCATTCTAGTGTAGATTTGCCCTTTGTTACATATTATATTTCTTGTTAGGGGCAGAAAAGTACAAAGGATCAAATACTGAGATATACCAGCAAGTGTTGGCACCAGGGGATCAAACCTGGATATAAGTATGATCCACTATGCTCATTCGCCTCTATTTTATATATTCCTATTATCATCCCACTCAATAACCTAAGCTGTATAATATGGTAATTTATTAACTGAGAAATGAGCAAGTCCTCCAGGCTAGGTGGTTAAAGACTGTGAGTAAATATTAACTATTTGCACACTCTATATTTCTCTGTCAACAAATATATCCCTTTATTGTATTAAGGATAAACTCCACGCCCATGACTACCATCATTTATTTATGGAAAGTTCTGAAACTCCTGTCACTCACATGAAAGTATATATTCGTTAGCTAACTTCTTTATGGGATGGGATTCAGAAGCTGCAGGAAAGTTAGGAGATGGTAAAACAGGAACGGAGACTTGTAATAAGAGGGAAATAGTTTCCACCACACAGTTTCCTGTTATTTTCTCCACAGAACAAAGCAGTTGTAAGAAAGACTTTGGGTAGGATCCAAATGAGTGTGTTCAACTTTCGTCCCATTGAAAATCAGGGGATGAGTTAGAATAAAGTTGGCCCTCCACATTTGCAGGTTTCACTTTTGCGGATTTGGTTATCTGTGAAGTTGATAAATATGGTCTCGCTAGAAAACTTTAGGACAGGTGTCCTCAATCTGCAGCCCTCCAGCTGTTTTGGCCTCCATCTCCCAGAAGCCCTAGCCAACTTGTTCAATGGTCAGGAATTCATGGAGTTGGAAGCCCAAACAGCTGAAGGACTGCAGTTTGAGGATGCGTGCTACAGGTCCTCCAGCTCAATGTTAGGGTCAACTTCCACAGAGTTGCACTGATTCCTCCTAGAGAGGAATGTCTCTCAAATTTTTCCACATTTCCCAGGAAATGGGAGGTCTGCCTGCTCAAATTTGATGGGATCAAACTTCATCTAATTGACAGAGTGGTCTTCAATGGGTTGGATGGCCGATTCCACCACTTTCCGTTCTTGGACGCTTACCTTGAGGAAAAGACAACTTTTACCATTTTCTTTGTTCCCTGATTTTTCTTTTCCCTTCTCAATGATAACAATAGGCGAGAGAATGACTATTCCATTTCAAGCTGGTCCTGATTCTAGTCCTGACTCATGGGATCCATTCTATACTGTAGAATTAATGCAGTTTGACACCACTTTAACTGTCATGGCTCAATGTTATGGAATCCTGGGCTTTGTGGTTGGGTGAGGCACTAGCACACTTTGAAAAAGAAGGTTAAAACTTTGTAAAACTACAACTCCCATGTTTCCATAGCATTGAGCCATAGTGGTTAAAATGACATCAAACTGCATTAATTCTACAGTGTAAATGCAACCATGAAAGTATTGGGAAAACAAGGAGGCCTTTCTCCCTCCCTATGAATCCTTGTAGTGTCTCTTCCTTGGTTCTTCTACAAACAGAGAGCTTGCTACTGGTACATCTGTGCCTACAGAGCTCTTCATTAATGCACCAAGGAGGATATATTTGGAGCAATAGCAGCTGTTGGCTTTCATGAGTAGTACATTGAATCTGGTCTAGATTTATGTCCCAATTTTTAAAGCTGCTGCACAATATACTAAATTCTAATCTGTAAGAGGATTGACATAAGAGGACTGTGGTGTTGGCTGCTTCTTTGGAGGCTTTTAAACAGAGGCTGGATGGCCATCTGCCAGGGGTGCTTTGAATGTGATTTTCCTGCTTCTTGGCAGGCGGTTGGATTGGATGGCCCACAAGGTCTCTTCCAACTCTATGATTCAATTATTCTATGATTCGGTACCCCACTTAAAAACTCAGACTAAATCCCAGAGGAGTTTTGATGGAGCAGCATTTGATCAGATCCAAAATCCCATCAACTGATCATGAAGATTATTCTGCTAAATCCAAAACTGTCATGCTCCCCACTCCCGCCCCAAGAAAATAATTCTTTAGATAAATAATCCCATGGTGTGGTTGGAAGTGAACAACTAGCATGCATTATTGTCTAGGAAATCACAATGGACATCATCATTGGAAGCCATAATTTCAACTGATTTGCATCTCAATTTAAAATGTCCGCTGGTATTCCCATCAGACCTAAACCATCAGTCAATTAGATTGATTGTTGTATCATCAAAACTGCTGATTCTTACAGAACAGCCCCTACAATGAGCAATGCTGGATTTTAAAAAACTCGGCACTGTAGGCTGCAGTATGATCTGGGAATGGACACAGTATAACATAATAGTTCCCAATAAGCATCCATCATGAATCAACCAAAGCTATAGATGTCTTAATTGAATCTCATTTTATTTCTAGTATGGAAGTGCACCAGGAGGGCCAGCTTTTCCTGGACAAGCTCAGGATCCTTTATATGGCTATTTTGCTGCTGTTGCTGGACAGGTATGGATTCATGACTGGTTTGGAATATGAATCTAAGTATCTTTAGTTCAAGCTAACCACTGTAGCATATAGCCTGCAGCACCTGACTTTGTTTAGCTTCCAAGATCACTCAGGATCTGGTGTCTTTAGATATACAGGCCTCCATGGCATCCTCTTGTTTTTAAAAAAGCTTATCCCTCCAGCATCACCAAATTCACTATTAAGATTTACACTGAATTTTATCACTCAGTTGTATTCTGTAGTCTTTATTTTGGTGTCTCATGTGGTTGGAAATAGCAGAGCCTTTTGCTACCCTGCAGTCTTGCAGACCAGAATGGAACTGATCCATCTGTTGCCTTTACAGTATTCTGCAGAAAATGGCCAAAGAATAAAAATGGGATAAGAGTTGGCATGATACAACACGAAGAACACTCTGCCCTCCATTCACAGGTGGCGATTATTAATTTCTGCTTTTAGTTTGCCAGAAACTATAGCTGGACCATGCTGCAGTAGTGCACAAGCTCATTCTTGCATTGCCAAGCCATCATATGAATGAATGAATGAATTGTTTATTGTACTAGCCATAGACCATGACATAAAATATACAACTTCTAAAAGTACAACAAGCACTTTCCAATATAAACATTAAAACATGTTCCATATACTGGCTTTAAAAAAATACAGCAGTAGTGACATGACAACCATTACAATGTCTGATTCGCAACTTTGTGTCTCATTGGCTCTGTTGTCAATGTCCTGGTTTCATCTCCTAGTCTTTACTCCATCTCCCAGCAGAAAAATAAAAATAGGGGGGGGGGGACCAAGATGATGGCAGGCTCCCCTGGTTGGCCATCTGTTGGGAGGGCTTTGATTCTGTGTTCCAATATGACAAGGGATTGTACTGGATGGCCCTTGGGGTCTCTTCCAATTCCATGGAGGACATGAAGGAGGAAAAAGAGAGAGCCTTGCTGCTCTTGATTCCCTTCTGTTGGGAGTAGTTGCCTCATGGAGCGTACTGCAGAGAATCTGAGAATATTGAAAGCATAACTAATGGGATTTTTTGTTTTTCTGTTTTTCAAAGGATGGGCAAATAGATGCTGATGAGCTTCAGAGGTGTCTGACTCAATCAGGGATTGCTGGTGCTTACAAACGTAAGTTAAACGCGGAGCCCTAAATCTTATTTAGTAGATTCAATCAATCTTGGATTTACATGTTGCCTTATTATTCATCAGGTCTGTTCTAGTTGGGACTAAGCAATAGGATTCCAGCTATAGTAAGTGTCATGTGGCATCTTCAAGACTTGGCAGTTTTATTCTGGCAAGAACTTTCCATGGATTAGAACCCTAAATTCAGAAGATGCATAAAGTGTGATCTTCAATTGGGAAGTAGAATATATGCAGAGGTGCAAAGCTGGGGGAATTGTAAAGAGTGTGACTAAATGGCCATACTGTTATTATTGTGTAGTATAGCATAGCACAATATTATTTCTTTTCATTCTGTGTAGAATGACGTGTGTTTAAGAGAGGAAAGTAAAATAATAATCAAAATAATGCACTTAGAATAGTGATGATTTATAGGAATCTGATAGTTTTTCTTAAAAGGGTAACTTTTCCAAGGTCTGCATTTGAGCCCTTTGCCTAGATGGAGTGGTTTATAGGGGTATTTTTTGCTTAAGATTGTTGAAGTGTGGCACAATAGTTGATTAAAAATGTGAATAATATATGCCTTCTTCATAATACAGTCATATTTCCCCATTGGCTGGGTTTGGAGGCCCAGGAAAATTGAGAAATGCAAATTAAAACACATTTCTTAACCTGAGAGAACACTTCTTTAGGAATCTCTAGACCCTCCAGAAAGATTCTGTGGTCAGGCTCTGCTGAAAAGTGAACATAGAATCACACCAGAGGACCTAGAATTTCATAAAAACAAGATTTTAATCAAATCCGCAAAAGTCGGAACTGCAAATGTGGAGAATCAACCATATACAATTTTATTGCCTATTGAAATTGATTGATATAACTCAATACAGATAAAGGAATGTAATTAATAATAATAATATAACTTTATTTATATTCCGCCCTATCTCCCCTGGGGGACTCAGGGCAGATTCCCCAAACAAAAAAGCAAACATTCAATGCCTCAATAATAGTAAATACAAATATAATGACCCAAAATAACCCCACATAAAGAGCAATTTAAGCACAACTATAATTAAAATAAATCATAATCGAAAATTACAACTAACATAGAACTTGAATATAAAAATATCCAAATTAATAAATCAAAACAACACGAAGGTTCACAGATGTGTGCATAGATTGTATGGCTAAAGTTGTTAAATGGGCTCTAACAAGGCCCAAGTGCATTTATACTATCCAATCAGCAGTCTGGTAGTTTTTCTTCATCTATTCCTCCTCCTCTCCATATGCTTGTGAGCAAAGATAGGTTTTCAGATGGTTTTTGAAGGAGGAAGCCAGCTTTATTTATTTAGGGAGTGAGTTCCAGAGGAGGGGGTTATCACAGAGAAGGCCTTCTATCTCGTTCCCGCCTGCCATGCTTGAAGTGGGGGTGGGACCGAAAGCAAGCCTCCTCCAATGACCACAGTGACCGAGCTGGTTTGTAAGTGGAGATGCGATTAGTCAAATAGCCCGGCTCCGACTCATTTAGGGCTTTAAAGGTAATAACCAGTACTTAGTATTTAGCCTGGAAGCAGACCGGCAGCTAGTGGAGCTGCCGTAGCACGGGAATGGATCTCTCCCTGTATGGGGCTCCAGTTAGTAATCTGGCTGCTGATCTCTGCACTAATTGACGGTTCCAAACCGTCTTCAAAGACGGGCCTCACGTAGAGAGCATTGCCTAGTCTAGACAGGATGTGACTACCAAGGCCAATTCTGGCATCTCAAAGTATGAGTGCAGCTGGCGCACAAGTTTTAGTTGTGCGAAGATGTTCCTGACCACCGGCAACACCTGGGGTTCCAGGGACAGTGATGTGTCCAGGATCACCCCCAGGCTGCGGATCTGTGTCTTCAGGGGAAGAGTGACCCCATCCAACATAGGCTGTAATCCCACACCATGATCTGCCTTCCAACTGACCAGCAGTGCCTCTGTCTTGTCTGGATTTAATTTCAACCCGTTAGTCTTCATCCAGTCCATCATACACATACTTAAAGGTGCACACATATTTAAATGGATATTAAGAAAGGTAAAATAATCTGCTGTATTATTACTTATTTGGCACAAACCATCCAACCATTTCCCAGCTCTTATGTTTTTATTGCAAAAATTACTGTTTACTGTTTCCTCTCTTGTGTTGCTATCCTATCTCTTTTTCATGTTGTAGAATCCTTGAAGAACATTTTAGGCAATTAGTTACATTTCGCAAATTCTGATGTGTGGTAATATAAGCATAAGAAGGAAAAGACTGTTTAATGACACTTTCAGAATAGTTCCCCCCCTTTGCCTCCAAAACCACTCTTTTCAACACATGTTGGGAGGGGATGCTGGAGAGAATGGAAATCACTTGAATGAATAATATATGCTTTGATTAATTACGAGAATCAGTAATTGTCTGAAATGAGAGGCTAATGTGTTTTTCTTATTTTTCTTTGAACAGCTTTCAACCTAGAGACATGCAGACTCATGATCTCCATGCTTGATGTATCCTTTGAAAATCATGACTGTGATTTCTAATGCATGTTTGTTTGAAATCATGGGTTTGCAGACTTCTTACCATTTTGGTCGTCTTCCTTTGAACACATTCCAGGTTGTTACCATTTTCAAACTGGATGCGAACCTGGGAACAAGTTTCAAGTGACATCTGCCTAAAGTGGAAGAAATGGGTGCTGTTGTGTACAGCAGTGTTTCCCAACCTTTTTTGAGCCGCAGCACACTTTTTACATTTGCAAAATCCTGGGGCACACCACCAACCAAAATGACACAAAATGACACTCTAACACAGTAATACATAGATTTAATATGTTTTTTAAAATGTATTTATACACTCAGTGTGAAACCTGGGCCTGTTTCGATGAACTCAACATAGATATCCTGGCAGGAATGGCCGAAAGACACCAACTTCCCACACAGAACTCCCATAACCAAGAGAAAATGCTATAAGAGTTTGGTGGGCATTGACCTTGAGTTTTGGAGTTGTAGTTCACCTATATCCAGAGAGCACTGTGGACTCAAACAGTGTTGGATCAGGACCAAACTTGGCATGAATACTCAATATGCCCAAATATGAACGCAGATGGAGTTCAGGGGAAATAGACCTTGACATTTGGGAGTTGTAGTTGCTGGGATTTATAGTTCCCCTACAATCAAAGAGCATTCTGAACTCCACCAATGATAGAACTGGGCCAAACTTCCCACACAGAACCCCCAGGAGGCAAGAGGAGGTCTCTACTTGGGGAAAGGGAGGCGGGCCTTCCCAATGCATGGAGAGGGAGAGACCAAATAGACAACGGGTGGGGAGGGGGGGTGTTTGTAATTTTGTGTCTTTATCGAGGTAGGTTTCTTAGGGTTTTTATACTTCAACACACTAGACTCTTCCCCCCAATTTCCTGGAGGTTCCAATTTCCCAAGGCACACCTGATGATTACTCACGGCACACTGGTTGGGAAACACTGGTGTACAGTACAACCCCTGCATCCACAGGGAATATATTCCAGGACTTTGTGTGAATAAGCAAAACTGGATAATACTGAACTGCATTGAATGAATTACTTTGATGGAAGCATATCATAGAGTATTGTACTTCGGTTTTACACTGTATAACTATTTGACTGGAAAAGGCCAACCTTGGATTAGCATCCATCCAAAGAACTGCAGTACTCCCAGAGTGATGGTATTGAATTCAGGTGTATTTATCTTGCATTTGCTGATGGTACCTGTTCCTTAGCCAGAGTGCAGAGAGATATGTCTGGCATGCTGGGCTTCAATGAATTCAAAGAGCTCTGGGCTGTGCTGAATGGCTGGAGGCAACACTTTATGACTGTGGATACTGACCGAAGCGGTGCAGTTGATTCGACAGAGTTGCAGAAAGCTCTAACTGGGATGGGTGAGCTGTGCAACTTCTTCTAAGTGGAAATCAGTTCCCACCAGACAAAATCACGGGTTCCTTTAGTACAGTGGTTCCCAAAATGGGCGGTACCACCCCCTGGTGGGTGGTGGGGCAATCCAAGGGGGCGCTGGGAGGCTCAGGAGAATTCTGGGGGCACTGAAACCCTGTAAGGGGGGTGGGGTGGCGTGAGCCAGGCTTGCCACTTGCAGGGTTGCCCGCTTGCGAGGACGTCCCCGTTGTAAGAAAGAGGCCAATACACAGGACTGCGCCATGGGCGGGGTTGACAAGAGGAAGGAGGCGTGCGCCGCGGTTTCCATGGCATCGCCTGCCCGGGGATTCCAACTCGCAGGGACTCAGTCGCAAGCGCAATCCCTGGGCAGGCGTTGCCGTTTGAACCAGATCTGTCATTCATGAGGATCTTAGTGGTCTGTGGAAGTCAGAGCTGAATTGGCTGAAGGTACTGCAAATCCCATCATCCGTTGCTCACACTCCCCCAAACATATTGTTTTTGTGATTATTTCTGGAATTCAATGTTTGTAATTTACACTTTATTTACTATATTTAACAAAAAAGGTAGAAACATTAATACATATATCTTTCTGTTTAATTGCTATTAAAAAATTAAAAATTAACTTCTAGGGGGGCGCTGAGTAATTTTTTTTCTTGAAAGGGGGTGGTAGGCCAAAAAAGTTTGGGAACCACTGTTTTAGTACAAGCAACTTCTGAGGGATTGTACCCTCAGGGTTTGCAAAAGTTACTTTTTGTACTATAATACTCAGGGTTTCCCAAAAGCGTGCCAATAATAATAATTTTATTTATATTCTGGCCTTCTCCCCCCCAAGGACTCAGAGAGGGTTGCAATATTTACATACATAGGCAAACATTCAATGCCTTTACAATCACAAATACAGTGAGACACACAAACACAAATAAAGGCAAAGCTTCTCCTTTCATTTCTGGATTCCTGGAGGTGGTGCTCATCTCTAACTTCTGGGAGATGCTTTTCTCTATTTAATGTCTATAGACATTAAGTCTAGTCATGTCTCACTCTGGGGGGGGGGGTGCTCATCTCCATTTCTAAGCCAAGGAGCCTGCGTTGTTAACTCGCGATCATTTGACCAGCAAGATTGGTTGGAGCATTACTTGCTCTTTCCCTCTGAAGTGGTACCTATTCATCTACTCACATTTGCATGTTTTCAAACTGCTATGTTGGCAGGGAGCTAGGGCTGACAGGTGGGAGCTCACCCCATCTTGCAAACTCGAACTGCCAAGGTCAGTAGTTCAGCCAGCCAAAGACCCACTGTGCCACCGCAACCTTTACAATCTAGAAGGAGTTGTAGGAGCTACCAATTCCAAAGCCCTTATTGTCCCTCAAAGGAAAACCAAACCCTCATCTCAAAAATATTAAAAGTATTAAATTTCAAAAGTGGGTATGTAACATAATATAGCTGTGTAGAGTACTTCTGTTCAAGGTGATATAATCAGCCAATCAACAAGTAATGTGTTTCTTCAAATGTAAGATGCCCTTGATTGTAAGAGACACCCTAATTTCAGTACCAACAACAACAACGAAAACACACAAGATACACCTGTGATTCTAAGATGCACGTCATTTTTAGAGGTGTTTATCTAGGGGGGGAAGTGCACCATATAAATAAGAAATACATTACTAAAGAAGCAGAAACTCATAGTAAACAAGAGCATCACTAACCCAAAAACCCTAAAGCAAATGATTAGAACATTTGCTCAGACAATTCCTAACAGCCTGTTAGGAATTATGAGAGTTGGAGTCTAAAACACCAGGTGGGCTGAAGTTTCCCCGTGCCTGCTAACTAATTTTGTAAACATCCAAACTCTAGGGTTTTTTCCTTTTAAAATGGAAATACAAAACGTTTGCAAACTTCAGTGTTCGTCTAAATTTGCAAAAAATTATGTGGATGGTCGCATTTTGACTACTTTTTGGCTTGGTTTCCTGTATGTAATAGCCAGCATGGTAAAATGATCTGAGCATTGGGCAAAGTCTGAACATTAGGGTTCAAATCCCCACTCTACCATTGAAATCCAATGGGTACCTTGGGCAGGTCACCATCCCACCACCAGCATTCTGGCAGGTGTAGTCCAAAAGAGCAACATTTCCCTCTTTTGGTGTACAGGCTATTCTATTCTTTTAATTTGAATCTCTTTTCTGCCTTTTCACCCAGGGTACAGATTGAGTCCTCAGGCAGTCAATGGAATTGTGAAGCGATACAGCACTCGAGGAAAGATCTCATTTGATGACTACATTGCCTGCTGCGTTAAACTCAGAGCTCTCACTGGTACGCTTTAGCTCCTAACTTTATTATTGTGGTAGACGGAGATGGAAACGAATGGGTGAAGATCCCTGGAACAACAGAATTCGAATTAGAGAGGTCCATAAAGGACAGTTAATCCAATTTCCTATTGAATGCATTTGACTTCCCTTTAAATAGATTAAGACATTTTCAGTGAGCACAGTATTGTAACAAACTATGATTCCAATATTAACCTCTTTAATCTGATCATTCATGAAAAAGCCTAGTGCTGAAGTGCTAATGGTTATAGTCCATCACCTTTGCACTCAATATAAAGAATTTTCATAAACTGCTGTATGTTTAAATAGTTGGCTGTTGGCTGTCTGATTTCGATGTTGCATGCTACAGTGCTATTCTTCAGTGTAGTTTACATATTTAATTTACTCTGTCTATGATTTTTCTGTTGTATTATGTATGTTTTTAAGTGGAGTTCTTCTAAAATTTGTTTGCAACTTCTCCCAGTATCAAACAAGGATCCAAAGTTTTTTCCGTATCTGAGAAAAGAAAGAGGTCTCTTGGATGAGCCAAGCAGGTGAAAACCCTTAAACTCTCCTCACCAAAAAGAGTTGCTAATATAACACAAAGTTAGCAACACTTTACAACAGCAGCAATGGGATGTGTTTTGGTAGCGCATCAGTAGTTGTGCTTTTTTGTTTGCTATTCCCTATAAATCTACAAGTACACAGTACTTTTATGAGTCTCAGCTTACAAGTTTGCACACCTTCTGTGTTGTCTCAGTGTGTGATTCTTCTGTATTTTTTTTCTTTTTGCAGACAGTTTTCGAAGAAGGGATCAGGCCCAACAAGGCATGGTGAACTTCCAGTATGATGATGTAAGTACTAGAGCAGTGGTTCCCAATCTTTTTTTTGACCAGGGCCACTCTCCAACATTAGCACCAAAAGGGTTATGAATCAGTTTTTGGTCAACTTTAGATTCAGTTTGGTTATCTGGGGTGCTGATTCAGAAAAACCACTTTGGATAGACAACATCAGCTCTAGTTTCTGATCCAGAAAATATGCCATCTGCTCACCCACAGAAAACCATATTTAATCATCTAGAGCAGGGGTGCCCACATTTTTTCAGCATGCAAGCTACTTTTAAAGCAACCAAGTCAAAAAGATCTACTTGCCACCGCACGCGCGCTCCCGCTGCCTTTTTCCGCCTGCGGGGCATTGCGGTAAGGAGTGAGCGTGAGGCAGGGCCTCCGGAGGCCCCACCTCGCGCTCTGCCCTGCCTCTCGTCCGGAAGCAGCCATGCAGCCTCCGCTGCCAGTGAGGAAGGCAGGGCGGAGCGTGAGGTGGGGCCTCCGGAGGCCCTGCCTCGCACTTCCTCCTTCCCGCAATCCCCCGTGGGCAGAAGAAGCACCGTGCGGGCAGAAGGTGGCGGCAGGAGCACCGCATGCAGGGTGCACGTGCGCAGGGCAGATGCGCCCCATCCGGCTGCGATCAACCTCATTTGGACTCGCGATTGACGAGTCGATCGCGATCAACTTCCTGGGCAGTCCTGATCTAGAGCTAATGTAGTCTGCTCAATGCAATTTTCTGAATCAGCACCCCAAATAACCACAGGAACAGACCTAAAAACAAAGACACCAAGGTGCCCCCGCTTCCTGGTGCCACATGGAACAGCTCTGCTCAGGGGGAGGGAGAAGGATGAGAAGCAGCAGTCAGGAAGCTTGTTGTCAGGCCTTTTGTGGGTAGCCAGCCTCTCCCCTCCCAACATCCCAGTTGCCTTGGCACTATAAGAAGGTTTTGCGAGACCATTAGCTCTTGTTGCATTGGTGTAGTAACAGTGAGGCCACGGACTATAGTTTTTGGGGACCACTGGTGATCCACAGACCACAGGTTGGGAGCCACTGTATTAGAGGGTGGAAATAATATTTGTAATTCTTTGTTCCAATGTTCAAAAGTGGGTTTCCTGACAGTGGGAAACACCATTGGGAAGACTAATAGGCCAGTGAAAATTTTAAGCAGTGTCCTCCCAGTACCAAAATGGCTCAAAGTACTGTGGAGGAATTCGAGAAGAAGACATATTTTCTCCCACAGTTGGAATAAAATGTCTGTAATTATTCATCCTTGTTAGCAGCATCATCCTTTACAGATGTAGCTTCCCAACTTTAGAGTATCACCTCTTATTGGACTACAATGCTCAGTATCTCTGGCCATTGATGGTATTGATTAGGTCTTTAAGAAGTTTAGGTCTAACAACTGGAGATCCTTTATAGAGGGGCAAGTCCCCTGTAATCCTCCGGTATTGTTGGACTAGATGATAGATGATCCTGGATTATAAAAACAAAGAGTCTTAATGGTTTTAGTGTCATACTAAAACCACTATAATCATGGTTTGAATCTCAGCTCCGCCATAGAAACTCACCAGGTGACCTTCGGTGAGGTAAATTCTCTCAGCCTTAGGGGATAAGACAAGAAAATGCAGCCCCTCTGAACAAAGCTTGCTAAGAAAGCCCTTGATAGGCTTGCCATAAGTCAGAAATGATTTGAAGGAATTCAACAATAACAAGTAATTATGAGAAAACAAGCTCACAGTTTCTCCATCTATTTAAAGGCTTCTTACAATAGAGGACGGCATCAGTAGAGGGGGATTTATGATGTAGGTCACTTCACATGTTAATTTGTGGTTTGTTTTTCCCCCCAGTTCATACAGTGTGTCATGAGCATCTAATTCGAGCCAGAGGAAGAGATGATGAGCATGACCCACATTCCACTTCGTTTTGTTTTGCTTTGCACCAAAACCTATCATGCCTGTGTAACTAAATGGTGGTATTTGCCTATTTTATAATTATTGATTTATATGCTTTTATAGTTTTGATAACTAACAAAAGAAGGAAAATTAAATAAATGCCATTTTAAGTTGATTTGTCTTGCATATTTATAATCTGCTTGATGTAAAAGTTAAAAAAATGTTGTTTGGTTTTATCATCTCTTCCTGTACTATTTTGAATTGTTCATATTGGAATGTGCTTTGTACCTTTTCCACTCAAGTGGCTCTAAGTAGGAAGGTGGGTATATATTAAAATTAGTACGTAAAATGGAACTTGACTCTAGAAACCATATTTTGGAGCCCAAAATTAGCTGAACGATTTCTGCTAATAATCAAGGTATTACTTTTTTTAAATGCTCTCTTTGTACTTTTTAACATTACTCCTCTTGAGTTTTTAATTAGCACTAAATATTAGGTTGGTAAGTAATCATTTTGCTATGGTGCTTGTTCTGAATTCAACTTTCCTAACATAAGAGAGTAGTTTGCATCCTTTTAGGAACATACACACATGTAAGTTACTTTATACAAGTGTGTTCTTTTGGGGTGCAGAAGGGATTGCTATTCCTTTCCCAAAGCTAACCCCCTTAACAGCCTCCGATATTCCGTGTTTTGTGGGAAATGAATGGGAACATGGGGGCCTCTGTCTTCATCCCTGTAGTTAGATTTGAAATGATGAAATCAGGGCTGAAACCCAACAGGTGTGACCAAAGGTCTCAATGCTCCTATAATAATCTTGTGCCTGGCTATGAGCATGTAGACCTGGACTTTCCAATCATTGCATGTTGGTGACACACTTTTTAGACAGGCATCACTTTGCAACACAGTAATTCATTTGTCCTCACAAACTGGAAGTTAAATCTACCCCTTACAAGAGATACAGACACATACATTGTAATAACAAAACATATCTCTATGGGAGAAAGATATCTTGTCTGTTTGAATGTTTCAATTCCAGACAAGAAACAATCAGGGCAGCTAATCATCTCCCAACAAAGAATTCCCTTAGGCAGTAAGAAGCTACCATTTGAAACTACTAGGCCATTAAATGCTAATCAAGGTGGCCAATTGAAACATTCACACCTGCCTCCAACAGACAAGAGTTTTTTCTTCCACTCTGGACATTCCACAGATATATAAAACCCCATTTTCTTAGTTTCCACCAGATCTGAGGATGCCCGCCATAGATGCAGGCAAAACACCAGGAGAGAATGCTTCTGGAACATGGCCATACAGCCCGGAAAACTCACAACAACCCAGTGATTCCAGTCATGAAAGCATTTTGAAGACAAAAGGAAGGGACTTGAGGGATTGGATTTACAGAGTTACACTTGTTAAAAATATACCAGTTTGGATAGAGGAGTGTTTCTCAACCTGGGGGTCGGAACGCCGGGGGGGAAGGGGTCATGAGAGGGTGTTAGAGGGGTTGTCAAAGACCATCAGAAAACACAGTGTCATGGGGGTTCTGCGTGGGAAGCTTGGCCCAATTCTATCATTGGTGGGGTTCAGAAAGTTCTTTGATTGTAGGTGAACTATAAATCCCAGCAACCACAACTTCAAAATGTCAAGGTCTATTTCCCCCAAACTCCACCAGTGTTCACATTTGGGCATATTGAGTATTTGTGACAAGTTTGGGCCACATATATCATTGTTTGAGTTCACAGTTCTCTCTGGATGTAGGTGAACTACAACTCCAAAACTCAAGTGTGCTCCCAATACTTTGGACTTTTTCCTGCAACAAATTAAACCCAAATACCTTCCTAGAAACTGCTTAGAGTTGAAAGTTAATTTCTAATCTGCCAGCTTTTCGGTTACTTCTGTAATCCAAGGTTGACAGGAAAATGTGCAGTGCCTTGTAGCTATGTAAATTTTGTTAGAACTGGTTTTCCATTTGCATTCAAATGGAATATTTCTGATCAGCAAAAGAACAACTGGACCTTTCTGCTTCATGAAACAATTTCATAGGCATAAACTTATGATACCTTTTCCCATTTGCATCATGCCTCCTTAGTTACATGCAAATTTAACCAAAACCAAATTTTAGCTGGATTTGCCTCTGTGTATCACACTGCCTTGCTGTTTGGGAAGTTGCAACTCACAATGGAAAGGCCTGTTTGCCAAACAGCCAGGCAGATGGGCACTGACGTTTCTCTCAAGAACATTAACTAGGTTTGTTACTCTTGGAATTGTCAGTGGTAAATTGTTATACAATTACTAAAGATAATGTATAGTATAGTACTTTTCTTCACAGTTTAAACCTTTTAATTTGCGTCACTTTATGACCTGTAGATCACAACTTCTGAACCCTTTATACCCAATATTTTTAAATACAAAAACAGATATATAGCTTTTTTTTTTTAAAAAAAGGTATAGAATCAAATAAATTAATATTTGCAAAGATTGCTAAACAGGCTAATGTTTGTGTATTGCCAAAGGCTTTCATGGCTGGAATCACGGTTGCTGTGAGTTTTCCGGGCTGTATGGCCATGATCCAGAAGCATTCCCTCCTGATGTTTCTGAGGTTGCCTGCCATAGATGTTCGCAAAACGTCTAAAACAGCCTCTAGGTGGCATTCAGATAACTTTTACAGTTGGCAATTATTTTTTTCTGCAACTCCAACATTAAACTCAGAAGACCCCGTCAGGGCCCACTGTACTTTAACGCTTTTTTTAAAGTCTCCTTTTCTGGATAGACTGGCAAAAGGCTGTCTAGGAAGAACCTCGCCTACTTCCTCCATGGCAGGGCCACTTACAGCCTTTTTTAATGCATAGGCAGGAAAACTGTGACCGCCACACCGCAAGCAACTGTATCCTGAGGTGGCACTGAGGCTTATCTTCTCCACAAGTCATATTAAAATTTATTTATTTACCATATTTATACCCCACCCTTCTCACCCCGTAGAGGACTCAAGGCGGCTCACATATATAGGCAGCAATTTGATGCCATATGAACATATATTATTAAATTAACATATACATTAGAACAATTGAAAACATAAAACCTTAAAACCACTTATTTAAAATAACGCAATCCAATATCATAGTCCACAGCCGTTCCAATTTGTCACTGCACTATTCCATATTCTCTTATTGCACTTATAGATTACTCACTGAATGCTTTGCTTGGTCACACATCCACATCTTTAGCCTTTTCCTGAAGGTCAGGAGGGAGGAAGTTGATCTAATTTCACTCAGGAAGGAGTTCCATAGCTGAGGGGCCACCACTGAGAAGGCCCTGCCTCGTCCCCGCCAACCACACCTGTGAAGGAGGTGGAACCCAGAGCAGGGCCTCCTCAGAAGATCTTAACCTCCATGATTTTGCTCCCCAAAATAAGCCTTCAACTTATATACGGGCTCAATTTGTACATAAGTATGCAGGCACACTAATAAATCTATTAGCTAATTGCAGTTGCTCATTGGAGGGAAGGATATTAGAGGCAAAGATGAAGTTCTTTGGCCACATAATGAGAAGACGGGAAAGCTTGGAGAAGATAATGATGCTGGGGGAAATGGAAGGAAAAAGGAAGAGGGGCCGACCAAGGGCAAGATAGATGGATGGTATCCCTGAAATAATTGGCTTGATCTTGACGGAGCTCTGGCGTGGGCTGGTCCATGAGTCACGAAAAGTTGGCAGCGACTGAACAACAAGCCCAAATGGGACCAAAGTCATTTAGAAGCACCAAAATATTTTTTTCAAGCAGACACCACAACAGTATAGTCATTTGAGAGAAATTTTTACTGATGTAACAATACATTAGTAACAACGGGAACCAGTCGTTTTGTATTAAATATTTTCATCATCATGAAAAGTGCAAGAATTGAGACTCACAAGTCACCATTTTATAAAAAGGAACATTTTATTCAGTTATATGAAAGCTGGCTTGATGCATTTGGATACTCATTGACAAAAATGTCCTGTTCGAAGGTATAATCATACGTATATAATGGGCAAGAGCTTGGGGGTAACAAACCCCAGATTTCTTCAACCAGAATTGGCCAGAATTCTGGAAGCTGTAAAATTAGCTTGGCAAGCTCTGTAATGGGCAAGGCTTTTGCACTGGCATGTCTCAAAATCTGATCTATCAAGCAATGGACAGAACTGGGAGATTTTCATATAGCAAAACAATTACAAGATGCAACATGATTAGTTACCATGGTAGAAACAATCTCCATTATTCCTGGTTCGTACCATATGGGATAGTTTTAAAGTAGTTTTAAAAGGATAGATACCAGCAACACAAATACACTATTTTTTTAAAAGGTCAGCAATTTAGACATACTGTATACAGAATACATTGCTCAGGTGTTCATATTAAAAATAGTTTCAACAGCATACTTAAAATGTGATCAGTGCTACCATGAAAAAGCCACAGCAATTATAATAAAGTGTTGAAATAACATGGCAGCCTCGTGTTACATGGCATTTACGTTCCATTCAAATTAACGGCATTAAAAGCACGCCTAGGTTAAATTGTGGCCAGTATTTGAATAGTACAGTGGTATATTTTTGCTCCAAGATTGCTCAAATATCTACAGTTTAATAAGCCTCAGACTGTATGCCCTGGCAAAGACTACACAGATTTTCAACATTGGCAACCAGCAGGCATTGTTATACTATGATATGATACAGGTAATATCTTAGCACATACAGAATTACAACTGTGTCATATTTATATAGTTATCAGCTAGCACCACTATATCCAAGGCAGTGAAGCATATTTACAATTGGTTTTTTTTTTCATACTGGCTGTAAAAATATATTCTGAAAATCTTGAATATTAATCTTAAGGCCTCTAAGGCTGCAATTCTACTGTCCCAGCATCATGTATTGGGGCAATAGGAAGAAGCAGATCTTCCCCACAAGGCATTGACCTTAGAAGGGGATACCAAATGTCAGACCCACTCACGCCCTCCTAGTCACCATGGAATTTCCACAGTGCTCCTAAATTGGCTCTCTAAACTAGGAACGAGGACAAAAGGGCCATGTTTTAGATGTGGGGTACAAGACGACCTGGATCTTCTGGATTCAAAGGCCTCTCAGCCCCTGATCATGCCCCCAATTCAGAATGAAACACAAGGGTGCCTCAGAGTATATCTCTCTATGGGAGGAGGTTGTTTCTGCAGTGTAAGCCACCAATAAGCCCTGGACGGAGGAAGGAACAAGCGGTAAATCACCATCGTTGGCCCATCTACCAAGTATTTGTAGAGTTCTAGATGGAACTGAGCCACCACCGAACTGCTCCCTCAATTCATTTCATTCCTTAGGATTGCATTCTAAAAACCAATAAAAATTCTAGATTTGTAAAACTGAGGTGAGCTTTAATTTTACATAGAAGTTAAGGATGGCTACACATGATGGTTTTATGCTGCCTTTTGCCGTTTGCTTGTTTATGAGGTGTGTTGACTCAACACATGAAGAACACTTGTCATACCTTTCTATGACTCCAGATTAATCACTTTTAATTTGGGAAAATTATAACTTGGCACCATGAGAGCTTTTGCTGCGTGTAGAAACTCCTTAAACCAGATTGGGAATTCATAAAGAATTGTGGTGACAAATGGCAAGGAGAGTCTCTATATGTAGTTGAAATTCTCCTGTTCAGACTACAGTCTGACCTCCACATTCGCTGAGTGCACAAGACCTCCATAAAAAGTAGAAAAATCGATAATGAAAAATACTATTTTTAAAATCTAGGACAGAAATATCAAAGATGTGGCCCTCTGAGAAGCCTTAGCCAGCTTTCCCAATGGCCAGGAATTATGGGAGTTGAAGACCAAAACACCTGTAGGGTCACATCTTTCACACCACTGATCTAGGAGATCACTTCTCTAGGAATCTCTGAGTGCTCCAATGTGACTCAATGGTTAACTTCTGCCATTAAGTTGTGCTAGAGGACCTAGAGCAATGGTTCTCAACCTGTGGGTCCCCAGATGTTTTGGCCTTCAACTCCCAGAAATCCTAACAGCCGGTAAACTGGTTGGGATTTCTGGGAGTTGTATGCTAAAACACTGGGGGACCCACAAGTTGAGAACCACTGGGTTAGAGATTAGAAAGGACTCCTCTTTAGGAATCTCTAGATCCTACAGCACAACGTTCTGGTCAACTTTTGCCAAAATATGACAATAGAATCACATAAAAGGACTGAAAGGTTCCTAGCGAGACCATATTAATTAAATCTACAAACAATCAAATCTGTGAATGAGAAACTGTAGTTACTTTTCATGTGAGGATAGCGATGGAGCTATACACAGAAGGCAGGGCTAGTGTGCCTTTTTCATATGTTGGGTTTACATGTGCTTTATATAATGCCTGAACGGCACTATTAACCTTTCCAGATGCCATTACTTTCCTTCTGGGCTTCTCATCATTACTTTTATCTGTTTTCCTACCAGAAAGAGAAAAAGTCAGAATAGTTGGCACCATTGCCTTTTGACATATAGCACCAGGAGCCCATCTGGAATGGCCACAGTCTGTTCTCTGGGTCCCCACTGTGCCATTTCAACTTGCCTGATTGTCAGATTGATAATGGGGCCTGCCTCTTCTCAAATTATTCTCCTTGTTTGATTGAATATGCCTGTGCCTTCAAGTTGTCCCTAGCTAGTCAACTTATGGTGACCCCTCAAATTTTATGGGGTTTTCTTAGGGGATACTCAGAGGGGATTTTGCCCGTTCCCTCCTCTGAAATATAACCTACAGTGCCTAATATTTGTTGGTGGTCCCCCATTAAGTACATGGTTGTAAACCCAACATGACCACTGGTGGTAATGTTGGACTGTTGGGCTCTTCTATAGTTCTCATTAGTGCCCCAATGCTCCGAAGGGTCTTCCATCCCTTGGAATGAATTTTTGAGAGTGCCAGCACTTCTCTTAGCCTGGATTCTATTATGCAAGCAGACATTTGGTGCTAGACACAGTCTGTGCTTTTCATGGTTTTATTTATTTCCCTGAATTCTCTACACCTTTTTATTTCGAATAGCCTTGGACTAGGATTCTTACTGGTTTCAGATATTTCCACCAGAACCAATCTTCATTAGAACTGGAGACTAGACCGATCTTTCTGATAAGGTCAACAATGGCTATGTTTAGCAAAATTGTTAAACTAAAAATCAATGATGAGATTGCTGTTCAGGTGCCACAAGGCACTTAATTGTTAATAACAGCTAGTGGGGAAACTACCACAACAAAAGTTCATATAATTAGTTGCAAATAGATACAAACAATGAATAACAACTTTCTTATTCTCAATAGCGACCAAACATAAATCACTTTATGACTAAGAAAATAAAATAGATTACGGGGATGCAATTGCTATTACAATGTTTTAAAAGAGTTTCAGTAAATAGCTGGTATTTTAAAAAATATGTAGCTAGCCATTCTAATATATGAATGTACACAAGGTTAGGGAAGACAAAGCAAAGTGATACAAAACTGTGCAAAGTTATGAATTCTCCATAACTTTTCTCTTGTTCTATATAACACTAGTAAATAATGATTAAACCTACTCTTGAATGTTAGTCTTGGCTCTAGCAGTTCTAAAAAATGGTAACAAACCCATTACACTATTGTTGTCATTACACTAGTAATGTAAGCCTACAATCTTATGCACACTTACGTAGGAATACATAGGAATCATTGTATATAATGGAATTTAACATTTGTTCAACATGTATAGGATTGCTATACAGCAGTGGTTGTCATCCTATGGGTCCCTAGATGTTTTGGCTTTCAATTCCCAGAAATCCTAACAGCTGGTAAACGGGCTGGGATTTCTGGGAGCTGTAGGCCAAAACACCTGGGGACCCACAGGCAGAGAACCACTGCTATAAAGGTTTTAACATAGGAACCATTATCATTCTTTTCTCTATTTATCTGTGGACAAAATAGCCAATCCTGTGTGCAACCAATACAAGAGGAAGCAATTCCAAGGCTTAAGGCACTTCCTATGTTACAAATATACCTTCAATCTTTGGAATAACTCTCCATACACCACAATAAGAAGTGTATCTAGGGGGCATTCACAAAGACGACTTCATAGATTTCTTCATAACAGAAAAACTATCCAAAGGTGATACAAAACCTTTTTTTAAATCCTATGCACACACAAAACTACCATCAGATATTTTTAAGGGACAATAAAAAATAACATAGAAATGAAATTGTAAGCAATACTATGTAACTGATTAATTATATGAATAAATAGATAAATGCTACACTTCAAAAGAAGAAGAATGCCACTGTTAATCATGTTTAAATCTGGTTTTTAAAAATTCAGTTATATTTCCCTGTTTCAAACACTTACAATGCAAGCTGCTTTGGACAAATGAAATAATTTAAAATCATCCTGAGCACAATGAGATGGAAGAGGCATGGATTGAATGCATATTCCAACCCACTGTCAATTTTATTTTGTGCATCTAGAGATACAGCACGGTCATCCAAATGCAAAACACGAAGTAAAATTATCTGTTACACACAAAAAAAGTAGAAAACGTTCAAGAGAATACAAAGAATAAAGCCCAAAACACCTCTTTCCCCCAAATTATGTTGCTGGAAGAAAAGCAGACAGCCTTCAAATTATAGAAATGGAAGTACTGTAAAGAAGTTTGAACTATCTCTGCCTGTGCTCAAACAAAGTTTAATAGGGCCATCCGTTAAAGACAGAGATAATTTTTGTATTGCACACATCTGTCTTTTATATCTAAGGTTTGTGTATCTTCCTTATGGCAGATTGTGGGAGCTGTAATATCTCTAGTTCAGTGGTTCCCAATTTTCTTTGACCAGGGACCACTTTGACCAAGGACCATTCTCCAATGTTAGTACCAAAATGGTTACAAATCAGTTTTAGGTTAACTTTAGATTTGGTTTGGTTATTTGGAGAGCTGATTCAAAAAATTGCATTTATAGACCACATCAGCTCTAGTTTCTGATATAGAACATATGCCATCCAGTAGTCGTCATCTGCTCATCCGCAAAAAACCATATTTAATCATCTAGAGCTGATGCGGTAATTCTGATCTTTTGTGGGTAGTCAGCCTCTCCCCTTCCGACATTCCTGTTGCTTCAGCACTATGTATTAAAGGGTTTCGCAAGACCAGTCCCTCTCATTGCCATGTGGTTTTAAAGCAACGGTGTAATGGTGAGGACAGGGACCATATTTTCATTCTTGCAGACCACTGGTGGTCCATGGACCACAGGTTGGGAACCACTGCTCTAGTTCTAACCAAAATAACTAATCACCAGGGACAATCCACATATGTAAGACATTGTCTCCAGGGACAACCCACATACATAAACTTACAAATATCCTTTCAAAACACAACATTCTAGACCCCAAATTCTCCCTCTATTACCTACTGACTTGCATTCATCATCCTTTCACATGCCAAGGAAAATCACCTTTGTAAACTTAGAAATCCTGTACTAGACCACAAAAGTAAAAGCAAAAATTTATTAAAATTATTTTTAATTTTACATTAAGATGAGTGACTGAATATTTACAAGCATTAGTAGTGGCCAGCAATGTCATTTTCGACACAGAAGCTCAACTTCTCAATGAATGCTTCAAAGTACCTTAACTATCATAACACATTCAGCTTTGTCTATCAAAAAGAGGGGTCTTCACTCTTCTCAAAACTCTGAAAATAATAGATGAATGAAGGAAAATAAAGAAAACATCACCAGTCTATACTGAACAAAGCATGGATTTGTATCAAAGAAAAAGATCCAAAAAGGCACATGATAAACACCTAGATATTGCATCTAAAAAGCTAAGGGAACAGGCTGTTAATCAACAATAGATATGGAGTTGGTCATTTAACTTCCCTCATCTTAAGGAGAAATGTTCCAGAAGTTGAGTCAAAATCCACTGAAACTGATACTAAAGGAAAGAAGCTACAGCTTTTCTCCAGACCAAAATCCTGGCTTATATAAGTATTCACCCACCAACATCCTGACTTATATTATAAATTTGCAAAATTAGATCTTTTAATATATATGTATGTATGTGTGTATAGATAGATAGATAGGTAGATAGATAGATAGATTTTTATACCCTTTCAGATATTTTCTTATATGGGAATTTGTGTGTCTTCTTTCTTTCTTATTCATTACAAATCAAAATACTTACCAAAATGTTATGCCTCTTATAGGGATATTCATGACTGCAGAGCCAGTACTGTATAAATATAACTGGCACAGTCTTATAAATATAATATTTTCAAAGTCTTACATATTTTACAATTTGAGATACCCTTATAAGTACCATAACTTTAGATTCTCGTAGAACTGACATTCTCATATAAGTTGGGAGGGGGGGGGGGGTTCCATACAAGTCCAGCTACATGAAGAAAGTTCATGCATGGCAACACATCTATTACAGGAATTGTGTGTAAGAAGAATCAGAAATACCGATTTACATTCCCGCTCGGTTATTGTCAAACAACTGGATGATACTATATGCCTAACATGGTTTTTGACTGTGAGATTTCTTTTCTCACTTCCCAAAAGGAAGAAACCTTCAACCCTTGAATCCATATTCAGTGGCTCACAAACTTTGGTCCTCTAGGTGTTTTGGACTTCAGCTTCCAAAATTCCTAACAGCTGATAAGATGGCTGGGATTTCTGGTTGTTGAAGTCCAAAACGCCTGAAGGACCAAAGCTTGGGAACCACTGATTGGTGGTGTCTTTTTAGCCTGGGTACAAACTGGTAATATTTTGTCCAGATTTCTCCTTATAGATGGTCAACTGTGCAGCCAGAAAGTAGGACTAGATAGCACCTTGGTATAATCCAACATGGCTTTTCTTATGTTCTCAATGTCATAATAGGAAAATAGTACATCACACTCAATACTCTGTTTCAAGCATATCTACACTGAAAATTCTGCTACTACAAAGAACCAAACATTAAAAAGAATGCCCATTGAGTATTACAGAAAGAAAACATTGAACCACTGAATTACAACAAAATTAAAGTAACTATTTTATGTCTTGCTCATTTTGAAATGAAATTAGGAAGAAGACCTTGCAAGCTTGATTGGAACAGTGATAATTTTAGAAATTTACAGAGCAATCCTATGCATGTCTACTCAGAAGTAAGCCCCACTGAGTTCAAGGGATATTACTCTCAAGCGAGTACTGGATTGCACCCTCAAAGGCTCTGAAAAGATTCTTCCCTCTTCCCTTTCACGTACCTATCTCCTGCAGTTTTGTGTCACAGGGGAAAATGGAGTTCATGTAATGGATGGGAGCACTATGTTACACTGGCAACATTATGTCGCTATCACAAAGTTCCCTTTGTTTATAAAAACAACCCAAAAATCCCCACTCAACTGCAATAAGCTCAGGTGAAGGGTTTCACCCATAAGGAGTGTTATCAACTTATGTACATTCATCACTGTGTAATAAATACTTCTATAGTACATTGATGGCGCATCTCCTGTGCTGTTCTATTTTCTAAATACCCCTCAAAATTCAATCAAGCCATTCAAAGAACACCTCCTGTTTTTCCAAACGTTGTGCTATTTATGCAATACTGTGCCAGTGAACAGGATAAAGGGTGCTATCCTTAAAACATGGAAGTTCTAGATAGCCAGATTTCAGAAAACAGGATGTACATAGAAGCAGATATGCCACTTTGGCCACTGTCACATTAGTTGTCGTTGTTCCATTCATGAAGGCAAAGGCAAACTCCATTTGAGTCCAAGTGTATTCAGCTGGAGGGATGACTACATTTCTTCATTGTGATTCCTGTTCTACGCAGATCCAGGAAAGCATTCTAGACCCTTTGTATTAGTTCATTTCCTTGGAACCAAAGCAAGGTCATTCATCAACTTCTGCATAGAAATCATGTGACCTCAGGAACCAATATGGAGAAAAGGGGAGTGAAAACTTAGCATTGCAGTCAAACTTTGAATCATCTCCACTTTGCAACTGCTACTAAACCTGATGCTGTTTAACCATATAATGGTATCTTATGCTAAATAAGACCACTGGGCCATCTTTAAAATATACTGTCTACACTACACTGGAACTGGTTCACCAGGTTTTCAGAAAGATGGCTTTCCCAGTCCATGCTGGAGATGCCAGGGGCTGAATATGGACATCTTCCATGCAAAGCTTATGCTTTGCCAATGATCTACAGACCTTCTCCTGTATCTAGTGTAGTAGTTAGACGCTTAGATTCTCTGACATGCAATGTTCAGTCATAAGTGCCCTTCAAGAAAAAATGAAAAACAAAACCCACCACACTACATAACAGAACTGTTGATATTTTACAGTTTTTAAAAATATCTATATGGATTTCTATGAGAATATAATCACAAAAAGTTTTTGAAATCTCTTTGGGTGAATCGATGCTTATGTCAAAGATGTCTGCCTCTTCTGATCCCACTCATGGAAAACATATCTCTTATTCCTGCATGCTAATTCTACAGTATAATGACTAATCCCTTACATATGGAAAGTGGCAAACAGGGGGATCATGCATACAGCATAAATGTTTACATACCAAATTCTGATTTATTTTTCATGTTATTTAGGACTGTTAGACCAGAGGGGGAAATGCTTTTGGGGCTCCAATTAGTTTTATCTGAATGTCTACATATCATCTGTCATCATGCGGAATAAACTTATCATAGTCAGGCCCATATATCCCAGGTTACTTTTTTGTCGAAATGGTTTGCTTGTTCTTCATGTGTAATTGATAACATTTCAAACAGCTGCAGAAAATGGACTTTTCTTTCATCAGGAGGTGGTTCCTTGCTGAGCAGCATCGCTGTGCTGTCCAAATGTCCACTTAGCAGATGAATGTTCAGCGACTCAGTGATGCTGAGTTTGTATAAAATCTGAAGTAAACAGTTCTTGGCGTCAGCTCAGGTAGACAGTGGAACTAAATGGAAGTCTCCCATAGCTATGGAAAGAGAAGAAAGAGGAGACAGGCATGACTAGAGTTGTTCCTTTATTCTCTGGATAACCTATATCAGAGCTGTCCAACTGGTGGCCCGGGGGCTGTATATGGCCCCCCAGCCCCTTCCCCACAGCCCCCTACCCTCCTGCAAGATACCTGCATTTTAAGATTTATATATTTTTTTGATATTTTTTGAATATTTTTTTGAATATTTTTTATTTATCTTTTTGTGGCAGGGGGTGAGGGGCGGGGCGGGGCGGGGCAGGGAGGAGGAGCAGGCTCCCTTCCTCCTCCTCCTACTTCCCTCCCCCTCTCTCCCTCCCTCCTTCTCTCTCTCTTTTCCCCCTTTCATTCCTTCCCCTTCCACCACCTGAACTAAAGAGGGAAGGAGAGAGAGTGCACCGAGCGAGAGGGGCGTGGCCAGAGCGAAAAGGGGTGGGGCCGAGTTCAGAGCACGGGGGGGTGCTCATCCATTCCCTTTCCGGCTTCCTCCTCTTCTGAGGATTCGTGCCAAGTTTGGTCCTGATCCATCATTATTTGAGTCCACAGTGCTCTCTGGATGGAGGAGAACTACAACTCCCAAACTCAAGGTTCAGTACTTTCTGTTGCTCTCATGAGAGTTCAGTCTGCCAAGTTTGAATCAACATGGCTGAGGAATGCTTTGATTGTGTTTTCCCCTTATGGCAGAAGGAGGTAGGACTGGATGGCCCTTGGAGGTCTCCTATTCTAGGAACCCATTGTTATTATTATTATCATCATCATCATCAGAGGCTGAATGGCCATCTGTGAGGAATGCTTTGATTGTGTTTTCCCCTTATAGCAGAAGGAGATTGGACTGGATGGCCCTTGGAGGTCTCCTATTCTAGGAACCCATTGTAATTAATATTATTATTATTATTATCATCAGAGGCTGAATGGTCATCTGTGAGGAATGCTTTGATTGTGTTTTCCCTTATAGCAGAAGGAGATTGGACTGGATGGTCTTTGGAGGTCTCCTATTCTAGGAACCCATTGTAATTATTATTATTATTATCATCATCATCATCAGAGGCTGAATGGTCATCTGTGAGGAATGCTTTGATTGTATTTTCCCCTTATGGCAGAAGGAGATTGGACTGGATGGCCCTGGATGGCCCTTGGAGGTCTCCTACCCAGGAACCTGTTGTTGTTGTTGTTGTTGTTATTATTAGCAGAGGCAGAATGAATGTTATGCCTTATCATTCAGGGTTATAGGCCTGTGTGGAAGGGCCCTGGCTTCTTATTTGACTTCCTTTCCATACATCTGAATAAAATCCCATGTTATTTGCTTTCAACCAGATTATATGAGTGTGGACTCCGATAATCCAGTTCAAAGCAGGTATTCTGGGTTATATGGCTGTGTGGAAGGGCTCTGAGTCCACACTGCAATATAATCCAGTTCAAAGCAGGTTTTGTGGGGTTTCCTGCCTGGATATTCTGGGTTATATGGCTGTGTGAAGGGCCCTGAGTCCACACTGCAATATAATCCAGTTCAAAGCAGGGACTGGGACTTGAGACTGGGATTTTGCTGTTCATCTCTATCTCCAAGTCAAAGCCCCGGTGTCGTCCACAGACACCTCCAAGGCGGAGAGGGGGCGGAGCCGGGGAGGGGCGGAGCCAGGGAGGGGGTGAAGCTGGGGGCGGGGCAGGGGTGGAGCCGGGGAGGGGCGGAGCCGGGTGCAGAGGCAGACCCTTCGGCCCCCCAGGTCATCAGTAACCGGAATTCCGGCCACAGGTCCGGTAGAAGTTGGACAGCCCTGACCTATATAATGCAATATTTTCGGCTTTTAAAATGAAGAACCAACATGACAAATGAATGGTACGCCATGTTCAAGTTCCATCTGAACCATAGAATCTTGAAAATGGATCTAGATCAGGCATAGGCAAACTTCCTAATTTGGGGGGGGGGAGAGAAGGAAAGAAGAGAGGAAGAGAAGGAAGGAAGGGAAGGAAAGGAAGGAGAGGAAGGGAAAGGGTAGAGAGGAAAGGAGGGAGAAAAGAGGAAGGACAAAAGGGTGGAAGGCAAGGAAGGATGGAAGGAGAAGAAGGGAGGTAAAAAAAGGAAAGGAAGGATGGAAGGAAAGAGGAAGGAAAGAGAGAAGGAAGGATAGGATGGTGAGACAGGGCTCAGAAAAGAGCCCAAGGAGCAGCATCCAGCCTATGGGCCTGGGTTTGCCCATACCTGATCTAGATTAATGGTTGAGCTGGAGCTTGAAGCAGATTGGCAGGTCTTCTCTCCATGCCAATCCAATCAAGCCTCAATTTGCACAGAATCAATGAGAAGGGGGTCCACTCAATAAGGTGGGCTGTGATGCAAGGAAAATGAGGAAGAAATCTTCCAAAGTTGGACAGAAGTATTTTTTGCAAGCATAGAACCAGTGTGACAAAAGGATTGAAGCTAAAAGGTAAAGGATGCTGCTTCACGTTACCAACTCCATGCAATGCACTATCCCAATGATCAAGGGTTCCTTGCCAAGTGATTCTTACGTGAATCCCGCAGACCCAGTGAAGTTCATGGAGGAAGAAAGGACGATTGCTTACCCTGGCACTTACTCTGTTGGCTCTTTTCTCTTCATCAGGAAGTGGAGGCATTGGATACGGGTATTTTCTGCTGGAGGCAATGGAACCAGTAGATGAAGATGGGGACTTTGCGGGAGAAAGAGTCCTAAAGAGTTGGAACAAGAAAATGAATAAGCAGAAGATCTTGGGTTATCAGACTTTTTGGCAGAAAATGAAATGAAATATTTGTTGAGCATGTTTCTCAATTGCTCAATTATGGCCGTTGGCTTCCCAGCCACATTTTGGGGGAATGCACACTTTACAAGGCCTCTCATCAGCAATTCTATTTCATTTTAGATTTTCCTGGATACAGCAATTTAGCAGAATGAAATAGCTTTCATTTCTTGCCATTTTTTTGTACCAAAACTACAGAAGTCATTATTATTTATAAGATTATTTTTTTTGTTGTGTCAGGAGGAACTTGAGAAACTGAAGTCGCTTCTGGTGTGAGAGAATTGGCAGTCTACAAGGACGTTGCCCAGGGGACATCAGGATGTTTTTGATGTTTTTACCATCCTTGTGGGATGCTTCTCTCATGTCCCACATGGGGAGCCAGAGCTGACAGAGGGAGCCCATTCGCACTCTCCCCAGATTTGAACCTGCGACCTGTCGGTCTTCAATACTGCCGGCACAAGGGTTTAACCCACTGCGCCACTGGGAAAATAGTGGTTTATGATGAGCCAAAATTTGTGTAGCAGTGACTAACAGACTGAGCAAGTATCAACTCAGCCCATTCTCTCAATTAACCTCAGTGAGGCTAATGAGACTGATCTATCATATAGAGTTGTAGTATAAAATTACTGAGGTAATGAGTGAAAAGGTCACCAAAATTTTACATTATCTTCACTACTATTATTTCACTAATTATTTCAGTATATACAAAAAACATCATTTCATCCATGCATTTAATTTTTACTGGTTGACAAAGTGATGCAAGACAAAAGGACTTCATAAGTCTGCTGAAGCCGGAAGGGGCCTTTCCATGGCCACTCCAAATCATCATAGGCTCATACCTTATCTGCAATCTTATGTGTCTACTTGGAATTAAACCCCGCTGGGTATAGCGAAGCTTACTCCCAGTGTGCAAAAGATTGCAGCCCAAGTTGCTTACAAATAACTCATGAAATACGCTTGGTATAGTATATAAAGAACATGTTTATATAAAGGCATGCAGTTCAGGGGGGAAAAGGTTAATTATGAGGAAACACTGGCAAAGACAAAGGGCTCAGTTGTTAGACATGCAAGCATCATCCAGTGCACATTGGT
The DNA here is from genome assembly GCA_030556195.1 of Anolis apletophallus. Lineage (NCBI taxonomy): Eukaryota > Metazoa > Chordata > Lepidosauria > Squamata > Anolidae > Anolis > Anolis apletophallus. Next base: position 35,906,196 of record JARBWK010000008.1, on the reverse strand, counting down.
TCCAGCCAAAGTTTGAATGGACTGAGGAGTGGAGGGAGAAGGGTAGACAAAAATGGACTGATTAGTCAGAGCAATCAGCATTTCTGTACAAGGTGAAGAAAGTAAGCAGTAGCAAATCAATGTCCGCATCACATGGAAGTAGCGTTGCCAGGTGTCTCCTATTATAAGGGATGTCCCATATCTGAGGGCCAGGATGCCCATTCCTCTTACGGCTGGCAAGTGTTCCTTAAAGGATGTGTTCTATTTGTGGGTTGGGAAGCTCCCATGTTTTTCAGTGTGGGTTTGTCATAAAGACAGAAATGTGTGCATCATTTAAAATATGAAGATGGATAATATATTAATTTTACAGAGAAATACACGGCTAAGCTAACCGAAATCAAGACTTCTATCAGGTATGCAAAGGAATCTTGTAGCACTTTAGAAACTAGCTGAAAGAAAAAAGGTGATAGTATAGGCTCTGTCTTTGACTTCTGTTCAGTGTTTAGATATAACACACACTTATCAATAGGTACTTTCTGGTTGTCAGCCCTGCATGTCACACATTTCAATAGCCTTTTATTGCTATGTTGAAAACCTGGCAACACTACATGGGGATAGGTCAGTAAACCTTCTGCACTTCGTTTGCTAGAATTTTACATTCAAGGACAGGAATGACCGAACTTGTTCAGAATCAGATTTTGCAAAATTTGGACTACAACTGCCATCATTGCCAGATAGCATGGAGTTGCAATTATGAGAACTTGCAGTCTGATACATCTGCAGGGTCCCAGTTTGATAAAGGGCTTTTCTAAACCATTCTAAACTAGTCCAACTCAATTGAGAGCTACCCAGGAAATCCTAAATTGTGTGCACAAGAAAACATAAAACATAGTTGTCCCATGAACCTATGTACTAATCTTGGTAACCTGCTCTGCTCGGGACCACAATTCCCATGTTGCCCCTGCCCTAGAAGTGGAATCTAAACTTATGAATGGCAAAATGTTACTGTATGTTTGTGTACATTGTCCACATTGTTGTCTATTTTTTTTACTTGACTTAAAATAAAATAAAAATTCATGGGGAAAATATTCAAACAACTTTACTTCTGAAACTTGCAAGAAATATTAAGATCATCCAAACTACTTGAGTCCTCTGCCCATGGCATCTATCTTCACACACAATACATGCATTTTCCCCTGTTGACCACAACAATGAACCTACTCTGCATGGCTCTCATTAGCCTGGAATCCTTGCTTATTCTCCTTCTGATATGATTTATGAATCAGATATGATTTATGAATTTTACCCTGAATGGCATAGCTGCCCCCATATGGTCCCAAGTAACATCTTCCACAGTTAAGGTGAATGTTTTTACCCGACTATTGCATCAACAGATGATGTAACCATACACTCTGTCCAAGCTATCTGGACTGAAAATGTCAAACAAGAATGCATATCTGATATTTTGAACTATATCTCCTGCACATCTCTAGCACTCACTATGCTAGGCTGAACCAACAGGAGATGACCTAGGCTTTGCTCAGTGCAGCACAGGGAGAAACCATGAGCTCTTAGGTAAAATATGAACAGACACTTCTATTAGTCTTAATTCTTCAAACTCAATGATTTGTTTACCTGCTCAAATGTAATCTACTTGTTCCTGGACTTCTTCGCACACTTCCCTTCCATTTCCTGTATGCATTCATTGTTATTACTTGCCTATGAATGAGGGACCTCCATTAACTGCAGTTATCAACAGGTCTTGCAAATGCAGGGCCATAACTTCTCTTATTGAAACAATCCATCTGTAATGTACTCATAGCGGGTATCTACACTGTCCTATATCCCAGGATCTGATCCCAGATTATCTGATTTGAACTGGATTATATGAGCCTACACTGCCAGATAATATGGGATAAGCAGATAATCTGGGAACAGATCCTGAGACATAGGGCAGTGTAGATCCAGCCTTCCTCTTTTCCTACTAGCTTCCCATTTACAGAACACAGAGCATATGCAGCGGTGCACATAAAATTTCAAATCTACATTTTAAACAAATCTATCTCTTCAAGGGACACTTGGAGAACATAGTGTATAGGTCCTAAAGAAAATTATTCTCATGTTATATAATGGATGAAATAGGGGTAATCAACATTTTGTTGTTTCTGTAGAACACAGGATCTACTCCAGGTTTGAGAGAGCTATGGCCCTCAAGATATACTGAACTACAATATCTATCATTTCTTATCCTATGTCATGGTGGATAGAATTGATGGGCGTCATAAACAAAACTATCTGGAAAGACAAACCATTCCTATTCCTCATCTACTGAAAATCTAACTAAATAATAAAATGTTGGTATGGTCAAATTCTATATTACATATTTTCATAGTCGATGTAATGTTTTTGAATTTCAAGGGAGAGAGACCATGTTAGACAAAACAGAGTCTTGTGGCACTTTAAGGCATGACATGTTTAATTTGTCATAAAATTTTGTGCACCCCACTCTATCTTATCAAATGCAAGTGATCACAAACAAGGGATGTGATAACATGAGCTTATGCCAACTAACAAACGGCAAGCTGTGTATGTCTAATGCTAAAAAAAAATTACCCTTCTATGTGGAGGAGTAATAAGAAATATAAGTAGCTGCCATCTAAATTTATCTTTTCATTCAAAATAATATGCAGACCAATTCTGCTTAGCACTAACTCAACTTTACTAGTCTCATAGTGGACTGTGAGTAAAAATGATTTGACAAAAATGGTCACAAATTGTCTCGTACAAGTATTCTCATGAGTTTCCCCCAATCATATTCAGGCACTTAATGAGGCCAATTGTGGTCAGATACTAAAAAATATGTCGTTCAAGCTGTTCCAATGCCTCCTTGAAATTGTCAAAACCTACTTTGAAAAACAAAATTGGGCAGTTTTGCCTCACCGCTACTAACACAAGAACACCTTTTAGATGCCCCAAAATGATGCTTTGCTGCAACATCCCTTTCAATAAGGTCAATGAGGAAGCTATATCAAACCTCCATTCCACAATTGCACTGTTGGTTTATTTTATCTTGGGCTGGAAGCTTTCAGATTCAGATATCCTGGACTGAGAAATCCCGAGTATGACCAGAATATTACAAAATTATATTTTAATAACAACTTGAACCATTGTCTGAAGGCAGTGATGGACTGGATGAGGGTAAACAAGTTGAAGCTCAATCCAGATAAGATAGAAGTACTACTGGTGTCTCAGAGGAGGGGTTTGGGAATGGCATTTCAACCTGAGTTGGATGGTGGCACTCCCCCTAAAATCTCAGGTATGCCGTTTGTGGGTCATCCTAGACTCCACTTTAGACCTTGAAGCCCATGTGGTGGTGGTGACTAGATTGGCCTTCACACAACTAAAGCTTGTGCGCCAACTGTGGCCATTCCTGGAAACTCTGGACCTGACTTCAGTGGTGCAGGAGTTGGTTACATCCAGATTGGATTATTGCAATGCGCTCTACATAGGTCTGCCTTTGAAGAGCATCCAGAAATTGCAGTTCATTTAGAGAGCAGCAGCCAGACTTCTGACAAATGCTAACTTCAGGGAGCGTACTACACCTATCCCGAATCAGCTCCATTAGTTGACTGTTCAAGTTCCAGGCTCAATTCAAGGTGCTGGTCATCATCTATAAAGCCCTATACAACTTCGGCCCAGACTATCTGGAACACTGTGTCCCCCGATACATCCCATGATGTGAACTTAGATCAAGTGGGGAAACTTGAATCAATACACGAGCCTCCACCAGTATGCGCTTACACATAACTATAAAAGGTTCCTTCCCAGGTGCAGCCCAGCCCTCTGGAACTCCCTCCCTGAAGAACTAAGGAGTGCGCCATCTCTGCGCTCAGCTTTATGAAGGGAGGTCAAGACTTTCTTATTTAACAAGGCCTAATTGAGCCATGGCAAGAGTTGGGAATTTGATGTTCAGGATGGCAGTGGGATACATGGGGGGAGGGGGGGAGGTTATGGTTTTAACTGAAATATGGAATTTTATTGATTATTGTTTTATCATGGCTTTATCTATTTTGTTCTCCTGATTGAAGGATTTTAATGTTTGTATTCTGTTTGAAAGCTGCTTTCCACATTGCAGAAAAAGACAAGAGAGAAATATCCTAAATAAATAAATAAAATAAACTTAACAATTAAAAGCAGAATTACTGTGTTGGTATAATGAGTAATGTGTTTGTAGTTATTTTAGTTAATTTAAGGGTATTTAATAAACAGTTAAATAAGAAATTTCCTCATTTTGTGCTTTTTTAAAAAAACCAATCTTACTTTTTTCCCTTGCAAAAAAGGGAAAAGAATAGCTACAAACACATTATGGATTTAGATGAAGTTGCACACATAGCATTGTGCTTCTCTTCTATAACACAGCAAGTCTTCAATGGAGTAATTTACACTAAAGTACAGTAAACGGAATATTAAAAGCTTTATGTAAAAATCTCTAAATCAAAGTTCAGTACAACAGACTACTTTAAGCATCCACGACAAAAGTTTCCTGAATGGAGAGAAATGTCACCTTTATGAGCGTGTTTATAAGTCAGAACTATATCCCTTCCATTTTTGCCATCTAGATTGTGTTCTATAGGTTAGCCAGAGAACTACACCAAATGGCTGTGTAATATACCAATTTTTAATTCTAACATGGAATGAACTCAACCACAAACTGTCATGTATTCAATCCTTCAGGCACCATGTTCCCTATTCCCAGAATGCTATCAGTCTATTCTACATCTTTCTTATAAGACATCTTGGCCCTCATTTCAGGAGAAATATCAAATAAAGAAATAACCTTATCTGTATCACAACAAGTTATTGAAAATATCACAGGTTTCCCTGCAGTGTTCTAGATTATATTTCCATAAGACTTTCAAGCACTGAAAGTCCATTTTTAATTACAGAAAACAGGCCACAATCAGTTCTCCATATTTGTTGGGGTTAGGGAAATAGGACCCCCCAAAAGTGGGGAAACTACAATCTGTGGGTCCTCCAGTGTGAGTCAACTTTGACCAGAACTTGTCCAGTAAAAATATGATAGCATGTATTTCTTGTGGCAACTGAGCAGTAAAAATGAAACTACACAAATGACATCCATTTCTATTCCAGAAAATGCAAAACAACTTTCTTCTGATTTACAAATAGTTGACTATCAAATGCTAAACCACTGAAATATTTGCTTTAAGGACACTGTTGTTTATTCATTCAGTCGCTTCCAACTCTTCGTGACCTCATGAACCAGCCCAGAGCTCCCTGTCAGCGGTATTACAATCATTTTAAATATTTAATGCACTTCTGTCATCAATAGGTTGACATTATTATTTCTATCAAATATATATAGTCAAAAAATTCATGGTTATTTCATCCTTCTTTTGATTTGTCAGTGTTGTTTATGGCCAACTGGCAACACAAATAAAAAGGGACCCAATAAATATTCACAGCATAACATCTATCTTCTTCTGCTAGTAAGCAAAATTGGTTCTTTCCAGCAGATCTTACTACTGACCTCTAATGGATAGTCCAGGTATATTCTCTGATAGCACACTTCTATGTTTGTTAGTTGTTCCTAAAATGAACTATGGGGCTCAAATGAAGTCATTCCTGTTTGAGTACAAGAGTAAAATTCTGCTCTATATAGGATTTAACATTTAACTATCTTCAAAACGCACTGGGAAAACTCACAGCACAACCCTATGCACATATATACACCCAGAAGTAAGTAGGACTAACTTACTTCTCCCAGTTAAGTGGGAAAACAGCTGCAGCCTAAAGCCTAAAGTCTAGTGGTTAGTCCCAACAACAGCAGATCGATAGACACAGTTGCTGAATTGTAATTTGAGGTGAAGATAGATCCCATTGAGTCAATGGGCCATTTCTAGTTTGGACCAACAATAGGATTCAGACTTACATGTGTTATAAAGCTACTGTATTAAGTTCTAGCTATTTAGGGCTACAATAATTAAGTTAGTACTACACAGAGATCATGCCCATAAAACATTATGTGGCATGAAGTGACAATAAAGCTACTAAAAGCTAGAGATGGGTGATGGGAAATGCATGCGCTATGATCATCCTTTCCAACGGCTTCATTAAAACATTCAGAAAAGAACTGCAACCACACAATGAAGCCTCCAAAAGACGTCAGAAGGCAGCAAATGAACAAATGAACAAAGGGTCCTCAGCACCTAAAGGATGTCACTTGGATTACAAGGAAAAAGAGTCCCATCATATCCGGAATATGCTGGGACAGCTCTTAAAGATGATAGAGAATTAATTTGCAAAATACCTAAAGTAGGGTCCTTCAGTGTTTTTATTCACATCTTCTACCCACTTAGCTACATTATATTCTCTTTTGAACCATGGATTTAAATACCTGCAAAAAGCAACAGGAGGAATAAAGACAGCAGAAGAATAGAGAAATATCTGAAAACACACAGCTCAAGCCCAGCTTCCCCACCCCCAAGTTCTAGGAATTGCATTCAATGAGTCAATAGAGATGTTAGGCAGTGAAACTCTGAGGTATGGGCTTAAAATGAATCCCGTCTGGAAATTAATGTAGGCTTACATTTTCAATATACTGTCTTTTAATACAGCTATAAGTATGGGGACTTCATATCCAGAGTACAAGAACATACTTCTTACATCTCTAAAGTAGAGCTCAGTTTGGATTCTAGAAAACTTTGGAAATTATTTCATGTATTAAGAGAGCAGAGAAAAGGAACTATAACCACCTTTATTTGTGCTTGATAGGCAATATCTAAAATAGGAAGCAGAGAAAAGTAAAAGATTCATATTATATTAGCAACTGTCCTTCAAAAATTACAATTAATTTAACTTGGTTGGATAGTGGGCATCTCTTGAATGGCTCAGGGTTAGTCATTTTATTTCACTTCCACCTCTTTGACCAAATTCACAAACTGAAGGAGATACAGGAATATTATCTGCTTTGCACCATGACATTTCTAAATATCAATAGATTGCCTATCTGAAGGAGGCCAGTTGGTATATGGTCCCTGATTCCTAGCAGAAGATTGAAGCTTATGGTCTTTGGGGGTAATTCTATTTCTACAGTTCTAAATAAACCAACTCCATTGGAAAAGAGAAGAAATTGTTTACATTTGCAGTCAAATATGGGTTGATTAACTGCACAAAAAGCTACTTTGCATCATACCACAGTACAACTAGCCATTCCCATATGGCAGATTGAATATGCAACTCATACAGCAAATACACCAATGTCAGCATACTTGGCTCTGCAGAGAGCTTGAAATAGTTACTTTTGTAGACAGAAAATCCCAGATTCCTCCAGCTTGCCTGGCTAATGGAGGGTATATGAGTTATGGTTCAAAAAAGTAAATGTTCTAAGCTCTGTTTCCATGTGGCAAGCTACCACACATATAAACATCTTGCAACATGATGAGATCCACCAAATGGAATGGGTTTTCTGAAAACCCATATGCAGTATATAAACCAATACTGTGACTCATGGATGAACAGCCTACCCTGCTCTATAAATATGGCTGATATAAGATGGGCAACTGTGCATGAAAAATATACATGATTTTGGTGAACCTGGATAAGAATTCCACCCCTTCCCAAAACCTATCTTCTAGCCACCAGCACATACAAGGTGTCATTTTCAGGGTTAAAATGTTCATACTGGATCTAGCGGCACTTGCTTGTCAACAGAACATCTACATCATTATACTTGAGTCTTTCCTCATTTTTTATACCCCAGATCAAGAATAATGACCCTTTGGATCTAGAGGTGCTTTGTCCTAAAATCCCATACCATGGGAAGCTGGAGCTTCTGAGCATTAGAGTCCAAAAAATCTAAAGAGTCACAATTTCCCCATCTCATGACATAGGTGATATAAATCTCATTACTATCTCCACTGCTAGTATAAAGACTGCTTTTATTGAAGTCAGTGCGATACAAGAACAAACTAGTAGTCTATGTCCTCAACAGTTTAATTTGAAATATATCTGTGGTTGATATACAGCCAGAGATACCCTGGTCTCCTACAAACTGCATTATAAACAGCACCACAAAATCTCTCAATGCCACCAAAACTATGAAGAAGAATCTCAAGGTTTTTAATAAAAAGTCACTTGCAAATGTTTTCAGAAAAAAAGAAAAGGGAAGGGTACTCAGGGTTATCCCAATGGCCTTGGGAGGATCTACGTTTTCTCCCCGCCTTTGCTTTATACAGTCAACCATCCACATTCACTGGGGTTAAGGGCAGAGAACCCACACAACAGTGGGAAAAAACTTGAATAAAAATGCCATGATTCTTTTTAACTGAGAAAACATATCTCTGCTAATCTTCAGATCCTCCAGTACAACCCTGTAGTTAATATCCAGCAGCAGTTGACCACATAGTCATGTTGAGGTATCTAGAAATTCTTAAAGATACCACAGTATCAAAGAGACTTCAGATCCTCCAGTACAACTCTGTAGTCAATATCCAGCAGCAGTTGACCACATAGTCATATTGGGCTATCTAGAGATTCTTAAAGATACCACAGTTATCAAATCCACAAAAGTCAAACCCAGAAATGTGGTGGGCCGATTGTAGTCTCTTTCTATAATAACAACCTATACTTCTCTTATCATTCCATAGGTCTACTAGCTGATAACATTTTGGAAGAATCTCGTGCCCACTTCTGCTTGTGTTGAATGGGATTTGTGTTATCAGATCAGGTCAACATTAAACTTAGTTCACTTATTATAGCCAGCCAGCAATTCTTATTTCTGTGTGTCTTTTTTGGTTGCATGTATATCACCAATCACCAACAACATAACCTCAGCCAGGAATGCCTCTAAGTAAATCAGTTTCCTGAAAAGATTAAAAACAAGGAGTGCTTTATGTTTTCCATCTCAGTTCCTAAATTATAACGTAAAAGTTAAAAGCACAGCTGGACAGCAAAACTGCTAGCAAAGCAATGGGCTCATGGCAGGATAGTGTGCGCTAATTCACATCTTGCAGTTTTAGTGGGCTCGTGCGAGAAGAAGTGCCAAACCTTTAACCTACATTTTTTATTGGAAAGGCTTGTTTGGTAACCATGAAGCACTCCTGATCTGGATTTTATAATAAGAAAAGAGAAAGTTATTACATCAACAAGGCATGCAACTGTTGTACAACAGAGTTTGGAGGCTTTAGTGCCTATTACACAGACATAGTAACTTCTATTACTCCTGATCAACCTGCGGTTGGAATGTTAATATCATGCCAGGTTGCTGAATTAAATTTGGAAATTGGGGTGCATCGGTCATCATTGATATATCGTAAGTTGTCCAATTAATGAGCGGGGAGTGGTTTGAAATGATGTAAATTCTCAACTAGCTTACACATAAAAACTAAACCAATGACTTGATTTGGCTTGCAATGCAACATGCAACAATGCAAAAGTACCAGGTCGGTAGGAGTGGAGAAAAAAGTACACACCAGGCCAGCAAGAAGGAGGGCTTAGCTAGCACTGCCATAAACAGAAGAATCTCCAAGCGATCAAAGGCATTTTTGGCTACAGTGAAACTTCTGAGAAGGAACTTTTAATGGGATTTTCAAAATGGTTGCCCCAAACAAAAGGGCCGTTGCAACTGACCTGTGTTCCTGATTCCCTGCCTGGGGGTGGAGAGAGCCCTCTTGGCTTATGCCTTGGGGCGGGATTGGATTGGTGTGGGAAAGCCCAGGCTCAGAAGCATGGGACACCCAGCTGCAAAAACACAATATGTAATAGGGAAAAAAATTCTAAGCCAAATTGCATATCACTGATAACAATGAGGAAGATGCACACCTAGAGGCAAAGTTAGTATGAATTCACACAGAAGGTTAATATGGGAAGTAATTCATCAGGACATGCTAAAGTCATGCTGGTAAAACTCCCAGTTTTCATAACTAAAACTACCTGCTTAACCTTTACTGAAAACACCGGGAAACACTAAATACATTTTACTGAATCAATTCAAAATCAGCACACAAACAAAACAATCAGTTCCAACAGAAATCATTGTTCACCAGCAGTTAATATCTTATGTTCCACTAACAGAGTATCACCCAGCAAAAAACACTCATTTATGGCTGTGCTTTTAGGCTCACAATGGTAGTAAAACTAGGAATTGCCTTTAACAGGAGTTCTCAATCTGTGGTTCCCCAGGTATTTTGGCCTACAACTCCCAGAAACCCCAGCCAATTAACCAGCTGTTAGGATTTCTGAGAGTTGAAGGCCAAAACATCTGGGCACCCACAGGTGGAGAACCACTGGTCTGTCAATTGAATCCTGCAAAGGGAGCAAGGAGAGCTTTTATTGGTTGTATTCCAACATCATAATAAACAATGGAGTTATCATGCCAGCAATGAGCCCAGCCTTTCCCTTCATGCTTAATGCTCCTCTCTACCCACCACGGACATAGCTAAGAGAAGGGATTTTTCTAACTGTTTTTGATTAATGTGAGCTTATTATAGTGTTTGGACCCAACAAATGATAGCTCATCCCAACAGATGTCTACTTTATTGAAGTAAGCCAAACTCAAGTCCTTTTTCAATCCCCACCTGGCTCACCAAAAACAGAAAGAAAAGTTTCCAAACTTCTCCTTGTGCTCATATCCCAGCACACAGTGGGTGCGGGGAGAGGCTAGGGCCAATTTTAGTTATTTCTTTGGAATACATACCAACAAAACCAGCTTATTTCTGATAGAGAACCTGGGGATTGATTATCATGTTCATGCAGTTAATATTTGATGAGTTACCAGTAGTATTGTAGTACTCTACACATCACAGACTTATGTGTTGTTATCCCCTCCCTTGCCTGAAATCCATCATAACACACAAATCATACTATGTGGCAGTCTGTAGAACCAGATGCTCATAAAAATATATACAGTAGAGTCTCACTTACCCAACATAAACAGTCTGGCAGATCGTTGGATAAGCACAAACGTTGGATAATAAGGAGGGTTTAAGGAAAAGCCTACTTAATGTCAAATTACGTTATGATTTTACAAATAAAGCACCAAAACATCATGTTTTACAACAAATCGACAGAAAAAGCAGTCCCATACACAGTAACATTATGTAGTAATTACTGTATTTACGAATTTAGCACCAAAACATCCAGGCAGGAGGCAGACCGTGCTGGATAATACAGAACGTTGGATGAGTGAAGGTTGGATAAGTGTGACTCTACTGTACATGTCAATATCTGACTATTTTGTTACAGACCCTCTCTATCTTAACATGCTAAATGCTCACTTTATGCACATACTGATGGCATTGCGCACACCAATCAAATGCTTTAAGTACATTATTCTGTACAACAAATTGTTTAGTGAAATTTACTATTAAACATTGGATCAAATGTTCAAATAAATCAACATGTGAGAAAACTAAACATTTATTAGTTTCATGCACTTCTAAAATCTTACAGAACTACTTTTTGCACAATGGTATGCAAAATACTGTATTAAAATGGGGATCTAATGGGACACAAAGAATAAGAAAAGTAATAGAAATACAGAGAGGAAGGACTTTGCTGTTTGATGATTTAAATATTACGCTTTAAGAAAAATAAGATCGTTTAAGTAGGATTCTTAACACTCTTAACAAGTTCCTCTGAATAACCTTTAGTTCACTATAAAGAAAAAGTCAAATTTAATATGTAGAGTAATAACTCAGCATTAATATTCCTGACTAATACCTCCTTCCTCTATAGCATTTATTATCCATTTAAAGTCTTACTGGGATTAGGTGACCTAGGTCCAAGTACCCCCTTGAACCCATACTAGGTGGCCTTGGGTCAGGGACACATTATCAAATCTGACTCACAACCTTGAGCTCGTTGGGGAAAAGGTAGGATAGAAGAGCAACAAATAAATAATAACAATAAATAGTAAAACAGATTTTTAGAAAATCTATCAGAAACCATTGTTGCATGCAGGTTAACACACTATAATCTGCAGGTGGGAGGGATGGTGCAGTATACACAAGAAAGAAGTGTAGGACCAACACTGCAAAGCAAGGTAGAACTTGGGGGATCTGAAAGGCACAGATTTACTAATAGTCTTAGCTTAAGAGAAACTCAGGAATATAAATCCTTCATTTAACTTAATGCATATTGCTGGAAAAGTGGCATGGGAAACCTTTCAGAGACTAATCGGCTCCATAGAGGTTTCAATCCTATACACATTTTGTAAGTAACTCAATTTTATGTCTGAAAAATAGATTGTGTGGATAGTGTAATTACATAGTTTAGCCACTCGGTGACCCTGCACTTGGCTGTCATGAAGATGGAATAATATTCAAAAGGTTCTTATTCTTGTTTTAGATGCACAGTTGAATTCCTCTCTGACTTCCTCTAAGGTTGTGATGACATGCATAGCATGTTCTTCAAGGCTTCATTTTCGTTCATGGTACATTCAGAGAGAAAATCTGCTGTGTCAAAAACAGATAAATACTCTCCCTGAAGCAGCCATTTCACCTCTGAAGTTGACACTGCAATATGTGGCATCTTAAAAGGACAAGTAAATAAATGTGAAGGATTTTCTGTGTCAAAACCATACACAGGAAAGAACTTTCCACCTGGAACCCTTTTGGAGTATAATTACAGTCAGTCCTCCACATTCACTGGGATTAGGGCTGAATAAAGTGGAGAATTATGAAATAAAAATGCTCCCCCCTTGAGAGAATATCTCTTTAGGAATCGCTAGTTCCTCCAGTGCAAAGACCACAGAGACATCCTTTCTATGGTCAAGTCAGCCATAGAAGTTCAGCATACAGTCAAAATGAGGTTCATTTCCTGTTTTAATCAAACCACAAAATAATGAACTTGCAAAAGTTGGGGAGTTCCAACTGTATAGCTTTATAGTCTATGTTATCTATCTATTGATCTATCATCATCACCACCATCTTTATCTGCCATAGAGCATTCTCTGCAATCCTGCGGTTTGCAGTTTTGTGACACCTCTGGCTAAGATTTCTAATACCCTTCCTAAAGAGGAAACTCCAGGAGTTCCCAGGATGCTGCCAATGCAGTTAAAGTGGAATTATAACACTTTAAAAAGTGCAATAAGGAAGTGCCCTGTCTCCTAAATAAAAACCTCCTCTAAAAATCTCAGGGGCAAAGCAAGGAGATGGTTAAAAGTGGGTAAGCACTGCTGTAAAAAAAAATCTATGTGGATAACTAGGCTTGATTTTTAAAATAAACAAGGGTGGAGAAAGAACAACACCTTTTACACATTGGTTCTTTAAGACAGGAAAGAAGTAACCTCTGAAGGGTCTGGTTTAAATATTTTGCACAAAGCAACTGAAACAGAATGACTGCAGTAGCTATTCTGTTTTCTTTTTCATCCAGAAGTTAAAACTTACTCAGTTGAATTAGAGCGTGGCCTAAACCTTTTGCCTTTGACTTTCTTTCTGTTGCCTCCTATATTACCTGGAAAAAATCAAAGGGTTAAGATAGTGAAAAACAATGTTTCAAAATAACAAAGAAATGTTTTCACAATTCACTTAAATCCCATTGAGTTCCATAAATTTACTAACTCGGGTCATAAACTGGTCTGGACAAAGTGCAGAATGGTGGGTTTACAGCCTTCAAATGGTTATGCTATTTATTTATTTATTTACAATATGTATATTCTACCCTTTTCATCCCAAAGGGGTCTCAGGGCAGATCACAATGCACACATACCCGGTAAACATTCAGTGCCATTTTTAGACATGCAAGACAGACAGAGGTATTTTGGCATTTTCCAACCAACGGCTGGAGGTTATGCTTGATTCCAGCCACAGGGGGTGCTGTCACTTCATCCAATATGACACCAAGCCCTTTTGATCATAGTATTTCTTCCTTGTTCTTTGATTGCTGGCTTTTTTATGGTGTCGTAAAATACCTCCACGCTTTAAGAGGTGCTTAATTTCTCTACTCACAGCTCAGCTGTTTTCGAACTTCTAAGATGGACAGTAAGCTAGGCTTAACAGTCAGGTCCTCAATCTGACTTGGGCTTCGAACTTGCCACCTTCGGGTCAGAAGTGTTCTATTGCTGCTGGCGATTAACCAGCTGTGCTACAGCACGGCCCTGCTAACTTTAGATGAGCAGAAACACTTGGCCTTAAAATGACCATTGAAGAAAACATGAGCAGGAGAATTTGCTACTGGACTGTTTATCTTTTGTGTCTCTTAAGAAATCTTAGTTTACATTTCATAGGATTAAAGGCTAGCTTAAGTCTATCATGTATCTGCTTGGGTTCAAGGTCCCAGATAACTTTGAGTGATAATGGAAAGGTTGTTGGACAACATGCTACTTCAACCTGATTTACTGTTATTATCCATAAAGAGTGTTTTCTATTTTCTAATAAAGGTAGAGAATCAGGAAAGAACACATACCTCCCTTTACTATTCTTTGTCAAGTGCATCTTGGTGGTTATATTCATAATGAGAATTTTTTTTTGTAAATTGCATTTTACAGTTCTGATATGCTTAAATGCAGGGTTCCTAGGAAAAATAAGGAATAGGACTCCTTGTTCCTTTAACATTTGTTCAAAAGTGAGAATTTCAGCAAGTGACAAAAAACACCTGCTGAAATTTCTTCTTCTACACAACTGTTATTTCATCTGGCAACCACACTGCAATGTCAAAAAGGAGAGAATGAAATAAAATCTCGAGATTGTGCCTCTATGTTGTTTCTAAAACAAGTTACAAAATCATTAGCCTTCAATGTCAAAGTGTGAAAGTCCTTCTCACCTTGCCACGAGTTACTCCTTGGTCTCCCGTTTTGACAGATGTCTGAAAGATTCTTTGCATCTTGGATTCTTTCACTCCATGAATGAGATAATCCGTTTGACCTAGGAGTAATTATCATCGAGATTTGCATGAGATTATTACACTGGTGAGGCTAAATGTCTGACAATATCAACATTCCCTTATTTTTTACACTGGATAATTCAAAAGTCTGTCTACACATTCCAAATGGTTGCTCAAATTGGCAGCCTACTTAAGTTTCTTTTCCCAGTTAAGTGTTCCTCTTTCTGCAAAGTCCAACTGTTTCTTTATTTAGTATAATGATGGCAATCACAGGCTTTTAAAAATATGATATTGATTAGTCTCTGGGAGCATAGATTTACTGTAAGACTTTTTTAAAATCCGAAAAGACAATATTGTTTGTTTCTCAATCCTGGAAACCTTCTGCTCACTTCTGATTTTGCAAGAGAGGGTGGTATGGCCTTTAGCTGGTCCTTGAATGAGAAAATGGCTGAGAAATTGCTGATCCCTGAAGTACTAGTTACTACAACAAATTTAGTTACGATGTATGTATTATTGTTGTGTTTGGGCACTGAATGTTTGCCTTTCATGTTTGGAATCCGCCCTGAGTCCTTCTGGGGAGATAGGGTAGAAGATAAATGTATTATTATTATTATTATTATTATTATTTGAAATACAAAAAGATTAGTACACAGCAAACAAGGTTGCTCTGGTACTTGTTGTATTGGATCACAAGTCGGACACTTCCCAAGTGTCTAGGACTGTGTGATGTATCGGCAAATAATGTGTGCAGATCCCAGTAGGTGGCCTTTTGCAACGGACAGATGCTAATTTTGTGTTCAAGTGCAGGCCAAGGTCTTTAGGCACTGCACCCAGTGTGCCGATCATAACTGGGACCTCAAATTGGCGGTTGACTGGCTTGTGCAGTATCATGTCAGCTGTTTCTCTTCAATCCTACTGTTGCCCAGGATTGCAACATCATCATCATCATTATTATTATCATTATCATTATTATATTCATCACTTTAATGTAGGGATGGGCAACTATGAAAGATGTAGGGCCACATTTCATACACAACATGCCCAACATAATCAGCAATGACATTACTTTACCCTCAATTTCAATGTTGGCTTATTATTTTGTTTGCTTTTTTTCTCTTTAGACTTGTGGATGTCTTTGGGGTAAGGCAAAATCAATGGTTTTTAGTTATTTGGGGGAGCTTGGAGGTAAATAAAATATCCTAATGTTTGAAAGGTTTGGGTGGGACTTCCAGGGATTTAGGTGTGCCCATCTATTTCAACTTTTTCCATGAAAGCACCAACCATATGTGTTTGATTCAAAACTTTGGGGAGGTGTGTTAGGGAGTTATGGCCCTTTCCATCTATTGTATGCTATTGAGGAAAGTTGTAACCATTAACATCATGCATTCCATGTTGACTGGAACATTAAGCATGGAACAGATTCTAATCTAGAGCTTTGTAGTTAGTTTAGCTTTCATAGTCTACCTTGCTATTTGTAAAGGGGTCATTCTAGAAAGGCTAGCTAGATGACCAGGGTCATTAAAAGGAATACTAAAAGGAGATATTTCTGCATTGTACTCAGAGATGCAAAAATCTGCATTCTGGGTCAGTTCTTGATACTTTTAAACAAAGGAAGCAGAAAAATTATCTGTCAACAGATCCTGGAAGTCACTCTTGGGGACAACACCTTACACACTGACTTGGAGATTATGGAATATATAGAAGGAGGGGATAATATTTTTTTTCCAAGCTCTGCAAATGTAAGCTCAATCCTCTTTCATCTTGCAGAAATGCAATCAAAGGTTTCTTGAGGAGTAATTAAAAGAACAAAGATTTGCAAGGAAGAAGATAATTCTTCTGCCAGGCTGAGTTGTTCCTATTTTTGCCTCCTGACTTTCTAATTTGATAAAAGCGGGATCATTTCCAGCTGAAAATGATGGAAATTGCAGTCCAACGTATTTGTTGTTCCTTTTCTATTCTTTAGTTTCCTCTGCACAAGGTCTATGTCACATATAATAATAATAATAATCTTTATTTGTACCCCTACCACCATCTCCCCGATGGGTCTTGGGGCAGCTCAGAGAAGCACTCCAAGTTCCACATGCAGACAACAATATATAAGTATAAATATAGTGACATGAGTATAATAAAAGTGCATAAAAATCTCATTAATAAAATTTTAAAAATTATAAAATTCCTAAAATGCAGTGGGATCTGCTGGCTGGCTATCTGTCATAACAATCAATCAAAGTGCGGGCCAGTACTATCAATGATTCATCACGTCAGCCATGGATTGCTCAGGATCAAAAGCCTGTCTGAAGAGCAATGTTTTTATACTCACCCGGAAAGCCCGAAGAAAGGGGGCTAATCTAATTTCCTCTGGAAGGATATTCCAGAGCCGAGGAGCCGCCACCGAGAAGGCCCTCTCTCTCGCTCCCACCAACTGTGCTTGAGACAGCGGTGGGACCAAGAGGAGGGCCTCCGTAGCAGATCTTAATGCCCGCGCTGGTTCGTAGAAGGAGATGTGGTCTCTAAGATAGGTTCGACCTGAAGTGTATAGGGCTTATATCCTATTTTTTCTTAATCATTTGTTTAAATTGTGATCTGATGCTTCCTGGGAAGCTAATTTATCTGAAGTTGAACATCATTATACAAATCATTTTCAGCCAAAGTGACAAGAGACTAAGGTTTCGAATATTCTAGTGCAGACAGACCTTTAGATTTTTTTATAACATTATATCTCAAAGAACAAACAACTTGACTGGAATGAAGAATAAATGGAAACATGGGGGTGGGATAATGGGCAGACACACAGTACTGTAACCATGACATTTTAAGCAATACCTATTTTAAATGCCAAAAAACAATCTCAGACAAGTAATGATATTCTGTTCCATTGTGCAGATCTAAAACATAGATAAAACAGAATCTTAGAGCTCGCTATTTGAGAAATTCAGGAGCAAAGGAATCATTTTGAAAATGATTCCCAGAAAAATATAACATTTTAATTCTTTGCAAATAAAATCTCAGTATAGACCCAAATGTATTTTTAAATAGACAAATACGAGCGACTTGAGAAACTAAAACATTGCTTCTGGTGTGAGAGGATTGGCCATCTGCAAGGATATTGCCCAGGAGACACCTGGATGTTTTACCATCCTGTGGGAGGCTTCTCTCCTGTTCCCGCATGAGCTGGAGCTAACTGATGGGAGCTCACCTTGCTCCCCGGATTCAAACCACCAACATTTCGGTCAGCAGTCCTGCCGGCACAAGGGTTTAACCCATTGTGCCACTGGGAGCTCCTAATAGACAACTGCTAGAAAGCCATACACATATTTTGAGAAAGTGTTAATCAATGTGTCAATCGCTAACATTGGCATTTATACACCCACCATTATACTAACATGTATAACTCAAAAGAGTCAAAATTATCTTCCTTTTTCCTCTTCAGCATCTAATCTGAAGAATTAATTATATGATTGGTCCAAAGACAAAATCATAAATTGAGCAACTGTTGATTATTAGCAATATAATACGATCACTATTTCAAAGCTTTCCTTAAATGCTGGCAAAAATTTGAATATTACCTTATAAATCAAAGCAACATGGGTACCTGCTCAATGAGAATAGCATATTGCTTTTTTTAAAAAATGTATATGCCTTCTTTCCACAATACATAGCCTAGTTTTTCCAAGAATTCCAAGAATTGCTTTTCATAAAAACGGATGAGAAGTTTTTACTCAAACTGTCACCAAAGATAATAGACCAGGTATTAAATTTATCAGGAGCTAAACCAGCAATGTTTCTAGGGTCTGATCTGTAATCCCACTCTGAGTGGCTGGTTTATAACAGAACCAATTGAACACACACTGGAAGCCCCACCTGGACAGTACTTTCTCATCCATATGAACTTTTCTATTGCAATCATGGTCAAATCGCATGAGAAGTCACTGATAGAAAGTAGTTTCCTAACTTTTACATCATTTGGGGTGTGTATGTATGTGTTTATGTTAGAAACTAGGCACTCACAAGGTCATATAAATAAGTCTTCACTGATCATTAAAGAGAGAGAGAGAGAGAAATGCAAGCTAAAGGTGCCAGATAACACTATCGAGCTGTCACAAACACAGAAGCAGAGCCAACAAATGCCAAGACACAACGCTTATGTTGTAATATATCAATTAATCTATTAACTGTTAATGAAAATACAACATCCTCCTTCTTTGATTACATGGTAAGGATAGAAAAATAGTGGCAAGGTAGATCTTTCATTTGCAGAAGTGTTTCCACACAATCTGGGACATAGAAGTTCATCTAGTCCAATAGTGAAAGGTCTGCAATGCAAGATGCAACTACAGGACTTCAACAATCCAGGTGTTCTGCTTAAATGGCTACACTTTGAGTACAAAGTTTTGCTGGGTTGTAAAATCATGTCCATTATCAAATTAGGATACTTTCAAACCAAAGTAGATAATTGGAAAAAGTTCAATTTTTGAAATACCTCACCTAGAATCTCCTAGGGCAGCGGTTCCCAAATTCTGTTCAGCGAACCCCTAGGGCTCCACAAAAAAATCTTTAAAATCAAATTTAAAATGTATTTGAAAATAAAATTACCTAAACGCCAGCAGGACCATTTGTCAACTGAAAGAAACCTCATATATTGCCCATGCCTGCATATGAAGATCTTATTGAAAAATTTGAATCTGTGTCATTGAATCACATTTGGGTAGCACTGATAGATCTATACCCAACAGTAGCCTGAAAGGCTAATTAAGCTTTTCTCCCCTTTGAGTCCACCTATCAATGTGAATCAGGATTTTCAACCAGTGGTTCTCAACCTGTGGGTCCCCAGATGTTTTGGCCTTCAACTCCCAGAAATCCTAACAGCTGGTAAACTGGCTGGGATTTCTGGGACTTGTAGGCCAAAGCTCCTGGGGACCCACAAGTTGAGAACCACTGGCTTACATCAAAAACAAATACAGGAGTAAGTTGGATATTGCCCCAGATTTACATAATCTATTATTGGACATAAAGCCTGATTTCAAGACCATTTAAGTATAAAAATAAAACCATTTATTGTATCAAAGTAAAGGTTTGTAAAGGTTAAAGATAAGTGTTTCCCCTTGACATTAAGTTGGGAGGGTGGTGCTCATCTCCATTACTAAGCCGAAGGGCTGGCGTTGTCCGTAGACACCTCCAAGCTCATGTGGCCAGCGCTGTGACCTTCCCACCAAATTGATCTACTCACATTTCCATGTTTTCAAACTGCTAGGTTGGCAGAAGCTGTGTCTAACAGCGTGAGCTCACATCGCACCTCGCTCCCTGGATTCAAACCGCTGATGTTTCGGTCAGCAAGTTCAGCAGCTCAGTGGTTTGTAGTGATAATTAAAATGGTTTATCTTTGTTTGCAAACCTTCTGCATTATACAAAACACTCAGGCAATAGGAATAAATGAAAAAAGGAAGAACTTTGCAGGTTCAAAATACTTGGTAAAAATCGGGATAGAATTTCATGATCCATGTCTTCCAAAGGGTTCAGTGACTGAAAAGGTTTGGGAATTGCTGTCCTAAGGAATCTAAGAATTAAAAATTACAATTTTTCTGAGCTCTGAAGATGAATTACAGAACAGTGTCCACCTCTTAATTCACAAACTAGATAATTATGTTATTTGATACTCAGATTTTTTGATACTCAAGAAGGAAATAAATCAGCAGAGTAGAATAGAATGATAGAATTTGAGAGCAAGAAGGGAGCTGAGAGGTCACCTCATCCAGCCCATAGAGTACAGAATACAACCGACAAGTAATCAAAGATGGGAGGAAGTCATGTTTTCACACAATTGACAAAATGAAGGAAGAAAGGAAGTAATCAAACCTGCTGCAAAACAATGAAAGGTTCTGACTAATGGAATAATGTGTGATGGAACAGGTAGAAATCTGAAAATGCGACAGAAAAGCAGACCTCTTCTTAGAACTAGATGCAGAATTTGTGCTGACTCCAGGACCCATGCCGCTATACAAGGAGTCGGCCTCAGCAGGCTTTTTAACATAATCTCCCTGAGGAATTTGTCTAAGGCATAATGAACATTTTCAAGTCAGAAATAATTCTTTAAAAATGCATATACTAAATGAGTCTACTCAGTCAAATATCAATAGATTTTTATAATACAGGAAAGGGGGTGGGTCAAGAGAGGATAATACAATATTTTCTCACATAATGATGCAACTAAAAATATCAGGCTACACAATGCTATAGTATGAAAATAGAACCTCTGAAACATTTAAATATCCACTTAAAATATCTCACTATGCTAAATTTTGCCTAACCTGCCTGAAATAAAAACCATATTTAGGCCCCTTCCACACAGCTCAATAAAATCTCACATTTTCTGCTTTGAACTGGAATATATGGCAGCAGGGCCTGATTAGCGGCCTGTGCCGCCCAAGGCCGCCCAGTCTAAACGCCGCCCCCCCGGGGGTGGGGCCTCTTGCGGGGGGCAGGGGCGGCATGACGCACAAGGTGCCGCCGGAAGTCCTGCCCCTAGGGCAACTCACGCGGCTTCCCCTGCCGCCGCGCTCGCACCAGCGCACCTCCTCCCTTCACTGAGGGAAGGAGTGGCGCCCGCCGCGTCAATCGCCCTAGGGGCGGCGGGACTTCCCCCCGGCTCCTTGTCCCGCGGGCGGGTGCCACTCCTTCCTTCACCCCTTCCTTCAGGGCCGGAAATGCCACCTCCAAAATCTGCCGCCCGAGGCCATGGCCTACTCTGGCCTTATGGGTAATCCGGGCCTGTATGGCAGTGTGGACTCCGATAACTCAGTTAAAAACAGATATTGGGGGAATTTCCGCCTTGATATGCTGGGTTATATGGCTATGTAGAAGGGCCCTAAGATATTTACTCGAGTCTAATGCGCCATCAAATCTAATGTGTGCCCCAATTTTTAAAACCTGAATCCCAAAAAGGCATTTATCGTACTATGCAAATCTAATATACACCCTAAGTTTGGGAAGGTAAATTAGGTTTTTTTAAAAGCATTCGAATTGAGTAAATACAGTATTTTAAGTAATTCGGTCACAAGAGTAGAACTCAGTTAAATACTAGACTACAAGTTTAAACCAAAACGTTTGCAAAATGTTCCTTTTCTACCAGCTGAAAGAAGGATTTTGTAATTAATGAGCAGTAATGGGAGGAAACTCAATAATGCCCAAGTGTGACCGATGCAGTAGCCATGGTAGCTGAGAACCTCTCTAGGAGATGGCCAAAAAGTAACTTTTTCAAGTTCTGAACCTGTGCAATAAAGGTATTTTCCTGCAGACAATCACAAATAACTTTGTTCCCAGCAATTAAATTAGTCAAATAATGACTTGCTCTGTTGTCAAAGGCTTTCAGGGCCAGAATCACTGGGTTGCTGTGAGTTTTTTAGGTTGTATGGCCGTGTTCCAGCAGCATTCTCTCCTGACGTTTTTGCCCACATCTATGGCTACAGATGTGGTTGAAACGTAAGAAGAGATTGCTTCTGGAACATGGTCATACAGCCCGGAAAACTCACAGCAACCCAATGACTTGCTCTCCTTTCCATTTCCTTTATTTCCTTCCATTTGGTGAAATGAATCTTTCTTCACCCTTAATATATAACACCAGAATTTTTTTAAAAAATTAAAAGCATATTCACAGAAGATTTTGTATTGGAAACTACTGAAACCCATATAATTTGCAAATGCTTCAAAATGCCATACTATACTTAGTTCAGAGGCTAAGTTACAACTGTTACCACTAAGGAATTGTAATGTAGTAATACTATATATTAAATATAATTACTACTGATAATGTACAATAATATATAATGATATGTTTCAGTATTGTATGCTTGTATATTTTAAGTTGTAATGTTTTTGATTGTAAGCCGCTTTGAGTCTCTGTATGGAGAGAGAAAGCGGGGTCTAAATAAATAAATAAATCTCAAAATATAGTAGGAAATTTAAGTACTTTCCCCATATGATAAATGGGATTCCAAACCTTAAGACTACAAGCAGTCCCCAAGTTACAAACATGATAGGTTCTGTAGGTTTGTTCTTAAGTTGAATTTGTATGTAAGTTGTTAACAGGCATATTTTAAAACGTAACTTCAGTCAAAAACACACACACACACACCCCTTTGGATAGCAGGAGGAAAGGTTAACACCCCTGTGGAGTTTGTTTCACTGTCTGTGCCCCTGTTCAGAAGATTTCTCTTCACTTTCTGTCCCTCTGATAATTGGATTTTGGCTTGTGAAAACAAGGATTGGTGAGAAAGCTTCAGTGGGGACACCTTTTCCCTGTGATCACTCTTCCAGGAGTGAATGTCCCTTCCTAGGGGTAGATTATTCTCACTTATTATCTCACCCTCATTCTTAACTATGAATCATTTATAAATTGGATGTTTGTAACTTGGGGACTGTCTGTACATTAATAATAATTTCTGTTGGATTGAACAAGAGACCTCAGCACAACACAAAGAACTTTCAACCTATATGACTAGAGAAATTAGTTATATTCGGATTCATAGGAGTGTGTGTCTGTATCTATCTATCTATCTATCTATCTATCTATCTATCTCGCCCTGGTAAATAGCAAATAGAGATCACTATTTCAAAAATTCTTAGCCAATATAGTCACGCTTCTTTTTCACATACCTCTGTCTTCGATAGTTTCTTACAAGAGAAAGGAAGAGAGATAAAGAGCACATTACTACTTATGTATTTCAGTGCATTCAGCATCATAAACAAAGGACTGGACCCTATATACTACAAGAAGATTTCTACTTCCAGAATGAGGCATTGCTGCATCCTCTATTCTTAAGCCCCGCTTGAAGAAGTGCATTCTTATTATTATTTTCTTCTATTCGCTTTCCACATATTATATGTATACTAGTCATTTTGAATTGTTATTTTAGTTGACGTAAAATAATAAAACAAAGATGAAAATGATATAAATTAGGTTATTTTCAGTGCTTGGAACACTTAGCAAGATGCATCTGATTCCTTTTTAGGAGACATACTTTCAGGTTGTTTAGGGCCACTGACATACTTGAAAAGTATTTGGACAAACTTACATAGAGGAGTGTAACAAATCTTACAACTGTTTTAAAAACAGAATGTATTGGTTCAAGTATACCGGGAACTACATTAACTGGATTTCACAGCAACTACGTAGATACTAGAATAAAGCATATGAGTTAAGCAAGTCTAACTAGGCAACTATTTGCACATAAAACTGGAAGCATGTTGAAAAGGGTTAAAAAGTTAATAATTACACTTACTGCCTTTTTGATCAGTGAATCTAAGTAAAAAAAAATTGCTCAAACTGTTCAATATTCTATACTGCTAGCAGTTAAAAGTATTCCATACTTTGAGTGTATTAAATATAAAATACTTACTTGTAACCCCATGCAGTTATGCCCAGAATCAAAGCCAACACTAAAATGGTACCAGCAATAGCTCCTATAATGATATTTGTGCTAGTGACACCTAGATGAAAACAAACAAACAAAAGAAGAATCTGATGTATTATCGAAGGCTTTCATGGCTGGAATCACTGGGTTGCTGTGAGTTTTCTGGGCTGTATTATTTATTTATTTAGTATGCTTCTGTACCGCCTCTCTCAGTCTGAAGGCGACTCGAGGCGGTGAACAAGTGGCAGCAAGTGCCCGCATACAAAACACATCATAATATGATAAAAACAGCCATATAGAAACCATACAAATTAACAGTTAAAAACTACAAAATACAAATCTCATTATCTCATTCTTAAAATCGGTTTCTGTTGCATCGTCATAATATTCCGTTGGTCTCAATTAATTAAAGTTTGTCTGCGAATGCCTGCTTAAACAGCCAAGTCTTGACTTTCTTACGAAATGTCAGGAGGGAGGAGGCTGATCTGATGTCACTAGGAAGGGGGTTTCAAAGCCGAGGAGCCACCACTGAGAAGGCCCTGTCTCTCGTCCCCTCCAGTCGCATCTGCAAAGCAGGCGGGACCAAAAGCAGGGCCTCTCCAGATGGTCTTAAACATCTCGATGGTTCATAGGGAGAGATGCGTTCGGACAGGTAAGTTGGACCCGAACCGTTTAGGGCTTTAAAGGTCAAAACCAGCACTTTGAATTGTGCCCAGTAGCAAACTGGTAGCCAGTGGAGCTGGCGCAACAGAGGAGATGTACGCTCCCTGAGTGCTGCTCCTGTTATCACCCTGGCTGCTTTCCGTTGGACCATTTGAATCTTGGCCATGTTCCAGAAGCATTATCTCCTGACGTTTTGCCCACATCTATGGCACGCATCCTCAGAGGTTGTGAGGTCTGTTGGAACCTTGGCAAGTGTGGTTTATATATGTATGGAATGTTCAAGATGGGAGAAAGAACTCTTGTCTGTTTGAGGCAAGTGTGGATGTTGCAATTGGCCAGGTTGATTAGCACTGAATAGCCTGCAGAACACAAAAATGTTGGACCACTCTAACAACTACCATGTCAGACTGCACAGCGAAGCCATTGAAATCGACAAGCATGTGGACAATTTCAACAGAAAGGAGGAAAACATGAAAATGAACAAAATCTGGCTACCAGTATTTTAAAAAATTCTAAAATCAGGACTGTAAATAAAGATGGCCACTCAAAAAACAGGGGAATTCCAGACAGAAAACAATCAGGACCAGCTAACACATCCCAACAAAGGATTCCCCCAACCAGGCTTTGAAGCTGCAAGGCTATTCAATGATAATAAAGCTATTCAGGAGTCCTTTCACCTATCCTGGACATTCCACGGATATATAAACCCCACTTACTTAATTTCCAACAGACCTCACAACCTCTGGGGATGCCTGCCATAGAGGTGGGTGAAATGTCAGGAGAGAATGCTTTTGGAATATGGCCATACAGCCCGGAAAACTCACAGCAGCCGAGAAGAATCTGAATTTGATGGATTGGAAAAGGACATAAAATTACAACACTTTTGTTTTCTAAATTTGCATTGTCAGAGATGAAAACTTTGAAATAGACCCCTTGGTGATGCTTTTGGGAGTAATAACTGCATAGGATTTAAATCAAGGAGGAACTCTATGCCTAAAACAAATTTATCAGGCTGAATAAATCTTGCAAAATTTGAACTGAAACCAAGAGTGAGATTCACAACCCCACTGACACCAAAGTCACCAGCTGCCAAGAAGTGATAGTTTTTTATTTAATAAATAGCTAGACTAGAGCATCAGAGGAAAATACATTTAATTAATAATTATTATTATTCTCGCATATATATATATATTAGGCATGAGAAAAAAGTTATGAAAATGAAATGATTCGGAAGAAATTCATAAGAAATGCTACTTTTGAGTATTTCCGCATCTGGAACGCCAACCAGGAAGTGGACTTTCTTTATAGAACTTCGTGGGCCAGGATTTTCTTAAGTGTCGTTATTAGGTCATAAGGGGGCACCCTCCTTCTCTCTCACCACCCTCCCGCCTCCCTTGCCAATAAGTATTATGGCAAGGCAATCCCTAAACTCGCTCCTTCTTTCGGCTGGAAGCCTGGAAAAAATGTAAACAGAGAGGTTTACTCACAGTAAATCTGCAAAGGAGGGCACTTTGGATGAAGTGCCCTCCTTGTGGATTTACTTCTGAGGAAACCTCTCTGTTTACATTTTTTCCAGGCGTCCCTGCCTCTCTTGCCTGCCAGGATCTAAAGCATCAAAGAGTATTGGGGTGAGAAACCAACCTAATGTATAATAGAATGAATGCTACTGTAAGTGCCTAATATTATAAGTAATCCAACTGGTCATATACCTACATTCCATGCACATGCAATAATACAGCAGTAATAACAATGGGTATAAGAAGAGGTAAAATTCAAACCGAAGTATTCTGACTGTGGTCCCTCCTCAAGCGGTGCAAACTGCAAAAGGCTCTTCTCTATGAGCCCGGAAAGCCAAAACCCCGGGCACAGCGTTTGCTGCCTGGGTACACACACACACATATTCTTTGGGGGTTGCTGCAGAATCTTCTCTATGAGCCCGGGATTCTGCAGCAAATCCCCCCCAAAGAATATGTATGTGTGTGCACCCAGGCAGCAAACGCTGTGCCTGGGGTTTTGGCTTCTCCCGGGCTCATAGAGAAGAGCCTTTTGCAGTTTGAGTAGGGACCACAGTTTGCTGCCTGGGTGCACACAAATACATATTCTATGGGGGGGGGATTTGCTGCAGAATCCCGGGCTCATAGAGAAGATTCTGCAGCAAATCCCCCAAAGAATATGTATGTGTGTGCACCCAGGCAGCAAACGCTGTGCCCAGGCTTTTGGCTTTTCCCGGGCTCATAGAGAAGAGCCTTTTGCAGTTTGAGGAGGGACCACAGTCAGAATACTTTGTGCATCTTATTTTACAGTTCACACTCACACTCACACTCAGAGAGAGAGAGAGAGAGAGAGAGAGAGAGAGCACCCAGTTTTCAGCATATATTGCAAACATTCAATGCCAAAAAGGAAAAGCATACAAACAAATTGTGTCAAAACAGATCACATCAAGCAATATATAAATGATCTAACTTTAAACTTGATAACAGACAAAAATAGCCAAAGATAAAAACTTAAATGGCCCATACAAACATAAATGCATAGTAAAAATTTATCACTGGGTAAAACATCTAAAAACTAATAACTAAAACCTAATTGAGAGATCAGGTAATTTGCAGCAACCAACAGGCTGAAGTCAATTCTGGTATCTAGACAGGATTTAACATACAGTGTCTAGGGGGCCCTTCCACACAGCCTTATATCCCAGAATATCAAGGCAGAAAATCCAACAATGTGTTTAAACTGGGTTACACAAGTCCACACTCAGATAATGTGGGATTTTCTATCTTGATATTCTGGGATATAGGGCTGTGTGGAAGGGCCCTAGGTGAGGATGTAAGTCGAGACGTGTTAGTCTTCCTACTCTCCATACAGCAGAGTGCATAGAGAGGTTTTTAGCAACTTTTTGAAGGCAAGGAGAGGGGGCTGCTTTTAGTTCTCTTGGGAAGGAGTTCCAGAGGAGTAGTGCGTTCATGGAGAAGGCCCCCTCTCTCGTCCCCACCAGCTGTGATTGAGATGGTAGTGGGATCAAGAGCAGGGCATCCTCTGCAGATCATAATGCCTATCACAATTCTAATCCAAGTCCTAAGGAACCTAAGGAACGACGACGATGCAATTGGAAGTCGATTTAATTAATGAGACACTGATATTGTGTTTTAACGTTGAATGCTAATTTGTATATGTTGGAATTGTATTGTATTGATAATTGTTGATATGTTTGTCTTGAGCAGTTTTTGCTGTTGTACACCGCCTCGAGTCGCCTTCGGGCTGAGAGAGGCGGTCTAGAAGCAAAGTAAATAAATAAAATAAATAAAGTCACCTTTCCTTTAGCAGATTCATAGTAAAAGAAAAACAAAAAGCCAAGGTATTTCTTCTGGACTCCAATCTTGCTTATTTAATTGTAAAAGGGTTACCACAGAACACTCAACTTACTTGAGTTATCCAGATTTATTCTACCAATCGGTCCTCCAACGTGTTTATTGCAGTCTTCACCTGCCCAGAATGAGTCGCAGATACATTGTATTTCATTACTGCACACCTATGTTAAATTGGAGGCAGTGTTAAGAAGAACTAAACAAAATGGTAGCAAAACCCCAACACCCAATGCATCATTCATATACAAGTATGCATATGTGTATACAATGTGTATGCATATAGTTTAACACTCTGCTTTATGTGATTTTTGTCCTTTCATTATCTGTTTGCATTGCTCCTTTCTTGTGTGGATGTATGTGTGTGTATGGGAAAGGATCATACTTTGTGTGATCATACAGCATCACTCAAGAGAGAGAAATAAATGGAATGACATAAAATAGTTGACTGCCCTCTGAAATTAAGTCTTGCTAATTTATTAGTTCTGTAAAGCCAATATGGTGATCTCCAGATGTGTTGGACTACAATCCCCATCATCCTGACCAAGCAGGATGCATTTAGATTAAGGAACAGTCAGAAAGAAGTTCAACTGGCAACCATAGAATCCCAGAGGTGTGCCAGTACAAAGAGTGTAAGCAGAAAAGTACTCATCGATCCCAGTATTGTCTGCTCTGCCTAGCAGCAGCTCTCAAGGACAGAGATACTGCCATGATTTGCCACAAAATAATAAGAGATTGAAGACTTTCTACATGAAAAGCTATGAGACCTTTTGGACCAAAGCAAATTATTCAATTCTTTTTTACAAGTATTTTTGAAAAATCAATCATAGACACACATGTGTCTCTATGTTTGTGTATGTATATGTGTGTATACACAAAATCACACACATATATCAGAGCTTAGAAAAGTTAAATTTTTTTGCATTCCAACTCGCAGAATCTTCCAACTAATCTAGCCTTCATGTTTACTGGGGATTCTGGGAGCTTTAATCCAAAATATAGCATTTCCAAACTCTAACAGGTATAATATGTGTCCATGTCTGCTAGTCTACATTTAAACACAAAATAATGTTAACAATATTGTGTCATCACATCCTTGCCTTCCAATACAAAGAACAAACAAACATACTCCATGTCCTGAACAAATGTTGCCTCCTGTACTTCCTGGGCAGGAACTGAAGTTAAAAGAATCCACAGAAAGACATCTGTGTTCCCAGCATATCATTCCATGGCCACAAGGTGTCCCATCTTCTACGTAGCCAAGATCTGCATCTTCTTCAAGCTTAACATGAGCACCACTGGATTAAGAAAGGAAAGACTTTGAAGCAAATCGCTAAGAAAATACATGATGGAAAAGTAACATATTTATTTCTATAGCTAACTATCTTCACAGCTGCAAGCATGGCTATCTAGGATTTGATATTCCAACAGTAGTAGTAGTAGTAGTAGTAGTAGTAGTAGTAATAGTGTGCCTCTCATAGCCCTTGCTTGAAGGCCACAAAGACTGCCTATTTATTTATAGTGATTCCAAGAATTTCATTGGTTGACCATGCTTAGCTTCTGAGATCAGATGGAATGTGGTGACTTTCAAGTATTTAGGTCCATGAAGTCTAGACACTCAGAATTTGGTGTGCATAGTCAGGGTGCGAAGGACTGTGTTCTTGTAGACTATTTTAGTTTTCTAAATCATTACTTAATTTTGTTAATGTTGATGTACTGTTAGAATTTGATGATACCACCTTTGACTATTAGATGGCAAACTTCCTTAACCAGGGTATAGCATTAATTAATCACTACAGGTAGCAGCTGGGGAGAATAAACTGAAGGACAGAGTTATATGGGTATAATGTTAGTAGACTACACCTCTGTATGGTTTGATGAGGCCAGCATAAATCTCAGTGGGGTCCTTGAGGCCAGAACTTCACTCAAATGAAGCTAAAGCTGGATCTAACTTGATTAGGTTGATCAGGATACAATTATATTTTTGGTAATTATACAATACAATACAACAGTCATGTACCCTTTCAACGTTTTGTTTTGTTTTGTTTCTAACTGTTACCTTTTGTGTTATTTAGTCATGTCTGATTCTGACAGCTACATTATTTGGCTTGTATATTACGCTAAGGGCTATTCTAACACAAGAACATTTACTAACTACTATCAAAACACAACAGAGCATATCCTCAATATGAGTAGCTGCTATGGATGACTCGCATTCTCTATGCTGCAGCCCACTGATTCAGTAAAATCTAGTTTCTTTTTAGTCTGAACCAAACTGTGCTTTCCTTGTTTAAAGACTTCATCTTTTGTAAAGTGGGGGACCAGGGGAATCATGGGGCACTATAGGGAATTGTCATGCTATGTTCCCTACCATTGGGGTATGTGGTATCCCTTTCCATGATGTTTCCCTGCTGTCCCCTGCTTCTTCTTCGGCTCTTCTGTTGTTTTTCTATGAGGAGTTGAGTGTACACCCGACTACTCTGGGCTTCATTTCTCTCTGCTACCGCAGTGCTGCCAACACAGGGCCCCATGGAGCCCTGCTGGAAGTAGCTCTGTGTCATGTGATGGGCTCCAGGGGACTCTATGCGGCCAGCACAGAGAAGCGGAGAGAAGACACTTCTTTGATGTCATCTGATGAGGTTGTAAGTGTTGAATGATTACCTGCAAACATAGGACTTGTCTAAATTTTGGAGAGATGTTGATGTGATGTCGCCATCAAGCTCCCCCAGTCTTGGGATGTTTGAGTCGATATTGGAGCACAGAAGATATCCACAAAGAACATCTCTGGAAGGAAGGTTTAAACAAGTCATTAAATACTTTTTTAAAAGTTATGTTTTCTGAAGGGAAGGAATTGTTGCATTACCCCCACTGTTCAAAAAGCATCACTTCCCTAAATAGGAAAATACATAAATGGGGGAACTGAAGAAGATGGGAAGAGAAGAGAGAAGCCTTATTTCAAGCTTCATCAATTTTCAAAATTGAGTTGATCAATTTGAGTTTGGTAGAGGATGATAAGTAGGACATTTTAGCTCCACTTCTGACAAGAAGGAAGAGGTCAACCCAGGTTCCTACTGAACATTATTATGCATTCTTCTTCTAAAGAAGCTGGGATGGCACTTCAGGATAGACATAGCATTGTGTAAATCGAGCTTCTACTATGAAGCAGAAGAAGTGGGAGGTTTTAATGCCTACATCCTTAGTGGGAGATTCTGGGAGTTGTAAGCAACTTGATGAGAAAAGCCATCTGATGGCAACAACATGGGAAAATACTTGTCATCTTGACTACTGTAAACACTGGTGGAAGTTACAAAGAGCTCAAAGAGGGTGGCCTGGTTATTGATGTAAACATACATGTACATTTGGGAATGTATTGTGACTATTTGCAAATATTATCATTCTGGGGAACCACTGGCCTAAAAATAAATTTTTAAAAAACAAGGGTCTTGCATAAACAGATTGGTTTGACTTACTCATTCTTGCACTGTATCCAAGTATCTCTCTCTCTGCCACAGTTACCTTTCTCAGTGCCCTCTATATTCAGCCTCTCATAGCAGTATTTGTCAGCAGCATTCACTTCTAAAAAAGGAATTGTGTGTATATGTGGTTTAGAAGACAGGCAGACATAAACACGAAGACTCAAACTATTTGTTTTCAAAAAACATTACACTCTTCAACCACTTAGAAATAAAATTTCATAACTTCATATTTTTTCAAAAAAGCACATTCGCTGAAAGTTGCCAGCCTAGGCATGTGTGAGACAAAACAAGGATGAAACGAAATGAAAGGGAAACTAGAATGTGCAAAATATATGTAGAATTTCTCAAGGTCCTTTCCTTCATAAAGTGGATAATCTCGTAGCATTCTTGTACTGAGTGTTTTTGTTTTTTATGTTGCTTTGTTTGCAAATTATACCAAATTTCAAAAGGAAAGGTTGGCAGGGAAAGAGTGAGCAGATATTCTTTTTGATTGCCTCATCCAGAAAATGATGAAAATAATTAATTATGGCAAGGCATTCCGACCAAGTAGAGAACTCCATTCTTTCCATTCTTTTCTATTTTATTTTTCCAGTTATCACTCCACTTTCTCCAAATAATGAGCACGATAGGTCGAGATGGTAATTCCCCTCTTCCCATATAAGCAAAATATTTTTTTTCAAATTGCAGGGTTCGTTCCAATGGTCTGAGATTTCCCTCATTCTTCTGTGGCTGTTTCCAATGTGGTTCTGATAGCACTTTTAGAGTACTATTGGAAGAATTGGTGGTGTGATGCATGCCCATTGTTGGCCACTCTATTGTATATAATATTCTGATATATTATCAGAATGGGCTCTTCCAAGCACTGGTTCAAAATGTGTGGTAGAGGCTCCTTCTTTGGAGGCTTTCAAACAGAGGCTGGATGGCCATCTGTCAGGGGTGCTTTAAATGCGATTTTCCTGCTTCTTGGCAGGGGGTTGGACTGGATGGCCCACAAGGTCTCTTCCAACTCTATGATTCTATGTGTTATGTCCAAGAAGCAGGATGCTTGGAAGATTGCTATGTCCATATGTATGTCTTTACCTAAAGTATTCTGCAGATATCTCCACTGTCTCAAACATGTGGCTACTAGGATACCTTGAATACCAGACTGTTAGCAATACTTTATATACAGTAAGATCCTTGTATCTACTTTGTGTGGCTGACCAAAATTGTGGATAGTAGAAAACTCTATTGAAATGAAGGACTTACACTTCAGCAATACCTTAGAATAACACTAAAAATGCCTAAGAAGGACGTGTTTTGTTGGACATGGATAAATGAAATGATGTGCACTGGGCCTGTGGATACAGGCATCATACTTATCATTTGTTTATATGTGGGGGGTTTTGTGGACCTGATCTGACTCCTGTCCCTGCATCTGTAAAACAAACATTTTTCTAATCCAAATACTTAGCTAGTGCTCCTGGAGTTGTCCAAGACTGATGGCTTATCTTACAACTTACTAACCTTTCCCAGAGCTATTTAAAACCTCCAGTATCCAAACCAGGAACCCGTAGTGGCACAGTGAGATAAACCCTTGTGCCAGCAGGACTGAAGAGCAACAGGTCAGAGGTTCGAATCTGGGGAGAGCGCAGCTGAGCTCCCTCTGTCAGCTCCGGCTCCCCATGTTGGGGACATGAGAGGAACCTCCCACAATGATAGTAAAACATCAAACATCTGGGCATCCCCTGGGCAACGTCCTTGCAGACTGCCAATTCTCTCACAACAGAAGTGACTTGCAGTTTCTCAAGTCGCTCACAGAAAAAAAAATCCCAACCAGAGCTAACTTCCAGTCATTTACATGCCAGATTTTCAGCCAATTTTGGGGTGCTAAAAATATCCCAAATGCCATATACCCCCAACAGAGATTACTGCAATGAGTCCATAATTAATTTTATGCTATCTATAAAAGCACAAAAAACATGTTACTCACTTTCTCCCCAAATATATTTACACTGTCTGTCTCTTGTTTTGCATCGTCCTCCAAAACAAATGCCCTAAGGAAAAAAATTAAAAGGAAATAAAATAATAAGTCTTTCTCATTTTGATGAAAGGGTTTTTACAAGTAACTATTATGGTTGTGGTTGTTATCTTCATCATCATTTGATGCTCCTTTTCTAGTGAAGAGAGCAAAGCAATTTAATGTATCATTTCTACTCTGAAATACGTTCCAGTGACTTCATCCAAGTTCTTTCACAGATATCTACACAGAAACTAGCTTTGATCTCTCTGGGTTTAGGATAGAGGGCATCTTATGAGCTATAATGAAAAGCAAATCAAATGAAACATTGTACTCACTTGCTCATTATCACATGAATACCCATCCATTTTGTGCAGATTTGGAGAACACTAAACATAAAACAGAAGGAACCGCGTGATACACTAGACAGCGAGAGACCGTTTTTAAAACCATCATTACAGCATCTATCATGATTGAAATCACAGCTTTTCAAACTTGGCTTTTGATTGGAGATTGCCTCTTTTCTTCCAACATTGATTTATGCAATATTGTATTACATGTTGTTGAGATTTTGCCATTCTCTATTTAGTTTTGAAACTTTACCTGATCAGAATCTCCTGTGCAACTCTCTGGAATATCACAACCGTTTACAGCTTCTCTGCAAATTACTCCTTTGGCTTCAAACTGGAAAAAAACCCACAAACATCTGAGAGTATCCAAACATCGCAAACAGTGGAGTCCTCCCTATCGTTCTTGCATTCAGTTTCACTCCAAAAGACCCTCTCATAAATCTAAGAGCTTCCTC
Organism: Anolis apletophallus; assembly: GCA_030556195.1. Taxonomy (NCBI): domain Eukaryota; kingdom Metazoa; phylum Chordata; class Lepidosauria; order Squamata; family Anolidae; genus Anolis; species Anolis apletophallus. The sequence continues at coordinate 35,871,664 of JARBWK010000008.1, read as the reverse complement.
TGCAAATTCCCATGAACTGTGAAATGTTGCTTTTACTCACAAATCACTCAACCCCACTGAATGATAAGCTGCCATTATATTGCAGATTGAAATGCATGATTATATGGTAAATGTAGACTTGTATAATGTGGTTTAACTGCATTGAACTGGAGTTCAATCTGCATTATAATGGCAGTGCAGATGGGGCCTGAATTCCGAGCAGCTTTGCTATGGCAGAATTCAGTGCTTTTAGTATCCAAACGAACCTTTTGTAATGCTTTATTTATTTATAGTATTTATATTCTATACAGAGGAAGAACATGATGTTGAAAGACATTATAACTCTTGTTCATACCCCAATAGATGAGACCTATTTCTGCCCAAGGATTATAATGATTAACATAAAACCATAGCGGTGTGTCTTTTTACCACCATGCTACCATTCTGCTTACACCAGTGATTAACCTGTGGTCCCCAGGTGCTTTGGCCTACAACTCCCAGAAATCCCACATAATTTACCAGCTATTAGGACTTCTGGGAGATGAAGGCCAAAACAGCTAGGGACCCATAGGTTGAGAACCACTGGCTTACACCATTTTTCAAAAACATTGACTTGGCAATACATTCTATTCATTTCAGTGAAAATTTCTTTGAAGTAATGCTGTTAAAAAGTGCTATATACTGTGAACTTCATCATCAACAGACAGGAAAAATAGACAGGTATTTTTAAGCATTGAAAGTTCAGCTTGCTAATCAAAAAGTACCTGTCTACAACTAAGATTAAGCCACAGTTTAGTGTTACAATGACAAGACACAGGGATTTTCAAATTCGTGATTTCCTGTTTGGTCTTTTCTCCTCCGTGTAGAAAGTATAAATATGCACTTCAGATTAACTGCAATTTAGAGGGTCATCAGACCCTCAACCATAGTTAATCCTGTCATTAATTAAAATAAGACAACTTCATAAATCACTGTTTGAAACTAGCTTGTGTCTATCAGAATTACCTGGATTTTTAAAAGTCATTGTTAAAAGAAACAGAAAAGCTCCACAGAGAAGCAACAGAGAAAGGGAAGGGGAGGACTCTGTTAAGTCAAAACCACACCTGGACTCATCTACATGACTGATAATCTTTCTCTTTTTAAAAACAACCCTGTATATTCCTTTTAAATCCATATAAATACATACCTGACATTTTGTACAGCAAAGTCCATTGCTGCACTGAGAGTTAGCAGTTAAGGTGCAAGAATTACAGCACTCGCCACCTTCAACGAGACATTCCTGGGGAGTAGAAGCAACTGTAAAACAGCAGTTTGACAAGCAGACATTTGAAAAACGATCTGTCTTCCAATCTATATTATATATCAGACAAATATCAGATTAAGGGGGAGGTAAGATGTGATGCAGAGTCCAAGATAAACCAAGAGTATACTGGCATCTAAGAGGCAATTTTGGTAGTGTGTCAGAAGAAAACTAGGGAGATATCAGTTCATATCCTACTCATGCATGAAGTTCCCTTGGTGACCTTGAGCAGGTCCCCATCTGTAATCCTAAAATAATTGTACAGAGTTGTTATAAAAACAAGAAAAGAGGAGGGGGGCCATATTCAGTGACCCTGCTCTAGGAGGAATGATTGAGTGGGGGGGGAGAGGAAGGAGTAGAAAGTAAATATTATTGTCTCAAATCCTGGCTGATAAAGTGCATGTGCACTGTGGGAATGAAAGATACAGTGCTACTGGGGCCCTATACTCACATTCTCCACATATGACACTGTGTTTGCTCTGTTTGTAGATTTTTGTACAGTGTTTAGCATATGCAGTAAATAATATCCCTGCAATCGTTCTTTGGTTTGCAGGGTCAGCCCTACCACCTGGCAGTAGATTCTTGGGAGTAGAGTATCACAAGACATTGTTGTAAGTCATAGAGTTGGAAGGCATCACGACAACCATCCAGTCCAACCCCTTCCCTCTACACACACATTGTTCAGTATTATACCATCAAAACAGATAGTCATCCAGCCTCTGTTAAGAAAACCCTCAGAGAAGAAACTAGAGCTGTGCACCATTACAGCCTGCCCTATACCACTCTTCCCAAAGTAGCCTACTGCCCACAAGTGAAATAGAAGCAGGTGTAATAGAGATAAGAGGTTGAGAGGTCAGTTTCCAGCAGACCTCTCAACCTCTGAGGATGCCTGCCATAGGTGTGGATGAAACGTCAGGAGAGAATGCTTCTGGAACATGGCCATATAGCCCGTAAAACTCACAGCAACCCAGAAATAAGATTCATGCTTATATGGTAGTTACTCCTATACTACCGAACGTTATATAACTTACTGCTGCAGAACCACAATCACACTCTTCTCCAGCTTCAACAAAACCATTGCCGCATTCTGGAGGATCCAGGAGCTGAATGAATAAACACACACAGAGAAATATAACTACAACGAGGTATATACACTAATAACGCATGGGCAGTATCTAAAAGTGATTCCACTTTGCTTTATTCAAGATAGAGCCTTTCATTTATGAGTAGCCAAACACAAAAGGGTTATTTTACTTATATAAAACAGCAAAAAATAAAATGAATTTAAGCCACCAGAATATGATCGGGTAAAATGTTGCATTAACATAGTAGGGTTTTTTGTGAAACTTTTTTCTTTTGACATATGAATTCTGCTAGAAATGCCCAAACTATTTCAGAACAAACTTCAAGAATAATCAATAAAACACAAGCGGATTCTATGATCACACCATGATTGAACATGATGTACCGAACCACTTCTGTCTCCAGGTCCCATGTAACCAAAGGAGTCCAGAAGCATTTGCTGCTATCTGTGAACATTATGAAGCATGTGTGGAAAAGACAAGGAAGATGTTGCAATAGACTAGGAGGCTGGACACTGAATTAATGAGCTGACAACAGTGAGGTATAAGTAGAGCATCTGACTGTACTAACAAGTATGTGTTACTGTAATGAATGAAATGTAAATAAAGGTAAGAGCTGCTACTGAAGCAGAAACAACTGTGTCTGAAGTCCGTTAATTGGATGATAAGAAGCAAGTTGGCCAGCAAATTGCACTGATAAGTTAGCCACAGTTTGCCTGAATCTTGAATGGTGGTAAAAAAAATTAACCATGGTTAATATAAACAAATCAACTTCATACATCATGGCTTGAAACTGGCTTGCATTAAATCAATCTTATTTAATGTGAATTTGACTTCCTCTTCTCAAGACACAAAAATTAAGCAAGCCTACTGGCTGATTCTCATTCATGCACATGGCACTAAATTATGGCCTAGTTTGATGCATTCAATGCAACCAGTGTAAAACAAAAATCACGAGATAGAAGATGGCAGATAAAATTTCAAAGCGGATAAACCAAGAATATCCTAATCCATGCTGCAATGAGAAGTAAAGCCAAAGTGAAATACATGCTATTTCATTTATCCCAAATGATTAAGCAAGACTACCCAGGGGTTTGTGTGGGAAGAAGACTCTTTATGTACAGTTGACAGCTGTACGTTAACCTACAGGAATCAGTGAATAAAAGGCGATTTGTCATCTCCATCTGTCACTGGGTAGCCTTTTTCAAAAGAAGTGTCACATATGCCGAGCTCAGTATAATATGAAAAGAAGCAACAATGTGCATTGTAGAGATTAACCCTTCACTATGGATTGTAAATGCTGGAAACAAGTAAATAAACATGTTGCTCCAATGATACAGTGTTCCCCTGCTACTTCGTAGTTCGCTTATTGCGGACTAGCTGTTTCGCGGATTTAAAAAAACCATTAATTTAAAATATATATCATGGTATTGTCGCTGTTTTGTGGGGTTTTGCCACTGCCGCTCTCCAAGGCCCTTTCCCTTCTCAGTCCTCCCTCCCTCCAGCCTTGAAGGGCCTTTCCTTCCTTTCCTTCACTTTATTTTAAGTTTATAAAGACTTAAAATAGTGTAAAGACTAAAATAATGTATAAATATTAAAATAAATAGAGTATGTCTATATCACAGTTTTTCACTTATTGCGGGAGATCCTGGAACCTAACCCCAGGAATAAGTGAGGGAACACTGTACTCCAAAACATAGCATTTCTACAGTTAAAATCCAAAAAGATGGATACATACATTTTTGTGCAAACAAACTATTTCTTCTCATATGTAAACATATCATCTTTTGGGTAGGAGACCCCAGTGGTGCAATGGGTTAAACCCTTGTCCCGGCAGAACTGAAGACCAACAGGTCGCAAGTTCAAATCCAGGGAGAGCGAGTTGAGCTCCCTCTGTCAGCTCCAGCTCCCCATGCAGGGACATGAGAGAAGCCTCCTACGAGGATGGTAAAATATCAAAAACATACAGGCACCCCCTGGGCAATGTCCTTGCAGATGGCCAATTATCTCACACGAGAAGCAACTTGCAGTTTTTCAAGTCGTACCTGACACACACAAAAAATCTTTTGGATATTTTTCTACAAATTCTCCATAAATGTTTTCTTGTTTAAAAACATTTGGAAGAGCAGATTTCAAAAGGAGGTCCACACTAAGCTGCAGATTCATTTCAGATTTCTTGTGCAAGTGATCCTCAAATGCACTGAGCTCCTTTCCATCCTAAGCGAAGTCAAAGGCTGCCCCCCTAAATAAGCACCTCTGGAGAAATAAAGACTTATCAAACACAAGGGGGCTTCTTTTTGAGTAAACAAATATGGGGTTGTGTTGTAAGATGCTCTGCAAGGAAACCATAACATTTCCACTGCTTTCTTTATGGCATTCTGGTTTAAGATGACACACACAAACTGGGACAAGCCAAACACGAAGGCTCATGTGCAACTTCAGCGACACAAGAGTAGTAAGGCTATTCCACTGCCACTGCTGAAACTACCTTCAACACCCCTTTCCACTTTCATTTAAGATATGCCACTGTACCAGGCTACTTGAACTGTTCCTTGTTTCTTTTTAATTCCTTCCTCCACATTCCTTATTTCTAGTGTGTGTTGGGGAGGTATGGAACGTCACCTTAAATGATAAACTATTAATGGAAATTAGGGTGTTCAGTGGGAAATTAAAAGATCAGAATTTGATTCATATTGGTTGGATTTCATCAAATATATTTTAGAGAGCGATAAGGGAAAACAATACAACCTTGTTGGTCAGGAATTTTGGATATGACATTTGTTTACTGATTGACAAATTGACAAATTTATGGCAAAGAAAATTATACTTGTTCAGGCCTTGGTGGTGGGGTTATGTGTTTGTAAAATGTTCATTGTTTGGTGTTCTTTTTGCACTATAAGCGGTTAATGTATGTAAATAAACAAATTATATATAAAATAGTGTGTTGTATTCCAAATTTAAATTGTGATGGTGACGAGACTGTCATGCCACTTTATAAGCCACTACAGTTGCCTTTTTGCATAGAGTATGGTCTACATCAAAGCTTTCCAAACACACTTTTTAGACATGCATCATTTCGCAACACAGTAATTCGGTTTTATAGCAAACTGCCAGTTAAACCAGCCCCTTATAAGAGCTACGGACACTTATGTAAATTGTATTAATGAAATGTATGGGGACACAACATATCTCTTGAAAATCTTTCATTTATGTTTTTTAATATATATTATTTTTTGCTTATTTCATATAAATGCAGAGGTTTCTAGTTACATTCGCATGACACACCAACACACTGCACCTAGCACACTAATGTGCCATGACACACAGTTTGGAAAGCTCTGGTCTACATGAATACAAATGTCACATGTCATTTTCCAGTGAAATCAAGTATATCAGTCCCAAACTATAAGAAGACATTTTTCAACATGGCAACAAGTAGAACTACATGGAGACCATAGATTCCTATTATAGCAGCGACCTTCTGAGATACGTATCTTCTTGTATTGCAGAGTTTTCATACTTGGTTGTAAGATAATTGTTGTACTCAATTCTCCACTGGAAAGAAGTTCTGTAACCACAAGCAGCCATCAATATATAACATCTAACTGAAGCAGTGAGTATATAATCTCAACAGACCAAGAGAAATGTACTAACATCCAGATTTAGGCCACTAAGGCCCCCCATCTACACTGCCATCTAAAATCCAGATTATCTGCTTTGAACTGGATTATGTGGCAGTGTAAAGAAGGTCAAAGCAGATAATCTAGGATCAGATCCTGGGATATAAGGCAGTGTAGATCCAGCCTAAGTGTTACTATATCAGCTTCAGTTCCTTTAATAGACAGCATTTCAATATAATGGTTCTGACACTAAACTAAGAACTGAACAGAATAGAAAACGTTATCTTCATTACCTTGGAGGGTTTATTGAAAAGGCAGGCTCCACCTCCATTATTTAAGAATTCATGATATGCCTCAATGTCACATTTCGAGAATTTAGTTGGAATGTAGTAACTGCAAAGGCAGGGGGGAAAACCAAGTTATTTTTCATTTCTCATTTTGGAGTCATAAAAAAATGACAGGCTCCAACTGGACTGAAAGCATATTTGCATGGGAAGCGAGAGTTTTTGCCAGTGGTTTTATTACATTATTTTATGTCTAATTAAACCCAGCAGAAAGAGTGTTATCAAAATGACTCTGCATCTTCCGGGGCGATATTCTACCCTAGATAATTTAATTAAGTTTCCCTTTCTCTAGCTTCCATTATTCATATTTGCAAATTATCTAGAACTTGAAGGAGCATTGTCAAGATGAAACAGAATAGCACTGAGATCCCCCACATGGACTTTCAACAGTGCACAGAACATAGATAATGTTTATATTCCACTTTAAAATGTTATCAAGGAGGTAAACAATTATAATATGTAAGAAAGATCTTGGTTCCTCAGAGGAACAGAACACTTTTGTGAGGTCTGTGGGTAGCTTCCATTAAGCACATCCATCAGGGAACTGAGTGCATATTTCAATATTAAATATGCTAGAGACGTTTTCTTTTTCACTTCTCCTTGCTAAATGGGAAAATGGGTCATTTCCTCTTGTTCAATTCTAGACAGTGGTGGCCACAAGTAGATCATTCCTCAAGTCTACAAAAGGGGCAGTTTAAAGAAGGAGGTTCATTTCAAAGTAGGATTCTAGAAAACTTAGGGCCCTTCCACACAGCCTTATATCCCAGAATATCAAGGCAGAAAACCCCACATTATCTGAGTGTGGATCCAGATAAACCAGTTCAAAGCAGATATTGTGTGATTTTCTGCCTTGATATTCTGCAATATAGGGCCCTTAGACTTGGGCCATACATCAGTGAACGTTGTTTTGACAACAGAGGAGTCTGGAACAAGGTTTAGATTAGGTGCAAACCAGTTTTGCTACATGAAATTGCATCCTTTGGGAGAAACATTCTATGGTTAAAACAAGGGTGCTTACTACTGTAAAAAACAAAAGACTCGGCGTCCCTGTAACTACACACAATACTGGGCCTTGAAAAAGACTGGAATACAGTCAAAACGAGTTATGGAGTTCTGGTTTAATTATTGCTCGTTGGCTGCATATACCCCATTGGTTTGAAATTACTACGCCATAACCCGCTATACCGGATTATCGGAGAAAAGAATTATTTGGGTTTTTTGGCTTTACTATATTCTGGAGGAATTTAATTTCATTTTGGATAAGTGATTGGTCTGGTCATATCATGACTTTGGATATTTACATCGGGAGTGTATTCAAATTGAATTGTATTGATTGACTGAGAACATTGTGAATCTACACATTCATGCACCCGGTGGACTTATAAATCTTGTTGGACCACACCGAACTGATTGGACTCTTATTTGGACTTTGCCATGAACGGTAAACTCCGCTTGGGGCAGAGTTAATTCATATATATATATGTTTTGTGTGTATTTACAGGGACGCCGAGTCCTTTGTTTTTGAGTTTGCCTTTTGGGCACTCCCCCGTTTTCAGATTACAGTGCTTACTATTGTAACCAGTTCTTCATAAGAAGTGCTTCCTAAGAACCAAAGTCACCAAGATTTACCTGGAATACTTGAGGGATTTGGGTATGTTTATCTTGAAGAAGAGATGATTAAGAGATAACATGCCTCTAAATATCTGAAAAACTGTTCTGCAGAAAATGCAGTGAGTCTGGGGGCCCTTCCACCCAGCCCCATATCCCAGAATATTAAAGCAGAAAATCCCACATTATCTGAGTATGGACTCAGATAACCCAGTACAAAACAGATATTGTGGGATTTCTGCTTTGATATTCTGTGATATTGGGCTGTGTGGAAGGGCCCCTCTTTTATGCTGATCCAGAAAGCAGAACCATTGAATTCAAAGATTCAAATTAAAAGACAGAAAATTCCCACTAAATCATAGAATCATAGAGTTGGAAGAGAACTCATGGGCCATCCAGTCCAATCCCCTGCCAAGAAGCAGGAAAATCGCATTCAAGTTCTATTAGGAAGAATTTACTGGTGGCAGGACCTGTTCAGCAGTAGAACCAAATAGTAAAATACTGGTGATTATTATTAATAATTAATTAATTTCTATCCTGCTTTTCTCCCGAATCAGGACTCAAAGCAGTGAACAGGTAGTCAAAAACATTAAATATCATAAAAATAAACATAATCATCAAACCATAACATACCTAATGAAAATTACAAAAAAAATTAAAACCCACGATATACATAATAAATAAACTACTAAGACACAGTTTAAACATTCAATAGATTAAAATCATATCTAACATCCATTCCTTTAGGTCATAGTCAAGTCCAACTGCCAGAGGTCCACTACATGCACACATGAAACTGGTGCTCACACTACTACTCTTCTCCTTCAGGGAAGGCCTGTTTCCATAGTAAGGTTTTAACTTGGTGCCTAAATGAAAGCAAGGAGGAAGTCATTCTAACCTCTTTAGGGAGATAGCCCCAGGGCAACCACCGAAAATGCCCTCTTTCTCGTACCCACTTGGGACAATGGCGGGATCGAGAGAAGGGCCTCTCCTGAAGACCTCATGCGGGTTCATAGGAGGAGATGCAGTCCACTACATAGGTTGGGCCCAAACCATTTAGAGCTTTATAGGCTAAAGCCAGCATCTTGAATTGTGCCCAGAAAGAGACTGGTAGCCAGTAAAGTTGTTTTAACAGGGAGGTAGTTTGTTCCCTATATCCAGCTCCTGTAAGTGATCTGGCAGCTGATCTTTGAACCAGTTGAAGCTTCTGAATGCTCTTCTGGTCCAGTCCCGCATAGAGCTCTTTAGAGTAGTCTAATCTGGATGTGACCAAGGCATGCACAACCATGGCCAGATCAGGCTTTTGAATGGCACTCCCTTGTTGGAGGCCTTAAATAGAGGTTAGGTGGCCATTTCACAGGAGTGGATTCTTGCACTGGCAGCAAAGCAGACAAGATGGCCCTTCAGGTATTTTCCAGTCCTATAAATCTGATTCACCTGAAGCCCACTAAAGGCAATGGAAGCACAACCTACTCTAATCGGGGAGATGACCCGCTGTTTCATGTCACAAAGAGGGGGATTTTAATTCTGTAGCCATTGTATATTTTCCTTTTTTTACCTCCTGCAAAGTATACGCTGCCATTATTTAAATGTAATATCCAAAACCTTTTGCTAGCTATGTCCTCCTCGAATCTCTCTAAGGCGGTTTGAACCCAGCCTCACTATCAGGGGAATGAGGCTGTTGTCTCTAGTAGCAGACTATGGAATAGGGGGCTTGTATGTAAGGTGTGTGTATCTTGTGTCTAAGATAACCTTCTGAAACTGGGTGCAACAGAAGACTGACAGCTTCTCTTTTCTGTATCATTTTGTTGTTCACCACATCAAACAAAACGTTATGGCCCAACCTTATTCCCACCAGAAAATAACCTTGAAATGAAATGGTTCCTAGTTTCATACAATTAGCGATTGCCGGCTATCATCACCAGGCAGTTGCTTCTCCATTCCTTCCCCCACAGCTAGTAAATGTTTGACTAATAAATTCACAATCCCACTCAGTAATTGAATATTTGCCCATTATGCTCCACATGTAAAATTGTGGCCAACATGTTTAAAGTCAATTTATTAATGCTTTGAGCAGACACAATGGAATCAACAGGGCTTAAATTAGTCACGACTTTGTCCCACTGATTTCAGTGCCTGTTATAAATACAGCTAAATCTGGACCCAACCCAAGATCAGTTTGACAGTGCGTCACATTTTCTGTTAGCAACTTCATGCACATGGTTCCTCGGATAACATATGTTTAGGATAGAAGTTTTCCCCCATAGCCATCTGTTAATTTATGCTTCCACTGTACAGAAGTTTGCCAAAACAAGTATCTTACCCGATGTCTCCCATTATGCACCCAGACCAGGTATCCTCACACTTGCAATCACCTAAAATAAAATAAACACGTATCACTCTTAATGTGAGTTTTATTATTACAGGTATTTTGTTGAAAGGGGGAAGAAAGAATGTAAAATGCTTTTATGCTTATGAATAAATAATAACTATCAGACTAGTTTTGGGTAGAGTTGTCTTGTCTGCCTGATTTGCAACAAAAAAATATAAAGATTCATGTGTCATATTAAAGATAGGCCACTGTAACTGTGTTAGTTTTTAAGGGTCCGCAATACTTTGGGGAACATAATACCAGTGAAAATAATGGAAAGAGGGGCATGGCATCTCACCAGCCTTTTGTGGCCACTGCCACCTCTCCCTCCTCTGTCCCCAGCCAGGAATCTCCAACAGTGGAGGTGGGTTTATGAGTACAATTCTAACACATCATTGATTGTAATGCACATCTCAACTTTGGCAATGTTATTTAGCCAAAAAAGGTTAGCATTAGACTCACGCAAAAATGGTAATTAGAAATAATTATTTAGAAAAAGTAACTTGCACACTCTGAGACAACATCTAAGAATGGATGGAAGTCAGCTACATTTTAAAAAGCATATTTATGTTCACATATTTGATTTTAGCACACATGTATATAATAAGTATGTTTTACTGTAATAGTCCACATTCTGTATCTATTCCAAATGGAAAAATGAAATACCTTCTCCTAATATGCAATTATGAATTTGATGTTTTATTGATGTAAAATTGGAAGAAATGTAGAATTCCAGTGTCTTGTCAGAACTGAATGTGCAATTGGAACAAAAACAATGCTGAGGATTTTTACTGAAGATATACTTGCAACCTTGAAAAATCCATGTTTTAAAAGAAGCCAAACTCCTCACCGCTCTGTAGTTTTCTCTTGTCTGAGAAAATGCCAAGATTGTAAGCCAAGGACTGTGCCAAAGTAACAGACATCAAATCTGCCTTTCCAAACTGAAAAAGAATGATAATAATGGCTCATCAAGGAAGACATCAAAGTAAATGTCCTGAAGCAATAGATGATACACAAGCAGGTGGCATGTACTGCCTGATGGTTACTTTGAATTTTAGATGAGTGCCAAGTAGGCAGGAAGTTACAAAGCACTCTATTGAGAATCAGTCAACTAAAGGATGTAAAATATTTACTCTTAAACGGTGAATGGACTGTGAATACAAGTGGAACCTCAGTTGAAACATTAAGTTAAATCTAAGTTTGGCTACAGCTAAATTAAAAGTGACATTTTTCATGTGATCAGATTCATTTCCAAAATCTGAAGTGGAGTTCCAAAGTGAAATTAAGGAGGGTTTCAATCCTTTGCCCCAAATAAAATCACCAGGGAAGGTGAGATTCCTGTTATTTTTCAATGAGAAGATCCAATTGGGAGTCAAGGGCAAAAACCGTAGGCCCTGTTTCTGACAAAGATTATAGTAAAGGCAAAGGGGACTGACATGGTAATCCCCTCCCATTATTCGTGCAGATCCTGGGAAACTCTGGAGCACAAGGACATGATGGACATTAATTAAGAGAATCAATGAACATGGGGGTAAAGGTCACATCACACTGTGTCACAGGAGCAGGACTAAAGATGATTTTGAGAAATCACTATGTAGCGGGGGACACGGATCAATTTGCAATGTCTGGAGTCGTGCAGACCTACTTCATTCACTCCGCCACCTCTCAGTAATGAACAAATGCCCCCAATATAGGCTGCACTGCTGCGGCTGCTCTGAAACTGGCTCCCCCTTAAAAAAAACACAGTGAGAGAAAAAAATAAGATATGAAAAAAGTAACTTAAGCATTACAGTTAGAAAGAATGAAAATAAAACCAAGCCTGCCCAATATGGAAGTATTATACTTTCAATTAACCAGAAGACAGGTCTGTTTGGGGATTCCCACCCCCACCTGCTGGTTTAGCATTTTTCTGATAAGAACTTCGGTTTTCAGAGGCAGTAGCTTAAAAAGGGGGCAATGGAAGTTTTGAAGCAATGTGTTTTTATCTTTATTGTACCAGATATGCTGCTTGCTATACAGAAAAAGAGTACAGGAAGATGATTTGCATCAAATTCAGTATTTTTATCGCACTCTAGTACTGAAACACATTTTTATCCAACACCACGCCAGAGTCCAGTAATACTATCTTAAAGTGTTCATTAAAGAAAGCAGATAAAAAGGGAGGAGAGGGGAATTCCAAAAGGATCAGTAGCGTAAAAAATACGAAATAGCGGTAATCCAAAAATGATAAGGAACATAAAATCAAGAAAACCAAAATCCACAGCAGTATTCCAAACATCAATCCATGAACATGAAAACAGGAACTTTTCCAAAGTAAACTTTCCAAGGAAACACAGGCATGAGCAAGCACAGGAAACTTGAGAATACTTGAACAGAAACTTGAGAGCACAAACAGAAGAACCATCTTCTGTAGCAACTTTGTCTCCTCTGAGGGGCTTGAAACCAAACCACTTAATTTAAGCTCTCAAAGACACCCATGACATCATGCCTGACACATCTGGACTTCAGAGGATTATCTTGAATCTGATGGGAATATCTAATTTGCCTGCTTTTCACTCCCTGCATTCTCATGTCTAATCTAACCTCCCTGCAAAACTCCCCATCTGCCCAAGGCCCTTATTTTCACTTTCCCCAGAACGAGCGCAGGAATCCCAAACATCAACCTCATCTGTCTGCAATTCTCTCCAATCACTCACAGACTCCTCACTTTGAAACCCATCATCCTCTGAACCGTCAGAAAAATCCTCTGACACTTACTGGACTACAACAATTGTTTTCTAAGAAAGAAACTTTGGTGTTCTCAGATCCCCAGTGAATCTCTCTTGACAACAGGATGAAAGTGATGGTACCTTCAGATTACTAAAACAAATAAAAGTTACTTTACCTTCTTGGAAAATAAGCACAAAAATAGTAGAAAAGCAATGCTAAGGCTCACTGGCTTCTCGGTTTCCTTTTTTTTTTGAAGACAGAACAATAAACCACCATCATTCAAACTGGAAGCAAACACTTTTAAGCTCCTCCTTCCATCCCAAGTCCTAAACATGTGAGGGGGACACATCTGGACCAGGTCAACAGAATGCTATGACAATTATATTGGAAATTCAGACCATGCCACCTAAAACAGTAACAAAACAATATGAAATTACGTACGAAAAAAGGTGAACTGCATCACTTTTCTCTTTGATAAAATCCCTCCTATATTTCATAAATTCACGCAGAGTCACCAGTGGGTTTTCGGAGATGGTGAACTTATTATCCGTACCCCAGGTTTCCATGGCAACCAATACTATCCGGGTCTTCAGCTGTTCTTTATAAATCTAACATATTAACAAAATGAACAATTACCAAGGAACAGTGTAAATTAAATATTGCCTCTTTTCTATTTTAAATAGATGTAACTAAGGAAATATTCAGCATAAAGAACATTAATGAAGAATCACTGTCATCGCCTTTATAACAAATTAACGCATAATGGGATAAATGGCTAAACATCTTAACCTCATTTAAGGGACATTTCTGTAAAAACTAACGACAGCTTTGATTTGAGCAACATGTTTCAACACATGTTGAAACCTATTGAGATAACTGGAATTTTGGCTTTTCGCTCATCCACACTTAAGTGAAAGGCTAAACAGACATTGATGAATCAATACAGTTCTGTTATCTCTCTCTCTGACCTCAAATTACCATTCCTGTGATAAAGTCGACATTGTATCTAAGACAGCAGCTTGTGAATTATACTTACTATGTCTGCCATGTTTACTACTGATTTTGCAAAGCTGTTTGTGTGGCCGACAGATAATCGATGCTTTTTCAGCTGAGAAACAAAACGACAGACAAATTCTGAATGTACTTTTGAAAGGTAATTGTCATCCACGAATGACTTTGTCAAAGGCTTGCTTCACTTGTGACATTTTAAAAAATGGATTACTTCCAATCTATTCAAATATTTCTATTAGGTTTTTCTTCAATTCAGTATAATGACATGAAAGTTAGATTACCAACTGATGAAAGGAACATTTCAGCTGGCCGATCTTCTACCACCAGCAGACAGGCTTTGAAGTCCGTGCTAATATCATAAGGGCTATCCAATAGTATAGAAAGGATTAACTTGCATGAGTGATTCAGTTTAAGACTCTTTGAACTAGCATGGCACTTTGAGTCTCTAAAAAGATATGAAGGCTTTTAGTAGACCAGGAGAATGAATTTTCCTCTGCTATTAATTGCTTGCACTGTTTCCATAGCATTAGGTATTGTGCACTTTGATTTCCTTGTTTGCTTCTGCACTGCATTGGAAGTCCATCTTGCACAAGCATGGGCAAACTTGGGCTCTCCAGATGTTTTGGACTTCAAATCCCACCATTCCTAAGAACCTCAGGCCCCTTCCTTTTCCCCCTCAGGAAAAAGGGTCGCATCTGAGTCCAGGGGTGACTCATTTCGTCAATTCTGGGAAACTGGACTGCTGCCCAGGGATAATGTAGGTAGAATTACACTCAGACCTTCATATCCATGGATTGTGAAGACATCAATTCTAATATTCAAGGCTTGAAAATATTTTTTTTAATTCTAAAAAGCAAACCTTGATTTTGCCATTTTAGATCAGGGCCAATATATTACTACACCATTGTATATAATGGGACTTAATCATTTTTAGCACAGCGGGTTGAACTGCCAGCTGCAGAAAACAGTTCAAGGCTGGGTTGGGGTGAGCTCTCGACCGTCAGGCCAGCTTCTGCTCACCTAGCAGTTCGAAAACAGCAATTTTAGTAGATAAATAGGTACTACTTTGGCAGGGAGGTAATAAAAGGCACCCATGCGAATATGCCAGCGATTCGATCGGGAGAGCATCTAAGGACAACCCCCCATGGCCGGAGCCGAGTACAGCCTCCAGATTCCGGAAATGAAAAAAGATGGGAAGAATTTACCTTTGTTTATGTACTGTCTGTCTTTGTTAATTGTATAATGGCATTGAATGTTTGTCGTAGATGTGTACTGTAATCTACCCTGAGTCCCCCTGGGGAGATAGGGCAGAATAAAAATAATATATTATATTATCTACAAATGTTGGATTGGTGAGACAGGGGTTCCTAGAATCAAACCCTAATGCATATTGATGATCAATGTAGTTGAGAGATCCAAGTTTTCCAATGATTATGTTGGGATCCTGAGCTCCATCAGATAAAGGGCTGAGATGCCTTTCTTCGCTGTATCATCTGCTGCATCACTTAACACCAATAAAGCTTATCACATAATATTGATGTGTTTCAGTATTATAAACAAAGTCTAAATCCAGCTCCAGAAGAAGACAAATATTCTAAAAGCTGATGGGAAAATGTAAAGTATCTTACTAGGTCAGTGAAGATAAGAAGGTGAGTAAAGAGAGGAATGTGACAAAAGCATGTAAAATTAGGCATAGTATGGAGAGAAAAAACAAGGAGATGCTTCCCCCTCTCTCTCCTCTCCCTCTCCCTCTCCCTCTCTCTCCCTCTCTCTCTCTCTCTAAGTAAAAAAGCTAGAAGGACAAAAAGAGCTAATAGGAAGGAATGAGGCAGATGTGAATGTTTTGGTTGGCCACCTTGATTAGCATTTAATGGCCTAGCAGTTTTAAAGTGTCACTTCTTACTGCCTGGAGAAATCCTTTGTTGAGAGGTGATTAGCTGTCCCTGATTGTTTCTTGTCTGCAGTTCCCCTGTTTTTTTTTAGTGTTGTTCTTTATTAACTATTATGATTTTAGAGATTTGAGGGTGTTGTTAAGAGTTTAGAGGGTATTGTTCTACTTTTGCTTATGGGCTTTATTTATTTATTGATATCCTGCTTTCTCTCAATTAGGTATCAGGTTGGCCACTGTGGGATTCCTAAGTATATGGCCCTTTGATCCACCCCGGGTTAGCTAATTTATGTTTATGTGCATTTAGGATGGGAAATTAATACCAGAAATTGACATAAGGTTACATTGGATAAACTAGAAATTCCTAATAACCTGACCCCTATGAAGTGAAGAACTTACTGTACCTGCACATTAGATTGCACACACATTGACACATAAAAACACAGGTACAGTTGCACACTTCACGGTAAAGTGGAAGAGCAGTAAAGATTATGGCAGAGGTGTTGATGATCATGGCTTGCCAAAATGGAACAATGAGATGATTGAGAAGCAATGTAAAGACAAGGAATGGACTCACACTAGCTCCAAATTCAGTTGTAGAAATAATTCATTTTAATTCAGATTAAAATGTTGGGCAGACTGCTCCATAAATAAATAATGACACCAAAAGGAGATTTTTAGGCAGGGACTTGTCCAAATTAATATTAACATGCTATGTGATTGTTGGCCACGGTATGAAGTGCTTTCCCTCTTTGTTTGTTCTTGCTTAAATAATTAAAATCCACTTGACATTAAAGGGCACTTTTAGCTGTATGATCCATAATCCTGCAGAGTATTTCTCCTACAGAAAGCCTGCTGCTGATTCCAGGAGAGCTCTGCTTCATTTCTATGGAGTTTGCAAAGGAATGGATTAGATTGTATGTTTCATTTATGCTCTGGGGGGAGGAAATCCACCCACACAGTTTCATCCAAATTATTACATAAGATGTCTCTTCATGGAATAAGAGGTTATTGATTATTTTTTCACCTCCATGAGAAACAGGAAAGAAAGCCATCGTATTTGACTGAGTGCTCTTTGAGATGATTTTATTCCCGGTGCATTTATGCTACTATCCAAAGTGGGATTTGCCAAAGAAGTATGTAACATATCTATCCTTCATAATGGTCACAAATTTTAGTGTGGCTGTCAAAAGCATGGGAGGATACCGTTTAAAACTCATCAGTAGAAATATAGTGTCAAGTTTAAGGGAAGTGATCAAACTTCACCTGGAATACTGGTTCCAGTTCTGTGCAAAGCAATTGAAGAAGGATATTGACAAACTGGAACATGTCCAGAGAAGGGAGATCAGAAAGGGTTTGGAAACCTAGCCCTATGAGGAGCAGCTTAGGGAGCTGGCTATGTTTAGCTTGGAGAAAAGAAAGTTGAGAGGGGACATGACAGCCATGTTTAAACACACTTGAAAGGGTGTCACACTGAGGAGGGGTCAGGCTTGTTTTCTGTGGCTCTGGAGACTAGAACACGGAATGATGGGTTCAAATTGCAGGAAAAGAGATTCCGTTTAAGCATTAGGTAAGATGGTAAGAATTGTTCAACAGTGGAACGTGCTGCATTGGAGTCTCCTTCTCTCGAGGTTTTTAAGCAGAGGCTGGATGACCATCTGTTGGGGGTGCTTTGAATATGTGTGCTTACATGCCAGGCGGTTGGACCAGATGGCCCTTGCAATCTCTTCCAAATTATATGATTATAGTAACACTTATTTATTCTAACCATGGTGGAAGACCTGTAAGGTTGCAACTATAAAAAAAAATCCCACTCAGAAGGGAATACTTCATTGGCAACACTTCTGAACAGAATAAACCAAAGTGCCTAAGTACTTTTGTTTTGGCCAAACTCCAGAGTATCCCCTGACTTTTCTTAATGCAGGGCTAAACCGGGATTATCCACCAGATATTCCAGAATAATGTAGAGACAGCAAGGAGATACCACATGGTGAATGTGATCTATTAAATCCATGTAAATAAGCCATTAATTAATGAACTAAAGCAGGTTCATAAATGAACCACTTCTGCAGAGTAAATGAAAGCTACTGATTTTTGGGTGGACATTGCAATTGGTGCATAGTGTAGTTGCATTTGTTTGGGCTTTCTAAACAAGTGTGTAAGAATTTGTACAGTAAATAGGTATACTGTATATACTCGAAGATAAGCTGATTTTTGCCCTTTTTTAAAGCTGAAAAGGTCTCCCTCACCTTATAATGGGGTCAAGATCGGGCAGGGGAGCCTGGAGGGCATTGCTTGCAATATATGATATATTTCCCTCTCCTCTTATCTCCCTTGACAGTGTGTTTTGTTTTCCAGTCAATAGGGCCAAGAGAGGATCTATAGGGCTTGCAAATATTACAGGGGGGAAATGTACACACAAATATATAGAGACATGTCTAGATAGATATGAATATACAGTAGATAAATAGGGCTTGCAAATATTGCAGGGGAAATGCACATATATAGAGAGAGGATTTGCAAATATTTCAAGGGGAAATGCATATTTGAAGTTAGTATATATAATTATAGATCTATATCTAGCTCTGCATTGTTTATATAGGCATTGAATGTTTGCCTGTTACTATGTTGGAAGCTGGCCTGAGTTCCCAGCGGAAGATAGGGTGGGATACAAATGAAGTTTTATTATTATTATTATTAAGTTATTGTTGATACCATATGGTTTATGTTGACCCTACTTTTTCACTTACAGAGCTAGTTTACAGTTTTTCTCTGAAATACGATAAATATTTTAAAATATTTAACCTACTGATGCCTCAATTAATGTAATTTTATTGATATCTATTTTTATTTTGAAATTTACCAGTAGCTGCTGCATTTATCACCCTCAGTTTATACTCGAGTCAATAAGTTATCCCAGTTTTTTGTGGGATAACTCAGTTTATATTTGGGTTGGCTTATACTCAAGTATATACGGTACTTTTAAATGCTGAGGGAGACAGAGCACTCCCTCATCTTCAGTAATATCTTGAGAATTTGCATTGCTAAAGGCATTCTTCTGGAAAGAATTAAAAACAAATGTCATGCATGATGTTATGCTTTTAAAAACCTGGAATATTTTCTAATTACTGCATGTCCTTTTGCTCTCAGCTATTCTATTGAGCAACTCCAAATATTATCCCATGGAGTACTGACATTGTTTTGACAACATCCTTTATATATTAGAATCATTTTGCAGTAGATACTTTACTGTTAATCTATTGTAGGCACAAAATTGTGCATGCATTATTAATTACTTTGAAAAGGCCCACTGTGCAAAAGCTCACCATTAGATGATCATTTACAATCATTAGCTCAACATATTTCATATCATTTTCAAACTGATGTGAACTCTGATGGATCTGCAGAAAGAATAAGGTAATAATATACATGTTTAAAACAGCAATAGGCAAGACATCTGATTCTAAACCGATCTGATCGAAACGTATGTAGCCTCATTTTAAAAGCACTTAAAAATAGTTCCAGACATCAAATTAGCAACAGAATGTGTGCCATGCCTTCCCGTGTTTGCCTGAAATAAACAGACTAAAAACAAATTCTAATATATTCCTAGGAGATTCATAATGGACAAAGTCTGCATTAAGATATTGATTACGACTGGATTCCCATCAAAGTGATCATGATTGTGCAACTGAAAAAATATACTGAAAAGCTATGCGTAAGACAAACCTTCAGAAAATGATTTATTTTATGTGAAATAAAAACAACCCAAATGAGGATTAAATTATATAAAAGACATCTTCTGTCTGCTATAATTTTGCTAAACAATAAACACCTTACTGATAGTTCTTTTAGCATTACATTTCTGTCTACTTCACAAGTAAAAAAGTGAAGTCCCAACTCTTTTGTGCAGCTCTTCCTAACATCCCAAGATCATCATTTTTATAAAAGAAAGTCACCAACCAAATCCACTGTGTGATCTTAGTGTTGTATGTTACCACTGACATTTAGCAATCAACTACAGCTAGAGCAGTGGTTCTCAACCTGGGGGTCGCGACCCCCAGGGGGGTCGCGGGGTCATTTTCCAGGGGTCGCGAAGGCTCCTCGGTTAGCCCCGCCCCCTCTTTGAAATGGCTGCCGGCCCCTGTGCCAGCCAAGCAGCCAGGCACTCCAGGTCGTCTCCTCCTCCCCCCCTTCTCACAGGGCTGGATAGAGTTAGGAGGAGGAGCTTAGAGGCAAAGGCGCACACAAGGGAGAAGGTGCACCAGCTTATGTTCGGGTCAAGCCGGCAGCGGAGCCTGGATGTGCGGCTCCAAAGCCGGCTGCCCATGGAGGAGGAGGACAAGCGGCAAAGGTGACACAGGAGACCCCAGGCGAGGTTCCTATGCCGCCGCTCTTCCTGACCACCCTCCTCCTCCAGCTGGCCGTGAAGGAAGAAGAGGGGGAAGAAGAGGAGAAACCGAGGAGGCCGCCCAGGGGCCGTTGTCGCTGTTTCTCCTCTTCCTCCTTCTCCAGCTGGCCATCGAGGAGGAAGAGAAGGAAGAAGAGGAGAAACTGCAGCAGCCCACCCCAGTCCCTTCTCTTCCTCTTCCTCCTTGATGGCCAGCTGGAGGAAGAGGAGAAAGAAAAGGAGAAGGGGCACTGCTGTTGTTTCTCCTCTTCCTCTTCCAGTTAGCCATCGAGAAGTAAGGAGGAAGAAGAGGGGAAAGGGCAGCAGCACCCCATCGAGACAGGGAGGCAGCTGGTGGGTCGCAGGAGGCGGGGGTGCCTCCTCCGTGCTTTCATTCCCCTCCTGCAATCCACAGCTGCCTGGGGTCGCCCCCAGAAGGGAGACCTCGAAAGCAGGGAGGGGAGTGGAAGCGTGGAGGAGACACCCCCTCCTGAGAACAGGCAACTTCCTCCGTGCGTTCATTCCCCTCCCGCCTCCCTGCTTTCCAGGTCTCCCTTCTGGGGGCGGAAGGGAGAGGACGAGGAAGAGGAAGCAGAGCAGGCAGGTAGCTGCCCCTCTGCTCCAGCAGGAGTTCCTTGAATTTCTTGCAAAAGCAGGTAGCTCTCCCAGACAGCCCCTTCCAAAGACCCAAAGGAAGAATCCCCCACCCACAATTTCCCTTCCCAGTCCTTCCCCCTTCTTCCATTAGTTTCCCCCAACTTTTCCAGAGCCCTTTGCCCATCCCAGTCTTCCCTTTTCCCAGTTTTCCCCCTTCCTATCCCAGCCTTTACTACTCCCATCCCCAGCCCCCTCTCTCCACTTTCCATCCCAGCATTTCCTAGGTTCCAGCCTCTTTCCCATTCCAGTCTTGCCCCCTTTCCATCCCAACTTTCCCACCTAACGCTTTCCCCCTCCCCCAGGTGCCCTCTTCCCAGCCCGATTGTCCTAATTTTCCATCTTACCCCCTTTCCACCTCATTTTCCCACTCTTTCAATCACCCCATCCCATTCCAACCTTTTTCCTGTTTCCAGTCCTTCTTTCCAACCCCCTTCCCAAGTCAGTCCTTCCCACTTTTTAATGTATATACACACAGCATTTCCCCCAAAATGTATACTGTAATTAAACTATAGTGATTATTGGATTATTATTGGTTTTGTTGTTACATTTATTATTTTACTCAATTATTGTTATTATTACATTTATTATTTTACTCTATTATTGTTATTGTTATTACATTTATTATTTTATCCTATTTATTATTATTATTGGAAGGATACGTAAGCACATTTACATTGAAAAAGGTTAGAATAATGGTTTCATCAGAGTTGGACAGTCTTAACTTAAATTACAGTTTTATGTAAACATTCAAAAACATTTAACCTACCGATGCCGCAATTAATGTAATTTTATTGGTATTAATTTTTATTTTTATTCTTGAAATTGACCAGAACTAAACATCCCAGCAAGACCCAAATGCCAAGGTCTATTTTCCCCAAATCTCTCCAGTCTTTTATGTTGGTCATGGAGTTCTGCAGGCCAAGTTGGGTCCAATTTAATTGTTGTTGGATTTCAGAATGCTCTTTGATGGCTGGGGAACTAAACATCCCAGCAAGACCCAAATGCCAAGGTCTATTTTCCCCAAACCTCTCCAGTGTTTTCTGTTGGTCATGAGAGTTCTGCAGGCCAAGTTGGGTCCAATTTAATTGTTGGGTTTCAGAATGCTCTTTGATGGCTAGGGAACTAAACATCCCAGCAAGACCCAACCCCTTCCAGTATTTTCTATTGGTCATTGGGGTTCTGTGTGCCAAGTTTGGTCCAGGTCTGTAATTCGTGGGGGTCTCGGTGGTCTGTGGAAGTCAAAGCTGCATCTGTTGAAGATGATGGGATGCAAATCCCATCATCTATTGTCCATACTCCCCCCAAACATATTGTTTTTGTGGTTAATCACTATGCTTAATTATGTCAATTTGTAACAATGAAAATACACCCTGAATATCAGACATTTGTATTACAATTCATAAGAGTAGCAAAATTATCATTATGAAGTAGCAACGAAAATTTGGTTGGGGGTCACCACAACATGAGGAACTTTATTTAGGGGTCACGGCATTAGAAAGGTTGAGAACCACTGAGCTAGAGTCATTCCCCAGTAGCCAAGTAGCTGTAGTTAAATTAGCTAATACCTTCATCTCCACACTCAAAGAAGTTGCCAAGCAATAGCAATGACAAGTAATTTGCACCCATTTGCACAATACAGAAGACAAAGAGGTTACTCAGCATAAGTAATTTTTCTAGTTCGCTCCACATATCCCAAAAATTCTTGCTCCAGAAACCCTTTGTTATATAGAGCTAGCTATAGAGTAGCTGGCTTTATACAGCAGAGATGGTTGTGGTTGACGGCATGAGGTCCTCTGCATTCACCTTCCTTTAGCAGGTGCTGCCTCCTCCTCCCTTCCCTCCACTGTTTGGGCAGCTAGCAAATTCTTTATGTTCCTCCCCAGCATATGCATATGGAACAATGTGTCCTCCCAAGGGAAACACGGCATCTGGCACTTGGTGGATACATGATGATGGAGGCAAGATCTCTGGGGCTGAAGTCGTACAAAGGACGTTGCAATAATCTACCGTATTTGGGATGTAACCAGAGCATGGACCACCGTGGCCAAGTCTGCCTTCCCAAGGTATGGGAAATATTTACATTTGCTTTCCACAGAAATTGCAAAAGGGTATGTTTCCTGTACTTCTTTAGAATTTAAAATAAGACAGAAAACACATACAAAAGAAAACAGAGCGTAGACCTCATTGAAGTTTCTCAATTGTGAAAGTGACCTCTGGCGCAACTTCGATTCCCCAACCTAAATCTAATGTGAAAGATACATATACAAACAAGCCTATGCAATCTAATCCCCAATTTTAGTCCTACGTATTTTCAGGCAAGTGCCTTAATAGTGTTGGTATATAAATAAACAACAATGTCAGGAAATCTAAGCTGTGTCCATCACTGAAATAATCCATATAGTTTCTCTTTGATTTGAATGTCTACCAAATCCAGCAATACTGGCAATGTATTTGTGGCTACAATCAAACACTGCTATAAAAGTATCAAGAAAACCAACACGCTCCTTTAGAACTCCCCATTCGGGAACTGCAACCTTGAAGCAACACACAGATACTAAATGTGTTGAGATAAAAGCTTCTAAATGTGATGAAATAAATACTGCACAAGGAAACTGGAAAGTCACGCTTACTGGTTCTGCCCTTGCATCTGTATTGGCTATTCCCATACACAGTGATGAGATATAGGGGACCCTAAAGGCTCAGTCCTACCATCTGCTGACGCAAGACAGTCATAACTACAGCAAGGCCATACCTAGCAGAAGGAAAACAAGTGACTGAAACAGACCCCCTTCTTCCCAGGCCCCCCCCCCCCAATGTGGTGAGTATATGTTGGTGGAGACATAAACTGTGTGTCCTTCCCTCCTTGGGGAAGGATGAATGGCAGTTCCACTTTCACAATCACTTTCAGTTATCCATGCTGGCCAAATCCAATTGGCACACATATTCCCATAGCTGTTAAAAAGAGAAACAAAAAAACAACATGTGGGGATGGGTACGTTGGTATAAAAGTCAGTGCACAGTGACATACCTGCCTTTTTCTTCTTTTGTGTCTTGGTTTAACAACAAACCTCTGTGGTGTGGTATTCATATGCCAGAATTCTAAACAAAACACACATTGAGATAAATTGATTAAGAAAGTTAGGTACTACTTCAACAGCAGTATGAAAACAGAAATAAGGCTGAATCCAAAGGCATGACAAGTATTTCAAGAGCTACTCAAAATTCAAGTGCACTTTACAGTTCTACACCCTTCACAGTGATTTCCCATAGAGATTGTGCACTTGGCAGTTGTTCAGAAAGGTGGGATATAAGTTTAGATGATATAGACGGTACTAGCAACAAATATGAGAGAGTTGTAACCATGTAAACTTGCTGGTTTAAAATTATGCTTACAAAGAATCTCAAGAGCAGTTCAAGTACAAAAGTCATTTAAGCCATAAGATTCCAGGCGAAAAGGTCATTATGGATACACATTGGATAATGTTTTAATAAGAGGAACTAAACTTTATATCTGTAATGAGAGACTGTGTTAAAAAAATATGATGACCTACTTATCTGTACAAGAGAAGCATTACCACATCAGCCGGCATTCAGCACAAGCAAGAAACCAGCTTCTGTGGAAGGCCTAGAAATCGAAGGGAAACGCTGCATGGGCCCATTATCCTGGGACAAATTCAGAATGGTGCATGATGGACCAGGTCATGGGTTTATCTGAATTCTCCCTGAGAATCCAAAGCAAACCATGACTATGGGCCCATGTAAGCAGTTGGGTTTGGTCCAAAACAGAACAGAACCTGAATTCCCCAGGTTCAAGTGTCATGGAGTCACAGAAAGCCATTCACAATCCTCATCCCACTCTCATTGTTGCAGTGGTCCAGTTCATTTGGTTCACTGCCTCATTAAAATGTATTGGTCCATGTTGACCCGAATCAGCTCCGTACATTGTGCAGCTGCCACAGAGTTGATTTGCCCCCTTTCAGGATAACAGGTCAGGGTAGATGTGCCTTACATTTCTTTGCTATCAGTGTCCACAGTCAATGGAGTGGACACCATGGTACAGAAGGTACCACAGAATTACCTCCCTTTAATTCAGTGGTTCCCACCGTGGACCACCAGTAGTCCGCAAGAACTAAATATGGTCTGTAGCCTCACCATAACTACACCGTTGCAACAAGAGCGACTGGTCTCACAAAACCCTCTTATAGTGCCGAGGCTTATTAAATATGGTTTTCTGTGGGTGAGCAGATGACGAATACTGGATGGTACATGTTCTGTATCAGAAACTAGAGCTGATGTGGGCTATCCAATGCAATTTTCTGAATCAGATAATCTAACGTTGACCAAAAACTTATTTGTAACCCTTTTGATACTACTGTTGGGGAGTGGTCCCTGGTCATGTGGTCTCTGGTCAAAAAAAGGTTGGGAACCACTGCTTTAATTACACATGGTCCCTTTCATGTTATTGGTGAATCTAAATGGTTCAAAAATCGCAGTTACGCATCTATGAGAAATCAGTATCAAAATGCTAACTACAAGGGAACATCCAATTTAATTTACATATGAAATAGACATGCCTTAGGATGCTATGAAGTGATATTCATTATTCAGAAGCTATTCATTCTCCTTATTACCATTTCTTCACACTACTACACCCTGAAATGTGGCCCTTTCATATGTGGGTTCAAACAGGATGCTCTTATATTTGTGACATACAGTGTCAAGGTCAATGACAATCAAAGCAATCTGCTTCTTTGTCACAGTCAAAATGAAAAGAATCAGAAGGCTTATCCAGATGTGCATCCCTGAAGTTGCATAGAGATCTCAAAAGTAAAGAAAATGCTTCTTTCCAATTTCCTCAAGGGAAATAATACCACAGTTTTTTTAAAAAAAAACACAACACAGTTTAATACTAATACAAAAACACCCAGGCGTCCCCTGGGCAACTTCTTTGCAGACGGCCAATTCTCTCACACCAGAACCAACTTGCAGTTTCTCAAGTTGCTCCTGGCACACACAAAAAGCACCTTCAGTGGCTGTATGCAATCAAAAAACATAGCCTTACTCTGCCTCTAACAGCTCACATTTTGAGTAAATTAATAGCAACTTCAATGACCAGTAAGCTGTAAGAGCCTCCCAGCTATTTTCTCACACAACCAGTATTTTCCGTGTACCGGGAAATGGGTAATGTAAAAAAGCTCTCTTTGGTCCCACTGACGTCAACAACACGTACTTCAACACAGTCTCCAGAGGACTGCAGGCTTGGATAGAGATGATCAAAGCACAGTTAAATCAGTATTTTAATGATAGGATCAGATAAATAATCTTCATGGCATGAATAAAAGTCAGAATTTTTAAAAGGCCTCAAATCCCTATTTAATAAACAGTTCAATTTTTTTTCCGCCACAGGCAAAGTTTCCTTATCTGAATAAACGTAAACAGATTTGGCTGTGAGAAGCCATTAGGAAGCATCCACATATATTGCTAAAACTGCCCTCGGAGGTTTACGGGAGAATCTTTTTTGCTCTTTCTTGAAGATCAAAACCTTTCGGAAAACATTTAAGCCATGATGTCACAAACCATGGCTTTTGTATGCAAATAGGTCTGTATCTGAGTGCTTCAACAAATATTTTACACAAGTCTGGTTTTATCAATTTTTTTAACCTTTCTATAAATAAGATGTCAGAATTCAGTGTGAAAAATTGTTTTAATACATGTAGTTTAAAATATGACATTCCCTCCTGTGAACCTGTTCATAGATAGAAAGTATTTTCAGACTCTCCAGTTACATTTTTGCCATGACTCTAAAGGGGCATCCACACAAGGCATGGGCAAGCTATGGCTGTCCAAATGTTTTGGACTCCAACTCCCACAATTCCTAATAGCCTCAGGCCCTTTCAGGAAGGGGCCTGAAGCTGTTAGGAATTGTGGGAGTTAAAGTCCAAAACACCTGGATGGCCAAAGTTTGCCCATGCCTGATCTACAGTGTGGACTCAATACACGTTAACTGCCATGGTACCTTCACTGACATACAATGCTGCAATTCGAAGTTTAGTGAGGCAGCAGCAATCTTTGGCAGAGAAGACTCAAGACTTAGTAAAACTACAGCTCCCAGGATTCCGTAACATTGAGCCATACCAGTTAAAGTAATTTCAAACTGCATTCATCCTATAGTGTACATGCACCCTAAATGTGTTACAATAAGAATAGGAGAGTAGCACAACTGTATACACATTTTAATAATTTTAATGCAGCTTATGGAACATAAGCTTACTTTTGTATAATCTTACAAAATGGTAATGGTAATGATTTCCTAGTGTTCCCACTTTTAAGCAAACATACTTCAGAATATCATACTGTGCATGTATCTTATTTCTGTTAAGCATTTACACATAGCACTTTAGAGCTGTACGAACTTCTCAAACAGTGGTTCTCAACCTTTCTAAATGCCACGACCCCTTAATACAGTTCCTCAGGCTGTGGTGACTCCCAAACATAAAATTATTTCCATTGCTACTTCATAACTGTAATTTTTCTACTGTTATGAATCATGATGTAAATATCTGATATGCAGGATGTATTCTCATTCACTGGACCAAATTTGGCACAAATACCCGATAACGCCCAAATTTGAATAATGGTAGGGTTGAAGCAGGGGTAAGGTTTGCCATTTGGGAGTTGTAGTTGCTGGGATTTATAGTTCACCTACAATCAAAGAGCATTCTGAACTCCACCAACAATTGAATTGAACCAAACTTGGTACACAGAATTCCCATGACCAACAGAAAATACTGGAAGGGTTTGGTGGGCATTAACCTTGAGTTTTGGAGTTGTAGTTCACCTACATCCATAGATTACTGTGGACTGAAACATTGATGGATCTGGACCAAATTTGGCACGACACTCAATATGCCTAAATGTGAACACTGGTGGAGTTTGGGGAAAATAGACTTTGACATTTGGGAGTTGTAGTTGCTGGAATTTATAGTTCACCTACAATCAAAGAGCATTCTGAACCCCAGCAATGATAGAATTTGGCCAAACCTCCCACACAGAACGCCCATGACCAACTTAAAATACTGTTGGTTTTTTTTATGGTCTTTGGCAACCCCTCTGACACCACCTCGCAACCCCCCCAGGGGTCCCGACCCCCATGATGAGAAACATTGTTCCAAAAGGAGCTTGGTTATTTATTACAAAAGCAATCATAAACACATAGAATCTAGTTAGAAATAAAATAATTTAAAGAGCAGTAAAATAAATGACCTAAATATTCTAAAGGCACTAGATGCTATCTGGTTTTGGAAGCTAAGCAAGGTCAGCCCTGGATAGTACTATTCATTGGAGACAGCCAATGAATAGTAACAACCTTCTTGAAAACATGCTTTGGGAATCTTCAACATTTTTTTATGAGCTGATTTTTAAAATTATTATTAAACTTAATCTGACAAGATGCAAAGAGCAATGTGTTTACAGAAATGCATGAGTCCTAATCCTTAGAAGCTTTGATCTTCAGCCACTTCTAAAACCAGTAATTAAGTAATTATCAGGATATCAAAAACCCTATAAATATCCTTGGAGAAGGGAGCAGAGACAAATTCTTCAATCAGAGGAGAGTGAAAATTATGAAGCTGAGTTCAGTTTCCCAATCCTATATTCAGGCTAGGAGATTATTTTCTTCAGCTTTAAGTTACAGATGACGACAAAATAAAATGCGACAAGTGATTAACAACCAAAGAAAGGCAACAATGAAGGCTAAGCTAAGAGTCTGAAAAGAGTTACCAGATGGAAGATCATCCAAAGGAAATTCAAATAATCTGGATTTGTAGACAGAATGTAAGTGGAATTCCTCCTGAAATAGCAAACAGCTAAATTTAGGAAATAAATACAAAACAAAATTTCTCGAACCTTCATCACCATGGGTGTACCAAATGTTCTTTTAAATCGAGTGATATAAATCAATTACATTTTACATTTTGCATTATGTTAGAAATCAGAAATTTTAGACTACACACCCATACACATAAAACACACATATATATGAATAAATTATTTTATTTCTCATTTAATCCATATGTTTGATTTGAACATTCTCAGAATTCAAAAATTCATATGGTACCCAACACCTATGTGGAATTTAAAGACTCCCTCCCAAGTTGTTGAGAAGTTCATTCCTTATGGAATAGCCACATTGAGAAAACTGGAATTCTGCTTACCTGTGCAGTGTAATTTCCTTCTGGCTCAATAAGGTATGTGTGATTCCCATCATAAAACATGCCACTGTGAAAAACAAGGCAAATGTTAGAGTCATGTGCCTGCCTTACTTCCTTCCTATACATAGAGGAGGTCCCCTCCTGCAAAACCCACTCAAACAAGAGATATTCCTTCAAGGATCAAAGTCCCAAGTCATTTAGGGCTTTAAATACAACTGCCAGCTCCTTGAATTCAGACCAGAAGTTCCAGAGTAAATACTGTTCCCACTTGTTTATTTTACTACATGCATCACATTTCCATTTTGTTACATACACAACCTCAGCGTATTCTATTTTGTTACAAGCCATTACTAAATAATAAGATCTGCCATTGATTTTTAAGTTTCTGTGTTGTGTGTGTGTCTTCAAGTCTCTTCCAGTTTATGGCAAACCTAAGGTGGACCTATTATGAGGTTTTGATGGCAAGATTTGTTGCCTTTCTCTGGATCTACATTGCCATATAATATAGTTTGAATCTGCATTTTATGGTTAATGTAGACCTATTCAATACTATTTAACTGCATTGAGCTGCATTAAATGGGTTGACCAGACCATATAATGCAGATTAAAGCTGCATTGTTTGGCAGTGTAGATGCAGCCTAAGAGAGAGTGGGACTTGCCCAAGCTCATTCTGTATTTTCCATGGCCAAGTGAGGATTCAAATCTTTGTCTCCCAGAATCCCAGTACAACACTCAAACCACTATGTCATGCCGCCTTGATGCTATATACATACAGTATATTAATATTTCAGAAATTGAAAAGAAGAAACCAGAACACCCCAATGGTGGTAAATTTGAAGAAAACAATGCATTACACAACATCAAGGTGCACACTAAATGGCAAAAATTCATTCTAAATCATAGCAACTACAGTAAGATCAGGAAACTCTCATTAGCAGTCCCTGCTTTCATTCAGGTAGCTAACAAGAATGACTGATAAAGCTTTAAAAACCAGTCCCTTGCTATTAAATGAATCCATGTAGCGAAACCACACAGAATGCATTAAAATGATCCTATTTTTAGTCTGGTCTGCCTGCAACCTGAGCTCAGGGCATAGCCTGCCACGATCTTAAATCTGGATTATTGTAAAAGGGAAAAAAGCCATTAACATATGGACGAGATTGATAATTCTAAAAAAAACAAAACCTATCAGCTTTGCAAATATATGTGTAATAATTTCAAAAAATGATGCTGAGATTACTAAACCATCAATCAATGAAGATCCCATAAGATAAGTGCATGCCTTTCAGGGAAATTGAATGATGACAAAGAATCTGGAGGTAAGTGCTTCTATTTATAGTGCTCTCTGCTTGACCTTAGGAACAATATACTATATCAGGGCAAGAAATCAGGTCTGTTATTGTACTATAAGTATATAAAAGATAAATGAACTTATTCGTCAAAATTCATTATATACATTAACCAAGTTATCTTTATGACAATAACTCTGTAAGGTAGGCCAGTACTTTGCTATTAACTGCCATCAACTTCAACTTATAGCAACCTTATGAATGAGAGACCTCCAAATCACCAACAGCCCTACTTAGGCTTTGCAGGCTGTGGCTTCCTTGATTAGTTTATCCATCTGTAAGGCAGTCTTCCTCTTCTCCTGCTTCCTTCTCTCTTAGCAAGCATTATTGTCTTTTCCAGTGAATCATGTCTCCTCATGATATGGCCAAAATGCAGCAGCCTCAGTTCAATCATATTGACCTGGGTAGAGCAAAACTTTGAGATGCTACATGGAGAAGATCCGGTATAATGCGGGACAAGGTTATCTTAAAGGACCGAATCACATTAACAATTGGAAAGCAGGGGAAATCAGGGGAAAGTGGAGGGAACCATCTTAATTCATCTCCTATCATCTTTCTCTGTCTTCTGGGTTGGCTGGCAATCAGTGTCCTTTTCCACCCTTTCCCATGCTTATTGACTCAGGAGTTGAGTAGCACCTGACTACTGAAAAAAGTTTTCTCTCTGTTTTAACATGCTAGCAACATGGATTTCCATGGGCAGCCACCAGAAGTGGCCATGGATCGTGAGATGGCCTCAGTGATACTTCATTTGGCCAGCATGCTAAAACAGAGAGAATACAGAGAGTTGACTACATGGAATGAAGTCAAAAGTAGGCTTGCCTTGCATTAACCAAAGTTGTCCCAACTTTGGGCCTATCTAAAGACTTGGGCCAGTTCCACAATGGAACCAGTTGCAATTGTTCTCACTGCTATTCCATGTTTCCCAAGCTTGGGTAGCCCAGAGAAAAAAGGTGGCACTTACTATCCCCTAGAGTGCATAGGCAATCGTATGCTATTGTTAATTATTGAAACATTAAATATACTGTTATGTAATTGGGGATTTTTATATACAACATCAAATAGAAATTTTATATCTATTACAAGTAAATGTCTGCATTTACATAAATTTAAAGTGGGATACATCAATCCCTTCTTAGTAAAAGTCATAAGTTGGCAGGATCGGTCTAATTGTTCAAGAAATCAACCCTAAGTTTCTTGGAGGACCGTTTGTTTAAGAAGTTGTAGTAGTATCAGAGAAGAGTTCTAAGAGGTCACAGATATTACAACAAGGTATCCCTGGTAGTATATCCTTGTTTCGGTGTTTGTTGTGGGTTCACCTTCCTCAGGTAATCCGTTCTTCTCAGTTCCTTCCAGTATTAATTGGTATTTCAATAGGAGTTAAGTCTCTGGCACTACATACATATATATATGAAAAGATGGCACTTATCATCCCCTCCCATCCTCCATATTGTGGTGGTCTCTAGCTGTGACACGGGTCCTACCTATCTGCCATCATTTGTAGTGACATTGGTGGGGTGATTGGGGAAGGGAGAAGAAGAGGGGGATGGTGACAAGAGATAGATAGAAGACAGATAGGGCCCACGTCACAGCAGCAAACTGTCACAACATACGTATGAGGTGATAATAGAGTGGCCATCAAGTCTTCCTCCTGCCTCCATAGCAGTCAATGGAATGTCTACTTGACCCATGCCAGATAGGCCCCAGTATACTCAATTCATTTATATCCACCCTATGTCTCTGATTTGCTTGTTTTTTACTTCTCTAAACCCCACCGGCATTTTCATTCCATTCGCAGCTTATAACTTCTTCTTGTAGTTGCAATAGAAATACAGAAATTAATGTGTCACTCCCACCAAAAATATGTGTATGTTTAAAAATATGTCTGATTGACTAAAGAAGATTATGTCATATTTTTCAATTGTAAATAGTTTCAAAAGTTCAGAATATAGGCATGGTCTGAGCATATTTTATACTTCAAAAACATAGAAAGCCTTGGAAATTTACAGATCTCTGAGGCAAGGTTATTTGTGTCCTGCAATGAGTCTTAGAAGGTATGAAATGGCTACTTTCATTAAACAGCATCTATGAACAGATTTTCCTTCGTGAATTTGTCAAACACCCTTTTAAATGCCTACTTATTTATTTAATGTCAGCTAGTTTATCGAATTTCTAATATAGCTAATGCACTATGTACAAATTACAGAACTGCTTTTTCAGCAATCAAGGTAATGTATGAGCTGCTTCTAAAAATACAACTGTTTTAAAATACTTGCTTAAAAGTAGTGTGCTAAATGAAACGATTTAAATATGGGTTTTAGCAGAAACATAATTTAAAAGTTTATTTTTTTATTTTAGCTACATCCATCTTTTTGCTATACAGCATTTGAGAAAAACTTACTGGAGTCCATGGCATGTTGACAGAGCGACAAATGATTCCAGATTCCCTCGGATGTGACCTTGGTAATAACAGTGTTCTCCTCCCTGCAATTAGAAACACAGTCTGTGAGTTAGTCTCACACTTTCCATTGTGATATAAACATGATTTCAAAAAAGGGGGTAAATTTTTAAATCAGACTGTCTCTGAGTCAGAGAAGTAAATACTGTCCTTAATCAACCCACAAAGTGAAAATACACACAGTACCTAAGATCAAGCAAGTTCATTTACCACTGATATAGAAAATACCAGAACCACTTTTCCCACTCACTGAGGACATGTCTACATTGTGTGGGGGACCATACTCACATTAAATCTGGTACTGGTATCCTTCACAAGTCATGAGAAGTGCAGTAAGACTCCAGACTTAACCCAACTTTGCTTTACAGTAAGCCAAGTCAGGGGATACTCAGAGTTCACAGAAAACTTTGCTGTGGCCTCAGAGTTTGTGGCCATTGAGATAACAGGATTGGGGACCCTTCAGCACAATCCATTGTCTACACGCACTTTGCCATTTACCTTTCCCTATACTGATTAGCACATGGAAAGGAATGGGTCAGCCTCGTGTCACTGCCATCCCTTCTTCACAGCCACAAAACTTCCTGCAAAAGCCTGGCTGCCAGTCACATCTGATGAGGTCATAACAAGGTGCCTGTGCAATCCACAAAGATGAGACATTACGCTACTCCCTCCTTGTTGATTGTATGGGTGTCTCATTGTGTCCTCAGAAGATGTTGGCCAAGCTCTCACAAAGGAGCTTAATGGTGGGTAGCGGCACTAGGTCAAGAAGACAGACTAGTGGAGACAATGCATTTCATATGGCTGGATTGGCTAAACATTGGTGGAGTGCCACCGAGAATTCAACCTGGTGTATGTGGCCACCATCATGGTCAATTTGAAACCAGTTTGAACCATAATGCTCTGAACTGGTCATAGCCAGTGTAGATGTAGCCTGAATAACAATGCCATTTTATTCCAATGTATATCTGGCCATTTGCGGCTCTTTCATATCAATTCACATCAAGAACAAGAAGAAAATTCAGGGCATAGCTCCATTATTTTGCTAATCCCCTGCATTTTATTGCAGATTAACCTACTTTGTATTCCATTTTTTAAAATTAGTAAAAAGAAAATTTTATTCAGAACAAAGCATTTGCTCTGGAAAATGACTAATGCCAAGGACAATTTAAAGGAAAAACAGAAAGCTGGCACCCATATATATTTATACAGACATGGACAGTCACTGATATTTACATACACACGCACAACCTTGCAGCTTCTTCATGTAGTCAGTCACCATTCCAAGGACTTTATCCCATGGGCAGGAGGAAAGCGGGGGAAAGTGTTTGGAAGAGTGGGGACTTGTCATACCCCAGAAAGGTCCATCTTTGGGGATGGCCAACTATTTCACAACCTTTCCCCATCATCTTCCTACTCGCTGGCCCTGGCCCTCTGCTTCCCCATGTTAGGGATTCCACATCTTCAGAAGAGGAAAGGGAGCAGGAAAGTGTTCATGAATTAGGGGGGGAATTGGAATAAGACGATGGGGTCTAGCAAGTGCCCACATTTCTGGAAAGGCGAAAGGAAACAGAGCACAGCCAGCGTTCAGCTAGAATAGCTGCTAGAAACGCTGAGCTAATTGGGAACCACCCTATCACCTCCTGCGTGGGGAATTCAGGGCTATAAATCAGAAGCATGAGCAATTAGCTTTCCCTGGTTATTTATTTATTTATTTATTTATTTACTCTATTTCTATACCGCCCCCCTCTCAGCCCTAAGGTGACTCGAGGCGGTTTACATGGCAACCAGTGCCCACAATATAAAATACAGTTCTGTACAGTTCTGTACTAACAAATAAAAACACAGCAATTAGCAATTAAAAACAATACAATTCCCAGCATCTCATCATTAAAATCGACTCTGATGCTGATGTCTTTGCTCCAATTTTACCTGCTTTGAGTCTACTTCTAAGGATTTAGTGATCATTGCCCATTGTCTGATGTAAGACTGCTGTTTATTTTGGATTTTATCAGAGACTTATGTTTTGCGTCTGCATTAAGACTTCCTTGCTTTCTTTTACATTTTTCAATTGCATGTGCTGTTCTCTTGTGTTTGCTGAAGTAAAGCATTTTTCTTTTACTTTCCATTAAGGCTGTTCTTGAAGGGCAAAACAGGACATCCCCCTTCTTTCTTTAATCAGGAGTCAGGTAATATCCAACTCCTGAAAACAGTATTCTCTCCATTTTTGCATGCTGGCAAGATGGATTCCCACAGGTAGCCACCAGAAGTGGCCATGAGTCATGAGAATGCCTCTGTGGGACTCCGTTCTGCCAACATGCGAAAACAGAGAGAAAACATGGGACAAGGCCCTTAGCTACCACAGAGCTCCATAAGACCCCCTGGCCATTGCAGGAGCCCTGCTGACAGCAAAACAGGGAGGCCATGTAACCATCACAAATAAAGGGGCCCGTCCTCCTTTCTATTTCCTGGTTATGTGGGTACTTATGTGAATGTCAGAATGGGGTGCCCCCCATGACTAAAAACAAGAAGGGGAAGATCATCCCTTCTTTTGTACTGGTTGCACAAGCACGCCATTCTGATATAAGCAGAGATGCCCAAAGCAGCCAGGAGCAGCAGTGGTGGCAACATGGAAGAAGTATTCACAACATGGGGCTGTTGTGAATAATGGCCCCAGATTGAAGGCTGCTCCACAGCATATTTACACTAAGCTATACTAGCCAGTGTAGATGAGCCCTTAAAGAAGCACTAAAACCAGGCTGGAAATCATTCACTGATTAAATTGTCTGTGTCTGAAAGCCAGGGCTGGGTGTCCATTCAGGCAAAGAACCATTACTTTTTAAATGCCTTGCATAACACCGGGGAGAAAGGAGCTTAAAGTGTGCTAGTGTGAGCCGCAGAGATTGTAACTTGGCTCTTTCTTCATTATCAATTTGCTCTGGATGCTCTCACTCTCACTGATGCAGACTAAAAGCACCAGTGTCTGCTGAAGATAGGCACATGGTGACTTGAAGCAATCTCCTGAAATGCCCATTTATCCCCCTGCAATCATCTCTAGTCAAACTGGGTTCGAGGGGAGTTATAACACTTCAAGCTTTATTCTGGGACAGTTGAATATAGCCTGCCAGAAGCCTAACAAGTACGGCTGTAATAGAAACAAGTTCATTTCAGAGTGATTGTCACAGGCAGTTAAGGAGCAACTCATCCATGTTTAATTTCATCTGCAATAGAATAATCCCCATCTAACATCACAGTTGCTCTCAGATTCTGAAATTCCCTTTCAATGGAGGTTAGGCTGGTTTCCTCCCTTTTGCCCTTCCTCTGGTAGCCAAAAACCTTTTTATTCAGGCAGACTTTCAGCAATTGCCTACCTGCTGTGGAGGCGGCTTTTAGCCGATTGCTGCAGTACATCTTTATGGATGCTTTAAAATCCTTTTTTTAAAAAGTTCAATAGGGTTTTAATAGTAATTGTGTAATTCTGTCTTGGTGTTATAACTTTGAGTTTATTGTCTGCAACTGTTGTTAATCTTGCTTTGGATTTCCTTGACTCAGTTCTAGGAGAAAGGTAGAATATATGCCAAGATGTTTTAACTATGTTTTTAATGTAATTGCTTATTTTAACTGACTGTGTTTTCATATGACATTGAATTGTTGCCATTCTATAAGGCTGTCTTAAACCCCCTTTGGGGTGAGAAGGGCGGAATATGAAGGTTAAGGTAAACGTTTCCCCTGACATCAAGTCTAGTCATGTCTGACTCTAGGGGGTGGTACTCAACTCCATTTCTAGACCAAAGAGCCGGCTTTGTCCGTAGACACCTCCAGGTGTAGAGACATCCATGGATCGAGGCTAGAGAGCATGCAGAAACTGCTAGGTTGGCGAAGCTGGGGCCCCTTTCAGCTAAAATATTTGAACCGCCAACCCAGGCTTGGGCCGGTTTAACCCATATTTTAGTGGGCAAATAATAAATAAATAAATCTTTTTAAAAACTAATAATTTGTATGAATGCTCAGAAACATTCCCAAGCTATTATTAACTGTATTAATTGCTGGTCAAAGCCCCGATGCATGGATCAAAATGTGCTAGAGAGAGGCGAGAGCTGGCCCAATACTGGAATCTATAATGGGCCTTTCTCCTCCTCCCAGGGCGTCTCAACTGGGAAATCAAATCAGGCCTGTCATTGGCATAACTAGAGAGGAGGAGGAGGCTCCCTCCTTGAAGAACTCACTGTTCCCATCCATGTTTCTTTGCCTCTGATTGGCTAAAGGAAAAGTGGAGTGAAGGGGAGGGTATGTCCACCTCGTAACCATCAGCCAATGACAAAACACGCTTTCTAAGGGCAAAGAAACCATACGAATGCTTTACGACCCAGATACAAAAATGGCGCCCAGGGACATTTTTCTGTGCCGTAAAGAAAGTCTACTTCCTGGTTCGCGACAGCGATACTTGTAGAAAAGCTGAAAACATCAAAAGTCCCATTACATACGAATCTCTAACGAATCCATTTAATTTCCGTTTCATTTTTCCCATGCCTAGTATCAATCAATCTCCCAACAGGCATTACAAAGGCACCAGTTGGGGAATTAGCTATTTGGAGGGGTTTTTTAAATAGTTATTTTTATTGAATTGTATTAAATTATTAAATAAATCAACTAGAGTTTTTTGGAATTCACTTTCTACCTGAAAGTAGAGTAATACATAGAAAGAGGGAGATCCTTTGATTAAACCAGAAGTGGGAATCATGCTAATCCTTCGGACATTCTTGGACTGCATCTAGTGAGTAAATATGATAACTATACACCACAGACATACTTTAATTGCTTAGTCTATCATCTAATGTCTAAAGATAATACTGCAAGATGCAGATGTTGAAATTGATTAAAATTAATTAATACATTTAAACACCTCCAAGCTAGAAGCCGATTGGGTTCCCTTAGTATATACTGTATGTGATGTTTTCACTGTATATGTGTCACGGTCTTGGAATTAAAGCAGAAAAAACCCCAGAAAGATACATACACACTTACATTATGTGTATATTTGCATATTACATAACATATGTTATTACATATATAACAGCTTTGAGTCCCCTTTGGGGAGATCAAGTGAGGTATAACAACAACAACAACAACAACAACAACAGACTGACAGAGTTTTGAAGCACAATTCTCCTGGCTTCACATTCGTGTTAAAAAACAAAGTATGGATTGTCAATGTTGCAATCCCAGGCAACAGAAGAATTGACGAGCAGCACGATATGAAGATTTAAAGATATTTATTTATTTTATTCCAGGATTTTACCCC
Source organism: Anolis apletophallus (assembly GCA_030556195.1). Taxonomy (NCBI): domain Eukaryota; kingdom Metazoa; phylum Chordata; class Lepidosauria; order Squamata; family Anolidae; genus Anolis; species Anolis apletophallus. The sequence continues at coordinate 35,833,392 of JARBWK010000008.1, read as the reverse complement.
GCTCTTCTCAACCCCCGAGGGGGGACTCAGAGCGGCTTACAGTACGGCACAATTCGATGCCCACATCACAACAGCATAAAACAGATAGAACTGCACAAGCCAGTAAAAGTGGTCCCAGTGGTGATTGGCACACTGAGTGCAGTGCCTAAAGACCTTGGCCTGCACTTAAAAACAATCGGCACTGACAAAATTGCCATCTGTCAGCTGCAAAAGGCCATCCTACTCAGTTCTGCACACATTATTTGCCAATAGATAACACAGTCCTATACACTTGGGAAGTGTCCAATGTGTGACTGAATACAAAAGCCAGCATAGTGATCTTTGTTTGCTGTTTACTAATCTTATATCAAATAATAATAATAACAACTTCTTAGATAGAAAAAATGAAGTTTTAAGCCCCCTCTTCTAAACATCAGTCTTAAAAACAATGTATGAACAGCAGGCATAGCTCAGAGGAATCAAAAGAATCGCGTATCCAACCTGACCTTATAAAAGAAGCTTTGAAGTCAAGAGAGGTCATATGCCATAAGCAACCCAAAATGTTTCATCCTTTCAGCTGCAGGGTGTGGAAAGATGGCTCGTGCACTTTGCTGCTTGTTCACAGCCATCTGGCAAGGGAGATCTGCTAGCATTTATTTGCTCAGAAAGCTGTTCTTGATTGCTTTCCTTTAAAAGCTAAGCAACCGGTTTTGAACAGCACCTAAGACAGACTGAAAAGACAAGAAACCAGAACCATGTCCCTTGCCTTATTATTTGAAGATAAATTGAAATAATTACTGGTAGGTCCCTGTGAATCTATGGCACCATTCTTGAACAAATGTATGCTCCCTCATGGTGGCAAAGAAGGTCCCTCACCTAAAGGCAGAACAATTTGTTGTGAGCGAATATATACAACTCAAAGTTCCTGCCTCTAAGAAAAGCAATCTTGAGACACAAGCAAAAAAAAGGATGCTTAATGGGGTGTTCTGCAGACTTGGCTGAATCCCAGATCAAATTGTCATGATTCATTAATTTTGGAGAAGTTCAGATTGAAGTGGGACTTCTTCCAAGTAGACCATATCCCAAGCTTCATTAGTAATTCAGATTCAGAAGGTCCAGCGACTCTGAATGTCCCCTAAAATGTGAAGACCACCCCACTTCTATCAAAATCATTGTACCTATCCTGAGTACAAAGATTTGGAGCTGTCAATCAAGGTATCAATTCAGGTCTGACTCAAAATTTGCCCCCAAACTTGGGTATGAACCACATCTTGCAGTTCATTCAAAGTTTTTAAATTTTGCTCCACAGCATTTCCATCCTCCCTCTCACTGGAGGATTCAAAGAGGCATTTACACTTTTGAAGAACAGTGCAAAAGGAAAAAGGGTACATATAGCAAGATACAGATTAAGTGTGCATGTGCAAACACAGTACTAATCCAGTCCAAATCACCTCTTGGCTACCACTTGTTCTGCAATTTGCCATCTTCCATTTTACAATTAGTCCTTTCAGAACAGTGTTGATAATTCCCACCACTCCCAGGTTCTTGAAAATTAAATCCTCTTTTCTCTACAGCTCCAATGTGATTCTTGAGAACTTAGTTTAGACATCGAGTTAGACCAGGCATGGGCAAACTTTCAAAAATTGGGGCTGCATGGCAGGCCAAAACGAAGTGGGCAGGCCAGGAGGGAGGGGGTTCTCCCAAAGTCCTCTCCCTGCCCTTTCCTTCCCTTCCTCTTCTCTTTCAATGGCAGAAAGAGAGGAAAGATGGGAAATGTTTGGATCCCAAAAGGGTTGGTCTTGGTCAGGATGAGATGGTGAGCGGGAGAGAAAACGTGTATCCATTCGACTCCATACTGCCTTCTCCTGATACCTCCAAGGGCCAACCAGTCCTACCCCCTGCCATGCAGGGAGGCACAATCAAAGCACTCCCAATTGACAGCCTCCTGACCTGAGGAGATTCCACCACACTCTGATGAAGCCTACGCCACTATCCAGGAAGTTCTTTCTAAGCTTTTTAGTTGAATCTCTTTCCCTGCCATTTGAAACCATCGCTCCCTTGTGCCCTTGTCTCTAGAGCAGCAGAAAGGCAGTTTCCCCCCTCTTCCTCCTCCATGGGACACCCTTTTGATTCTTCAAACAGTTCTCATGTTCCCTCTCAACCTTCTCTTCTCCCAGCTAAACATCCCCCAGGAGGAAGGAAAAAGAGAAGGAAGGAAGAGGGAAAGAGAAGGAGGGAAAGAAGAAAGGATGGAAGGGAATTGAGGGAGGGGTGGAAGGGAGGGAGGAAAGAGAGAAGGAAAGACAAAAGAGAAGGAAGGAAGGAAGGAAGGAAGGAAGGAAGGAAGGAAGGAAGGAAGGACGGAAGGAAGGAAGGAAGGAAGGAAGGACGGAAGGAAGGAAGGAAGGAAGGAAGGAAGGAAGGAAGGAAAGAAGAAGGAAGGATGGATGGATGGATGGATGGAAGGATGGAGGGAAGGAGGGAAGGAGGGAGAAAAGAAGAGAGGGAAGGAGGGAGGAAAGAGGGAAGGATGGAAGGATAGAAAGAGAAAAGGGAGGTAAGGAAGGAAGGGAAGGGGGAAGGGAAGAGAGAAGAAAGGATAGGATGGTGAGAGAGAAGAGGGCCTGTGTTAGACTATGCCTAAGATGCAACTGAGATCTGAGGCACGAAAAAATATCCAATTGTGGTCTTTCAAGAATGTCTACCAGCAACAAAAGCAAACTATTGTAGACAAAATGGAAATAAGATGAAACAGCAATGCAGTTGTAGGATGTTGTGTGGTTTCCAGGCTGGATAGCCATGTTCTAGCAGCAGTAGTACTTCGGGAAAAGAAAAACATTCATTTTTTTGCTGTTTGGGAATGGATGGTTCAGATGTGTTAAAAGAATATTGCGAAGCTACTGAATTATAAATTGGGTCAGTGGTTCAAGAAATTAAGTGAGCAAGATGAGCTATTTTAGTTATAGTTGTAGGCCACTGAGACTATCCTACATGAATGGTATTTAGGGCAGGGCCTACCATTAGATAGAGGTGGCTGACTCAAACAGCAGGTTCTGAGTATCATGAAGCAAACTGTTACACTATTTTTACTTATAAGACAGTGAAGGAGAAGTGCTTGTAGGATTTCCTGCTTCACACACCATAAATTGCCTTTTTAAGGCACTATATACCTTGACTTGGTGATATGAGGTTAGTTTTGAAAGTGATATCACAAAAAGGTGGTTAACGAACAGATCCCAACAACCTATAAACAAGGGTATTTTTTGGAGCATGTAAAAATCAATTGGTGAGTGTGTAAACTGAAAAATGCAAAGCATGAAGCTGATTGGTTGGGCCCCGCCCAGAAACTAGCTGAGCCTGGGAGTTTTGGCAACAGTTACATGTTTAAGTTTTTCTGTGCAGGAGCTTGCCAATACAGTTTGTATTTTGCTTCTTGGCTGCTGTAAGGAGATTTCTCACATGGACACCTAAGGACCATTTGAACCTCTCAAAGGACATTGTGTGAGTCAATGCAACTGTTCTCAAGATATGTTGCTCTGCATAACAAAAGAGTACACACCTTATTCTTTACTGATCATCTGTGTGGCATATTTTTTTCTCTAACAAGACAGTGTATGGATTAACAAAGATGTGAACTACACGTAGTTTTCATTATGCCAGATTTGGGGGTGGGGGCAGCATAATCCTATGCAACAATGAATAAGATCAAATAAGGAACGTTCGGGAAGCATCATCCCGGTATATAGTGCAAATAAGGATAAAAACAGCCAGATAGAAAGCTTATTTTGAAAGAAAAAATAGTACAAGACAGGGCAAGAACGTGTCTAAACAGGAGAGCGTTTCCCATCACAAAAAGGAAATCTGAGAGGGCACTTGGCAAACCTCCTTAGAGGCAGAGTTCCAAAAACTATAAAAGGGATAAGTGATTGTGGGTATCAATGTGACAGAGACATTATGGCTTATGTATATTCTTACTGATTGCACAAAATCTGAAAGCATTTCCTTTGGTTGCACGTAAAGAATAAAGATTTAGCCACATTATTATGCCAGTCTATGAACATCCCCTTCATGGAATATTGGCCCTTGGCAATTTCCTTGTAAATATCACTGACCTAGATAAAGGAAATATTTGTGCTGCTTTTGCTACACTATCTCTTGCAGTAAGCCTTCCCACTTAATTTTCAAAACTGGAGCATGCCACAGTGGTATGTCAACATGAAACGGCTCATACATACATCCTATTACCTTATAACTATTCTGACGGCATTAACATAATGTTACAAAATGAAGCGAGGAGGTGATGATAGGTAACAATCACCACTTTGGAGGAAAACCACTTGAAAGATATCAATATGACCTGTCATTTGATTGAAATTGGTTAGATACAACATTCACAATCCTCCAAATTGCAGTTTGATATTACATGCTATCCTTGCCATAGTAATTTAGATTACTAGGTTTAGGTGTGGAAGCTGGACAGTGAAGAAAGCAGAAAGACAGAACATCCGCTCACTGGAAATATGGTGCTAGAAATGAGTTCTGCATTTACCATGGGCTGCTAAAAGACAAATGAATGGGTGTTAGAACAAATCAGGGCCCAATAGGAGCCATGCCTTCCTTAGTACTAAATAGATTTGTGCCAGAAACCTATATAGATAGAGCATCCAAAATACACTACTTCTGGTCCGAGGCATTTCAGATAAGGGCTATTCAGTCTGCAATTGTTAACACAAAATGTGCCACATTCCTTTCTGTCCAGTTCATAGATGATGTACTTGGCCTTCTAAACTTGGCCTGTATTTTTTGTCAGACACATTCCCCTCAATGACCTTTACGGACGTACCTGAAAAGGGTCAGGCTTAGCACAGCAAGCTAAACTGCTGTGCTGCAGAAAAATCCTGCCGATCGATAGGTCGACAGTTTGAGCCCAGATCAGGGTAGACACCCGCCATTAGCGCCAGCTCACTTGCCCACCTAGCAGGTCGAAAACATAAATGCAAGTAGATAACGGTTCAGGTCCAACATACCTGTCCGAACACATCTCTCCCTATGAACCATCGAGATGTTTAAGATCATCTGGAGAGGCCCTGCTCTCGGTCCCGCCTTCTTCGCAGGCGTGACTGGCGGGGATGAGAGACAGGGCCTTTTCAGTGGTGGCTCTTCGGCTTTGGAACGCCCTCCCTAGAGACATCAAATTGGCCCTCTCCCTCCTGACATTTCGCAAGAAAGTCAAGACCTGGTTGTTTGAGCAGGCATTTGCTGATGAAATGTAACGGTTTAATAAGATATATGGAATGACGACAAAAGTGACGGAAAGTGATTTCAACATGACGCTGAGACTGCAATTGTATGTTTTTAATTGTTAATTTGTTGTTATATGCTTATTTTTGGGGTTGTTGCTTGTGTTGTATTGGAGTGCAGGGACTGCCTTGTGTAAACCGTCCCAAGTCGCCTTCGGGCTGAGAAGGCCAGTATAGAAATGTGACAAATAAATAAATAAATAGGTACCGCATTTAGCAGGGAGATAATAAAGGTGCCCTTAAGGACATTTATCAGAGGAAAGCTCCTTGGCATGGAAGATAAATGTCTGGAATTGTTGCCCCAATGTCTTTATTAGCTAGGTAAAAGCCTTTATTAACAATAAGAATAGATCAAAGCAGAAGGAAGTGAAGCAAAAGTAAGTCCAAAAGCAAAACTGGTTTAAGTCCTTAAACTGGAGTAAATCCCATGGAAAGCAAGTCCAGAAACCCAGGACAGCCAATCCAACGGCCGTAACCAGAACTCGGAGTCCAAGGCAAACAGGAACAAATCCAAACGTACACTGTGGATCTGCAGAGCAACCCGCTCCTGCAGCCACTCGAAACTTGAGAGCAAGATCAGGAACAGTCCAAGCTAAATGTAGCTTTCACTCTACCGCAGTCTTGACGGGGTCAGTCTTTTAAGGACTCTATTTCTTGTGAGCCCACTGAGTTCCTCGACGCAAATTCCAATCTTTCCGCGAAGATCTGATCTGACAATTTCTGTTAAGCTGGTATTGAAGTTTCCCAGCTCGTTAGGCGAAACACTCATATCTTGCTGTGAAGATTCACCCTCCCTAATTCCCGGGCTCTCATCTGGCACAGGAGAGTGGTTCCCCAGAGAGTCACGGTTATGGGAGTTTTCACTGGCAGTTTCAAAGCTGACTTCCATAGAATCATCATTAGCCCCTTCTTCATCATTGTAATACCTATGTAACCAATCATTGTCCCAAGATAACTCTTCATCTGCAGCCATGTCCCCCTCTGGCCTTCCATCCTGACCCGTATCCTCTGGTTCCGGTGTTGCCGGACCCTGACCTCCAGGCTGGGGCATCACACTGCTTGGCTGGAACACCACAGGAGTTGAGCACAGCCTCCAAGACGCCAGAAATAAGATGGGAAAAACTAACTTTACTTATGTTTGTGTTGTCTGTCCTTGTTAATCTGCATTTAATGTTTGCCGTATGTGTGTTCTGTAAGCCACTCTGAGTCACCTTTGGGGCGAAAAGGGCAGAATATAAATACTGTAAATAAATAAAATAAATAAATTGGTGCATTTACTTCTATCAACAACAGTTCCTAAATCCCCCAGCCACTATTTTGTTTGTTTGTTTGTTTGTTTCAACTTGTCTGTCGCCACTCCCGTGTGGATTGGGGCAACTCACAACACTAGAATACAAGTAAATACAGATAAAATCACATATACAAAACAGCACATATAACACTAGCCATGCTATCAAGGAAATCTGGACTTCTCAGAAAGTAACTCTGCTCTTATATATTACTCCTATTGCAGTTCTACAGTCATGAACAAACTTCAGCTTGGGTCTCATGTGAACCTCCACCTAATGTAAAAAATCCTCTGAAAATAAACCCAAGCTCCTAGAAGGTATTAGGGAAGAAGAGAGGAAGAGGGAGGGAGGAATGGAGAAAGGCAATATAAAATTGTAATAAAAATTATCCCTGCCAAATTAAATATGAATATTAACAGGGATAAAGTCAGGAATAAGAAAATACCTTAATAAAGGATGGGTAACACTTGGCCTGAAAGTATTACACGTGAAAACAATCTAAAGGACTAAGTAGACCAGAAGCTAAAAATGAACCAATAGTGCAATGTAGTTGCCAAAGAGGCCAATGCAATTCTAGGCCACATCAACAAGATTATACTGTCAAGATTGAGGGAAATAGTAGCACCAATCCGTTCTGCTTTGGTCAGACCACACTGGGAACACTCTCTCCACTTCTAGGCACAACAATCCAATAAAGATGTTGACAAGCTGCCATGTGTCCAGAAGAGGGCAACCAAGACAATCAAAAGTCTGGAAAACAAGTCTTATGAGGAATTATTTAGGGAGTTGGGAATGTTTTGCTTGGAGAGTAAGTGTCTGAGTAGCGACATAATAGCTATCCTTAAATATTTGAAAGGAAGTCATGTAGAAGATGGAGTAAATTTGTTTTCTCCTGCTCCAGAGACTAACCACTACTCAGCAGGTTTGAATTACAACAAAAGATTAGGAAGAACTTTACAACTGTCTGACAGTGAAATACATTTCCTTAGAGCAGTGTTTCTCAACCTTCCTAATGCCGCCACCCCTAAATACAGTTCCTCATGTTGTGGTGACTCCCCAACCATAAAATTATTTTCATTGCTACTTCGTAAGTGTAATTTTCTTACTGTTATGAATCTTAAAGTAAATATCTGATATGCAGGATATATCACTGGACCAAATTTGGCACAAATACTCAATACACCCAAATGTGAATACTGGTGGGGTTGGGGGCAGGATTGATTTTGTCATTTGGGAGTTGTAGTTGCTGGGATTGATAGTTCACCTACAACCAAAGAGCATTCTGAACTCCACCAACGATGGAATTGAAAAAGTCTTGGCACACAGAACTCCCATGACCAACAGAAAATACTGGAAGGGTTTGGTAGACATTGACCTTGAGTTTTGGAGTTGTAGTTCACCTACCTCCAGAGAGCACTGTGGACTCAAACAATGATGGATCTGGACCAAACTTGCCACAAATACTCAATATGTCCAAATGTGAACACTGGTGGAGTTAGGGAAATAGACCTTGAAATTTGGGAGTTATAGTTGCTGGGATTTATAGTTCACCTATAAGCAAAGAGGATTCTGAACCCCATCTATCATAGAATTGGGCCAAACTTTCCACACAGAACCACTAAGCCTTGAAGGGGCTCATTGGTGCACGCTTCTAACTTCGCACACTCTCCCTCACTCGTGCATATGCACACTACACTGCCATGTGCCGAGCACGCCTGCTCTTCCCTCCCCTCTTGGGTCTCATAAACAGCCCTCTTCTTGGCTGAGAGGCCAGCCAATCACAGCAAAGGAGGGCTTTTGGTGGGAGAATTCACCTTCTGTTTCCAAAAAGGAAGAGAAGCACAGGCTGGAAGCTCTTCAGCCTTCTCTGCTAAAGGGGTTCCTAAAACCATGAGAAATATATGTTTTCTGGTGGTCTTTGGTGACCCCTCTGAAACCCCCCTTGCAACCCCCCCCCCCAGGGGTCCCGGCCTCCAGGTTGAAGAACGCTGCTTTAGAGGCTGGTGAATTTTCCTACTTGGGACTTCTTGGAAGGACAAATTCCAACTACTTTAGTTGTGTAGATCTGGATTAAATGTGGCACCTTCCAAATCTATGCCCCTTCTCCTCTCCAGATCTTTCTGGGCTCACTAGTAACTAAGTGCTTTTATGGGCACTCTAGTCCTGTTTCACAGCTCTGAAGAGACAGTTGGCTGAAATATTCGGGCCCATGCACCTGAGATTCATCCAGATGGGCTAAATGCTGTGTTACCCAGCATCACCTCTTCCCTTGGGCCTGAAAGAGGCTGGCTTTGACCACAACCAGATTTCCAGTACAGGAAGGAATAGTTGACATGATTAGATACCTTACAAGTGTGAGTTTCCACAAGGTTGGCTCAGGGAAAGAAAGAAAGGGACTGCGGCAAATACAACTTTCATTTCAACAGATCTCACCCACACACTTTTAAAAACTCAGATATGCAAAAAGATTGTTCTAGTAAAAAAAGACTTAGCTTTGCCACACATTTCCCGAAATGCCGCATAACATTGAGCTGCCTTTTTAGAGTCCATTTCTGTAAAGCTGTAGGCAAGCATCTTACAGCCAAAAGGCTGACACTCATAGGCCACTTGGGATAGCAGAGATATTTCCTAGGCTTACATATCAAGCAAGCAGGTCACCTTTGGATGTCTCATGTCTGGACCAAACTAGTTGAAGTCATTTTCATGTAATTAATGCCTTCCTCGCTTCATCTCGGAGCCCCAAAGTGAAAAGTGGGGTTTGACCGTAGGTTAGAGATGAAAACTACTAGGGATATTACAATCTCTCAGTCTCAATTTATCTAAATACCACCTGCACTTTCTTCTCATCTTTGTTTTGCCTGGGTAGTAAAGTTATGCCTTTTCTATGCCTGCTGAAATTTGAACAATTTTAATACATTTGCAGCTGTATTTGAACAAGCTCCCTTATTTACACCTTTTTCCAATTACTACTCAATTGTGCACATTTTAGCTATTTGCATTTTTAAAAATCAGGCATTGTTTTCTTTATTACATTGACAAATCTGTGAATATATTTTCTCACTTGAAAGTACAGAAGTGTCTATTTTGTGGAGATTGTTGGCTCTCTCCATTCTTAACAGAGACTTTATATACATTCTATACTTGTAAGCATACGATGTTGCCTGTCTTGTTCATAATTTAAATTGCATGTTAATATAAAATGTGATTTAAATTATGGAATATTGTGTCCAATTGTGTCCTGGAATATTGTATCTAATTCTGGACACCACAACTGAAGAGAGATATTGACAAGCTGGAATGTGTCCAGAGCAGGGCGACTAAAATGATCAAGGGTCTGGAGAACAAGCCATATGAGGAGTGACTTAAAGAGCTGGGCATGTTTAGCCTGAAGAAGAAAAGGTGACATGATGGCCATGTATAAATATGTGAAAGGAAGTCATAGGGAGGAGGGAGCAAGCTTGTTTTCTGCTGCCCTGGAGCGGAACAATGGTTTCAAACTACAATAAAGACGATTCCATCTGAACATTAGGAAGAACTTCCTGGCTTGAGAGCTGTTCAGCAGTGGAACTCTCTGCCCTGGAGTGTTGTGGAGGCTTCTTCTTCAGAGGCTTTTAAGCACAGACTGGATGGCCATTTGTCAAGGATGCTTTGAATACAATTTTTCTGCTTCTTGGCATGGGGTTAGACTGGATGGCCCACGAGGTCTATTCCAACTCTATGATTCTATAATTCTATAACCTATGCTGTTCTGCTTATTTTTGTAACTGCTTTTCTGTTTATCACCTTCCCTTCATTTTGACTAGAGATTTGGTGTGGATTTCTGACCAAATCAAAGAGGCAGCTTCTCTTTCCTCTTTACCAGCTACCTCGACCTATCGAACAAATGTTTTTTGGGGGGGGGGGGTAGCAAGGTGCCAACTTTATACTGGGGAATTATCTCATCCCATGGCAAATAGCCAGCTTTCATACCAGCACCAGAAGTATAGGGGCTGGCAGCAGAAATTCGCATTCAGACAAGAAGGCAGATCCTATCTATCTCCTAAGACATGGGCGTTCCACAGAGTGGTTCATCGCCACCAATAATAAAAACAGGGAAAATCAAGGAATAAAGATTCTCAAATGCTCCACATATCACATGGAAAATTCAGGTGTAGTTTATAAAATGTCACAGAGTCTGTTGCTTGTATGTGTCAGCACAGCTGCTTTAATCCTTCTGCAGAAAAGAGTATGTTTCACAACATCCCACACAAGCACTGTTATTGTAACACAAACTATCCATAGGCATTAAACAGCTCCCCAAAAATCAAGGACTTTTCAGTAAATTCATGCTACTCTACCTAGTACCTTCCATAGGAAATGGAATATAATCATCATCACCCAAATAATGATGGTGCTAGGAAATACAATCCAGCATATCCAAAGAGTATCCGGTTGGGAAAGTCTGGAAAATATCTATAGGAGAGGAACATGGGAATTTGCCATAGTCAGATTATTGTTCCATTTAACTATCTACACCAGCGGTGCCCACACTTTTTCATCATGCGAGCTACTATATGAACAATCAAGTTGAAAAGATCACCTGCTGTGCATGTGAGTGTATGCGCGCATGTTCCTACTGCAGCCTTCCGTCCGCGTGGGGCTTCTTTCTTGCCTGCCCACGAACTCGCCACCGCGCGCACCCGGGAAGGGGATCCTCCTTGCCTGCGCGTGCGCTCTCTTAATGTCATGTCACCACACCATGCGTGGCAAGACGAGCGCCAGGCCCCGCCCACTAAAGGTTCATTTTGGCAAAAGAAGCCCCGCAAAGGTGGCGGCGGGAGCGTACGTGCGCATGCATGGCAGGAGCGCGCCATCCGGCTGGTGAGGCCCAAAGATCACCTGGAAGAGGGCCGAAGATCACCTAGGTGCTCCCAATCACCATAATGAGCACCCCTGATCTACACTAACAGGAAACAACATTCTAGACTTTCAGACAAGAGTCTTTTATTAGTCTTATCTAGAGAAACCAGAGACTAAACCTACATTAAATGCACCTCCATATAAGAATCAATATGCAACATACACAAATATTTTCTAATCTGGCAAGTACATACATGGATTTTGTTATGTATTTCACAGTGTATGCTTTGGCCACAGCTTCCTAGTGGATATCCAGGCAATGATTGGTGTGTGTGTGTGTGAGTACAGTCATTTAATTGCTATATACACCATGGTAGACAACTTGTAAATAGGATGGAGTTCATTTTAATTTCCAATAAGATAATCTCAAAAACAACAGAAAGTGAATCAGAAGTGACTTCTGGTTGCCATTTCCAAGTCTTGTTGGTCTTTCTACATAGTGGGAAAGGAAGCTGGTGTTTTAGTTACCTGCCACTCCTGGAAGCATCTCGGAATGGTGATTTACCAATTTTGGGCGATTTTCCCACTGTCAAACCCCAAAATGGGGAGGGAGCATGGGGAGGGGTTTGCCACAAAGATACATTAACTAACCACTCTGATATGTACATTACTTGCAGATGCAAAAGTCTCGTTCTGCATAAGAATGTAGACACATCTGGTACCAATGTGGAAACATTTATCATTAGCAAAATAAAGAAATGCATTAGGAAGTATTACCCAGGGCTGTTGATTTGACTAGTTCAAAGTATTAGATGAGCAGAATGCCATTAACTCAGTTGTGGGTAGTGGAAAAAGGAACATCTGTTTGATTTTAAGTGAGAATCAACAGGCAACTGATTTGGATACTTAACCGAAAAGGGGATTCTCATGGATTACTTAGACCTTCAACACTTTCATCTTGATGACAGAACTAATGTCAGAAAGATAACTAGAGAGAGATAAAAGGATCCATCCCAGTGATGTAGAATTTCTACATGGTGAATGAATGCATGCTGGGAGCTTAACAGACACCTTGGATTGACTAACACAAAAGCATATCAACACCTGAAGGGCTTCCTATGTATTATTTTTATCTCTCAAGTCCCTTTCCCCACTTAAGCAGAACAATGGCATTAGTTCAATTCTAGTGATGAAGACTGCTACTTTAGCAATAAAGCAGCTTTGCTCATTGACAATGTAATCTAATAGCCTGAAGCTGCAGTTTTGGTTGCATCCTTGCACACACGGCAATTGTGAATCTGCAAAACTGCACTAAACCACCACTGAAGCCAAAAGTTCATGCTTTTTCACTTCCTCTCCTTTCATACAAACAACATATGTTCCAGTAATTCCAATTTTTCAAGGGAAAATCTGATTATCCTTTGCCTTCCCAAGTTTTCACTTGCTTTAAAAATGTCCTGGTTTCTCCCTCTTCTTTCCACTTTTCATGTTTTGGATTCAACTTACTTCAGTTTCTGCAAACTGAGTTCAAAGTGCAGAAGGGGGAGATCAAAGAGGCTGAATCTTATCACTTTTCTGTAGATTCAGACAAAGCAAGCCAGAGCACCTTCTGGCAATTTGTTTTGCCATCCTGACTACACTCTGATGTTGCTTGGCCACAATTGCCCCAGTTTTCAGCTGAGAAATGCTGGAGAGTCTGAAACACAAATTCAAGGATAATCCTAAACTACTGATAAAACCGAAAAGAAATGCTCTCTCCAAAAAATATGGGTGAGATTTCTTCCACACCATGATCAAGCACTGCTTGTTTATAGTTACATCTATAGTTTACATCTATAGTTTATTTCACACCTGCTGAAATACCCTGGAGAGCCCTGGATGCAGCAAACAAAGTACACACCAACCACTGTGGAAGCACCCTGAAGCCATTTCTGAATCTAGACAACCAACTAGTCCAACAGCACATTAGCACTAGTGCCATGTTCTTCTGAAAAAGATGGCACCATCACCCGTGTTTTAGCTCTAAGCTGCTCCACAGCAAAGTCTTGCTGCTGGCATTGCTTCTGGTGAGGCCACAACAGCCATGTGATCTCCAAAAGCAACATCACCAGGAACGCACTCCTGGGAAGCTGCTTGTACTACTTCTGTCCAGCAAACTAGTGATGGGTGTTTTTTAAAGTGTGGACACTGGACTGACACTGATCTAGCTATCCATACTTCACAAACACTGGGGTTAATCCTGGAAGCTCCACAGAAAATTGTGGTTACCTTTATGTGTAAATTGTGGTTTCCTTTATGACAATTAATTGCTGAAAGTAATGTTTCTGCTGCAAAACTATTGTGTAGACCTCTCACAACAGTTGCCCAATGAGTCTGTTTTATATAGCCAGTATAGACATGGCCACTGTGAACTAAGCTAGTAGTACTAGATGTAGTTGCAGGTTATATTTTCATATTGGTGTTTCCCAAATCATATCTACTGTATACTGAACACATCCAATCTCCAATGGTAAGAAGCAAAGTGCATTCTGACATGTATAGTGCTTGGATGGGAGACCACCAGTGAATACCAGGAGTCTCCACACATGATTAAAAAAAGATCCTCCCTGAAAACTCAAAAAGTCACAACCGGTTCTGGGTTAGACTATGCAAAAGTCTCAGTATAAACCAGCTTTCCATATACTGGAAGGGAGATAGTGCATTTGAACAGGAAAGATGGTGCATGGGATGTTTGAATATCTTATTTGTTTGCTACCAGGGGACCCGAACTGGGAAAGAAATGACTTATAATTATAAAAACTAGCACTATGGAGATACATAGTTATCTACTTAGATATGTGTTGATTTCAACGCACGCATCCAAAATGTCCCACCTCCATCCAAATCTGGACTTATTTCCAGTCTTACAAACCAACTGGGAGAATAGATTAGACATTACAGAAGATCAAGTGGTCAGGAGGAATTCAGAATAATGAACGCTTCTCTGTGAAATATTTACAACAGCAAGAAAGGAAATGGAGCCATGCTTTGCGAGTGACTCAGTCTCCAAATTGTATAACTGGTAGGTCAAGTAACTGGATAGTCTGAAAATGCTACATAGGAATGTGGCCTGTTAGATAACTTTCCCCCCCTTTCTATCATTTTTTTAAAGTTATCAAAATACATGGAACAAGCCTTTGTTTTTGTAATACTGCCTTGTATTGTGGCTGCCTTATTTTTGGAAAAAGTATCCATTTTAAAAAGGAAGCAAAAGATACACAAAGACAATAATTGCATTGTTTGATGGCACCGCAAGATCGCAATGGTGCAGGAAGTCTGGACCCATCTGACCCAAGAATAGAATCCAGACTCTCTAAACAAAAACAAACACTGCTGTTTGTCCTGATCACTTTCTCTCTCCCATCCCTCTCCTTCTCTCTCTTCAGATTCACAAAGTGCCCTTACTGGTTTGCACAGACAAGCAGAACAAAAAACAAAACCAATTTCCCAACTTTGAACCATAAGCAAAATCAGGAAGAGTTCCTCTTTGAGGTTCTGTTTGTGGATGCACTTTCAAGTTGCTAACCGACTTATGGCAACCCCAGAAATAAGACTGGTTTTCTTAGGCAAGGAAAACCCAGAGATGGTTTTCCCAGTGCCTTCCTCTGAAATATGTGCACAGCACCTGGTATTGCTTGGTGGCTTCCCAGGTTTAACTTCTAAGAGCAATCAGGATTTGGTGCCTAGCCCACAACTCAAAAAATCCCCCCGCCAGCATGGTTGTTTGGGAGCTGTCACTCTCTTCTAAAAATAGTAAATTTACCTTACTTTTTGTATGTGTTTTTCCTATTTTTGCATAAGACACTTCCTTACCTCATTTCCCTTTTTCTTTTATTAGGCTGTACAGTGCCATGTACATTGACAGCAGTAAAGAAAGCAAGAAGCATATCTAGAACATGAAACAGTGAGAGCCTCACATCAGCTGCTGGAGCCAAGGCATCATGGCCTTTACAGAACTATACTACCCCAAATCCCAGCGACAGTTTGGAGAATTTGGGAACGGAGATCCCAACATGTAGCAACCCCGTTCTCTTTCGTGCCTGGGGGGCAGGGGGCGGCCCCGGGGGTCCCGATTGCATTAGGGCCAATTGCAGCTGAGGTGGACATGGAGGAAGGGGATGATGAGGTAGCTGGGCCTTCCTCTCCCACTGAGAGCTTGGCATGGGATGATGGCTGGCCCGATGGGTATGAAAGCTGGGAAAGTCAGGCCGACACTGAAAGTGCTGATTCCGATAATCAGTATGAGAAACCAGGTGGTTTCGGGTCGCAGGAAAGGGTGAGGGAGATAGCGGAGGATGAGCCCATGGAAGCTGAAAGGGAGTCTGGCTCTCATGAAGATAGCGACCCAGGTGCTGGGAGGCAAGGACGGAGCTTTGATAGGAGACAGAGCATTGAGTCCAGCAGGAGGGAATGGCACCGAAGCCTAGAGCGCCAGAGGAGCGCTAGGTCCCGTAGTACAGATTGGCGCCGCAGCCTAGAGCGTCGGGGGTCTCACCAAGGGAATTAAGTATAGGATCCGTGGGAACGGATCCTTAGTTGCTCGGCCACTTCTGATTTGAAGGGAATGAAGCGAGTGAAGATCCACGGAGCCAGGATTCAGGCTCGTGCCTTGCCAAGAAGTTTCTTGGGCTTTGTTTCCCTGAACTTTGCCTTGTTTGAATTGCCACGGACCAAGTTTGCTTTGATCCGCATTACTTTTGCGGAGCTTTTGCCAAGTTTTGCCTTTGGATTTATCTACAAACTCTTTACCATTTTTGATTGAACTTTTTGATACTTTTAAGGACAATTACTCTTTTCACCTGTTTTTATTATTTAATAAGTAGTTAGCTGATTACCGTCTCTGTGTGTGTGATTAAGGGGCTGGGCCGAGACCTGCATTGTGACACAACATAGCAATATTTTCTACCTCTAATTTCGTAGATACGAACCTTTATCCAGCAGCATCCCACCTCCTGGCAAGACAGATCTTTCTCATCACTTGCCACCTGATCCTTTATTTAAAACAGTGGTTCCCAACCTTTTTTTGACCAGGGACCACTTGACCAGGAACCGCTCTCCAACAATACTACCAAAAGGGTTACAAATCGATTTTTGGTCAACTTTAGATTCAGTGGGTTAAATCACTGAGCTGCTGAACTTGTTGACTAAAAGATCACAGGTTCAAATCCAAGGAGTGGTGTGAGCTCCCATTGTCAGCCCCAGCTTCTGCCAACCTAGCAGTTCAAAAAGATGCAAATGTGAGTAGATCAATAGGTACCACTCTGGTGGGAAGGTAACGGCGTTCCATGCAATCATGCCAGCTGCATGAACATATGCCATCCAGTAGTCGGCAGCTGCTCACCCATAGAAAACCATATTTAATAAGCCTTGGCACTATAAGAGGGTTTCACAAGGCCAGTCACTCTCGTTGCAATGGTGTAGTAACGGTGAGGCTACAGACCATGTTTTAGTTCTTTGGGACATCTGGTGGTCCATGGAATACAGGTCAAGAACCACTGTTTTAAAAAGAAGACTTGAAATTAAAGGCAGGCTTTCTACATACCTTATATGCCTTATGAAGCACTCTGTTTCCTCTTCAAGAGAAAACACAATGCTCTGTCTTCCACACACCTCGCCTAAGTGCATCTACTCAATGAATCAAGATAAAGTGAGCTGAGAATGAAAGTGCTCTCAATGCTCCCTAACATGTTTTCCTGCTAAATCCCAACAAACCTTTTGCTGATTATTTTCATTTGGTTCTCTTGTAGCCATCTCCTAGTATGAAGGACTGCTGCTCAAAATGCAATTCATGATTGAGAATCGAAAGAGGTATACATTTGCCTAACTCCTAGAATGCAGAATTTTCTTCCAGCACAACATCAAGGGACACACTAAATTGCAGCTGCACTTAATGCGATCCCAACACATCTTCTCTATTAAGAAACCCACTCAGATGGGCAGGCAGCCTGTGCTAAAGGGGACAGGGAAGAGGGAGAAAAGTATGCAACTCACTGAGCAAATTACAGCTGCCAACAGAATACAAGAACTTCACAGAACAGAAGCCTATTGTACCCTGCACTTTATCTTTTTAAAATTCTAATTGGGCAACCCCAGGAGAAACTAAAATACACAAGCCAAAAACTTGCATAGTTTTCCTCCCTAGAGAAGGAAACCGATGACAGAGGGGGGGAGGTCTGTATTCCAGAGGCAATTTCAATTCATCTTCAGGTTCTGGGGGTGTACAGCTATAGCTGAGTTTCTCAGGGGCAATTTGGCTCGAGTCAGCAGTTGGTAAAAGAAGAAAAAAGCATCAAGAAGGCTAATTACCTCTTCCAGATTTACAATGGCAAATGGAATAACAAGGAGTTCCAGCTTATCTACCAGGATCTGGGAAGGAGTGGGTGAAACTGCATTCCTTCCTTTACTTGTTTACGACATATTTATTTCCCGCAGCTCGAAGTACAGGGCTCAAAGCGCTTCATATATCTTTCGCTCTGATATTATTTACACATCGAGGAGGAAGAAAAAAAGTATGGATAAAAAATGGAAGAAAGGAAATATCAACAAGAATACAGATGCGTAACCAAAGCTTGCTGAATTGGTATAAGGAAGGCTAAAGCTCAACATGAGCGAAGACTAGTTTGGAACCCAAGGAGAAACAAGAATCTTGTTTCAGATGTATTCAAGGCAAGAGAATGGTCAAAGAGACAGTGAGACCACTGTTCAATATCTATGGTAAAATGCTAGGAAATTACAATGAAAAGACAGCAATACCTGATTCAAAGTTTCCCACAAAAAATAATGTGCTTCCATGAAGATTCAAATCAAATTTGATAAGGAATTAGTCAGGGATTATCTAACTAATATCATAGAAACATAGAATCATAGAGTTGGAAAAGACCTCATGGGCCAGCCAGTCCAACCCCATGTCAAGAAGCAGGAAAATCGCATTCAAAGCACCCCCGACAGATGGCCATCCAACCTCTGCTTAAAAGCCTCCAAAGAAGGAGCCTCCGCCACTCTCTGGACAGCTCTGTTAGGAATCTTCCAAATGTTCAGGTGGAATCTCCTGTAGTTTGGAGCCATTGTTCTGCGTCCTAGTCTCCAGGGCAGCAGAAAAAAAGCTTGCTTCCTCCTCCCTATGACTTCCCCTCGCATATTTATACATGGCTATTATGTCTCTTCTCAGCCTCCTCTTCCGAAGGCTAAACCGGGAATGTGGCGCAGCTGGCTGGGTGTCAGCTGCATAAGATCTCTACTGACCAGAAGGTCATGAGTTCAAGGCCTGCCCAGGTCGAGGTGGGCTCTCAGCCTATTGTGTAGCCTGTTGTCAACCTTTGCAACCTGAAAGACAGTTGCATCTGTCAAGTAGGAAATTAAGGTACCACTTAGTGGGGAGGCTAAATTTAACTGATTTACGAGGCCATAAAGATCTCCAGGAAACACGCTGAGGAATGAAGGAGGAATGAAGGAGTGCGCCAGCTCTCCCTGGTGGCCAGATGTTAAATTGCCTCTGTCTGTCTTGTGTCTAAATATTTACCTGTATATGTTCATTGTGATCCACCCTGAGTCCCCTGTGGGGTGAGAAGGGTGGAATATAAATGAAGCAAATCAATAAATAAATCAATAAACATGTCCAGCTCTTTAAGCCGCTCCTCATAGGACTTGTTTTCCAGATCCTTGACCATTTCAGTCACCCTCCTCTGGACACATTCCACCCTGTCAACATCTCTCTTCAATTGCGGTGCCCAGACGCAGTATTCCAGGTGTGGTCTGGCCAAGGCAGAATAGAGGGGTAGCATGAATTCCCTGAATCTAGACACTAGACTCCCATTTATGCAGGCCAAAATCCCAATGGCTTTTTTAGCCACTCCATGCCATTGTCGGCTCATGTTTAACTTCATGTCCATGAAGATGCCAAAATCTTTTTCACACATACTGCTGTCGAGCTTAAGCGGCTGAGGGGAAAAGGAAAAGGCCTGAGGCTGTGAGGAATTGTGGGAGTTGAAGTCCAAAACACCTGGAGGGCCCAAGTTTGCCCAGGCCTGCTCTAGCTGGAGATCCTATACTTAGAGGGAGTTGGACTCAATGACCCACATATTTGGGATCATGGATCATGACCTGTTAGGATCACCAACCATCGGGGTAGCAGAGTTTATTTGGCAGTGAATGATTGCTGGGCATGTAGATATTTTGTTTCTGTTTGATGCTTTCAATAGACAAAGATGCAAGCAAGTTTTGTTTACGGATAACTTCATATATTTAAAGATACAGGCACATTTCTTGTCAAGGGTTAAAAATTCCAGTAACGTTTCAGAGGGTTTGTATCTTGAACTTATAACTTTTAACAGTTTCTTCATAAACTAAGTTGCATTATACAGCTCTCTTTAATAAGAGTTTACTTTCAAATTAAATGCAAGCCTCAACAGTTTCTAACTTCCTAACACATGCTTCTGCACTCTGGCAGACTTCTATATCAAGCTCCTTCAAGGCACAACACACTTCTCTAACAGTCATTCCTCAACCGACATTCCCTAACTGCCATCCTATTTAAACCTGAACATTCTAAACTGTCACTGAGTCAGTCACGTGACCTGCAGGCCCTCCCACTGCTCTATGTATATAGAGTTAAGGAAACTGCAAATAAAAGAAGACATACTTCAGATTATTAAATGACACATTATAAAACAGACAAACATCATATAGAGGAGGCTTGAGAAGGTTGCTTCCTCCAACACCATAAGCACCCATCTAACACTTTATGATTCTGTGAAGATGATTCTATCAAAACATCATTACAAGCAGGGGCGGATTTACCATTAGGCAAAGTAAGCACCCGCTTAGGGCGCCACGTAGTCAGGGTGCTTCTGGCCACCAGGTTCCACGATGCCATTGCTGCAAAGGGACTCCAGCTGACTGAGACGCCACCGCCCAAAACCCTCTGGTCTCGCCCCGGCTGCAAAAGTTCCTCCTTTTCAGCCTCATGACCTTAGTCCGCATCATTACAAGGACACAGGATTTCTCCTAGCAGTAAAACTATCACCCAACAGTCTGGGGAAAAAGCAAAGCATTTGTCTAATGTAGCATTTTCCCCATACAATCACTGATGGGAAAGCCAATGAAAGACGTCCAGCTCACTTCTTTTTATATCAGAAATTAGCTATTTTACCATTGCAAAATGCTTGTTGTTTTATAATTAAGAACCAGAAGGGAAAGATAACAAATTGCAATAACGTTATAAAATGCTACAAACAGTTTAATGACCATCTCTTGAATTAAAAACAGGGCCTTCTCTGTGGTGGCCCCCCCCCCCCCGGCTGTGGAACTCTCTCCCTAATGAGGTTAGGTCCGCACCCTCCCTCCTGTCCTTCAGGAAGCAAGTGAAGCCCTGGCTTTGGAATCATGCATTTGCAGAGTGATGGTGGATACCGGTGAAGACTAAGAGCTATTGGCCACAATTTGCTGACAGAATGGGATGATGTTTTAACTTGGTGAACTGGTTTATATGTATTTTTTTAGCTTATATGTATTTTAACTTATTGTAGTTGTATGCTGTTTTAAACTGATATTTACTGTCTTGCATTGAATTCTTGCTATTACCGAGGTAGAGAAGAATGGGATAGAAAAGTTCTAAATAAATAAATAAAAATAGAGATAGCTAAAACCGAGCCAAAACACATAGACAGATAGGTAAACAGTTCCAGTAATTCTGAAGCCATCGAGGGGAAATAGTGAGGTCCCTGATCCTCATAATTTTTCCTAGAAAAATACTGAAATTTTGAGGGGGAAACTGCAACATTAGGACACTTTAGAGACTGAAATTTCACTTCGTTACTTTAAGAAGATAAAATGTATGATATTAGATATAATTCAGTTTGTGATAACATGATAATTTTTATTATAACAATCTAGTTCGCTTACAAAATAATTACAAATTGACTTTATTCTTTAACCTTTTACTTGTTATAACTGGAACCACAGTCCTGAATTGTAAAGAACACTTAAATTGTAAATGACATTTTGAGATTTGCTCGTTCATTAAGAGCAGGAGTAAAAAGAACAGAAAAAGAAACAACAGGTATTGGCAAAACCCTTTGGTTTCTCTAGTTTTGCCCAACTTCAACAGACTCATTGCCATAGAAAATATTCCTGGATCTTGGATTTCCATCCCTGTGTTTTTATTGCCTATCCTATCCATTTATTTATAGTCATATTCATTATCAATGAAAGTTGATGTTTCTGGTCTCAGTGGAATCTGATCTGGGTTTAAATCCAAACTTTAAAGGGGATATTTAGGATGCTGCACTAAAAAGGCAGTAAACCCACTGAGATTAAAACCAACTTCCATTGATATATATGCAATAAACACTCCAAAAAAAACTTTAGAAAATTCAACATAACACAGTTGCCTAAGTAATACAGTGATACAGTAATACTAATGTTTAATACTGTTTTAATATTTGTACATTTTACATTGTATTGTAATGCTTTTAATGTTAGCTACTTTGAATCTCCTAATTGAGGTAAAAAGTGGGATATACTGTAAATGATGATGATGATAGAAGATCCTAAAATTCAGCACCACTTGCAGCAAAAGTAATACAAGAGAATTTCACAGAAGTTAACTTTACAACAAGAAATATATATAAATGAGAAAAAACTTACTTTAACTTCAACCATCTTTCCATCATGTTCAATGTGCCTCTCAAGATATTCTGAAGACAGGAGATCACTGCAACAGCAGAAAAGTTGGAACAATGTAATAATTTTCGACATTATATCACATTCACTAAATCAGTGTTTCCCAACCAGTGTGTCGTCGCACACTAGTGTGCCGTGAGCGATCATCAGGTGTGCCGTGGGAAATTGGAACCTCCAATACCCTTTCTTCCCCCTCCTGCTGAACACTTTTTCTTCTCCACTCGGGCTCCCTTCTTCCCAGCCTTGCTCTGCTTGCTTTGCCTCGCTTTGCTCTGCGGCGAGTCTGCGCAGTAGGGGCGAGTCCCCCTCCCCTCCTGAACAAGCTCACACTGCCCCCTCGGATCAAAAGTAAGTGTTCGGCAGGAGGGGGAAGAAAGGGCGTGAAAGGGGAGGAAGAGTTCTCTGTCAAAAGTTAGCATTGGCAAACTTGGACCTTCCAGGTGTTTTGGACTCCAACTCCCACCATTCCTAGCAGCCTCAGGGTCTTTTCCTTTTTCCCCCTCAGCCATTTAAGCAGGAAAGGGCCTCAGGCTGTTAGGAATGGTGGGAGTTGGAGTCCAAAACACCTGGAAGGTGTTACGGTCGTCCACGCTCTGGTCACATCCCGAATAGATTACTACAACGCGCTCTACGTGGGGCTGCCTTTGAAGACAGTTCGTAAATTACAACTAGTCCAATGGGCGGCAGCCAGATTCCTAAATGGAGCATACCCCCCATACCACCCCCTGTTGTGTCAGCTACACTGGCTGCCGGTCCAATTCTGGGCTCAATTCAAAGTGCTGGTGTTGACCTTTAAAGCTCTATACGGTTCTGGCCCAGCTTACTTGTCCGAACGCATCTGCTGCTACGTCCCACCTCGTACTTTAAGATCATCCGGGGAGGCCCTGCTCTCGCTCCCGCCGGCTTCCCAGGTGCGGCTGGTGGGGACGAGGGAGAGGGCCTTCTCGGTGGTGGCTCCCCGTCTGTGGAATGCACTCCCTACTGACATACGATCAATTCCATCCCTCCTGACATTCAGGAAAAAAGTGAAAGCCTGGATGTGGAACCAGGCGTTCGCATAGTAGCACAGGACAGCACTTTAGTAGTTTTAATGGAAAGTTGGTGAATAGGGCTCAATGCTTTTATGGATGGAACACTGTTTTTAACATAGGTGAATGCATAGGATGTGTGAATATAATTGTATTTTAATGTATTTTAGTGTCAAATGCTGGAGGGTTTTATATTGTGTTTTATACTGCAATTGTGATGTAGGCATCAAATTATGCCTTTGGAAGCCGCTCTGAGTCCCCCCTCGGGGGTTGAGAAGAGCGGGGTAAAATGCCATAAATAAATAAATAAATAAATAGGAATGGTGGGAATTGAAGTCCAAAGCACCCAGAGGGCCAAAGTTTTCCCATGCCTGTTTTAGGGACCTTAAAGTGGTGAGCCTCCTTCCAACATTGTGGTTCTGATTAGAAAACAAACAACATAACATAACATTGTTTGAGTCCACAGTGCTCTCTGGGTGTAGGTGAACTACAACTTCCAAACTCAAGGTCAATTCCCAAGCAAACCCTTTCAGTACTTTCTGTTGGTAATGAGAGTTCAATATGCCAAGTTTGGTTCAATTCCATTGTTGCAAGAGTGCTTTTTGATTGTGTGTTAACTATTAATCCCATAAACTATAACTCCTAAAGGTCAAGGTCTATTTTCCCCAAACTCCATCTGTATTCACATTTGGGCATATTGAGTATTCATGCCAAGTTTGGTCCTGATCCAACATTGTTTGAGTCCACAGTGCTCTCTGAATATAGGTGAACTACAATTCCAAAACCCAAGGTCAATGCCCACCAAACTCTTATAGTATTTTCTCTTGGTTATGGGAGTTCTGTGTGGGAAGTTTGTGTCTTTCTGCCATTCCTGCCAGGATATCTTTATTGTGTTCATCGAAACAGGCCCAGGTTTCACACTGAGTGTATAAATATACACTGAGTGTATAAATAACTATATGTATTACTGTGTTAGAGTGTCATTTTGTGTCATTTTGGTTGGTGGTATGCCCCAGGATTTTATAAATGTAAAAAGTGTGCCGCGGTTCAAAAAAGGTTGGGAAACACTGCACTAAATAATAAGCAGTAATAACTAATAATAATAACAACTTTGTTTTTATACTCTGCCTCCATCTCCCCGAAGGGACTCGGAGCGACTTACAAAGGGACATGCCCAACAAAACAGGTTAAAATAAGCATAAAAAAACAAGCAATATCAAACATCAATAAACATAAAATCAGTCAACATTATAAAACGATTAAAAGCTATCATGGCTGAGAAAATAAAGTGCTGGGTTTAGTTCATAATTTCTAAGTGCAATGAATTCTAAGAAGAGACAGGGAAAGTGTGACAATCGGAGGTGTTTAGAAAACACAAAATCCAGAGGGATCCATTTCTTCAAACAGTAACATACATATGCTAAAATGCACACTAAAGCGTGGACAAAACCCTGGCACAAACCCAAGTATTAACTCTGTCCCCAGATTTGTCTTGGAAGCAATATTACATGGGTCAATAACATCACCCACAGCATCAAGGGTACACTATCCTTGATCATATATAAAGAAAGACTAGAAAAATAAACAGCTGAATTACATTATATTCACAAATTCCAATCCGCAGAGAGTGAACAAAGACAATGGTTTCATGGCACAGATATATTCCTACAAGAGGCCTGGCTACTGCACATAAAGGAATGTTCTCATAGTTTTGTTCCCAGGGAAACTGACTTTTAATAAGCGGATTTATTGCTTTCAGATATCAATGCTAACTGAACAATATAATGATCTGAAAAAACATTTGGGAATTTAAAGCAAAGGATCTTTCAGGATTCTGTTAAATTTTATCCCACTATCACAACTGCATCAATATAATGTATAGCCTGAGACTATAATATCACTTTGTCCTCCATCTGAAGAAGTTGTTTTATATCCACAAAAGCTCATGCTACAAGAAACACGCATCAGACTCAAAAGTGTAGGCACAATCCTTTTTTCCTCCCCTCCCTTTCTCCTTTGCACACTAAAACACTTAGAAGTTAATGGTCACAGAGTTGCATTCAGACATTCGGGACAATAACAGCAATATGCTGAAGAGTGACTTATTTAAATCAATTTTCCCCAAAGAAGCTGCTAATTGGTCACCAACACCAAGATCCAAAGTTTAGTTTGACTTTTAATACAATAAGGCAAATACTACATGGAAATCTCATCCCTACATTCAACATTTCAGTCCCTTTATATCTGTTCACATTCTACAAGACACACCTCTCTCTTGATATAACTTGTGCTGCTCTTGATTTCTGATATCTTGCTATTTTGATAGCATTATAGTCCCAATGCAGGTATTCAGTCTATTCTTGACCTTTTCTTGGAGGACAGAGATATTCATGCAAGTCTCACCCCAAACACACATCTCCATATCTGGATCTTTTTGCCCAAGAAGATTGAACACTGCCACAGATTTACAGATGGGCAAGAGGGGAGCAGGGGAAAGCATTGGGAAGAGTGGGGTAAGCCCGTTTCCCCACTCTTCCCAATGCTTTCCCCTGCTCCCCTCCTGCCCATGTGATGAAGTCCTTAGTCTCTTCTCCAACTGCCATGTGCTTTTTGTTGTGTGCCCTGTTTTATTCAAATTATAAGCTTGATGGCAGGGGACTATCAAATTAATAGTTCATATGCCACATGTTGTGGCTGAAGAGTGGGATATAAATGCTGTAAATAAATACATATATAATAAATACATAAAATGGAAGAGACCATATTTCCCATCTTATTAAAAACAACAATAAAATATTCCTGCAAAATTCAGAAAAGCTACTTGATTGAACTACAGCTCACATAATCTTTCAGTCACCATGGCTGGGAAATCTAGGAATTAATAATCCAAAGAAGTAATTTTTTTTCCAAGCTCTGAAATTCTGAGGAAGAGATTGAGTTTCTGGTTGGTGTCTTTGAGTGAAAAGAGCTGCAAAGTAAGTGGGATGGAGTACTAGATAAGCCAGTATGCTTCTATAGAGAAAAGACTGTAGAAAACTCTCAGCTACATGCAGATAATACATGTCAACCAGTGAAGATTCTTCAGTGATCCCTGGGAGGAACTCATTGTTTCTTCCATCGGCAACAGACTCCAGAGCTATTCTTACATTGTATCTGCCAAGGAATTATTGGAGAGTGTGTCCATTCTAATCGGAACCAAAATATTGAATTCAATAAAGCTAAAATTGACCACTGTTGAGAGATCTGATAAGTCACCATTAGGTGGAGTGAAAGAACTAGAGTAAACAAAAAGACTCTCTTCAGTAACCTAATTTGAGTCCAGCATGCTAAAAGCATAGGCAGAATTGTGGGCACAAATGAGATACTTGTATTTTCTTCCTTTGTTTACGTGTAGTGGGAAAGTTTTAGTTATCTGCTGTTTGACAGCATGGATAGATATTGCATAGCATTGCCAAGAAAGCTTGTTTTGATTTAAATAATTTTGAGAGCTAGATTTCCTTTATGGGGTGCTCAAGCAAATCTTACTTGAGGAACTCTCTGCAGCCAGACTATTGCTCAAGAACTAGTTTTGTTACTTCTTTTTATGTTCACCAGAATCTGAAAATGGCATTCAAACAAGGAGTTTAATACACTAACTTTCATGACCCAATACTATGGAATCATGAAAGATGTTGGCTCTTTAACCTTTTCTGATAAAAGAATGCTGGTGGCTCACCAAACTACAAATCCCAGGGTTTTACAGCATTGAGCCGTAGCAGCTAAAGTCATCTCAAACGGCATTATATCGACAGTGTATGTGCACCCAAAGACTGCACAATTTCACTCATCCCAACAAGGATCACTTTGCCACTTCTACAAATGAGAGCAAACAATCATTTTGTGAATCAACTAAAATGTATTCCCTCTCATTCTGAAGTTTTACAGCATTACTCAGGTAAACCAACACAATATACTGGACTTAGCAGGCTAGTTTAGACTTAGATTAACAGGGAAGAGCCAAAATTCAGGAATAAATTATATCCCAGAAAATCTTGGAAAGGATTGTTGTCTCAAGCCTCAGAGAACTGATGCTGGTAGACCAGAAGTAGACATATTGGCAAACTAATATCTACTGCCAGATTTGAAATAACAACAGAAGTATTACTTTGATGCAAAATAGAAGCATTCAAATAGTCACTTTTAGTTTTCATAGGGTGACACACACACACCATAAATATATGTAAAAATGGCCATCCTGGATACCTCCAACAGCAGCTCATTCCATCTTGATTTAGAAATAGTTTTTGATGCAAGTTTCATGACGGAAGACTAGACAGAAGACTTGGGGTAGGGTTACCAAATATCCCTTATGGTGAATGATGTCTCTCATCTAAAGGCTGGAAAATTTGCCCCATATAGAGTTACTATGTGTCCCTCGCTATAAGGGATGTCTCTTATTCTGTATGAGCATTAAAATGTACTGCATTTTCAGATACAAAGCCAATAGGCGGCTGTCAAATTAGACACAGAATACTGGACTATTGCAAATACAGCTGGTCCCCATTCCTCCCACTCCAGGCTGAGTAGCATTTTCAGCCTGCCAAAAGGAAAAATCCTCTTCACTATGATTGCTCATTGGCCATTACCATGTTTCTATGGGGTTGGGGGTTCCGGCAGGATTTGAGATCTCACAGGAGCTACAACTCTCCCAAAAAAACCCCTTCCTCTTGCATGACTTGAGGTGGTCTTTATATAGGCCAGTCTCACATGTACCATTTTAGATTGCCATATGTCTTCATCCTGCACCTTTTTTGTGGAAAGCAGGCTGAAGATGAAAAGGAGAGGTCTGGAGAGCTTTAAAGACTTGCAAAATAATCTACAACTACAGTTCATCCTAGTAAAGGTATGATTGGTCTGGATTTTATCTCATAGCAAAAATGAATGCTATTGACATGAGACAGCTGCAAACTCTTAAAAAACAAATGCCCTGGGCAGAAAGCCATTCTCACAATATGGACTTTAATAAGGGAAAGCAGCATCATGTTCTCCCTAGAAACCATTTTTGCTGGTTTGAAATACACTGCTTTTTGGCACACAGAGCCAAGCTTTACAGTCTGCATGGGATAGACACCTTCCCAAAGGCAGAAAAATGGCACTTGCCCTTGAAACATAAAAGCACTGATTCATTTGCCATAAACTGATTTGCATTTCAATGACGACAAGTTAAATGACATTTCTATGTTTGTTGCATTCTGAATAGCACTACTTAGTAGCAAGACCACCTTGAATGCCTGCTGACTCCTAAAAAGGGAAGACAGATATATATATACTGTAGATATAGATAGATAAATACATGTAGGTGAAGTCAGTGCACTACAGATATAGATATACGTACATCGATATAGATGGTGCATTGGCTCTAAAGCAATTCCAATTCCATAGGATATTTGGAGAGGTTTATTTTCACCTAAGGCTAAACTAAGTAATGAATGTGGATAGGAACACGGTAGAACAGCCGGCTCCTATTAATATGTTTTTATAAAATTCTATTAAATAAATAAGTGATTATTTCTCAGAGCTCCTGTTGTCTTTGTTCTTGTTTGCAAGAACACCAGAAAATTAAAACAATTTTACTTCTCACTGTGTGAGGAGAGTGGAATTTGATGAAATCATACCCTTCATCATTTCACACATGACAACTAGTACACATATGGTCTAGCAAAATCAGAGGGTTCTCAAGGTGATGACAGTTACTAATGAAGAAGTACAGATAGGTTGAGAAAACTGATGAAGTTTGCTTTTTTCCTGAGTCTACTGCAGTGGTTCCCAACCTGTGGTCCATGGACCACCAGTGGTCCGCAACAACTAAAATATGGTCAGCGGCTTCACCATTACTACATCTTTATATTAAGAGTGACTGGTCTCATGAAAACCTTTTATAGTGCTGAGGCAACGGAGATGTCAGGTGGAGAGAGGCTGAATATCCACAAAAGGCGCAACAATAAGCCCCCCAACTGCTGCTTCTCCTCCTTCCTCCCTTGTGGTGCCTAGAAGTAGGACTACCCGGGTGTTTTCGGTTTTATGCTTGCTCCTGGGGTGCTGATTTAGAAAATTGCACTGGATAAACCACATCCGCTCTAGATTTTAAAATAATTTTCTGTGGATGACCAGATGGTGACTACTGGATGGCATACATTCTGTACCAGAAACTGGAGCTGATGGTGTCTATCCAGTGCAATTTCCTGAATTACCATCCCAAATAACAAAACCAAATCTAAAGTTGGCCAAAAACAGATTTGTAACTCTTTTGGTACTAATGTTGGAAAGTGGTCAATGGTTAAAAAAAGGTTGGGAACCACTGGTCTATTGGAAAGCCAAGATTCCACACACACACACACACACACCCTTGCCTTCTTCCCCTCTAACTTAACAGTACAAACTACTTTCACACTTTGAAATGAGTTGGCAGCAATTTAAATAGGCTGAGAATAAATGGGGAAAGTGGGAGGAGGAGAATGAAACCAGACATTTAAATGCTGTGGGAAAAGTAGGATGAGAGAGAATTAATCGGGACTATCCCTGTCAAATCTGGACAGTTGGAAGGTATGTGAAAGTTGAGGATCAAGAGAACATGGAGGGGACATCTTCTTGTGGTTACAGTCCTGACCAACCCACATCTTGGCTCTGATGTGAGATGAAATCCTTCAAGGTCTTGTCAGTGGCTGCTGGCCCAGGAACTTTCTTCCTATTCAAGCTAGAAATATAGCCCGTTGTTGTTGTTGTTGTTGTTGTTGTTGTTGTTGTTGTTGTGCCTTCAAGTCATCCTAATCTATGGCAATCCTAAAGCAAACATATCCTGGTATTTTCTTATCAAGATGTCTAAAGCTGCTTCCACACTGTCCTTATATCCCAGGATCTGACCCCATATTATCTTAATATCCCAGATTGCATGACAGTGGGGATTCATATAATCCAGTTCAAAGCACATAACCTGGGATCAGATCCTGGGATATAAGAATAGTGTAGAAGGGGGCTAAGTGTCTTTGCCTTCTTCAGAGTCTGAGAGCGTATGACTTGCTCAAGGTCACCTGGTGGGTTTCTATGGTTGAATGGGACTGTAAACCTTGGTCTCCAGGTCAGAGTAGAACACTCAGACTATACAACCGTGCCTCTCTAGAATAGCTTCTTGTTGACTTCTTCTTCCTCTTCTTATTTTTGCAGGTTTTCAGGAATCCATTGGTTTTAAAGAAAAGGATTAGAACGCTATAGCATTTTTACTGTTTTTTTATTTTTATGTATATTAAAGTCTAGAATTAAAGTTTTAATGCTACTCTAGGTTTCATTTTCTTTTTAATAATGATAATTTGAATGGATTTATCCATGTTACAGCTGGCTTACTCTGTAAGCCATCTTAAGTCCCAGTTGCAGGAGGGGGGGGGGGGGAGTGGCATATAAATAAAAGGAGAAATTATGATGGCCGTAGAATCCTAAAGCTGCTAAGTCTATGCGAAACTGTGGTGACCACACACCTATCAACAAAAACAAAAGCAACAACAGCAACAATGCAACACCTGTGCTGTGATATATGTGAAACATAAGCTCAGGCACAGAGATAAAACACTTGGAACATGAAAGAGAGTACAGTGCATTTCAGTTTCAAACCGTACTTTATGGAAAGCATGTGTGCACTTGAATTTTGCCCACAAAGTTGTAATAAATGCTAGCATTATCCAGAGCATCTTCATATTTGAATTCCTGTTTCAAACCATATGGTGACAAAGAAAAGTCTTATGGGAAACTTTATTAGATATAATACAGGGACTGAAAGAAAGAGAGTGGGTGTAGAAGAGTATCAGATTTGTTTATAATTATACTGCCTCTGAACTTATTTCATGTCTTGGCCATGCTTTATATTGCAGATTTCAAATAACGTATAACAAGAAAAGAAAAGAAATTAAGAAATTAAAAGTATATCCAGCGGGTGCTTAATATCCACTGGATTCAGTTCTATACTCTCCCATGGATATTAAAATCCATGGAGGCTCAAATCCCATTATATACAATGGCATAATAAAATGATGTCGTGCATATAAAATGGCAAAATCAAATTTTAGATTTTTTAAAAATTCAAGTTGTATGTCACAAATTCAATTGGGGGGGGGGCACAAATCCAACTGCCAGTTTTAGCTATAGTCAACTCACTGAATAAATGGGATTTATACGGGGACTGACAGAACCATTCACCAACGGATTCAGTAGATCAGACCAAAACCGGGATTAAACCTGGTTCTGGGAAGGAGGATAAGGCTGGATCTACACTGCTCTATAACCCAGGATCAGATCCCAGATTGTCTGTTTTGAACTGGATTATGTGAGTCTACACTGCCAGATAATCTGGGATCAGCAGATAACCTGATATCAGATCATGGGATATAAAGCAGAGTAGATCCAGCCTAAGTATGCCTGGCAGCAAATTTTCAACATTATCAGAAATATACACTAACTGTAATTCATTATACTGTTCAATGTGATATTCTGTTCATATCTGGCTGAGCGTAACAGTATAGTGAAATCATGAATGCCGGTGCAACCTCTATTCAAATGACACTGAAGAGTTATACACACAAAAAGCCATCACTAATCTATTTCAGTGGACCATCAACACTACTCTAATTGCTTAATCACAGACTTGGGAAAGAAGAAACTGAGCCAATCTTAATTATCCAGCCACAGACTCCAAAACATCACCATGATATCTAGAGTATACAGCCATCAATCCTCATTAGCGTACAATACATGTGCTCTATTAGAAACCTCCAAACACATTCATTACTGCCCCAAAACAAAGTGCTCAAGATGTTGGGGAAATCTAATATCTGTAACCCATAAGTTTAGGTTTTCTGAGTTCTGGGAACTTAAAAAAAAGAAATTAAAATCCAGCCATTTTTACCTTAAGGTGTTTTTTTACCTTAGTAAGCAGGAGATGATGGGTATTGTGGTCCAAATTGTAAAAGCCTGACTGTGGAAGCATTGTTTAATACAAATTAAACAATTCAATACATTAGAGCCTGCAGTGGCCATGCAATACAACAACTGGCATGAAAGGGAGAGCTCTCAGTAATTTTGTATGAAGAGCTAGACACAATTAATAGTACTTATGTTAAACAGTGTAAGACATTTCCTGTAAAAATGCTATCTAAAGGATCACTGTATGTCATGAGTAGTTCAGATAACAATTTTGTGATATATATTACAATCTTCCCTCACTTATTGCAGGGGGTACGTTCCAGGACCACCCGTGATAAGTGAAAAACCGTGAAATAGGGACGCCCCGTCCCCTTCCCTCCCCACCCTCTTTACCTTCATCTTCCTCTTCCTCGTCACTGCCTGGGTCTCTTGTCTCCTCTTGGTGGATGTGTCACAGGGCCCAAGCAGCAGCAAGAAGCCCTGGCGGTGACCATGAGAAGGAAGAGGGAGGTAAACGGGGCAAGGGGGATGAAGACCTGCCCCCTTGCCCCATTTACCTCCCTCCTCATGGTCACTGCTGGGGGTTCTTGCTGCAGCTCCAGTGGCGACCACAAGGAGGAAGAGGGAGATAAACGCCCGGAGGGGGGGAGAGTTGAGGAGGAAAAGCACTCTTCACACACACATCTTTCTCCTGACACATCAATTCTACGTGCCAGGAGAGCTCCGACAGCACTTTAATGGCAGTTGGGAAAGGGGTGGTTTTTTTCAGTCTTTTGAGGAAGCTTCGGGGATTAGATTGGTGCCCTCTGAGTTTTCCGGGCTGATTCAGAAAATCCAAGAGGGCTGTGCAGATTGACTCCTAGGTAGTCCCAGGACTACCAAAGGATCAGTCTCCACAGGGCCCATACTGCAATAGACCCAGGTCTTTCAGGAAGACCCAGATCTAATGCAGTATCAAATTAATTCGGGACAAAGAAGGGTTTCCCTGCTTTGTCCCAAATTCAGTTTTACGGAGACACTGTTTGGATGCCTCCAGCAAAACTGGGAGCTCCCGCATTATGGGCTCTGTGTGGAAGGGACTTAAGCAAGTACAGCATTCACCTTCTTAAGTATAGCTCAAAATGGGGAAAATGGTGTGATTTATTGGGGTTCCAGAATCACAGGAGCTCTGTAACCTTCTTCATCCAAACAATGTTATACAGTTCTCATGCTTAAAGTGTAACTATAAAAATGCTGCTGGGTGCGTGGGGTACATGGGGATATCCAGGGATGAACTTTCAGTTGCACTCACATATAGTTAACGTGCTGTTTTATTGTGTTACCTTAATGTGCTGTTTTAAATTGTGATACTCTTAGCTATTAGCTGTATTTTTAGCTGTTTTTCTGTGATTGCTGTGATCGTTGTGAGCTGCCCCGAGCCACTAGGAGTGCAGCATATAAATTCGAATAAATAAATAATATAGAGAGGATACATACATCCTGACTTTATAGAATTGAGTTGAAGAGACCACAAGAGCCAAACAATCCAACCCAATTCTGGCAATTCAGTCTCAGTTTGACCTGCCGCCGCGGACCTAATGTCGGCCATGGCGACATTGGGCCTCTCCCTTTGCAACTCGGGACCCACACACTTGGCTGGGCACACGCTCGACTTGGTCTTTAGCGCGGAGGTTCAAGTGGTCCTAGCCTCCATAACTGAGGTTCCATGGTCGGACCACTGTGCTCTAAGGATCCGGGTTGAGCAACCGCCTACCCCATGCAAGGGCGCCGAACAGATTTTAGTTCGCCCGAAGAGACTTATGGAACCCGAAAGGTTCCTGAATGCTCTGCGGGATCTGGAGTCTATCAGCGACTCAGTCGACGAGCAGGTTCAAGCTTGGAACACCTCATTAGCCAGAGCTCTCGACGAGATCGCCCCTAGGCGCCCTCTCCGACCCCGCAAACATCGTTCCCCTTGGTACACAGAAGATCTCAGGTTGATGAAGCGGGAGAGGAGACGGCTAGAGCGCATGTGGAGGAAACTCCGTGACGGAGCCGCAGCATCAGCTTATAAGCTATTTAAAGATGCTTATGAGTGTGCTGTCAAGGCGGCCAAAATGTGTTCTTCTCCGCCTCGATAGCGTCTGCTAGCTCATGCCCGGCACAACTCTTTAAATTTATTCGGTCCTTGACGACGGTCCCTACTGTCCCAAAAAATAATGATCAGGCCCTCACTGCCGGTGCTTTCCAGAGCTTTTTCACAGACAAGATTATGAGTCTCCGCCGGGATCTTCCGGCCACGATTGACACAGTAAAGGAACTCGAGACCCCGTGGCCCTCCGCCGGCCCCACCCTCGATCGGTTTCGGCCACTGGACGCAGATGCTGTTGAT
The DNA here is from genome assembly GCA_030556195.1 of Anolis apletophallus. Taxonomy (NCBI): domain Eukaryota; kingdom Metazoa; phylum Chordata; class Lepidosauria; order Squamata; family Anolidae; genus Anolis; species Anolis apletophallus. The sequence goes on along the minus strand of JARBWK010000008.1, from coordinate 35,798,921 downwards.
AAGATAGTGGCTGCAACCAGGCCTACCACCTGCTCCCTCGACCCGTGCCCTCCTGGCTTGTTAGATCTTGCCTGGAGGGGTTACGTGAAGCCTCTGTTGAATATCGTAAACAGCTCCCTTGAGCAAGGAGTCTTTCCAGAGTGCTTAAAAGAGGCGGTGGTAGCTCCATTACTGAAGAAACCGTCATTAGACCCTGCAGTTCCTCCCAACTACCGACCAGTGTCGAATCTTTCGTACCTGGGGAAGGTAGTTGAGAGGGCAGTAATGGAGCAGTTGCAGTCCTTCTTAGATGATGCAACATGGCTAGACCCCTTCCAGTCCGGCTTCCATTCGGGGCATGGGACAGAGACGGTCCTGGTCTCCATCACAGACCAACTCCACTGCCAGCTCGACCAAGGCGGGTCTGCGCAGCTCGTGTTATTGGACCTCACGGCAGCGTTTGACACGGTCGACCACAATCTTTTGACCCACCGCCTGGCCATGGCTGGAGTGAAAGGGACAGTCCTGAAATGGCTGACCTCCTTCCTCCACCAGCGGTCTCAGCGTGTGAGAAGGGGCGAGGTGGTCTCTGAGGGCTCCCTATTAGTTTGTGGAGTTCCGCAAGGGGCCATTCTCTCCCCTCTGTTATTTAACATCTACATGCAGCCGCTTGCACAGCTGGTGCGGAGTTATGGGCTGGAATGTCACCAGTACGCTGATGACACCCAGCTCATTCTGAGGATGGAGGGCAGGCCGGGATCCGTCCCCGATAATTTCCAACACTGCCTCGAAGCCGTTACTGGATGGCTGCGAGCCAGTAGGTTGAGGGTGAATCCGGCGAAGACGGAGATCTTGTGGCTGGGCCGCCCGGGTGATGTGGATGTCCAGCTTCCGAGCCTGGACGGTGCGGCGCTATGCCCATCGTCTTCCGTTAAGAGCCTGGGGGTCCACTTGGATTCCCAGCTGACCATGGAGGCCCAGGTCTCTGCGGTCAGCAAGAGTGCCTTTTTTCATCTGCGACAGGCAAGGAGGCTGGCCCCCTACCTCTCCTGGAATGACCTGGCCACGGTGATCCAAGCCACGGTCATCTTGAGGCTAGACTACTGCAACGCGCTCTACGTTGGCCTTCCTCTGTCGGTGACCCGGAGGCTCAAGCTAGTGCAGAACACTGCCGCCCGGCTCCTGTCTGGCACGCCAACAGGTAGCCACATAACACCTGTTTTGCAGGATCTGCACTGGCTGCCTATTGAGCACCGGATCACCTTCAAAGTGTTGGTTCTCACCTTTAAGGTCTTGCACGGCCTGGGGCCAGCGTATCTGAGGGACCGTCTCACCCCATATTGCCCTTTGAGATCACTATGGTCCGAGGACTCCAATCTTTTGGAGATATCCTCGGCCAGACTGGCAAGACTGACATCTACCCCCCGGAGGGCGTTCTCTGTCATAGAGCCTACGCTGTGGAACGCCCTCCCAGCCGGAACTCGAGCCATGAAGGACTTGCTCCCGTTCAGACGGGCCTGTAAAACCCACCTGTTTAAGCAGGCCTTTGGTGGGTAGGTCCTGCTCATGCCCCGCCTCCTATCCACTCGTCTTGGGACGACGGGCTGCTTATTGTTGAGCTGTGCTACTGTTCTATTGTTCTGCTTGCTGTATGTTGTTTTTAGCTGTTTTAACTGTTTTATTGCCTGTTTTTACTATGCCTTTCGGCTCCTGTAAGCCGCCGCGAGCCTCAGGGAGTCGGCGGCATAGAAGCCCGAAAAATAAATAAATAAATAAATAATTGTCAAATATCTTCTCTATTAAAACATAGGTTTTAGCCAACTGTTCCCTTTAAAAATAAACAGGGTGAGACTTTCTACTGGATCAAACCACTTCTGCATCTGAAACACTACGGTCAATTTTGAATGGCAATGGTGCTTCTCAATGACAAGCAGAATATGTCTTTCCTATTTCTAGTATTACGCATAGAACACTGGCCAGTCAGTACTAACCTTATTAGAGCAAAGATGCTGGCAAGATTATGTTCAGGATAACACAATGAGAGATGTCATTCCTCCCTCCATCCATTATTTTGTGCCAGCAGAAGCATTTCAATGGCTACTGCACAATTACTTTAGAAGTCCTTTGCTCCCTTGGTTTGAGTGTTGTTGCTGTTTAGACTTTTTAAGAGCCTTGTTTGTACATCTACAAACTTGAGGTACTTTCCCCAAGTTTCCCAATGCTTTCTCCTCGTTTCTCTGTGGCCCCGTTTTTTCTATAATCCTATGAATGCTCTTCATCTGAAGAAATGGTATGTATTTTATTTTGCCTTATTGTAATTGCTTGGGCTTGGCCTCATGTTAGCCACCCCAAGTCCCTATGGGGAGATGGTGGCAGGGTACAAATAAAGTTGTTGCTATTATTATTATTATTAAATTATCATTGTGTGCCTCCAAATCAGGACTGCCAGTATCTAGGACCTGAAAATAGATAGTTGTCCTCACTGGATTGCCTTCTCACTAGATGGCTGTGTCACCTTGCGATCTGTTATGTAGAGATGGTTCCATCATTCTTTTCAGGTATGAAAATAGTGAGATAGAAGCTTATTGGAATGAAAAAGTACAATTTTTAGAAAACTTGGCTTTTCTTCACCCAGCAAAATCTGGCTGGTAAATACACTTACTTGCGCTATGGGCTTATTAAAAACCAATTCATTTTGTTTTATTATCACTTACAGTTTGTCATTATTTATCTAAAGTAGCAGTTTCATGCTTGCTCAGACCATATGGGTATTTTTATTAATTGACGCTGTTGAGTGGTTTAAATACCTCCTTACTAAAACAGGCAGATGAATGGACACATGAGAAATGACATTTGGCAGCAAGGATGATTACATGTGTGCGTTAAAATAAACAGCAATGAACAAGGCTTCCCAAATTTAGCAAATATGGCTTAAATGGCATTTCCTTTAAAAACCTGATATTCCCATTCTTCAGCAACCCTTCCAAGATCACATGTAGTTGTTTGTCTGTTTGTTTGTTTAATATATACCCCACTGTTCTCCCATATGGAACCCAAAGCAGCATTGCACCGTAGGCTAAAACAATATAGCAGAAATAATTTGAATACAAAATCTAAGAAAGTATTTAAAAACCTCCCACTTACACAAATACTAATTTAAAACAGTTAATGTATTGCATATTAAAACCTAGAGGCAATGTGATGTAGTTGAATGTTGGAGTATGACTGAACACCAGGGTTTGAATACTCGCTAAGCCACAAAAACTCACTGGGCAACTGTTGTTCCTCTTCCATTGGAAGGGGAAACTGGAAAGCCTTGATTTGCATCTTTAAAACTCCCAGAAAAATATTGGAAAATCAAGGAGGTACTTATTTCCCAGCATCTAACCAAACTCCACTTCAGCTAGATACTGGATGAAGCTGGTATTAAGAGTTATCTGTCTGCTAGTCAATAAAAAATACTTGGCACACTTAGATATACTCAGAGAGTATTTATTGTTTCTTCCTTCCAGAAAAATCTAATTCACCCATTCCTTCAGTCTCAACACTCTTCTTTCCCACCCCTCTTAGGCATTCTTTTATGTGGTTTTCTTCCCAGACCTACCCTCTTTTTGCACATTCCTCTCCATTTTCCAGCTGTTCTTCAACTTGTTAGTGCTCATCCAGTCCATCACAGTAGCCAAGATCCAGGGGGCTTCCTTGGAATTAAGTGGAAGAGTAGTAGAGTTGAGTGTCATCCATATAGTGATGGCACTGAACTCCAAAACTTCAGATGACCTCACCCAGCGGTTTCATGTAGATGTTAAAAAGAATGGAGAATAGAATGGAACCTTGCAGGACCCCACAGATCAATAGCCAGGGGTCTCAGCAGGTGTCCCCCAGCTTCACCAACTGGGTGCAACCCTCCAGAAAGGAGTGAAGCCATTGCAAAGCTGTGTCCTCAAGACCCGTTCCGGGGAGCAGAACTATAAGAATACCATGAACGATGGTATCGGAAGCCACTGAGGACACATTCCCCCATCGAGCTCTCTGTGGAGGTCAACCACCAAGGCAACCAAAGCCATGTCTGTACCATGACCAGTCCTGAAACCAGACTGCGATGGATCCAGATAATCAGTTTTGTCCAAGAATCTGTGGAGCTGAGACATAAATCCATGTCTACAAATAAAATGTCAATGGCTGCCCCACGTTTCAGACAGAAGTCCTTTCTGGATGTGCATTCTCTACAGCCAAAGTCACAAGGAAAAATGAGATTGACCTGGGAATGCACTGGAAATAGTATTCCAAAGTGCAGCATTCCAAACCACCATTCACCACAAGAACGTCAACGCCTTGAAATTTTCAGCAAGCTCATTGCAATGTAAGTAAATCTTCAGTCCCCTGGAATCTCCCTCCACATTGCTAAATTATTGATGGTTCTTTAAAAAGCTGCTCAGATGCACTATGTGCTATTTATAATGGGTAAAACAGTAAACCAAAACAAGAATTCAGCAGCTCTCTACTGTCATTCTGCTGTCAAGCACAATGTATACGAGTGCCACTTTTAGAACAAAGTTAGACATATTGTTAGCGAAAAAGGGGCAAATGAACTGGGAATTACAGAGATTTCCAAACAAAGCAAATTACATGGAAAAGTATATCTGGTGATGCACAAACTGATGTTTTAAATTTTAACAATGATTTTATGCATATCTACTTAGTTATTAAATTAAGTAGGACAAGCTCTCGGGTGTATGTATCTGATAAGAATAGGTCTGAAAACTTAATTTTTTGGAATATGACTCTCACAGGCTTTTGAAGTTCAAAATTTCGAACTACAACCTCAGCTGTTTATATATTGGCTGCAGAATTCTAGGAGTTGTCAAAAATCTTAACATCTTCAAGTGTTGATCCATATCTATAACCTAATCTAATTACTTAATTATATAACAACACAGGGAATCCCTCCATCAGCATGACCAGTGGAAATGATGGCTGAAGGTGTCTAAGAGATATATTGGTTCATCACAATAGATGGACATTTAAACAAAGAAGGAATTATTTGTTTAGTATGTTATCTGCACTGGTGACCTTGGCTTATCTTTCTTTTTATAAGCCATAATTCATATACCAATACCAAACCCTGATTTGCAAATCTGGATTGTGAAAAATTAGAAATCAGAGAATGAGCTATGTGCATCAACCTGCAATTCGTTCCTTAAAATCTTCCCATTCCATGTAAACACTGCAATTGATTAGTCCTTGCAGCTAAAACATATCATATATACTCAACTATAAGCCAGTTTTTCAGCCCCCTTTTTAGGCAGAAAAAGCCCCTCTCGGCTTATAGTCGAGTCAGTTATTTATTCTTTTACTCTGTTATTATTATTATTCCTTTTTACTTTTATTATTTTACTGTACTATTATTACATTTATTATTTTTTCTCTATTATTGTTGTTGTTGTTATTATTACATTTCCCTTATTTATCTCTATTAGTATTATTATTATTTTACTGACACAGAAACACAGTATGTCACAGCAAACGAGATCTATATGTGTTATTTTCTGTATTTTAACTGTCTTTGGGCTTGTCCCTTGTAAGCCACCCCGAGTCCCCATGGGGAGATGGTTGGCGGGGTATAAAAATAAAGTCATTATTATTTATTATTATATGCTGGATTTCGTATCACAAAATCACAAGTCTAACACTTCCCAAGAGTCTAGGACTGTGTTATTATTATATTTATTATTTTGCTCTCATTATTATTCGAAGCACATTTGCACTGAAGAAGATTAGAAGAATGGTTTAATCAGAGTTGGACAGTGTTAACTTAAATGTTATGTAAATATTCAAAAACATTTAACCTACTGATGCCTCTATTAATGTAGTTTTACTGGTATCTATTTTTATCTTGAAATTTACCAGTAGCTGCTACATTTCCCACCCTCGGCTTATACTTGAGTCGATACGTTTTCCCAGTTTTTGTGGTAAAATTAGGTGCCTCAGCTTATATTTGGGTCAGCTTATACTCGAGTATATATGGTAAGTTATTTTTTTCATCTGGATGAACCAGAAAGGAATGGACAAAAAGGCCAAGCCAATTACATTGGTATTGTGCCCGAACAGCTCCAAAATCCCATATTGTCTTCTCTTATGGGACTTTAAATACACTTGTGTGATAATATGCATAGGTTATGTGCATGTGAATCTATGGAACAGTACAATAAGAAAAAGTGCAAGTGGCACAGCATAACAAAGCTTGCATGTTCCTTTATCTCTCCAAGAGAGATAAAGAGACTAAAAACCCTTTCACGTAATATAATGGCAATGCCATGATTCCACTTCAACTACCATGATTTCAGCCTATGATATCATGGGGTTTGCAGTTTAGGGAAGGATATTTATAATTCTCAGCCATACAGTTCAAATACATCCTTGGATCCTATACTGGAAGAAAGGTGGGATATAATAAATTAAAGAAATAATGGGGAGAAATCCCTTCCCAAAATGCAAATACCATCATTCCACAAGATGCAGCCATGGCAGTTAAAGTGTATTCACAATGCTATAATTGCATATTATGAAATGGCCTTAGAGCTAAAATCAGCCAACCTGTCAAGGTAAAACATTTTCAAAAGACAGGCAAAGAGTATTATCTTGAAGCAAGACATACCCTAATTCCCTTCTTTGAAAGGTCAGGAAAGTGAATTTGGACTAACCAGTCTTTTGCTGATTGATGGAACAATTGTTGCCTTCTCGTTTTTTTATTGAAATAGAATAGTCTTCATGTCAATATAGAGATGAAGAGAGAACAGGTGGGGATGGGAGGAGAGAAATGGAGGAGTCATATCAACAGCAGATTGAATGTTGGCTTGCATGCACATACACGGACACACACACACACATCCTTGAGCTTGCCTAGTTGTCACAGAGACAGGCTATAAATATCAGCATAAATAAATGATAGGCTCCGGATGAAGGCACCAGGATTATTGGAATCGTGGGCGGGTCCTATGATGTACTCTACCTAGATGTTACACTCACAAGGGCAAAACCAGCTGATCTGGGTGGGAAAGATCTTAAGATCAAGGCTATTCTTAGCCAGAGTAACTGCACCCTTCTATTTATAAAGGCCCTGGCTACCCCCCCTACACATCTTATATGCTAAGAACAGTTGAAAAAAAGAATATTCAAATCACCTATCTGCTAAAAATGCAAATCCAAAGGAGCCGCAGCACTGTGTTTCAACACATAATATTATAGTGAAAATGCATATGTCTAGCCATATAACTGCACTAATTCCAATGTGACTAATAATCCCAAGAACACAGATGAATGCTTTACGGCAGGCATGGACAAACTTTCTAACTTGGGTGCCTCATGCTAGCACGCCCTGCTAGGAGGAGGAAGGGAAGGAGGAAGGAAAGAGAGAAGGAAGGAAGGAAGGAAGGAAGGAGGAAGGAAAAAGGAAGGTCGAAAGGGGGGAAAGGAAGGATATAAGGAGAAAGAGGAAGAGAGAAAAAGAGGGTGGAAAGAGAGAAGGAAAGACAAAAGGGAAGGAAGGAGAAAGAGGGGGAGAGGGAAGGAAGAGGGAAGGGTGGAAGGAGAAGGAAGGAAGGGAGGTAAGGAAAGACAAAGGGGAAGGAAGGAAGGTATGAAGGAAGGAAGGAAGGAAGGAAGGAAACAAGGAAGGAAGGAGAAGGAAGGAGAAAGAGGAAAGGAGGTTGTAAAGAGAGAAGGAAAGACAAAAGGGAAGGAAGGAGAAAGAGGGGAGAGGGAAGGAGGGAGGAAAAAGGAAGGAATGACAAAAGGGAAGGAAGGGTGTCAGGGAAGGATGAAAGGAAGGGAAGAAGGAAAAGAGAAGGGAGGAAGAGAGGGATGGATGGATGGATGGGAAGAATAAAGGAAAGAGAGAAAGAATGGAAGACAAAAGGGAAGAGAAAGGGAGAGAGAAAAGAAAGAGGAAATAATGGAAGGAGAAAGAAGGAGGGAAGAGAGGGGGAAGGAAGGAGAAAATAAAGAAAGGAAGGAAAATGGAAGGAAGGAGAAAGGGAGCGAGGGAAAGAAGGAAGGAAAGGTGGGAGGGAAGAAAGGAGGGAGGGAGAAAGAGGGAGGTAAGGGAGGAAGGGAAGAGAGAAAGAAGGAAGGATAGAGTGGTAAGAGAGAGGAGGGCCTGAGAAAAGAGCCTAAAGGGCCACATCCGCTTTTCCTCCCCCCCCCCCCCAGGCCTGAGTTTGCCCATACCTGCTTTACAGCATCTTGTCTTACTGTGGTAGAGGACCTTCTAACTATTTCTGTTATAACAATCAACAAACACAACTCATTGATTTTCAGATGTAGATGTTGAAAAGTTACTTTTAAAAAAGAATTCTTTTTTTTAAATGATGGAGCTATATAAACAAATGATAATAATGCATAATAATGTGACTTGCTAGGATGTCCCAAATAATAAATTACTACTGTAAACCTTAGTGCATGTGTCTATCACATTACTTTTTATTATACTTTTATATTTTACTTATAAAAATAACCCCTTAAGTTGGATAATAGAATGGCATAAAACATTAAAACATCTAAAATACTCTTAAAATGTCTAAAAATATCATTAAATTTCCCAAAAACATTACTCATCACACCAAAGAAGAGTCATCATTTCCACACATTGCCTTTGAAATGTAATTTCTGTATGCCCTTATTCTCCCAAAAAGGAACAAAATAATGAGTTGCAGCCATCTACGTAATTAGAAGTGCATCTATACCAGGCATGGACAAACTTGGGCCTCAAGCAGACAAGAGTTCTCTCTCCCACCCTGGACATTATTCCACAGATATCTAAACCTCACTTGCCTAGTTTCCAACAGACCTCAAAACCTCTGAGGATGGCTGCCATAGAAGTGGGTGAAATGTCAGGAGAGAATGCTTCTGGAACATTGCAATACTGCCCAGAAAACTCACAGAAACCTGGGGATTACAGCCATGATAGCCTTGCAACACATTAGACCATAGACATCTTATTTGGCCACAGTGTTCACAGTGGCCACGGAGGTCTACAGAGGTTCACGCTCTCGTTACATCCAGGATGGACTACTGCAATGTGCTCTACGTGGGGTTGCCTTTGAAGACTGTTTGAAAGCTTCAAATAGTCCAATGAGAGGCAGCCAGGTTAATAACTGGGGTGACATCCTGGGATCACACAACTCCAATGTTATGTCAGTTCCACTAGCTGGCTGTTTGCTACCAGGCACAATTCAGTGCTGACTTTGGCCTATAAAGCCCTAAACAGCCCCTGCCCAGTTTACCTTTCTGAATGCATCTCCCTTTATAAACGACCGCGAATACTAAGATCTTCTGAGGAGGTCCTGCTCTCGGTTCTGCCACCGTTACAGGTACGTTTGGTGGGGATGAGAGAGAGGGCCTTCTCAATGATTGCCCCCTGGCTATGGAATTCCCTTCCTGGTGAGACTGGATCAGCCCCCTCCTGTGGGACCAAGCCTTTGGGGCAGTTAATTGAGGCAATAATAGGAAACTCACTCCACTGACCGGAACCAGCATGGTGTCTTGAGATGGTTTTAAACAGCTGATTTTAAAGTAGATATAACTGATTTTGATGTTGTGTATATTTATAGTCATTTTATGTCCCAGCATGGAATGCTTGCCGTATATATGTTGTTCTCCACCCTGAATCCCCTTTGGGGTGAGAAAGGCGGAATATAAATGTTTCAAATAAATAAATATATTTCCAGAAGCCTTTCACTGTCTCCCAAAGGGGTCAATAAGCACATTGAAGATGGGTACGTTTCTTGTTGATCAGGCTCAGAACTCACACCTGAATAAGTATCTCGGCCTTTAAGCCACTCTTAGACCCTTTGTTCTTTTCACTGCAACTGAGTAGCCCAACTGCCCTTTTGGAATCTGGCCCTTGTCTACTAACTGCTAGCCTTTCTCTCTTATGCACTTAAATCCACAACCAAAGGAGTGCTTTGAAGCTGGTTGGGGCACAGCAAAAGGAGAGAAAAGCCAAGGAGCACTGCCCGAGCCATATAATAATCAATCATACTTTCTTGAGCCAAAAGCTTTTATGCCATCATCCAGACAGTTATATTAAATATTTATGCAGAGCAAAAGACAATAGCTCCTCTTTTTTTTGCTCTTTGTCAGGTTTTTTTCTCCCCTGGATACAAATTTGATCTGTGACGAATCATAGCATCTGAATTGCGTTTCCTTTACATTTGATACCTTACAATTAATTTTCAATTGGGTTCTCATTTCATTCCACTCAATTTCTGCACCAGAAATATTTTTCTACATTTCCCCCATTAGTCAGTTAGTGGAAGATAAAACAAAACAAAATTAGAAATACAATTTTATATGTGTCTGATGAGAACTATGGTTGGAGTTGCAAAGAGATAAATAAGGATAGGTTTCAGCGTAATCTGTTTTTTCTCTTTCCTCCTTGCTTTTTCTCTCATTTGAAACACATTTCCAAAAATGCCTCCTACAGCCTGTTTTTTAATATAGCAAATGCTTTGGGGATGGGATGAATTAATACCATTTTCTGCTATTGTTCAATCTTAATTTACTCCAGCAAAGAAAGAAGCAGAGCACAGTGTGGATATTTGACAGCATATTCTTCAAACACCTAGTTAAGTAACCAAAAAATTGAACATGTATGATGTCTATACTGATTTATTAAAGTGCTGTTCTATTATCTTCACTTATTTATTACAGTGTTGAATGACTGTCTAGAGAAGCAATCCAGAAATATTCATATCCAAGAGGACTTGACTTCAAGAGGCTGCAAAATGCTTCTTCAACATATTACACAAAGCTCTTCTTCAGCAAAGCAATGGTTACCAGTCCACTGAAAATCCTTGGGTACTGAAATACTTCACAATGAACAAAGATACCTCAAGGGAAGTCCAAAAGCACAGTACAAGGTTTGACAAGAACAATAGGTTAATGAACTCTGATTATTTTAATGCCAGTACAGCTTACGGTTGGTTTGTGCAAGTGAAAAGATGTCCTCCTACTTCCTCTATGGGTAATACATAGTAGGTAAAGTGCCTGTGGCAAACTCAAGGCCCTTGGGCCAAATGCGGCCCACCATGTCATTTTATGTGGCCCTTCAGATGCTGGAGCATCAATTCTGTCATCATTCAATTTATTGGGCCTCAATCAGTTCATTACAGCATTCAAATAACAAATCAGCACTTACATCAGCGTTTCTCAACTTGGGGGGTCAGGACCCCTGGGGGGGGTTGCAAGGGGGTTTCAGAGGGCTCGCCAAAGACCATCAGAAAACATATACTGTATTTCTGGTGGTCTTAGGAACCCCTTTGGCAGAGAAGGCTGAAGATCTCTCCACCTGTCCTTCTCTTTCTTTTGGGAAACAGACAGTGAATCCTTCCACCAAGAGCCCTCCTCTGCTGTGATTGGCCGGCCTCTCAGCCAGCCTCTCAGCCAAGCAAAGGACTGATTCTGAGAATCCAAGTGGGGAGCAGGCATGCGTGGCGCATGGTAGCATGGTGCGCATGTGCAGGTAAGGGAGAGTGTGAGAGGTTGGAGGGAGGCTCATGCCAGCAAGTCCCTTCAAGACATGGTTGAGAAACACTGGCCTACATGGTCTCATCTGGCTCTGTTGAAAGCCCAAACTGATATCCACTGCACTAGTCTGGACTATACAAATGAAGGCTCAGATACTTTGACATCTAGACCTTCTGTTTTGACAAAAATCAGATGCCAATCCTGTTCCTTTGATATTTTTTCAAAATCAATACTTTCTCTCATGCTCAAATTTTGCTAAATGGCTATGCTAAATCTACTTAGAATTGAATGTTTGAAGAACATGTTGGCATCTGAAGCTATTCAAATGGAAATGTTTCATATGAAGAATGGTTAACTTCCTTATGCTCTATGACTTTGGACTTGTAAAGTAGATTGAGTTTTACACTCTTATTTAAGTTCTCTCCAAACCACAGCACAATCCACATAGACACTGATCAACTGTCTAGACATGGTCTATCTCACATATAGCATTTTTACAACAGATCTCTCCATGTGTTGATTGCATAATGGGGCTGTGTGTGATTAAAGAGCTTACACCAATGCCCTATACGCAAAGTAGTGTGGCTTCTCCGTGACCCCTGTCAATCAAAAGCTGAGAGCAAACACCCAAGAAGGGAAGTTCTATACATGTGGGCCTGTACAGAAAAGCTGTGGCCCTGCCTGATCAAAATTTAACCTCATGTCAAAGCCTACACACATACAACAGAATCTAGTGGAGCTTAAAGCCACCTCCGCTAGCCATAACTATATGTCTCCCCCTGCCCTGCTCTTTATAAATATCATCACTAAGTTGGTGTCACCCAATATGGTTACTTGTGGTGTCACCTTCTCCCATACCAGGTCCCCAGCTTAATATTTTAACTAGAACATTTAAAAATTGACAAAATCAGCAACCATTAAAGGCCAACAAAAAAAACCGAGTACAAAACAATTGTTCTGGTGTCTCCCCCTCTGATGGTGCCACCCATTGAGGTTCACACACCCTACACTGCTTAATGATATCATTGTTCTTTATTATCTGGTGCTGGGTCATCTTCCATGGGCATTTTGCAGCTAGGGAAATGCAAAGGGTGTCCAGGTTGCTGCTTGCTTTTTCTCAGCAGCAAGTTAAATGACAATGGCATAATCTTCTAGTACTTCAGAGGACCATGAGATAGATTCCTGTTTCTTCTTATTCCTGCTGAAACCGAGCCAGCTACTGCTAGGCTTCCCTCACCCTGTCCTGGCTGTGCCTGGCTACTAAATGGTGATGGGATGGTAACCTGACACCATATCAGTAAATAAAGATTGCCATTATCTGGTCAAGATGCCCAAATTTTAGCAGCACAAACTATGCACAACTCCAGCTTTGCGTGATTTATTAACATTTGTGTACTTATAAAGAAACAGGGGAGCCCCCGGGGGCGCAGTGGGTTAAACCACTGAGCTGCTGAACTTGCTGACCAAAAGGTCAGTGGTTCAAATCCAGGGCACAGGGTGAGCTCCCACTGTTAGCTCCAGCTTCTGCCAACCTAGCAATTAAAAAACATCCAAATGTGAGTAGATCAATAGGTACCGCTTTGGCGGCAAGGTCAGAGCCAGACACATGACTTTGGAGGCGTCTATGGACAACACCAGCTCGTCGGTTTAGAAATTGAGATTAGCATCACTGCCAGAGTCAGACACAATTAGACTTTTAACTTTACCTTTAAATATATGGTTCCCATGGTGGCAGACTGGGAAATATTACTTAATTCCTATCAACACCAACCACTGAATTTGCAGGCTGGGTCTACAACCAAAATGTATCTAGAGAGCCACACAATCCTCAACCTGAATGCATTTGCCTCTCCCACAGTCATCCCTATCCATTTTAGTCAATATGCTAACAAGCATAGGCACAAATAATCAATGGTTATTGAGTACGAGAATAGCTATCCAAAAATCTAGGCATCTATGTAAAAAATACAGGATGGCACTTCTGGCAAGGCCTTTTAAGTTAAAATATAAAATATAAGGGTGATCTTTCAAATTTGGTTGCTCAAGCTATTTGGAGTCAGAAATTTTTACAAGTAACACAGAACAAACATCCTTTATCACAGAGCATTGCCTCAGATGTCAGTACTGCTTTCCATTTTGGAGCAAAATAAAAGAGAGGGAACAGAATGGGGTCACTAGATAAATTTGTTTTCAGCTGTGTTTGGGCATTTATTTTCCAACAGTAACAATACTATTATCCCTAGCCAGTTTTACAAAAACTCCATTCAGGCTCATTCAACACCAGTCACTGTGAGGATTTTGAGAAAGAGAGATGTACCACCAACATCACCCAATCTCTTGCTTCATTTTTGTAGTGCCAAAAGAATTGTTCTGTTAGTTATCTGGATGCACTAGTGATAAGAATTTAAGACAAGAATGTGCAACTTTGCCAGAGTTGGAGGTCAAATGCTGACCCATCACAGACCACACCAGGAATGGCAAAAACTATTTTAAATCAGGAAAAACCCAGAGGGAGCTCAACATCTACATCAAGTTCAGATTCTGCAAATGGCAGTTTGAGAGCTTGGGGTAATGACCTATTTATGAAAAAATGCCACTCCTGGCAGTCTCCAGAACACTTAGAAAAGCTTTTTAGAATAATCTCATTACAGTGGGCATGGCAACCCCCATGCCAGGATGTGATGAGTCTATTCCAGGTTTTGACTAATGTTAAAAGAGCTCTCCGTGGTTCTGAACCTTTTTAGAGCTAGAGTGTCCCACCTTGGAGAGTTCCTTCATAGACTACAGTAAAACTTGGAATGGGTTAATCTACTCCCTAATATGGGAAACATCGCTTGAAGGGTTGCATCAGCCCACACCTTGGTTTTCTAATAGAAATATGTTTGCAACCCCTTAATACAGTTCCTTATGTTGTGGTGATCCCCAACCATAAAACTATTTTCATTGCTACTTCATAACTGTCATTTTGCTACTATTATGAGTCGTCATGTAAATATCTGAAATACAGGATGCATTTTCATTCACTGGGCCAAATTTGGCACAAATGCCCAATACGCCCAAATGTGAATACTGGTGCGGTTGGGAGGGATTGATTTTGTCATTTGGGAGTTGTTGTTGCTGGGATTTATAGTTAACCTACAATTAAAGAGCATTCTGAACTCCACCAGTGATTGAACCAAACTGACCAACAGAAAATACTGAAAGGGTTTGGTGAGTATTAACCTTAAGTTTTAAAGTTTTACATCTAGAGAGCACTGTGGACGCAAACAATTGATGGATCTGGACCAAACTCAGCACTGATACTCAATATGTCAAAATGTGAACACTGGTGGAGTTTGCGGAAAATAGACATTGACATTTGGGAGTTGTAGTTGCTGGGATTTATAGTTCACCTACAATCAAAGAGCATTCTGAACTTCACCAACAATAGAATTGGGCCAAACTTCCCACACAGAACCCCCATGACCAACAGAAAATACTGTGGTTGTTGTAGGTTTTTCGGACTATATGGCATTGTTCTAGAAGCATTCTCTCCTGATGTTTCACCTGCATCTATGACAAGCAACCTCATAGGTTGTGAGGATTTTCCAGCCATGAAACCTTTGACAATACAGAAAATACTGTGTTTTCTGATGGTCTTTGGCAACCCCTCTGACACCCCCTTACAATCCCCAAGTTGAGAAACGTTGGCCTAATGTATTAGTGACATATTGTATTGCAAAAATCATAAAATAAAATCAAAAACAGTGCTTGTCACCCTCCAAATGTTAATAATTTATAACTCTCAACATCCCCACTAACTATACTATACAAGGCTAGTGCGAATTAAGGTCCCATTTCCAAGCTGGATCTTATCGGAGCCTTCGTTAAGCATCAATTGCTAAGCTGAACAATTCTGAAATAGCCTGAACATATACAAATATTTGTGCTTAAGAGTATAGGGCCCATAAAGCACTGTGTGTGTGTGTGTGTGTTTTTCCGCTAAGATACTGTAAGAAGTCAGATACTAGCAATTTCTAACATCTTGAACTAATCATTTGTTCTTGAAGAATGCAAGGAAGATCAATTGGGAGTCACTGACTTACAATCATATTCATTGCATTAAATTATTTTCAGATGAGGTTTTTTTAAATCTTGCCTTTCAACAATTCCTCTTCTGTTAATTCTTTCCACATTTTAATCATTTGTTTCACCTGGTTTGTCTTTCTTAAGATAAATGAGGTGGAGCTGCACACACTCAAGAATATCACTGCTTATATTTTTTCTTCCAGAACATACTTTAATCTCTTCATATTTCATTGACCCTTTTGATCATTTCTGGATGGTAAGAAGGGGGAGCACCGTGACCAGGAGCTTGTATTCAGATATGACAGCACAGAGATTTCTTGCATACAAAGTGAGTGGATATTTGCAGTTATTCTGCTGCAAAAATGTCATCCATATGTGGAAAGGAATGTATACCAAGCCTGCAATACAAAATTTTGGAAGGCCTTTTGGGAAACTTGTAGTTTATATAGCAGTCTAGAAAAAGGGGTGAGATTAAAATAGGAGTCTTCCAGTGCCTCTACAAAAAAAAATGAACACAATGTATTGTTGGATCACAGAGCTAGGAAGTAACTCATTATTAATGTCCCTAACTATATTATGGTACTGGTAGCCACTGTTTCACCAACCCACCTCTGATAAAATATGTCCTCTCTACAAATTATATAGGTAATTCTAGGGTATGTTTCTTCCTGATGTTAAACGGCATCTAGACCAGGCGTGGGCAATTGCCGGCACTCCAGGTGTTTTGGACTTCAAATCCCAGAAATCTTAACAGCTGGTAAACTGGCTAGGATTTCTGGGAGTTGAAATCCAACTCCCTGGAAGGCCGGCAATTACCCACGCCTGGTCTAGACCCTTGTGCATAATTCTGATCTCCATTTATTTTTAAACTCACATCCTTAACTGGGGGCAGTTCCAGACAAAATTTTACTGCATGCCCAATCGGGTTTATAAAACCCTATTGGGTGCATATTAAAGTCCTGTCTGGGAAATGTGAGCTTAAAAATAAATGAAGATCAGAATTATGCACAAAACCCAATTGGGCCTGCATTGCAGTCCACACACCTCCTGCTAAAACCTGTGCTTTCTGGGAGGGAGGAGGTCCAGTTTCCCTTCTGGCAGTGCACTCGAACACAAAAGAAAACCCTCCAGAAATGCCTTTTTCTTGGCATCCATTATCGTGTTGCCAGAGCTCTCCTGGCACGTAGAAATGATTCACCAGAAACAAGGGAGGGTGAGGACCAATCCCCCCCCCCCCCCGCCGCCTTTCTCCTGGAGCATCATTTCTATGTGCCAGGAGAGCTACAGCAGCATGGTAATGGTGTCTATGTAAGTTATTTTTCTTTTCGGGGGTGGGGTTTTCGCACTCCAGGAGCCCAAAAATCCCAAGACAGCTGAGTGGATTGGGACTGGAAATCGTCCCCAGGCTCAATCCACACAGTGCCCACAGCTGGAAATGCCCAGGTCTTCTGAAAGACCTGAGTCTTTCCAGCTGTCAATTTACTTCGGTACAAAGAAGGGTTTTCCTGCTTTGTGCCGAAGGAATTCATTTTTTACCTGAGGCATTATTTGGACGCCCCAGTAAAAACGTGAGTGCTCACGCATTTTAGGCGCTGTGTGGATGCACCCTGGGTGACAACTCTAGATTTGTTATCCAAAGCTTTTACAGTATTTTAAATAACAAGAGCTCCTTTTTTCCTTCTCCAAACACTTCATTTCATAAGAACAGAGTTAAAACATATTTTGAAGAAGTCAACAGTTTCTAAAGAGAAACCTAGCTTTCATGCGTATCGATTAATCTTCATTCATGTTTCTTCCATCCAAAGGCTTCTCGGCATTTTATGAAGCAACAAACTTAGAACTGCCAAAGAATGTCACCTAACAGGAAGTCTCTGCTAATTCCATCTCCCTGACAAATTAATCTGCATGACACACATATCTGAAAACACACTGACAAGTCACAGGATTACATCTACGTTTTAAACATTTGTGTCTTCAAGTCCCCTGTATTTCAACCCCATAAATTTCATAGAGTTTTATTTATTTATTTATTTATTTATTTATTGTTCATTTTTGTATTCCGCTCCTCCCAGCAGGCTCGGGGCGGATAACAGCAGATATAACGGGCAACATGTCACAACATGTCGACATGTGGCCCTACAATAAAAGCATAAAAACATAAAAGCACGTTAAAACACATTACATCACCACACAGGGTATGGAAAGACATACGACATGGTTCTTAGTCCCGTGTGCCTAATTAAAGGCTAAGCCAAAAAGGGCAGTCTTACAAGCCCTCCGGAAGGGGGCCAGTTCCGAGATAGCTCGGGTACTGTCCGGGAGGGCGCTCCAGAGCACCGGTGCCGCTACGGAAAAAGTTCTCTGTCTAATCGTCGATAGATGGCAGGAGCGGATTGATGGCACTAACAACAGATTCTGTTCATCTGAGCGCAGTGATCTCGGGGGAGAATACGGGGTAAGGCGGTCCCTCAGGTACGCAGGCCCTAGGCCGTGCAAGGCCTTAAAGGTCAAAACCAACACCTTGAAGGCAATTCGGTACTCAATAGGAAGCCAGTGCAGTTGCCGGAGGATAGGTGTAATGTGCTCCCTCACTGGCGATCCCGCCAGCAAGCGAGCAGCAGCATTCTGCACTAGCTTGAGTTTCCGGATTGTCGACAAGGGAAGGCCAACATAGAGGGCATTATAGTAGTCTAATCTCGAGATGACCGTCGCTTGGATTACCGTGGCCAGGTCGTCCCTGGACAGGTAGGGTGCCAGTCGCCTAGCCTGTCGGAGGTGAAAGAATGACGTCCTGCTGACCACGGAGACCTGAGCCTCCATGGTCAGCGAGGAGTCCAACAAAACCCCCAAGCTCTTAACAGATGGCGATGGGTTAGGCTGCTCGCCATCCAGGGTAGGCAACCGGCACCCACCCAGCCCAGGCCGACCAGGCCACAGGATCTCCGTCTTCGACGGATTCACCTTCAGCCGGCTGGCACGCAGCCAACCAGTCACGGCTTCAAGGCATAGATGGAAACAATCGGTACGGAGTCCGGCCTGCCGTCCATTCTCAGCAGAAGCTCGGTGTCATCAGCGTACTGATAACACTCCAGACCAAAGTCGCGGGCCAGCTGGGCCAGGGGGCGCATGTAAACGTTGAATAATAAGGGGGAGAGGATGGCCCCCTGGGGGACCCCACAGTTAAGTGGGAGTCTCCCGGAGACCTCCCCGCCCCCCTCCACACGTTGTCCCCGGCCCTGGAGGAAGGAGGCCACCCATTTAAAGGCAGTCCCCCCGACCCCAGAGTCAGCTAAACGGTGGGTCAACAGTGCGTGATCTACAGTATCAAACGCTGCTGTCAGATCTAACAAGACAAGCAGGGCTGATCCACCCTGGTCCAGCTGGCGGCGAAGTTGGTCTGTAATGGCGACAAGCACGGTCTCCGTCCCATGCCCAATACGGAAGCCGGACTGGAAGGGATCAAGTCCAGCTGTGTCGTCTAGGAACCGCTGCAGCTGATCCGCTGCTGCCCTCTCAATTACTTTGCCTAGAAAAGGCAAGTTGGAAACAGGCCTGTAATTGGAGGGAGCCGAAGGATCTAAATTCGGCTTTTTCAGCAGCGGTTTCACCATAGCCTCTTTTAATCCCCTGGGAAGACTCCTTGCTCAAGGGAGCTATTTATGATCTTTCCCAGGGGGCCTCGTAGCCCCTCCCGGCAAGATCTAACAAGCCAGGAGGGGCACGGGTCGAGGGAGCAGGTAGTTGGTCTAGCTGCAGCCAGTAACCTATCGACAGCTGCTGCGTCCAGCAGTTGAAAACGGGTGAAGGTGGGCCTGCCGAGTGGTGGCGGAGTCTCGAGTTCACTGACTGTATCAAGAGTGGCAGGGATGTCCCGGCGGAGAGTCGAAATCTTGTCGGCAAAATAGTTCTGAAAAACCTCAGCTGTTGGAGCCAAACCCCTATCATTTGGGACAGTTGGAATTGTTGTCAAGGACCGAATTATCTTAAATAATTGAGCTGGGCGTGAACTAGCCAACTCTATCAAGGAAGAGTAGTAAACCTTTTTCGCTTCCTTGATAGTTTGCTCATAAACCTCTTTAAATTGTTTATAAGCTGATTTCGATGCTTTGTCACGGAGGCTCCGCCACATGTCCTCTAGCTGTCTCTTTCTCCGTTTCATCGTCCGCAACTCCTCAGTATACCACGGCGAGCGATTTCTACGGGGAAGGAGATAGCGCCTGGGGGCGATCTTGTCTAAGGCAGTGGAAAGACTGGTATTCCAGTATTCCACTTGTCCGTCGACCGAGTCGCTGGGGGGTTCCCAATCCCTTAGAGCATTCAGGAACCTAGTGGGTTCCATAAGTCTCTTTGGGCGAACCAGAATAGGTTCGGCACCCTTACCGGGAGGGGGAGCCAATTTCAGTCGGACTTCCAGGACACTGTGATCCGACCATGGAACCTCCGTAATGGAGGTTAGGATCACCTGAATTCCGGCAGCGAAGATCAGATCTAATGTATGTCCTGCTTGGTGTGTGGGGCCGGTCTTACAGAGTGAGAGTCCTAGTGCCTCCATGGTAGACACCAGGTCCACGGCTGCAGTTGACGGGGAGGTGGTGTCGGCGTGGACATTGAAGTCCCCCAGAACAATAAGTCTAGGGAACCTCAATGCCCACTCCGCAGCCACCTCCAGCAGCTTAGGCAGGCTTCCTGCCGGTGCGTCGGGTGCACGGTACACCAGCAGGAAGGCTACACTCTCACCCAAGTCCCATACCACGCCCACACACTCCATCCCAGGAATGTTCGCCGCCAGAATCGTCCTGGAATTAAAAGTGTCTCGACTGAGAATAGCCACCCCTCCCCCCCCCCCGCCTTTCTGTCCTCGTCTGATAACTGGCCACAAACCCCGGAGATGTTAACTCGTGCAGGATGACTTCATCACCTTCTTGGAGCCATGTTTCAGTGAAAGGAGGTCCCTGATGATCCCTGATTTATTTCGCACGGATCTAACGTTGGCCAGTATCAGAGTTGGAGGAGAGGTAGCTGGGAACTCCCCATCTGCGTGCTTCGGGATAGCACGTAGGTCAGAGGGAGGACGAGCCTTTCGTCGGCTCCTCCGCTCTCTCTCATAAGGCCTACGGCTACCGTCCCTGTTACCCCTGCCCGAGATCATGCGTATTGCCCGCCCCTGCACATCCTTCTCAGACGGTTGGACTAAGTGTCCGGTTTCCTGCCCGCCCTCCGAAAAGGGGGGGGATGCCGGTATTGTTCATCCAGTCCTTGGCCCGATTGATTTAGGAGTTGAGGGAGCGAGTAGGTGGAGTCAGTGGAGTCCCTGCGACTCCCGTTGTTATATCCCGCCCCCTAGAAGATCCTAGATCTATATCTGCCACCCTCCGGCTTCCTAGGGGCAGTTGGGAGGGAGTCAGTGGTATTTACAGTTCCTCTCATCTGGTCTAGTGGTGGCCCCAATGATGGTCTTTGCCTGGGGCCTGGCCTCACCTCAGTGGGGCACATTTCCAATATGGGGGAGGTTCTTAGCCCCTCCGTCCAGGTTTTATAGACCAGAGGCTCCATGGCAGCCATAGCAGTGTCCATCTGTGGCCCCAAAGGGTCAAGGGACAGAGATTGTGTCTTCCGCTGAGCCACGTGTAGCTCAGAACTTGCTGTCAAGATTGTTGGGAGTGGCAGGAGTCCTCCAGCGCCTAGGTGGCGCTGTTGATCCACTCCCTCGCAGTCGTCCTTCTCCTCCAACATGGTCAGGAGGGGGAGGGCCCCTGTCTTGCTGTGACGTACGCTAGAGGGAGCCAATGGTAGACCGCCTCCACGGCGTGCGTGACGGCGGTGGCGTTTCCGGCGGCGTCTCCTCTTTGTCCCGCCTCCTTCCAGATGCTCACCCTGCGTCACTTCCGTGGCGGCGCTCCGCACCTCCTCCTCAGCGTCCATCGAGTGGGCGGTCAGTGGAGCTCTTCTTTTCCGGCGCTGCCGTTGGTTGCGCGTGCGCTTGCGCGTTACCTCCTCGTCCATCCTCTGAGGGGGGTGCTGCATGGTCTCCCTGTGCGTCCCCAAGGTCGCGCGCCATCTTACCTCTCGCCCTCAGTTCATTTTTGATAGAGAGCGACAGGGAGGCGCGTCTTGGGCGAAAACGCGGGCAGCGCTCCAGCACCCGGTCAATGTCAAAGGGGGTCTCTCCTCCTGTCTCTGGCCGCTGGATGGGGCAGGATCCCGTCGACCTCCGACAGGCCGACCATGGGCATGACCCGGGGTCCAGGCCCGCCAAAGCAATCGGGCAATCCGCCCCGAAGAAACAGCCCGGTGGATGAGGGGACCGCCCCTCTGCTGTTCCCTCTAGCCCCTCCGATTGCTCGTCCTCCAGCTCATCGGTCTGAGGTAAGTCCCCTGTTGGTGTGACTGATCGATCTTCCATCTGGTCTTCTGCCTGGACGTCCCAGGAATGGTCCCAGAGAAGATCTGGGGAGTTCCTGGGGCTGGGGGACCACGCGGGAGCATCTTCTCCATCCTCCATTCCTTCCTCCCCTTCATAGCTTGAGCTCATTGCAGGGGGGCCATCTATGGAGTCTGTGATGGTGAGACGTATGCACTCCCCAAACTCCTTAAACTTCACCTCCAGCAAGCCGAACTCCTTCCAGAGCTGAAGTAGCGGAAGCGGTCCCGCTGCTGGGGTGGTGGGAAGTTGACCGGTCTCCTGCCGGGGTGATGGCAGGGGCGGGGGTGTTTCCAAGGCCCTCTGCGCCCTCTGTGCCTTCAACTCGGCTTCCAAGTCCACGCAGTACCTGTAGAAGCCTTCATAGTCGTCGTCCTCGTAGTCATCCACAGGCTCAGCAACCCCACGTTGAGGACCCACACCGGTCCCTTTTGGGGCCCGGGGATCAACTCCGATTGGGGGTGAGTTTTTCCCTGCATTGGGGGTAACCCTGGGTGTCTTAAATGTGGATTTCGGTAGACGCAGGCGAAGCGCTCCTGCACCGGCGCCATCTTGAATTTTCTCTGGCAAAGAATACTCAAAGGTGGTTTATCATTGCCTCCACCCAAATTCTGACCTAGAGCACCTGGCATTCCTTGGGAGTCCTGCATCCAAGTACTAACCAGGTCTGATCCTGCTTAGTTTCCATGATCAGATGGCATATGGTTCCCTCATAGCAAGAATAACCAAATTTAAAGCATATGCTCTAAATAGTCTTTGTTGTGGTGGTCGTTGTTGACTTATGACAACTCTAACAATGAGATAGGTCCAAGAGATCTTGTTATTAAACAGCCCCACTCGGATCTTGCAAATTTGGAGCAGTTGTTTCCTTCACTGTAGTCTTCCTCCCCCTCCCCTTACTGCCTGCAATATGCTCTCTCTAAGAATTCACTGCCATCTTGTTCAATGAGTCATGCCTTCTCGTGATATGCTAGAAACCATAAAAAGATATGGAGAATGTGTAACTCTCCAGATGTTGCTCAGATACAATTCTCATCATCCTTCATCATTTGCAACGCTGGCTGATGCATGTTACTGTGGATCAGCTGCATGGGGCTGATCTAGGACCTTATCACATTGAGATATAATCTGTTTATATCAGTATGCCATATTACTTCAGCATATTTTTTAGGACTGAATGCATACTGTATTGAGATGGGATGCATACTCTCCTCATCATACCTAATTATTACAATTCTTATGATTTGAAAATACTGCACTTTGATTCATCACACCACAGAAGGCTGGGTCCTCCCAGGCCATTCAAAACACTCCCTACATCACTCTATGACCTTTTAGAAAGTATCATTGCTGATGGGATGCATACAGATTTTCTATCGCACACAGAAAGAACACTTCAGCAACAGAAGAATCTGTAGTATTTCAAAAACATGACTAGAATTCTGTCTGCAAATATGTTTCTGCGGCACTGGATCATGTTTAGTACTATTGGACAGCCTCCATGGCGGCTGGAAGAGTCCCTGTGTGGACTCTTCTCAAACTCAAACTACAAGAAAGGAGATTCCTTCTGAACATTAGAAAGAACTTCCTGACTGTGAGAGCTGTTCAGCAGTGGAACTCTCTGCCCCGGAGTGTGGTGGAAGCTCCTTCTTTGGAGGCTTTTAAACAGAGACTGGATGGCCATTTGTTGGGGATGCTTTGAGTGCAATTTTCCTGCTTCTTGTCAGGGGGTTGGACTGTATGGCCCATGAGGTCTCTTCCAACTCTATGATTCTATGAACTCAATCTGGCATCCATCTTAATAATAATCTATATAAATAAAAATGTAATGTTCATTTGTGGGATTAACATAACTCAAAAACCACTGGACAAATTGACACAAAATCTGGACACTATACCCCTAACAGACCAACAAGTGACCATCACTCATAACCCCCCCCCCCCCCCCAAAACAGCAGAAAGAACTTTAAAACCCAAAAAAAAGTTAAATGATTAAAAGGAAAATGACAATAGAGAAAAAAGGGAAGAAAGACAGAGGGAAGGAAGGGGAGAATGAAAGAAAGAGAAAAGAGCAAAGGAAGGAAGGAAAGAGGTAGAGAAGGAAGAAAGGAGAGAAAGAAATAAGGAAAAGAAAAGGGGAGAGGAAGGAAAGAGGTAGAGAAGGAAGGAAGGAGAGAAGGAAAGAGGGAGTGAAGGAAGGAGGGAAAGAAGAAGAGAAAGAGGGAAGGAAAGAAGGAAAGAGAGAATGAAGGATGGAAGCAAAAAGTGAAGGAAGGAAAGAGGTAGAGAAGGAAGGAGAGAAGAAAACAGAAGTAAGGAAGAGGGAGCAAAGGAAGGAAAGAAGGAAAGAAAGAGGGAGGGAAGGTTGGCTACAGCAATGTGTGGTGGGTATAGCTAGTAGTAATAATAATAATTTGTTGTTGTTGTTCATTCATTCAGTCGCTTCCAACTCTTCGTGACCTCATGAACCAGCTCACGTCAGAGCTCCCTGTCAGCCGTCACCACCCCCAGCTCCTTCAAGGTCAAGCCAGTCACTGCAAGGATGCCATCCATCCATCTTGCCCTTGGTCGGCCCCTCTTCCTTTTTACTTCCATTTTCCCCAACATAATTGTCTTCTCTAAGCTTTCCTGTCTTCTCATGATGTGGACAAAGTACTTCATCTTTGCCTCTAATATCCTTCACTCCAATGAGCAGTCGGGCTTTATTTCCTGAAGCATGGACTGGTTGGATCTTCTCGCGGTCCAAGACACTCTCAGAACTTTCCTCCAACACCACAGTTCAAAAGCATCTTTGTTCCTTCGCTCAGCCTTCCTTATGGTCCAGCTCTCACATCCATAGGTTACTACGGGGAATACCATTGCTTTACTATGCGGATCTTGGTTGCCAGGATGAAGTCTCTACTCTTCACTATTTTATCAAGATTGGTCACTGCTCTCCTCCCAAGAAGTAAACGTCTTCTGATTTCCTGGCTGCAGTCTGTGTCTGCAGTAATCTTTGCACCTAGAAATACAAAGTCTGTCACTGTAGCAACCCAGTTCCCTTTCGTGCCTGGGGGGCAGGGGGCAGCCCCGGGGGTTCCGCTTGCATTAAGGCCAGCTGCAGCTGATGAGGACATGGAGGAAGGGGATGATGAGGTAGCTGGGCCTTCATCTCCCACAGAGAGCTTGGCCTGGGATGATGGCTGGCCTGATGGCTATGAAAGCTGGGAAAGTCAGGCCGACATTGAAAGTGCTGATTCAGATAATCAGTATGAGAAACCAGATGGTTACGGGTCGCAGGAAAGGGTTAGGGAGATAGAGGAGGATGAGCCCATGGAAGCTGAAAGGGAGTCTGACTCTCATGAAGATAGCGACCCAGGTGCTGGGAGGCAAGGACGGAGCTTTGATAGGAGACGGAGCATCGAGTCTAGCAGGAGGGAATGGCATCGAGCCTAGAGCGCCAGAGGAGTGCTAGGTCCCGGAAGCACAGATTGGCGCCGCAGCCTAGAGCGTCGAGGGTCTCACCAGGGGAATTAAGTATAGGATCCGTGGGAACGGATCCCCAGTTGCTCGGCCACTTCTGATTAGAAGGGAGTGAAGCGAGCAAAGATCCACGGAGCCAGGACTGAGGCTCGTGCTATGCCAAGAAGTTTCTTGGGCCTTGATTCTTGAACTTTGCCTTGTTTGCTTTGCCACGGACCAAGTCTGTTTTCATCCGCATTGTTTTGCAGAACCTTTGCCAAGCTTTTGCCTTTGGATTTACCTAAGAACTCTTTACCTTTTTATTGCAACTTTGATATTTTTATGGACAATTATCCTTTTCACCTGTTTCATATTATTCAATAAATAGTTAGCTGATTACCGTCTCTGTGTGTGTGATTAAGGGGCCGGGCCGAGACCTTGCATCGTGACAGTCACTGCCTCCATGTTTTCTCTCTCTATTTGCCAGTTATCAATCATTCTTGTTGCCATAATCTTTGTTTCTTTGATGTTTAGCTGCAACCCAGCTTTTTCACTTTCTTCTTTCACCTTGGTTAGAAGGCTCCTCATCTCCTCCTCGCTTTTGGCCATCAAAGTGGTATCATCTACATGTCTAAGGTTGTTAATGCTTCTTCCAGCAATTTTTACCCCACCCTTGCATTCATCAAGCCCTGCACATCACATGATGTGTTCTGCATACAAGTTGAATAGGTTGGGTAAGAGTATATAACCATGCCGTACGCCTTTCCCAATCTTGAACCAGTCCATTGTTCCATGGTCAGTTCTTACTGTTGCTACTTGGTCCTTATACAGATGCCTCAGGAGAGAGACAAGATGGTTTGGTATGCCCATACCAACAAGAATTTGCCACAATTTATTATGATCCACAATTTATTATGATCAAAGACTTTAGCATAGTCAATAAAACAGAAATAATAATAATGCCTTATTTAAATACTGCCTCATCTTCCCAAGAGGACTCAGGGTGTTTTCCAACATAGACCAAAACATTCAAGTGCCAGAAAGGAAAACCAGTCAATAAAATTAAACATCATAAAACATAAACATAAAATCATACTAAAACAATCACAAAAAATTAAAATCCAGTTTCCATTTTACTCCATCAGACAGGTTCAAAATACCAATAGCCAAAATTACAGAATGGACATGGTCAAATATGAAAGGACTAGGCAAGGGCTAGTGCAATATAGTGTCAGTATACATGTGCCCTAAGATATATTATATATGAAGCATCAATGTATTTCTGTGTTTAGACTTGGATTCCGTCTTGAAGGTATCTTATTATGTATATGAAAATAAAATTTAAAATCCAAAATACAGAAGACTCCTGGACTTAAGTAATTTGAATACTCAACCTGTGCAACACTAGAATGAAACCCAAACAGCTGAACCATTGATGTACTGAATGGAGAATTTAGAAGCTTGTGTGTATATAGCTTGTGTGTTATAAAGCATGCCTACAATCATGGCGCTGGAAAGAGTTTGGAAGGTCCATCTAATCCAGTCCCTTGTCATACAACAGGGGTGTTCACACTTTTTCAGCATGCGAGCTACTTATAAAACAACCAAATCAAAATGAACTACCTACCCACTACTCAGAGAGCCATAAAAGCAAAATATTTGGAAATTTATTTCAGTGATAGCCATATAATATATTTTAAGACTGAATTCAACTAATATGTGTATAATAAGCCCCTGAATTTATTCATAATAATGATGATGATAATATTCATTCAGCATCTGCTACTACTAATAATATTAATAATAGTAGTAGTAACAACAACAACAGGTTCCTAGAGTAGAAGGAAACCTCCAAGGGCCATCCAGTCCAATCTTCTTCTGCCATAAGGGAAAAACACAATCAAAGCATTCCTCACAGATGGCCATTCAGCCTCTGATAATAATAATAATAACAATGGGTTCCTAGAATAGGAGGAGACCTCCAAGGGCCATCCAGTCCAACCTCCTTCTGCACCTGGGCAGCGTCGGGAGCCTGCGGGGCAGGACTGAGCCTTCCGCCCTGCCTGCGATCTACCAGGACACCCTACGCGATCTACCAGTAGATCACGATCTACCTAATGAGCACCTCTGTCATACAGGAATATATAGCTAAAGCACTCGATTCGACCTCTGTTTAAAGGCCTTCAAAGAAGAATTTATCACCTGCCAGGGAAGTATATTCCACTTTCAAACCTCCAAGCAGTTCATTATAACATTTAGGTGAATTCTTGTAATTTGAATCCACTAGTTCATGCTCTGGAAGAAAACAAGTTCATTTCAGCCATTTGCAAAACCCCTTACTAGTGACATTTAAGTTTGCTGATGGAAGCTGCATCCCAACACTGTTGGAGGGTTACATTTTTCCCCACTTTTGTTTTATAGCATTTGGAAAAATAACATCAATACTTCTGCGGGATCAGAAATTCAATCAAAAGCTAGTCCATTTCATCATTCTGCATTTACTGGAATATTAGTTTTGGCTCAAGAACAAGCTCAAGGCTTACTGGAATAGTGAAACCTTACAACAATAGTGAAACAATTAAGTCAGCATTTAAGATCAGGCCCAGATCTATTGAAACATTTAAGATTCATCTTCTATTCCAATAGAGTTGAATATTAAAAGGGGCAAAACAATAGCAAGATTCGAAAAGGCAATAAGAATCTTTCAAGTTGCGGGATATTTACAATTCCATTACACAAAGAAAGCAAGAAACTATATCCAGATGTTATGATATTACTTGCTTAGATTTGTTTTGAAGTATGTTCTGTTGCAATTCATAGTTTGTACTAATAATTTGGGGCAAGAGAGAGAGAAACCAAATGCTTTTCAACCACAGAAAATTTATACTGACAAAAAACACACACAGTGTCAATAAGAAGAGCCATGCTGAATCGGGCCTCGGCCCATCTAGTCCAGCATTCTGTGTCACACAGTGGCAATATTATTCTTATATGCAGTAGATATAGAAACTAATCTGGATAATGTAGCAATACATCTTTTTACTGAATTTAAAGATCATTAAAACTTTTTTTAAAAAAACTATAAGCTTGTGGGCAATTTTTGTTCTTTTTAGCTTAATTATGTTACCAAACCTAGCTTTTGAAAATAAAGATATAACAGAGAAAAGGGCACTTGCTAGTAGCAAAAATGAAAATTGCAGGGTTTTTTTCATCAAAGCAGAAAACTGTACAGATGCCAACCTAAAAACTTTCGAGGCATGGACACTTTTTAAAGCACTTTGTCACAAAACTGGCCACTATAGCAAAAACCCACTGCTACCTCTTAGATTTCTTATTAATACACAAAGTCGGAATACTTCTTGTGATCAGATTGCTACGGAGCTGATGTTATACAAGAAAATGATTTTGAAATAAAGCTTTAAGTCGCTCAAAACCAGCTTAGCCAAAACGATAATGTGCTTTCGCAACTATGCTTGTATAAGTAAGAAATTCAAAAGAGATATCCCTTTTTGGATAAATTTAATCTTTGCAGTAAAGTTGTTGATAAAAAGAAAAATGAGAGGACATTTTTTTGGAGAAAAACAGTTCAACAAGTACTGACAAATTAATCTGATGGCATGGGGAAATATAATTTTAAAGAGGCAAGGAAACTTGCATGTTGTTCCGTATAATAAATGTAAAGGGAGACTATAGTACCGGGAATGTGGCACAGCTGGCTAGGTGTCAGCTGCATAAGATCTCTCTGACCAGTAGGTCATGAGTTTGAGGCCTGCCCGGGTCGAGGTGGGTGCTCGACGTTTAAGTGTAGCCTGCTGTCGACCTTTGCAGCCCGAAAGACAGTTGCATCTGTCAAGTAGGAGATAAAGGTACCACATTAAGTGGGGAGGCAAATTTTGACTGAATTATGAGGCCATTAAAAGAACTCCAGGAACACGGAAGGAACAACAACGGATGCTGGAACGCTGAGAGATGAGGAATGCGTCAGCTCCCCTTGGTGGCCAGAATTTGCCTCTGTTCGCCTATATGTTCGTCTAAATGTGTATATGTGTACCTGTAATCCGCTCTGAGTCCCCTTTGGGGTGAGAAGAGCAGAATATAAATAAAGTAAATAAATAAATAAATATCAAAATGCATTATATCAAGAAAAAATACAATAAATTTCTATTTTTTTTAAAGTTTTTAAACATTTAAAAGCTTGAACTTGTTGGAAACTGCCAATATGCAAGAATACATGCCAAAGAAATCTAAATTACACTAATATTAGAATAAATAAGTCTTAAACTGCTGAGCTGCCGAACTTGCTCACCAAAAGACAAAGTGGTACCAAGATCAGCTATGTATTGGGTTTTCTGTTGCTTTTCTGAAAGAAGCTGGGTGGTTGTTGTTTTTTTTATTTAAAAAAACAGAATAATTTCCTTTACTATCTATTACCATTTTGGCTCTCAAGTAGAGAAGGCATGCCAAAGGTGAGGAGGCAAAAATCAATGAAGACTTACATAGGTTGTCCAAGGTTTCTGAGCTGGACAATGACTTCCTCCCAGTCATATCCTAGAATCTGAATGGTTGCCCCCTAAAATGCTGGTGAAGGTTTTGGAGGAATACAATGAATTGCTGAAAGGAGAAGTAACATCTGTTCCACATACTTCCATGGGGGTCCCACGGCAAAAAACTGGATCCCAGACACACAGAAAATTGCACAACCCTGATGTACACAGCAGAATGCCTTTACAAAGCTAGCTGTTCTCATTATGACATGGTTAAGTGCTTCACAAAATTATGATTGCCACTGATAGGTGACAGAGATTCAAAGCAAAACTTGGAAAAGTTATTTTTAGATTACCTGAAGTCCCTAGCCAACATGCTGAAGAATTCTGGGCGTTGTCGTCCAATGGGTAACTTTTTCCATGTTGTGTTTCAGTTATCAAAGAAATTTGTGGCAGAACTGAAATTTACACCAATGACTCGTTTCAGATTTAAGGCCTTCAGGTCATTCATTTTTGTATGATGCTCATACACCAATGGAAATGTGTCAAAACAGAGTTATCTTCCTGATGGGAGAAATAATGCTCTAGTTCAGTGGTTCTCAACCTTCCTAATGCCGCAACCCCTTAATACAGTTCCTCGTTTTGTGGTGACCCCTCAACCATTAAATTATTTTCATTGCTACTTCATAACTATAATTTTGCTACTGTTATGAATTGTAATGTATGTATGATTCATAACAGTATGATATGCAGGATGTATTTTCATTCACTGGACCAAATTTGGCACAAATACCCCATACTCCCAAATTTGCACACTGGTGGGGGTACATTTTGTCATTTGGGGAGTTGTAGTTGCTGGGATTTAGTTCATCTACAATCAAAGAGCATTCTGAATTCCACCAATGAGGGAATTGAACCAAACTTGGCACACTGAACTCCCATGAACAAAAAATACTTGAAGGGTTTGATGGGCATTGACCTTGAGTTTTGGACTTGTAGTTCACCTATATCCAGAGAGTACTGTGGACTGAAACAATGATAAATCTGGGCCAAACTTGGCAAGAGTACTCAATATGTCCAAAATGTGAAAACTGGTGGAGTTTGGGGAAAATAGAACTTGACATTTGGGAATTATAGTTGCTAGGATTTATAGTTCACCTACAAACAAAGAGCATTCTGAACCCTACCAATCATAGAATTGGGTCAAACTTCCCACACAGAAGCTTCTTCCTTTTCCCCCTCAGCCACTTAATTTTGTCATTTGGGAGTTATAGTTGCTGAGATTTCTAGTTCGGCCGAAATTTGCCCATGCCTGTTTTAAAGCCTAAGGGGGCAATATTTGGAAGGTTCTTCTTCAGTATAACAATATGGTTGTCTCATTTTCTTTGGATGCTTTTGCTGCATATTTCAAACCAAGCCAACTTATTTTGGATTCCAGATGCAATGGATATTCACTAAAGCTGTAGCCTAATTAAAAATTCTCACATACATCTGTTTCCTTGCAAAATGGAAGTGCCTCAACCTCAGAAGAACATCAGCATGTTGACCAACACTCTAAATCACATAGTAATCCACAGGCATTGATTGTCTCAGCTGTTCCACACATGTAAAATTGCATTTATGGCCAGATATCTGGTTTTGCTCAGCTTTATGTATGCTTTATATTAAAGGCAGTAAATGCACATTGTTCAAAGGAGAGGCCAAGTCTTCCCATCGCAGACGAGATATACCATTTGTATACTCCTTCGCCCAACAGTTATGACAGATTCCCACCTACAGAAATTTTACAGACTTTTTCATCTTTTTAGGTTGAAGTCAGATACAATTTAAAGCCATAGGGTGGTATTTTCAAAAAGTAACAAAAAGTATTGTATAAACTTGAGTATAAGCCGAGTTTTTCAGCCCTTTTTTTAGACTGAAAAAGCCCCCCTCGGCTTATACTCGAGTCAAAGTTATTTATTATTTTACTCTATTATTATTACATTTATTATTTTACTATTTATTATTGTTATTATTACATTTATTATTTTACTCTATTATTGTTATTTTTACATTTACATTATTTTATTCTATCATTATTTTTATTACCTTTATTATTTTATTATTACACTTAATATTTTACTTTATTATTGTTGTTATTATTACATTTATTATTTTACTCTCTTTATTGTTATTATTACATTTACATTAATTTACTCTATTATTACATGTATTATTTTACTATTTATTATTATTATATTTTTATTTTACTCTATTATTATTGTTATGTTTACATTTACATTATTTTACTCTATTATTATTACATTTATTATTTTAGTCTCTATTATTATTGGAAGGATACGTCAGCACATTTACATTGAAGGTTAGAATAATGATTTAATCAGAGTTGGACAGTCTTATCTTAAATTACAGTTTTATGTAAATATTCAAAAACATTTAACCTATTGATGCCTCAATTAATGTAATTTTATTGATATCTATTTTATTTTGAATTTTACCAGTAGCTGCTGCATTTTCCACCCTTGGCTTATACTTGAGTCAATACGTTTTCCCGGTTGTTGGTTTTTTTGTGGTAAATTTAGGTGCCTCGGCTTATGCTTGAGTATATACAGTAATTTGTTACCCACAGATTTTTCAAAGTAAAATATTACTTATTAATTTTGCTTGGTTTTAAAATGAACTAGACAAAAAGCATATGTTTCTCCCAAACGACCCCCATCAATATTTTAGAAGTAATGCGTAAAATGCTAACACATTCCACTAAAATGAAGCAGATGGGATATCGAGTACTAGGCAACAGTTGCTTTTTAATAAACCACCTATTTGATTCCATTACCTCCAAAGTATCATGTTGCATCTATTACTTCCAACACATTTATCCCACTCTGAGATTTGAAGGGAAAAAAATCCACAATGCTGGGAGCATATGTCGGCTCCCTTTTAGCAAGCCAGATGACTAAACAATGATGCATAATTCCCTTCATCATCTCTCTGTCTGCTCAGTGAAACAACAGCTCTGAGATTTCCCTGAATTACAATGAAAGAGCACTTCTCTAGGAATCTCTTGGCCACATTCGTCAAATGCAAGGCCCACGGCCCAAACCCAGCCTTCCATATCATTTTATGTGGCCCTCCAGATGCTGGACTACAACTCCTGTATTCTTATTCATTAAACGTCATGACTAGAGCCGATGGGAGTTGAAATACAGTAACATCTGGAAGGCTGCTGTTTGTTCTGTTCAGTCAGGAGAGAGGGGTTTGAATTTAGATACAAGGCTTGTGGGTGTGATGTCTGACTTTCAAATGGCCTTTCACGTTTCCCCAACCTCAGAGCCACGAGTGCTCTGTTGCAATTCCCACTATCCCCAGACTGATAATCAATAAGAAACATTCAGGGACCCAAATTGAGTAAAACCTAAGGAGTACCGATGATTATATATATATATATATATATATATATATATATATATATATATATAGTTGGCCCTATGTATCCACAGATTCTTCATCCATGGATTCAGTGACCCATTGAAGTCAACTAAAAGGCTGATGAAAATGAGTTTGACACTCCTGCTCTAGGTCCTTCACTGCAACTCTACGGCCAGCTTCTTCCAGAGGATAACTATACAATGACACTGAAGGACCTAAAAATGTCTATGGAAATGTTCTGTGTTGAATTACTAGGTCATGCAGCTCCAGCCTAATACAATGGATTGATTTTATTAGCTCAGTAGACCTATGCATTTTAGATACTATAGAAAACAGAATTTTCTCCCACCATGTGATCTCAATGCTCAAACCGCAACAAAAGACAACAGTAAAAGGCATGGATCAACACAGCCAATGCAGGATAGTGGTTTCACCACTCTGGAGAACAAGATTAGAATCCCTGCTTGGCCATGAAAACCCACTAAGGTCCCTTCTACACTGTCGTATAAAATCCAGATTATTTGCTTTGAACTGGATTATATGGCAGTGTAGACTCATATAGGTAAAGGTAAAGGTTTTCTCTTGACATTAAGTCCAGTCATGTCTGACTCTGATGGTTGGTGCTCATCTCCCTTTCTAAACCAAAGAGCCAGCGTTGTCTGTAGACACCTCCAAGGTCATGTGACCAGCGTGACTGCATGGAGCACCGTTACTTTCTCACCGGAGCAGTACCTATTGATCTACTCACATTTGCATGTTTTCCGAACTGCTAGGTTGGCAGAAGCTGGGGCTGACAGTGAAAGCTCACATTGCTCCCACAGATTCAAACCTGTGACCTTTTGGGGGAAAAGTTTAGCAGCTCAGCGGTTTAACCCACTGCAACTCAAGGGCTCATATAATCCAATTCAAAGCAGATAATGTGGATTATATGATTTGATGATATGGATTATATGACAGGTTTGCTTCTGGGCTGCTGGAAGAAGACCTTTCACATGGACACCTAAGGACCATTTGAATCTCTCTCAAAGGACATCAATGCAACTCACACATGACTGTATATATGTTGCTCTGCATAACAAAGAGTAAACTACTTGTTCTTTACTGATCATCTGTGAGGCATATCTTTTCTCTGGCAAGACAGTGTATGGACTGGAAAAATGTGAACAAAAATTAGCATTGCCACAATTTGCAATTAACTTGAAGGCAAAGAGCTATGCATACAAAGAACTCTTCTCTGTCTCTCACTTTATTACAAATGTGAAGTGTAGAAAGAAGCGTACCCACCAAAGTGGGCCCACATCAATGGCCAAAGTGAGCCCAGCCCACATCAATGGACAAGGCAAGAAATAGCCAATATTCTCTCTGTCACAAACAGTAGGGAAATGGGGCATTGCTTAATACCAGAGTTCAGATTTCCATAAACCCATACAATTTTCTGAATTAGAAAGAAATACATTGGAAAAGCTCCCACTTAAGGTGCATATAAGAAGCTACCATTACAGCAGGCAGCAGTAAGAATTATGGATGAGTTGACAGTTTGTACAAGACCATGGATTCCAGAATAGGAAGGATCCTGTACTTTTGAGAAGTCACAAAAAAGGCGGACCATCTAGGGAGCATCCACAAATGCCTCTGTTAGAATAGCTTTTTCTTTAAAAAGTGTGCCTACACATATACATACATTCAGACACATATACATAGTGTAAAGTACAGGAATTCGACTGACTTATGCTAGTTATTCTAATAGAGACGAACAACTGGATTAATGCCAAAGATGTTATGTGAACTTGCATCCAGATCTGAATCAAGAAGCAATACTGAAAAATACCAGAACTATCACAATACTTTAAAAAAATAAAATGAATATATTTAAATACTCACTGGTTTAATTCTACATCCAGGATGAAAGACGATCCAAAAGCATCAACCTGGAAGCTGGCCCGGGCGATATGTGTGGACTGCAATGTTAAAATAATAGTAAAATGTGTTAGTTTGTACTGAGCCAATTTCCAATGTTTTATTCCAAACTTGGGAAAGTTACTTATTTTGGGGGGGCATGCAAGGCTGTGATTCTGCCCATTGCTGTTCAAAATAGGAATTCTTCCAAGCCCTGATTCTAAATATACTAGAAAGAAAGTGCACTTTGCATCAGCATAAATATACAAAAACACTTTATGCTGCTCCATAGCAAAGATATCTTTTGTAGAACTAAGACTCTTCTTGAGCATATCAATTCTCGGCAAATCAATATTGAATGCATAGCACACGATGCAATGCAAAGGATAGCTCTGAAAAAACTTCAAAAGCTATTAGTAATTAATTAATTACTCAATATCAAAAGTATATCTATAACACAAATTTCAGTCCAGATACAGTTTATTTCAAAATATACAACTTATACACATAGCCTTAAACTGAGGAGCCCTCGGTGGTGCAATGGGTTAAACCCTTGTGACAGCAGGACTGCTGACCAATAGGTCAGTGGTTCAAATCCAGTGAGAACAGGTTGAGCTCCCTCTGTCAGCTCCAGCTCCCCATGCAGGAACATGAAAGAAGCCTCCCATAAGGACGGTAGAAAATCAAAACATCCGGGCGTCTCTTGGGAAACGTCCTTGCAGATGGCCAATTCTCTCACACCAGAAGTGACTTGCAATTTCTCAAGTCGCTCCTGACACACGAAAAAAGCCTTAAAGTAATTTTATCCACAATATTTTTAACAGTGTTGAGCATAAAACAAAGTTTGTGTACTCTGGGCCACCAGAAAGCAAAAGTGACATCCACCCATGGAGACAATTTCAGAATATGAAGGATTTTGTATTTTCAGATAAGGGAAATGTTCAGCCAGTACCACAAGCCAGAGGATTTCAGCATTCAGGTGATTTTTAAAGGGTAACTGAAAAGCATATATGTTATTTATTTTAGAGAATGGGAAAGAGGGCATGTTTAAAGAATACAGTAACTTTGATAATATAGTTATTGTTATTTGCCATTAAAAACAACTTCGAGTTATGGTGACCCTATGAACAAGAACCTCTAAGATTTGCAAACTCTGGGCTGATGAAGAAACTCAACTACAGACTATCTACAGATCCACTAAGAAAATCCAACAAAGGACAAGAGGGATCCTCTCACCTTTGCAGGAGTCTACCAAATACCATGCAGCTGTGGACAAGTCTACATAGGGACCACCAAACGCAGCATTGGCCAGACACGAATCAAGGAACATGAAAGGCACTGCAGACTAATTCAACCAGAGAAGTCAGCCATAGCAGAGCACCTGATGAACCAACCTGGACACAGCATATTATTTGAGAATATAGAAATACTGGACCACTCTCACAACCACCATGTCAGACTACACAGAGAAACCAATGAAATCCACATGCAAGTGGACAATTTCAACGGAAAGGAGAAAACCATGAAAATGAACACAATCTATGTACAAGTATTTAAAAACTCTAAAATCAGGACCACAAACAAATAGCAACACTCAGAAAACTGGGAAATTCCAGACAGGAAACAATCAAGGCCATATAACACCTCCCAACAAAGCATTCCCCAGGCAGAAAGCAGCCATGCTTTGAAGCTGCAAGGCTTTCAATGCTATTCAGGGTGGCTAACTGCAACATTCACACTTGCCTCAAACAGACAAAGAGTTCTTTCTCCCACCCTGGATATTCCACAGATACATAAACCTCACTTGCCTAGTTTACAACAGACTTCACAACCTCTGAGGATGCCTGCCATAGATATGGGCGAAACATCAGTAGAGAATGCTTCTGGAACATGGTAATATAGCCTGGAAAGCTCACAGTAATCTCTGGGCTGTCGTTTCTTTGAATCAATCTACTTGGTAGGACAGCCTCCCTCTTTTCCTATTGTTTTCCACTTTACCAAGCATGATTATATTTTCCAATAAAACTCATGATAACCACAGCAACTACCTACTTTTGAAATACTTAATACATTTGTAAAACTTCCCAAAGTTTAATAAACAATACATTAAATGAATCAGACACATACTACTCCATTCACTTTCCCACACTGGGTTTAATCAATTTTATCCTGTGCATTTCCCCCCCCCCCCCAATTGTGCTTCTAATTCTCCACCATGTTATTTTGCATTTGTTTATTGTATATTCTGTTATTTTATGTATTTTATTTTGATGTTATTTTTGCTTGTTTATATTTTACTTCACTGTATTGTAATTTTGGGCTTGGCTCCATGTTAGCCGCCTCAAGTCCCCTTTGGGAGATGGTGGCATGATATAAATAAAGATGATGATGATGATGATTATTATTATTATTATTTGAAACACAGCAAGATGAGTCCACAGCAGACACTCTGCTGGCTATTGTATTGGCTCACACATCGGACCCTTCCCAAGTGTCTAGGACTGTGTGATGTATTGGCAAATAATGCATGTAGATCCCAGCAAGGTGGCCTTCTGCAGCTGGCAGATGGTAATTTTGTCAGCACCGATTGTGTTTAAGTGCAGTCTTTAGGCACTGCACCCAGTGTGCCAATCACCACTGGGACCACCTTTACTGACTTGTGCCAGAGATGTTGTTGTTGTTGTTGTTGTTGTTATTATTAGGCACCCTTAAGCTAAGCATTGATGGGAGAGGACTCCTGAAATTTTCTTTAGAGCCCCCAATTTTCAGCTGTTACTATTCCCCACTTCTACTGTGGCCTATTAGCTGGCACCTGAAAAACCATGCTGCTATCAAGAAGGAATATTGTATTCCATCCTAAAACTTGCTATTTAGGAAGTGTTCTTCTTAAAACAACCAAGGGTTGTGGTTTTTCATGGAAAATTCAATCTGTTATAATTCTGCAGAAGTACATGTGCTGATAATACAGTGCCAGGAATATTTTAAGAGGACCTTAAAGGGGAGAGAAAAAACAACACAGCAGGAAGTGAAAAGGTAGAAAATGGATACAGACCAATTCCAAAGGTTACTGAACTGCATAATAGCACTGGGAAGACTTTCTGGCTGATCCTACCAAATAAATTAGGGGGCAATGTGACCAGACACTGCTGTCTTACTAAAAGGCTTATTACTGGAAGCCTGTTCAGAGTCCTACAATGAATACATCCTGATTTTATTGAGGAGGAAACCTATTGTGGCTTGCCAATTAGACCAAAGTCTGTTCTAGAACTGGCAACTGGGAAGCCTTGACTGTTTGGGGGAAAGAGTTTAGCACTCAGAATTCCCCAGTCAGCACTGCAACTTGCCGTATGATTTGACTGTCCATCTAGTTCCTCCGTTATTCATTCCAGTATGCATAACTGAGGCAAGAACTACCCTCTTTTTATGTGCATTCAGCATATTAACCCATCAAAATACTTCTGGCATCTGCCGTAACTTGAATTAGTGTTGAGTCCAAGAGAACCTTAGAAGTGCACATTTGGTCCTCAACAGGTAATAGAGATCTATGTAGTCTAGGGTAACCATACCATTCTGCAAGGGGGCACTAAACATATCTGAGACCCCAACATGCAAGCTGCCACCCCAATCTTGCCCTACATCTCACATTGTCCCACCAGGTCCCTCTGCCATTTGCTTCCTCCCCTGAAGTTGGCATTTCTATGTTGCCTTTCTGCCATGAATCCTTATAATCCATCTAGGCCAGTGCCTTAGATCACCACAGAATATTAATGATGCATAATGCGAACGAGAGCTTTCTCTTGTATGTCCCAAACCTACTTCCAGTCAATTTCACAAGTGACTTCCATGCTCTCGTATAAAGAAAGAGGGAGAAGCAGCCGCATCCTTTGCAGTGCACATAATTTCAAAATCTATCACTGTGGTAGCCAGAACTGTACAGAGTTAATTTGTATCTGACGAAGGTTCTGCACAGAGACCATGCCAGAGCTTGTGCAAGAGGGCTATGTTCCCATATCACCCCTATCTTCTCCCACCAGCTCTTAATGACTTATCTGTATTATTATTACCCAAGAGTAGCAGGGTGCAAAAATATTAGGTGGGTAACATGCAGCCTGAGGGACTAAATGAGGTCTTCCAAGTATGACTGTGGTATAATTTGCTTTCCTTTCTCAGAGGTGCTGAATCTCATCTTGTAGGGTTTTATATGTTATTTTTTTCCATTCTTGGTATTCAGGCTTGTAATCCCCAAGAATCGCCACATCTAGAATCCAATCACATTTATGTCTAGCTCAATTGTTTACCCATTTCAAATTCTATAAGAGTTGTACTTGAAGAAATAAGCAAGAAGTAATATCTCCTCTTCTTCTATTGAAAGTGATACGATGAGTTCTACAATTTGGGGCTTGGCAACAGTGCCTGTACAAAAGTATAGACCCCGAACTTTTAATCCAAACTACAAGGTGCTGTATGTTATATTTCAGAGGAAGAAACTGGTAAAACCACTTCTGAGTATTCCTTGATTAAGGAAAACCCTACAAAATTCATGGTATTGATGGGTGATAATGGAACATACACATATGGGTGGGTTTTAGTCCCCAGAGTGAAAGACCACTTGGCTGTCCTGATGATTTGAAAGAAAGCGCTCACAATTTATTTATTTATGTATTTATTTACTTTATTTATATTCCGCTCTTCTCACCCCAAAGGGGACTCAGAGCGGATTACAGTTACATATACTTAGCAGACAATCCCTGCCATTTCCACATACACGCATATAGACGAACAGAGGCAAACTCTGGCCACCAGGGGGAGCTGACGCACTCCTAATCTCTCAGCGTTCTCGGTGTCCCTTGTTGTTCCTTCTGCATTCCTCAGCATTCTTGGAGTTCTTTAATGGCCTCATAATTCAGTCAAAATTTGCCTCCCCACTTAATGTGGTACTGTTATCTCCTACTTGACAGAGGCAACTGTCTTTCGGGCTGCAAAGATCGACAGCAGGCTACACTTAAAGGTCGAGCACCCACCTCGACCCGGGCAGACCTCGAACTCATGACCTACTTGTCAGAGAGATTTTATGCAACTGACACTTAGCTAGCTGCGCCACATTCCTGGTGCGCCACATTCCCGGTGCAATTTCTTACCATTATCCATGCTGATATCTGTGAGTTGGTGTCCAAAGCATCTGAAGTGCTCTGATTTGACCCCAGGGCGAATTTCAATAGGCCAAAATCATAAAAACGTGTTAAAAGTGAAGTAAAAATAAACTCATCATGAGCGATCACTCATGGCCAAGTATGATGGGTCCGAGTACAATCCCTCCAATATTGAGAAAACATAATTAAACCAAGTACTTCTGACAGCCCAAGCAAATTTGAGGTGTGGCTTTATTTTAGGAAAACAACTCTCATATTCAAAAAAGAGTCTTCTGGCATCATGAACACATTTGTTATGTCATAAGCATAACTGTACTCATGGAAGCTTGAGCCAAGGCAGATTTGTTGCACTTTAACATATCAGAGGACTCTTTGTTGGCTTTGCAACTAAACTCACTAGTTGCCTACAGAGCTCAACAACATAATTTTCATTATGTATCCAGTAACCTGCACCAGGAATGTAACGCAGCTGGCTGGGTGTCAGCTGCATAAGATCTCTACTGACCAGAAGGTCATGAGTTTGAGGCCTGCCAGGGTCTAGGTGAGCTCTCGACCAATTTGTGTAGCTTGTTGTTGACCTTTGCAACCTGAACGAAGTAGGAAATTTAGGTACCACTTTGTGGGGAGGCTAAATTTAACTGATTTCTGGAGTGTTAAATTGCCTCTATGTTCCCCAGCCTTCATTGTTAGAGAAGCCACTAGATACCTCACTGTCCCCATGGCATACCTAACAGACCTGGAGGTGCCCAAACACCGAAGGGCCTTTACCCTGGCAAGATGCCATGCCCTCCCATCGGCTGTATTGGAGGGGAGGTATCAGAAGACCCCTTCAAGCAGAGACTATGCCCCTGTGGGTCTGGTGATGTGGAAACAACTGAGCACGTGCTTCTTCAATGCATGTTCTACAGAGATCTTAGATCCAATCTCATTGGACCATGGCTTTTAAAGTACCCGGGGCGCAGTGAAAGATGTTATTCCACCCTGCTGCTTTCAGACTCTAACACTGCAATGACTTACAGTGTTGCTAAGTTCTGTGCTGCTGCCCTTAATATCAGACCTAAGTTGATTGAATTGCCTCTATGTCTGTCTATATATGTTGTATGTCAATGGCATTGAATGTTTGCCTGTATATGTACATTGAGATCCACCCTGAGTCCCCTGCGGGGTGAGAAGAGCGGAATATAAATGATGTAAATAAATAACTGATTTGCAAGTTAAATGCAGGGTGGCCTACTTGTGGCTATCCAGATATTGTCAGATTGAAACAGTAGTGAAGAATGATGGGAGTTCCGACCTGAGAACATCTGTAGGGCCATATTTTGTCCTTGCTGCATCTTTCCCTTCTCTTTACACCACTGTGAATCATTGATAGTTGTTTTCCCATACTCTTATTGTGCATAAAGTTTACAGAAAAGTAATTTAAAACTCATTACCTTTGTGACAATCAATAAATTGCAGAATAGCATGCACTGCTGATTTTGCAGTTGATACTGGTGCAAGCTTTTCTTTTTATGTGCTCTATTGCGTAATGGGTTGCATTAATTAAATTCAGTATATAGGCAGGTAATCAAAAAGGGGCAGCATACCACCAGCAAGACTCTTTTCTTGTGAATGCTGTATCAAACCAGTCTGGTCAGGTACCAACACTCTTGGGCAGAGAAGGCTAAAGATCTTGCAAAATTGCAACCTAAGTTCTGGCACTTTAGCATGGCCTTCTGCTCTATAATCCTGACATTTTAACATCCAAGGATATTATCCTCCCAGCCCTGCTTTACTGAATTTTGCACTTTCCCTTAGCTCTGTCTAGGATTTTTGCACAAACACAGAGCCCCCTAAACTCAGCACTCTTATTGCTTTGTATGGTACAATTTTATGTTTTATTGTGATATATTTTTATGTGGTTTTTGTTTCGATTTTATCTCATTGTGTTATGCTTTTAACTCTATGCTCTTGGCCTTGTCCCTTTGTAAGCCGCCCCAAGTGC
Source organism: Anolis apletophallus (assembly GCA_030556195.1). NCBI lineage: Eukaryota > Metazoa > Chordata > Lepidosauria > Squamata > Anolidae > Anolis > Anolis apletophallus. Next base: position 35,756,543 of record JARBWK010000008.1, on the reverse strand, counting down.
CTTCAGGGAGATGGAAACGGGGTATAAAAATAAAGTTATTGTTGTTGTTATTATTATTATTCACATAATTCCATAGCATTGAGCCATGGCAGTTAAGTGATGTCAACATGCATTAATTCTACAGTGTAGATGTATCCTTAAACTGATAACGATATCGTTTTATTTTGTGATATTTATAATAAGTGTTAAGTCACCTTGAGTTCCATTATTGGTGGGGGGGGGGAGAGTTGAGATATAAATGAAAGCATTTCTGTGTGGTCCACCATCATCACACCAACATCAAGCTGGCCAACATCAAACATCTTTGACCTCCTATATTTAGTTCAATTGTGCCATTGAAGTGCCATCATGTAATCATTTTTGGATAGAGTAAAATGTAAAATCAGTGTTTGTGATGAATGGTTGACTGCTTTTTTCATTTCTGGCTGTGCCGATTGGTTACTGTTTATTGGCATAAAGTAATATGTTAAATGAGATTAGCCATATGCTTTTGCCATACAATCATTAAGTGCTATTTTGGCTTTCATGGTATAGCCAAGAAGACTTACTGTATATACTCGAGTATAAGCCTAGCCCTTTTTAGGCTGAAAAAGTCCTCCTCGACTTATACTTGAGTCAAGGTTGTTTATTATTTTACCCTGTTAGAAATACATAATAAATTGTATTATTATTATTTATTATATTGATCATTTTACTTTATTATTGATATTATTAAATTTATTATTTCACTCTATTTATTATTGTTATTACATTTATTATTTTACTCTATTATTATTGTTATTATTACATTTCCATTATTTATTCTATTATTATTACATTTATTATTTTACTCTATTTATTTTAATTGGAAGGCTACACAAGCACATTTACACTGAAGAAGGTTAGAATAATGGTTTAATCAGATGCCTCAATAAATGTAATTTATTAGTATCTATTTTTATTTTGAAATTTACCAGTAGCTGCTGCATTTTCCACCCTTGGCTTATTCATAAGTCAATACATTTTCCCAATTTTTATGGTAAAATTTGGTGCCTTAGCTTATATTTGGATCGGCTTATATGCGAGTATATACGGTATTTTTCATTGTGACACTATTTTATATTAAACGGAGCACAAGAATGTGTATGGGCGCAATATCACGGTTTAGCTGAAGGGGTGGAAACGGCACAACAAGTCATACACAAAAGATGCTCTTCTAGAAAAGCAGAAATCAAAGCCCAGCCATCTCTGGACTCACACTAAAGTACGCAGGAATATTTCGTCACCAAGTCTTTCCCCCCTCTATTTCACAAGGGCAAACTCACTGTCGATGAGTACACTTTTCCCATCCCACCACAAAATACGGTACATATTAGCAATAATAAGATACAATTCTACTATTAGCACTAAAAAAAGTTCTGTAGGCAATCTGGAGGAAGAGGGGGAAAGGATCAAGAGAGACACGATAAATTTATCATGAGCCAGAATGCTGCAGTGCATTTGCATATCACTGACAAACAGAGGGGATGCCAAGCTACAGATAGAGCCATCTCTTCCCCTTGTGCTACATTTACCATTCTTTAAAAAGCCTGTACCTGGAAAAGACAGCTTTGAGGACTGAACAAGTGTTTTGATACAAAGAACAAAAAAGAGAAAGCTGCTTTATTCCAGGTCAGAGTATTTATTCACTTTTAGACCAAAACTGTCTACACTGACTGGCAGAAGCTTGCCAAGCAGAAAAATGATTTTACCCATCACCTGTTAACCGATTGTTTCAACTGGAAATGCCTAAAGGAGCACAAGTACAGCTGTACCATTGAGCTAGGATCATTGTAAACAAAGACTAGAGAAACAACTAGGCTGGATCAGGCAAGTAGTCCAGTATTCTGTTACCACATAACTGACCAGGGACCCTTCCAGACTACTTAGTTACAGAACTACAATTCCACTTTAAAATGCCATGTTTGTATTTTATAGAATACTGGGATGATAATAATAAAATAATAATAATACTTTATTTTTAACCCACCCTCTCTCTCCAAGTGGACTCAGGGCAGCTTCCAAAGTTAAACATGGCAAATATTCAATGCCCATACAAAACATAATAGACAATTTAAAGACAATTATACATAGATCAATCAAAAATATCATATAAAACAGATAATATAAACATATCATAAAAATGACACAGATTAAAATATATATAAAAATATAGGTCACCATAATTTAAAATTATTTGTTGTCAGTAATGTTTGAAAGTAGAATCGGTAGTAGTCTACTTTCCTTCCTCTTCATAAGCTGGTTCACACAAATGGGGTTTCAGTTGAGCTGTTGTATCATGAGAGTTGTCCGCTCCCTGTATGGAGCTCCAGAGTTAGCAATCTGGCTGCCGATCTCTGCATTAGTTGAAGCTTTCGAACTAGGGAGATGTTGACAAGCTGGAATGTGTCCAGAGGACGGCAACTAAAATGATCAAGGGTCTGGAGAACAAGCCCTATGAGGAGTGGCTTAAAGAGTTGGGCATGTTTAGCCTAAAGAAGAGAAGGCTGAGAGGATACATGATAGCCATGTATAAATATGTGAGAGGAAGTCCTGGGGGAGAAGGGAGCAAGCTTGTTTTCTGCTGCCCTGGAGACTAGGACATGGAACAATGGCTTCAAACTACAAGAAAGAAGGTTCCACTTGAACATTAGGAAGAACTTCCTGACTGTGAGAGCTGTTCAGCAGTGGAACTCTCTGCTCCAGAGTGTGGTGGAAGCTCCTTCTTTGGAGGCTTTTAAACAGAGGCTGGATGACCATCTGTCGGGGGTGCTTCGAATGCAATTTTCCTGCTTCTTCGCAGGGGGTTGGACTGGATGGCCCATGAAGTCTCTTCCAACTTTATGATTCTATGATTCTATCTTCAAAGGCAGTCCCCATAGAGAGTGTTGCAATAGTTCAAGCGGGATGTAACTAAAGTGTAGACAGCTATAGCCATATCTAGCATCACAAAGTACAGGCACAGCTAGTGCACAAGTATTGTGCAAAAGTGCTCCTAGCCACCGTTGGCACCTGAGGTTCCAGGGTCAACGATGAGTCCAAAATCATCCCCAGACTGAAAACCTGTGTCTTCAGAGGGAGGACAACCCCATCCAACACAGGTGTAATCCCATACCCTGATCCGCCTTCCAATTGACCCGGAATACCTCTGTCAGTTTAGGAGAAAGCATTCTGCATGTTCAACCAGAGAGATCCAGTACCACAGGAAATAACAAGCTCTAGGATTCCAGAAGATGAAGTTCTGACGACTAAAGTGTCTAATGTTTTATACTATTAGCCTTCCAAGAAAGAACTGTCTTTGTTTTTATTGCTCTTAAATAAACCACTATTGGATTGTTTTGGCTAAACTGTATGATAAATAAATAAATGGAATCCAGACCTACAGAAATTGTTCATTCAACAGCAATCCTATAGAAACCAAGGTGAGATCTTCACTACCAATGACAACAATTGCCTTAGCCACAGTATCCGGGTCCCAAAAGTTTGAAAAGGTGTCAACTTTAGACAAAAGTCTAGCAACAAACCCATTGCTAGTGTAACACACTCCAACCACTACAACAATAAGCGTTCAACTTATCTTCAGTGAGACCATGAATGAGATACACAGTGAAGCACTCATTAGGTACGCCTTAGTAAACAACATGAATCAAATTCAGAGCGTCCTGTAACAAAGCAGCTGTAATTCCCTCCGGGGAATGAACCTCTCAGTCAAAGTAACAAAGAACTCCAAAGAACATTGTGCCCAATACCAAAAAAACAATATGCGTATTCTTAAACAACTTGGTTCTTTAACTCTGAACAATTCTGGAACATTTTCTTAATATTCCTCTTCTACAGGCTGATTAAATAAATCATTTAAGTGGGGCTTGAATGCACATTCTTCATTCATTTATGCATTCCTGGGTTTCTAGAAGCAGCCATCCATGTCAAAAGATGTTCCCCTTAGGCTGCCTTTCCAATCTAGCCTCCTCCAGATGTGTTGGATTAAAACTCCCATAGCTGGTTGGGATGTTGCAGTCCCAATTGCAACCAATCTGGAGCACCCCCAGGCCTGGAAAGCTTGATTTATTTTAGACTAATGCTTCCAAGCTTGAGTTTGGAGAGGTCGCCATACTTTGCATACCCAATGCTACAGTGAGTGTGGCCAATTATGAAGGAATCTGATAGCTGGAATCCACCAACACTAGGACCATTTTGCCATGCCCTACAACCTCAATAATGGCCCCATTCAGAAACATGATTGTCTGTTAAACATTTTTGCTTCTCAACATCTGGCCCTACAACTCCCAGAATTTGTCATTACTTGCCACACTGATTGGAGCTTGGCAAGCTGATTTCCAAAACATCTGGAAGGCCAAAGTGTGAGAACTTTGACCTAGAAATTCAATCATCTTTTTTTCCTGGTTGTAGTAATTCTAAATGATACCTGCTTGTAAGGCACAGCCAAATACTTTCTGAAATTATTTGTATATCTTCCTATCCACCCTTGCTTACTCTAGTCCAGTGGTTCTCAACCTATGGGTCCCCAGATGTTTTGGCCTTCAACTCCCAGAAATCCTAACAGCTGGTAAACTGGCTGGGATTTCTGGGAGTTGTAGCCCAAAACACCTGGGGACCCACAGGTTGAGAACCACTGCTCTAATCTATAGTCACATTCCTGACCAACATAATTAAACCAGTCCCCCCTCACTTTATTTTTCTGTCAAACCCTTTAAATCTGAATATACAATTTCTAAAGGCCATCGAATATATAAAGACTAACCTTCCTTGATACATGTGGACTATAATAAGCAGAAGGGGAATACTCCTAGATTTGCATAGACTCCAAATTACAACTCCTTAACTGAATAGGATATTTGACACTTATCAAGACCCCCTATACTAGCGTTTCTCAACCTGGGGATTGGGACCCCTGGGAAGGTTGCGAGAGGGGGTGTCAGAGGGGTTGCCAAAGACCATCAGAAAACAGTGTCACGGGGGTTCTGTTGGGAAGTTTGGTCCAATTCTATTTTTGGTGGGATTCAGAATGTTCCCTGATTGTAGGCAAACTATAAATCCCAGTAACTCCCAAATGTCAAGGTTTATTTTCCCCAAACTCCACCGGTGTTCACATTTGGGAATATTGAGTATTCGAGTCAAGTTTGGTCCAGATCCATTATTGTTTAAGTCCACAGTGCTCTCTGGATGTAAGTGAACTACAACTCCAAAACTCAGTGCCCACCAAACGCTTCCCTATTTTCTGTTGATCATGGGAGTTCTTTGTGCCAAGTTTGGCTCAATTCCATTGTTGGTGGAATTTAGAATGCTCTATAAATCCCAACATCTACAACTCCCAAATTACAATATCAATCCCCCTTCCAACCCCACCAGTATTCAAATTTGTGCCAAATTTGGTCCAGCGGATATCATATCAGATATTTACATTACAATTCATAACAGTAGCAAAATTACAGTTGTGAAGTAGCAACAAAAATAATGTTATGGTTGGGGGTCACCACAACATGAGGAACTGTATTAAGGGGTCACGACATTAGGAAAGTTGAGAACCACTGTCCTAGACTATGGGTTCCAACTATGACAGCCAGAAATTGTTGGATTTCAACTCCCAGAATCCCTTACCACTGGATATATTAGCAGGGGCTTCTGAGAATTCATGTCCAAAAATGTGTTGGGGGCCCAAGGCTGAGATTCAGTGACTCCATAGTTCATCTATGATGATCTAGCTAATATAGTGCATCCTCTAGCTAGATCTAGTCCAACATACATGTTTCTGGATATATCTTTGATTTGTCACAAAAATAGCCGTTTTCAGGATTCTAACAGGATCCAGAGACACAGAAGTATAATTATTCAGTTCACAAATTACAAACTGGAAATGCGGTTGTGGTCAATATGTCTTAAGGATTAAGTTGTCTTAGGCTGGATCTACACTGTTATATAATACAGTTTGAAATGCATTATATGGTCAATGTAGAGCTATATAAAGCAATGCAATTTGCATTATAGATCAGTAGATCAAGCCTTAGTTGGGAAGAGCAAGAAAGGCTTAGCCTTTGTGTGCATACATATGCATGCCCAATTACATGGCTTTTTTATTTTTATAAATGTAGTCCAGAGTAATATTTTGGTTTGTCCTCTCTTCCATGATAAATTTATTGCAAACATATATATATATATATATATATATATATATATATATATATATATATTCTCATTAATTATATCCCAGAATGTTGAGCACAGCAAAAGAAATTAGACTCTATTCTGTAATGTCTCCTTTCTGGTAGTTGCTTGTACATCCAGCATTGCAGCCAGAATCGACTGAAGACTCCAAAAAAAACCAAAAGCAAGGACAGGAGAAGAATGACTCATTGTATGTGCCGTCAAGTCATCTGTCGACATATGGCAATTCCTTGGGTTTTATAGGGTTTTCTTAGGCATGAAATGCTCAAGTAGTTTTGTCCATTCCTCCCTCTGAAATATAGCCTACACCAGTGTTTTTCAACCTTTTTTCAGCCGCGGCACATTTTTTACATGTACAAAATCCTGGGCACACCACCAAAATGACACAAAATTACACTCTAACACAGTAATACATATAGTTAATATGTTTTTAAATGTATTTATACACGCAGTGTGAAATCTGGGCCTGTTTCGATGAACACAACATATATATGACTTCCTCTCACATATTTATACATGGCTATCATGTCTTCTCTCAGCCTTCTCTTCTTCAGGCTAAACATGGCCAGCGCTTCAAGCCACTCCTCATAGAGCTTGTTCTCCAGACGTTTGTGAAATTTCACCCTGAGTGAAACTTGCTTCCAGTTAACTATGGATGTCATGAAGCTGTTATAAACAGTTCCTTGGGGGGGGGGAGGCAACTCTAGAAAAATCCAGTAAAATAGTAAAAAAAAAACCAAGCAGAGAGGCTCAATTTGTTTCTTGGAAACCTGTGAGGGGGCAGCTAGAAGGGGGGAGAGTGCCAATTTCCCACGGCACACCTGATGATCGCTCACAGCACACTGGTTGGGAAACACTGGCCTACACTACCCGGTATTGGTGGTCTTCTCCCATCAGAGAACTGACCTGGCTTGACCCTGCTTGGCTTCCAAAATCAGAAACTTCTTCAGGACATTTAGGTCACCAGAGACCCATTAAGAACAAGAAATTATAAGCAAAGTGCTTACAGAATATTCTGAGAAAAATCATTAGGAAAGAAGTGGAGTAGCAATACTAAAGTGTCTAGCTAGTAATAAAGAGAGCAAACATAACAATGTGATGGTTGTATAACACAAAGAGAGTTGCATGAAAAATACTACAAATCAGATTGGATGGAATAGAACAATGTCCTTTCAATCCCCCCTCCAACTCCATCAGTATTCAAATTTGGGCGTATCAGGTAATTTATGCCAAATTTGGTCAAATTTGGTTTACATTAGATATATTTACATTACATTATTATTCATAGCAATAGCAAAATTACAGTTATGAATTAGCAACTAAAATAATTTTTGTGGTTGGGGGTCGCCACAACATGAGGAACTGTATTAAGGTCTCGCAGCATTAGGAAGGTTGAGACCACTGTCTTAGAGCAAACCAAAAAAGGACTTGGAGAGCAGGAGAAGGGAGAAGGGCAAGGGAAATTCTTGTTGCTCAAGACTACTAATGCTGCACTGATTATATGCACAGAAAGCTCCCATACAAAAACATCTGTAATTCTGTAAAGTATGGGGAAAGTGCAATTTTTAGATGACAATTTCCAGAACCTCAGTCAGCATTGTTATTGGCCATTGATTAAAGAATTCTGAGATCTCTAGTCCAAAGCAGTCTTTCCCAAAAATAGTGTCTATGGCTCGCTTCCCATATGCTTTTAACTTGGATTTTTTATTGAAAATATAAAATGGAGCGCTAAACTGGCATTTCTCTACTATTCTAGAAAAAAATAGCTTTGTTGTGAAAGACACCATACAATTTCATAAAGGAATGCATAGATTTTGCAGTGAAAAGAAAGTAATTGGTGCACTTTCCCAGAAGCAAAGAAGAATTTCCAGAATTGACTCCCAAAATGTTACCATGGATTACCATATATACTTGAGTATAAGATGAGTTTTTCAGCCCTTTTTTAAGGCTGAAAAAATTCCCCTCAGGTTATACCCAAGTAAAAGTTGTTTATTACTTTTACTCTGTTATTATTTTTATTGCATTTATTATTTTACTCTATTTATTATTATGATTACATTTACATTATTTTACTCTATTTATTATTATCACATTTATTATTTTACTCTATTTATTATTGTATTATTAGATTTTTATTTTACTATATTACTTCTACATTTATTATTTTACTATTTTTATTATTTCATTTTAATTTTACTCTATTATTGTAGTTATTATTACATTTTTTATTTTACTCCACTTATTATTATTATTACATTTTTATTTTTCTCTATTATTATTGTTATTATTACATTTCCATTATTTTACTCTATTATTATTACATTTATTATTTTATTCTCTTTATTATTATTGGAAGGATACGTAAGCACATTTACATTGAAGAAGGTTACAATAATGATTTAATCAGAGTTGGACAGTCTTATCGTAAATTACAGTTTTATGTAAATATTCAAAAACATTTAACCTACTAATACCTCAATTAATGTAATTTTTGGTATCTTTTTATTTTGAAATTTACCAGTAGCTGCTGCAGTCCCACTTCGGCTTACACTCAAGTCAATACGTTTTCCCAGGTTTTGGGGGTAAAATTAGGTGCCTCATCTTATATTCAAGTCGGCTTATACTCGAGTATATACAGTAATCAATTTCAGTACCTATCCAGAAATTCCTTTCATAGAAAGGCAATGTTAACCTTGCATGATTCATGTGCTAATTGAAAAATTAGTTTAAATGGGCCATCAGCAATGATCCACAGATAAAACTTGAAACCTTTTCTATCAACAGATTGTTGGAAGGTGTTCTATGAAGTCAAAACATTAAAGCTTTCTTAATAAGATTATTATGGTTAACATCCTGCTTTAGCACCTCTATTCATATGCATCACCATTTGTTTTTGAGACATTCTAAACCAAGACCTGATCTCACTTGCATACAACTCCTTAAGGCCGGATAATAAACACTACCTTAAGAACTAATATTAAGCAGCCAGAATATATAGAAGGGTATTATTAGAAAGCGATGGTGGTTACCCCCACTTTTTGAAAAGTTTTTCAATTATATGATGAGTCATATAAACCTTTCTTGCGAGGTTTATTTTTGTTCCCTCCAGAAACAATTTATGTTATGATTTGCAGCTTTTATAAGCATTTGATCAGAGCCACCCACCTCTGCGTAGAGTGAGATAACCGCATCCACAGGCAGCTGTTTGGAGGAGGCAGTGGAAGACCACCAGCTGTTCCCGTGGGTTGAAGGACAGTGGTGAATGGCCCACCCTGCATCCTCTACACCCCTGGACCCACACATCCCATGGGGGCAATTTGATTTTTAAGGGGGTGCAATTTGAGGATGAGTGATATTTTTGGCATTCTTTATGCTTCCAGGGCAGGCATGGGCAAACTTCAGCCCTCCATGTGTTATGGACTTCAACTCCCACAATTGTAGAGGATACCATCGCATCATCAGATATTAAATAATTCAACCCCTGCTCCATTAGTGTGCATAAAAATGAAAACTTATTTGTGTTTCTCCAGTTTTCCTTCACCATCCTCCCAATGCCAATGCTGCTTTAAAACAAAATCCAGTAAGACAGAGGACAAGAAGGAAAAATGAAATTGAAACAGCATTAAACAAACCTTTTTAAAAGCAACTTAACTATAGATAGATAGATAGATAATTGAAGTCTTCCTTGATCTTACTTTACTGATTGACTCCAAAGCTATTCATGTCTAGAGTAAGTCTATAAAAATTAATGAGTCTAGTACTACAAGGATGACTCAATCCATTTTTTATGCTATGTAAAATGTATTTCTACATTAAAAGACTAACATTCCTAGGTTAATCATTTAAAATAATCAGGCTGCAGCTCAGATATTTAGTATATTATACTGATTAAAAAGGACCACAATATGATCTGCATGGGATATGTTCCCGGACTTCAAAACTGCAGGTATTAGCAAACTCTATTGAAAGTTTGTTTTCCAACAGAAGTATACTATAGAGTCATGCTGGCCGACCTAAGAAATGTCTAGAGAAGACACTTTTCTAGCCATTCTGGGGTCCTCCAATGTAACTCTATAGTTAACATCAAGCAAAAGCATACCATATAATCACCTGGAGGACATAGAAAACGCTTAAAGAAGGCATATTTTGTCAGATATTAAAATGAAACCACGAGTGCTGATCCTGTGTATATGGAGGTTGTGTTGCATTAGAAGAAACATATCAGTAAAAAGAGTAATAGAATAATAGAGTTGGAAGGGACCACATGAGCCATCTAGTCTAGTCCAACCCCCTGCCATGCAGGAGAAGCACAATCAAAGTATCCCTGACAGAATAGTCTGCAATGTTACCTCTAAACATATAATAAGAGCCATTCTGCAGAATGCAGGCACTCCCCTTGCTTATAGTTTAGGTATATTTCAAACACGTGTCATGAGAAATGAGCAGAAGTAGTTCTTGAGTAGTGCAAAAGCAAACCTTGGAAAGTTTATCTCTTTGGACCACAACTACCAGAATCTCCTGGCCAGCATGATACTGCTAAGTAGTAGCCAGCACATGCTGTCGTTGGCGGTTTCGGCACTTTAGCCAACGTTCGTTGCTTCCAAGCTGAAATGGAAATAGTGCCAAGCACTTGGAAGATGAAGAGTCCATCCACCCATCTGCTATCACTGCAGCAAAAACACAGTCAGAGCCGCCGCCACCCCTTGTATTCTCTGCTCTAAAAGACAATGAAATTTAGATTTACGTGATTATCACACACAATGGCTAGAATGCAATCAGGGCTGCAACCACGGATCCTCTCACTAGCTGGAGCAGGCATTTCACAATTCAGCTTTAACTGATTTACAAACAGCCAAATTGTATTTATTTATTTATTTATTATCTTTATTTCTATTCCGCCCTTCTCCCACGTGGGGACTCAGGGCGGCTGCACAAATGCATCCATGATGCTATACAAAAATGCAATCAGTAAAACAATTAGTTTTCATTAACATTCACGATAACATGCAGCTAAACTAGGGTTGAACCGGGTAATTCCAGTATCGTCATATCACAATATTCAAATCCAGCTGCCAGTGCCAAATACTCAATACCTTTAGTTGTCTCCTAAACGACAGAAGGGAGGTGGCTAATCTCATGTCCTTAGGGAGGGAGTTCCACAGATGGGGGGCTACTGCCGAGAAGACCCTGTCTCTCGTCCCCACCAACCGGATTTGTGAGAGTGGCGGGATCGAAAGCAGGAACTCTCCTGAAGATCTTAAGCTACGTGATGGTTCATAGCAGGAGATACGCTCAGCCAACATGGGATTGAATGCAACTGTCCTACTTCTTGGCAGGGAGTTGGGCTGGATGGCCCAAGAGGTCTCTTCCAACTCTATGATTCTATGAACATAGAACTACTTTGACCCAAAAACCATTTGTGAAACAACATTGTAATGAAAGTTCCAACTACAGGCTTTAAAAACTAATGCAAATTTAACATCAATGAATTTTAGAAGAGTATGGCAAAGTATTGCAGTCGAATGGCATAAGCAGGAGTATATCATCTCACATACAAGGTCAGTGGATGTTGCCGATTAAATAAAAGATCATAGTGCCTGTGATGATTTGATAATCTAAGATTCCTATGGGAATCCCACAATAATAAATACCATGCATTATCTCTTGACCATTCATTTATATAACGTATAACGTAAATTATTTAAGACAGATTCTGTATTTTTTCATATAGAATGGCATTACTCAAAATTTATGTTACTTGAGGAGGCCTTTTTCCACCCCGGAGAACTTTTAGAGGCATCTCAAAGTGCTAGATTTGCCGAAAGGGTTAGATAAGAAGGAGTTAAAAACACCACATAGCAAAATTGGAAATAGTTGGGAATTTACATCCTGTTTTGAAAAACAATTGACATTTGATGTCAAATATGCATAGACTCATAGATTCAAAGAGTTGGAAGAGACCTCGTAGGCCATCCAATCCAACCTGTTTGGCCCAGTTCTATCATTGGTGGGGTTCAGAATGCTCTTTGATTGTAGGGAAACTATAAATCCCAGCAACTACAATTCCCAAATGTCAAGGTCTATTTCCCCTGAACTCCATCTGCGTTCATATTTGGGCATATTGAGTATTCATGCCAAGTTTGGTCCTGATCCAACATTGTTTGAGCCCACAATGCTCTCTGGATATAGGTGAACTACAACTCCAAAACTCAAGGTCAATGCCCACCACCAAACTCTTATAGCATTTTCTCTTGGTTATGGGAGTTCTGTGTGAGAAGTTTGTGTCTTTCTGCCATTCCTGCCAGGATATCTATGTTGAGTTCATCAAAACAGGCCCAGGTTTCGCACTGAGTGTATAAATACATTTTAAAAACATATTAACTATATGTATTACTGTGTTAGAGTGTCATTTTGTGTCATTTTGGTTGGTGGTGTGCCCCAGGATTTTGCAAATTTAAAAAGTGTGCCGTGGCTCAAAAAAGGTTGGGAAACACTGGGTTAGACAATATATACTTCTGAGACATCATTCAAGATGCAAGAGAATTATAGAGAAATTTGACATTGTAAAACATAATGAAACACTTTTAGAAACGTGCAACTTGGTAAACAATATGCCTCAGTTGTTTCAAGAGACAGGCATTGGCTTGGAAGCTAAGGATTTCTGGCACAGAGACAAAGCAATATTTAAAATCTTTTATCTCAGATTCCCTTTGAGACAACTGAGCCGTTTCACCTCACTCCTTCAAAGGCTTTGGGGTCTTCACACAACCTTGAAAACTGAGACTTGTCATCAGCTTTCAACAGGTCAGCCACTGACATGCAGATGAGCCGTAACCTACACGCAGCACTAAGTTCATCTATAGGGTAAGAGGAAAATTAGGATCACTAACTTACAGCTAATTGACTGCCCAGTAGAGAAACCATATGTCCTTTAATCATCCCAGTGGAAATAGCCAGGAGCTTCCCAAGTTTTTGGACCTCTGCAACGGACATGGGGCAGCCTCATTTTCAAGCCTCATCCCCATGATCACAACAGACCACATTCAGATTTTTTTTCAAAATTGAAAGTGGCTTGTTAAACCAAGAAGGCACTTCTAGAGGGAAAGATTATTTTGACAATCCCAAGACAAACTACCCTTAAAATTTAGAGCTCTACCTACTAAACAACAGATAGATAGCTGCCAAAGAGGTTGGGGATATTTTTCATCAGTATCTTGGCACAAGAGCTACTGAACTTGTAGACTGAAAGGTCATAGGTTCGAATCCAGGTAGTGGGGTGAGCTCCTGCTGTTAGCCCCAGCTCCTGCTAACCTAGCAGTTTGAAAACATGCAAATGTGAATAGATTAATAGGTACCGCTCTAGCAGGAAGGTAATGGCGCTCCATGAAGTCATGGAGGTGTCTATGGACAACACCGGCTCTTTGGCTTAGAAATGGAGGTGAGCACCAACCCCCAGATTTGGGCACGACTGGACTTCATGTCAGGGGAAAACCTTTACTATTTCCTTTTAGCCAATACCAGTGTACCCAATGTGACCGGAAATGATGTCCTAGAACTTCTGTGTTGGTTTTTAGCCTATTTCTAACCAACACACACAATTTTTAAGGTATACATGGGCATATGATAGCAAAATTGTTTTGCAACAACATCAAGCAATTTTGAGGCAGCAACCGGCCAGGCTTTGAAGCTACAGGGCCATTAAATCCTAATCAAGGTGGCCAATTGCAACATTCACTCTTGCCTCAAGCAGACAAGGGTTCTTTCTCCCACCCTGGACACTCCACAGACATATAAACCTCAGTTGCCTAGTTTCCAACAGACCTCACAACGTCTGAGGATGCCATGTGGGCAAAACATCAGGAGAAAATGCTTCTGGAACATGGCCATACAGCCCAGAAAACTGGTTCAATACTTGCTATATTTATTCATGTGTTGTTGCTTCTATGATATTGCTTATGAAAACTACTTTCCAGATACCTGTATTATGTAATGTTACTTGGTACAATTAGCCACAATAGGCATCCCCGTGGAAGCCTACATCCCTGATAGTGTTATTACCTACTGTATTGTACTATGCATTTCCATATGAATGACATGTATGTTTGATGTATTTGTGAAATATAATATATCTTGATTAGTTATTTACCTTTGCCTTTTTGATGTGTAACTGTCCATTGCATACCTTCCCAGGACTAGAACTTTGTGTGCCTAGTACTTTAAAGATGCACAGCCTTATTAAGATTTGGACTTGGTTATCAACCCTCAACTTTTGCTGTCAGTAAAGTCTATTCATACAAATACTCCATTTTGAACAATGATATTAGGTACGTAAGAACTCAGAGTACAGCCAGTGCAAGCATTACTCACAAGCATTTAATAAAGTACAATTAGTGATACTTGCACTGGCTGTACTCTGAGTTCCAGTCCCATTGTAATAGAACAAGTAGAATATATGACAATATTGAGCATTTTCCCTCTTCCCCTACAAAGTCCTTAATTATTTTGATCCAAAAATAACAACTCTTATTCTGGCAGTGCATTTATCTTCTGAAATTTTGTTCCAATGGGGATGTCTCACTTGAGGAGCCAAAACTATTTGAACGAAACCAGTTTATCTCTTTGAAAAGGGGAGCTGTCCATTTCCGGGCTCAATTCAAAGTGCTGGTTTTGACCTTTAAAGCTCTATACGGTTCTGGCCCAGCTTACTTGTCAGAACGCATCTGCTGCTACGTCCCACCTCGTAACTTAATTCATCCGTGGAGGCCCTGCTCTCGCTTCCGCAAGCAACTCAACTGCGAGAGACAGGGCCTTCTCGTCTGTGGCCCCCCGTCTGGAATGTGCTTCCAAGCGAAATATGATCAACTTCATCCCTCTTAGCTTTCAGGAAGAAAGTAAAATTGTGGTTGTGGGACCAGGCCTTTGCACAGTAATTGCAGCACTTTATCTGGAATGGACTGTTTTAACAACAGACATGAAATATGGCTTCCCCATTGATTGACTTATTGAATGTGGATTTTATAGATAGATTTTTAAATTAACTGGATAGCTAATGTTTTAATGTTGCTGTTTTAATCTTGTTGTATTAGTGTTTTATATTATGTATTGCTGCCAGCATCTAATTTGTGCCTTGTAAGCCACCCTGAGTCCCGTCCCCCCGTCCCCGGGGGTTTGAGAAGGGTGGGTTAGAAATACAGTAAATAAATAAATAAATAATAATGGCAGGTTAGAGCAGTGGTTCTCAACCTTTCTAATGCTGCAACCCCTTAATACAGTTCCTCGGTTTGTGGTGACCCCCAACCATAAAATTATTTTCATTGCTACTTCATAACTGTAATTTTGCTACTGTTATGAATCGTCATGTAAATATATAGTATGCAGGACGTATTTTCATTCATTGGACCAAATTTGGCACAAATTGCCCAATACGCCGAAATCTGAATACTGGCGGGGTTGAGGGGGGCTGATTTTGTAATTTGGGAGTTGTAGTTGCTGGGATTTATAGTTAATCTACAATCAAAGAACATTCTGAACTCAACCGACAATGGAATTGGATCAAACTTGGCACACAGAACTCCCATGAGCAACAGAAAATACTGGAAAGGTTTGGTGGGCATTGACCTTGAGTTTTGGAGTTGTAGTTCACCTACATCTAGAGAGCACTATGGACTCAAACAATGATTAATCTAGACCAAACTTGACATGAATACTCAATATGCCCAAATGTGAACACTGGTGGAGTTTGGAGAAAATAGACCTTGACATTTGGGAGTTGTAGTTGCTGGGATTTATAGTTCACCAACAATCAAAGAGCATTCTGAACTCAACCAATGATAGAATTGGACCAGACTTCCCACACAAAAGCCCCATGAAAATACTGTGTTTTCTGGTGGTCTTTGGTGACCCCTCTGACACCCCCTCGTGACACCCCCCCCCCCGGATCCCGACCCCCAGGTTAAGAAATGCTGGGTTAGAGGAAGAAGCCACCTGATCATGAACCCAGGGGCTGATGAGGGTGATTGCCCATGTTCTAGAGAACCACATGAGAAAATAACAGAAGCCATGTGATAACAGTATCCACTTGTCAAACAGCAATGGAAAGACTATTAGAAAGTTTAGAACACTACCAATCTTTCATGCTGTTTTGTGGATTTAAAGTAATAAAACAGAATGAAATATAAACAGTATTTTTTAAAAAAATCACAGTTAAAATTCATTAAAACATATTCAAAGTTACAAACTACAGAACCCCTGACTGGATCTTAAAAACCTTCATATTCCAATTGGCATGGTAGTTGCCTGTGTGACCACACGAGAAAAGGTGATACCAGAAATAATAAGTAGCGTTTTATATCCTTTTACATTGTTCTAATAGTATTTATATTGAAGACTGATGTTTTTAATCATTTTGTTTTAATATATATTTAACATGCTGCTTAATGTCATGTTTAGTTCAACAAAGGGTTTTTTGTTGGTGGTGGGTTTTTAAAATATTAATATAATGTATATAAGGTAAAGGTTTCCCCCTGATATTAAGTCCAGTCGTGTCTGACTCTGGGGATTGGTGCTCATCTCCATTTCTAAGCCAAAGAGACGGCGTTGTCCGTAGACACCTCCAAGGTCATGTTTCCAGAATGACTGCATGGAGAGTAGTTACCTTCCCACTGGAGCGGTACCTATTGATCAATTCACATTTGCATGTTTTCAAACTGCTAGTTGGCAGAAGCTGGCCCTAACAACGGGAGCTCACGCCACTCCCCAAATTCGAACCTGCAACTTTTTGGTCAGTAAGTTTAGCAGCTCAGCACTTTAACCCACTACGCCACCGAGGGCTCAGTATGTAATGTATGTAACCCACCACAAACATATATAATAAGAAATTATAAAACTGGCAACAACATAATAAATAGATAACACGACACAGTTTAAACATTCAATAAAGTTTTTAAAATCATATCATTTTTTAAAAATTTATTTACCATATTTGTATCCCGCCTTTCTCAACCCCGAAGGGGACTCAATGCAACTTTACAAAATACACATACATCAAGGAATAAACAAAAACATTAAAACCAACCAATTAAAACATAACATTAAAACAACAATTCAAATCACATAATCTAGGTCATATTCTAGGGCCAGTCTGAGTCATCATTAGATTAATTTATAGTTTCTTATTGCATTGCTCCCATTATTGACCAAAAGCCTGATCCCAGTGCCATGTTTTTAGATTTTTCTGAAGGCCAGGAGGGAGGGGACCAATCTAATATCACTGACTAGGGAGTTCCATAGATAAGGGGCCATCACTAAGAAGGCACTATCTCTTGTCCCCACCAGCCGTGCTTGTGAGGGGGGTGGGACTGAGAGCAGGGCCTCCCCTGATGATCTTAGCCTCTGAGGTGGATCATAGAGGGAAATAAATTTGGACAGGTAAGCTGGGCCAAAACCATTTAAAATATAAAATATTGTAGCTCAGCACTCTGTAGTAGGGAAGACTTTGGACGCTACAACTGACAGAAATAAATTGCACTTATTCCACTCTCTTGATGAGAACACATCCCTAGAGTAAATAATAATAATAATAATAACAACAATAATCTGGCACAAGCCAGTAAAGATGGTTCCAGTGGTGCCTAAAGATCTTGGCCTGCACTTAAACACAATTGTCACTGACAAAATTACGATCTGTCAGCTGCAAAAGGCCACCATACTCGGATCTGCACACATTATTCACCGATACATCACCCAGTCCTTGACACTTGGGAAGTGATCCAATACAACATATGAGCCAATACAACAGCCAGCATAGTTATGCAATACAACAGCCAGCACCGGGAATGTGGCGCAGCTGGCTGGGAGTCAGCTGCATAAGATCTCTAATGACCAGAAGGTCATGAGTTCGAGGCCTGCCCAGGTCGGGGAGAGCTCTCGACCAATTGTGTAGCTCGTTGTCTGTCAATATATATTGTTTGTCTATAGCATTGAATTTTTGCCTGTATATGTGCATTGTGATCCGCCCTGAGTCCCCTTTGGGGTGAGAAGGGCGGAATATAAAGGATGTAAATAAATAAATAAATAAATAAATAAAATAAATAAGTGATCTTGTTTGCTGTGTACTAATCTTGTTGTGCTTCAAATAATAACATTATTATATTAATATTATATTACAATATACTATTACGATATATATTGTATGTTATATTATAATATTAATATAATACTAACATAATATAATATAACTCACCTACACACCTATTTATAAATATATCCTTCTGAATTCAATGGGATCAACACTCAGATAGGTGCATCTATAATATATAGAAGCATAGAATCATAGAGTTGGGAGAGACCTCATGGGCCATCCAGTCCAACCCCCTGCCAAGAAGCATGAAAATCACATTCAAAGAACCCCTGACAGGCGGCCATCCAGCCTCTGCTTAAAAGCCTTCAAAGAAAGAGCCTCCACCACACTTCTGGGCAGAGAATTCCACTGCTGAACAGCTCTCACAGTTAGGAAGTTCTTCCTAACATTCAGGTGGAATCTCCTTTCCTGTAGTTTGAAGCCATTGTTCCACATCCCAGTCTCCAGGGCAGCAGAAAACAAGCCTATTCCCTATGACTTTCCCTCACATATTTATACGTGGCCATTATGTCTCCTCTCAGCTTCTTTTCTGCAGGCTAACCATGCCCAGTTCTTTAAGCCAGTCTTCATAAGGCATGTTCTCCAGGCCCTTGATAATTTTAGTTGTCCTCCTCTGGACACATTCCAGTTTGTCAACATCTCCCTTAAACTGTGGTGCCCAGAACTGGACACAGTATTTGAGGTGTAGTCAGACCAAGGCAGAATAGAAGGGTAGCATGACTTCTATGGATCTAGATCAGTGGTTTTCAATCTGTGGGTCCCCAGGTGTTTTGGCCTACAACTCCCAGAAATCCAGCCAGTTTACAAGCTGTTAGGATTTCTGGAAGTTGAAGGCCAAAACATCTGGGGAGCCACAGGTTGAGAACCACTGATCTACACACAATAATAACAACAAGAACATGAGACTAACAAATAAATAACAGTTATTATTATTTATTTATTTATTTCAGGATTTTACCCCGCTCTTCTCAACCCCCGAGGGGGGACTCAGAGCGGCTTACAGTAAGGCACAATTCGATGCCCACACAGTAACAATATAAAACCCCAGAACCCTTCAACAATTACATTAAAATACATTAAAATACATTAAAAATACAATTACATTAGCATCATATGCATTCATTCCAGATTAAAACAATGTTCTGTCCATAAAAGCATTGGCCCTATTCATCCACTTTCCATTAAAATCCAATCTAAAATGCTGCCTTGTGCTGGTGTGCAAACGCCTGGTCCCACAGCCAGGATTTTACTTTTTTCCTGATTGCCAGGAGGGATGAGGTGGATCGTACATCAATAGAGAGCGCATTCCACAGGCGGGGAGCCACCACCAAGAAGGCCCTCTCCCTCGCCCCCACCAGCCGCATTTGAGAAGTAGGCGAGAGCGAGAGCAGGGCCTCCCCAGATGATCTTAGATTACAAGGTGGGACGTAGCGGCTGATGCGTTCGGACAAGTAAGCTGGGCCAGAACCATATAGAGCTTTAAAGGTCAAAACCAGCACTTTGAATTGAGCTCAGAATTGGACAGGCAACCAGTGGAGCTGACACAACAGGGGGTGGTATGCTCCCTGTATGTAGCTCCCGTTAGTAATCTGGCTGCCACCCGCCTGACTAATTGCAATTTCCAAACTGTCTTCAAAGGCAGCCCCACGTAAAGAGCATTGCAGTAATCTATTTGGGATGTGACCAGAGCATGGACGACCGTAGCCAGATCAGGCTTCCCAAGGTACGGGCGCAGCTGGTGCACGAGACTGTTTTAAGATGTAATTTTATGTTTTTAACCATGTGTTTTATATGCTGTTTTATATGCTGTTTTTATATGTTGTAAACCGCCCTGAGCCTCGGGAAGGGCGGTTTATCAAATCGAAATAAATAATAATAATAATAATAATAATAATAAGTGTGCAAAAGCTCCCCTGGCCACCGCCGAGACCTGGGGTTCCAGGCTCAGCGATGAGTCCAGGATCACTCCCAGGCTGCGAACCTGCGTCTTCAGGGAGAGTGTAACCCCATCCAACACAGGCTGTAACCCTATGCCCTGTTCGGCCTTGCGACTGACCAGGAGGACCTCTGTCTTGTCTGGATTAAGTTTCAATTTGCTAGCCCTCATCCAGTCCGACACAGCGGCCAAGCACCGGTTCAAAGTCTGGACAGCCTCCTTGGTGACAGGTGGGAAGGAGTGACAGATCTGGACATCATTATTACTATTATGTATTTGTTAGCCACCTGTTCCATATGACTATGGCCTACATAAATGTGTAAAAATCTGTCGAAGGCTTCCATGGCTGGAATTGTTGGGTTGTTGTAGGTTTTTCGGGCTATATGGCTATGTTCTAGAAGCAGACCTCACAACTTCTGACGATGCCTGCCATAGATGTGGGCAAAACATCAGGAGAGAATGCTTCAAGAACATGGCCATATAGCCCTAAAAACCTACAACAACCCTGTTTAAAAATATTTTAATAGGAATCCAAGGACAGATACGCTTTTGACTTTTCACCTCCCAAAACTAAAGCCAAGAGGACATGAATTGGGGAAAATATTACAATTCAACAAGTAAAACTGCATACTAAACACTCCTGTGATAGAAATGCTAGGCCAATTTCTGCGGAAGGTGAACATTGCTCAGGAAGTCACCTAAAGGCATATCTATTCCCACAGCCATTAATCAGACCCGTTTGGGAAAGCTTCCACCAAACACCCTGTGGTCTGTTCCCAATGCTTTTAGGGAGCCGGCGGCCGATGCCAAAACTCCAAGCCATCTTGCTGAAAATAAACATTTCGAGATGCTGATGCTGGGCGTTTGCTGACAAAAGGACAGGCAGAAGAGGGTCACTCGACTTTGCAATTATATTGTACACATTGCCAGAGTTGCAGCTCCAAAAGGGAAAACTCCGTAGTGTTGGAATCTCTCCTTGCTTTGGCCTGCAATTCCTATGCAAGGCACATCCGACTCCTTGGCCTTGGCCAATGCTCCCATCCGAAGCAGTGGTCTCCGGGGCAACGGAAAACTCAATGGCGCCAGCTAGACCAAGCATGGGCAAACTTGGACCCTGCAAGTGTTTTGGACTTCAACTCCCACCATTCCTAACAGAGTCCTGAGCTAAATAGGCAACTCAGATGCCACCACTCACCTGCCTCCCATTGAAGCTGCTCCCGATGCGGGTGTTGAGGGCATCTTGCTGAGTCTCATTGCCTCCTTCGGTGCTGAAAAGGAGCCGGAAGGGGACAATGTCCTGCTTCTCCATGAAGCGCTCCTTGTCCCTGCGCTCCTTCTTCTCCGCCAGCCAGGCATCTCCACAGGAGGAAGAAGAAGAAGGGGGAAAGACACAAGGAGGAAGGAGGAAAGAAAACAGAGTCAGGATTTGGGGAAAGGGCCTTATTTATTTACCAAAGAGGGAGGATTCGGATCCTCCAGGGCCAGGAGTCCTTGTTTACGCAGCATCCCAAAACAACAAGGATCCAAAGGGGAAGGTCTCTCTCAACTGGAGGCTCATCTCTAGGGGGGCACGCCTTTGATATGTCAAAAAAATAGTGATGTAAATAGATAGATAGTAAAGAGAGAGGGGGCTGTGTAGAAGAGGTCTCCATCTTATGGCATTAGAGAGGGAAGGAGGGAGGGAGGAGGGGGGAGGGGGGAGGGAGGGAGGGAGAAAGAGAAGGAAATTTCTCCATGCTCTGAAAGGAAGATTGCATTGGCATGAGGGGGAGGAAATCCTTCCAGGCTCTGCAAGGAAGGTTGCACTGACAATTATTATTATTATTATTATTATGAGAGAGAGAGAGAGAGAGAGAGAGAGAGAGAAGGGAAGGGAATCATTCCAGGCTCTGTAAGGAAGGTTGCACTGACATTATTATTATGGTTATTGTTATTATTAGAGGCGGGGGGAAGGGAAGGAAATTCTTCCATGCTCTGCAAGGGTGGTTGCATTGACAATTATTATTACTATTATTATTATTAAAGAGAGAGAGAAGGGAAGGAAGTCCTTCCAGGCTCTGTAGGGAAGGTTGCGCTAACATTATTATTATTATTATTATTAGAGAGAGAGAGAAGGGAAGGAAATCCTTCCATGCTCTGCAAGGGTGGTTGCATTGACAATTATTATTATTATTAAAGAGAGAGAAGGGAAGGAAATCCTTCCAGGCTCTGTAAGGAAGGTTGCACTGACATTATTATTGTTGTTGTTGTTATTATTATTATTATTATTATTATTATTAGAGAGAGAGAGAGAGAGGGAAGGAAATCCTTCCAGGCTCTGTAAGGAAGGTTGCACTGACATTATTATTGTTGTTGTTGTTATTATTATTAGAGAGAGAGAAGGGAAGGAAATCCTTCCATGCTCTGCAAGGGTGGTTGCATTGACAATTATTATTATTATTATTATTATTATTATTAAAGAGAGAGAGAAGGGAAGGAAATCCTTCCAGGCTCTGTAAGGAAGGTTGCACTGACATTATTATTATTACTATTATTATTATTAGAGAGAGGGAGAGGGGGGAAGGAAATTCCTCCATGCTCTGCAAGGGTGGTTGCATTGGCATTAGAGAGAAAGAGAGAGAGAGAGAGAGAGAGAGAGAGAAGGGGAAGGAAGGGAAGGAAATCCTTCCATACTCTGACTGCAAGGAAGGTTGCATTGGTATTTGAAGGGGGGGGGGGGGGAAGGGATGGATATCCCTCCATGCTCTGCAGGGAAGGGTTGGATTGATGAAATGGAAACATGTTTACATGTACATGCAAGGGCATGGAGGCTTACACGCCCGCGATGGAGAGGCTGTTCCTTCTGAAACACGCGTGTTTCTGCACCCACACGTGCAGGCAGGAAAGGGGTGGCTGGGGATGCGTGCGTAGCCCGGACCGAGGGTCGCCCAGGCCAAGGAGGGGCGACCCGACACGCTTTCCACCTTCACACGTGCCCGGGGTCTCCTTCCTTCCCTCTTCCCTCTGTAGACTCACCTGCGCCGCCGGAGCCCACCTCCAGAAGGGCGCAGAGCATCCAAGGGAGCAGCAGCATGGCTGGACCTGGGGCCGCCTTCCCTTCCTTCCTTCCTTCCTTCCTTCCTTAGCCGGAGACGTGCATCATCTTTGCCTCCTGCAGCCGCCGCCTCAGTGCTGCATTGTCCGCCCGCCCGCCTGCCTGCCTGCCTGCTGCTCCCTTCTGTGGGTTTCTAGAGCTTTTACCGCATTGGGTGCCTTGCCTTCGCTCTCCGCGGCTCCCAGCTCCGCCTTTTTCCCTCCCTGCCTGCCTAGAGCCCTCCCTTGCTGTCAAATCCTCCCCCTCCAAAGGAACCCCACCTCGCCGGATGGAGGCGGCTGGGAAATGTAGTTGCCAGGGTCAGGGCCAGCTTTTGGAAGGCAGGGGTGCAAAGGCGAGTCAACACACGAGGGGAGAAAGGGCACTGGCTTGTTGAGCAGACGGAGAAAAAGGATGGAGGAGCTCGGCAGTGGGCTGGGATTGAGAATGTGCCCCCCACCCACCCAAAATGGACCTCCCCCCTTGCCAGACCAGCTCTTCAGATTGTACCAGAAATGCCAGGAAAAGAAAAGAGTCCATTGCTGCTGATCTCTTTCTATCTCAGCGAAGTCACCAGAGTTTCTGGTGCGGTAATTGATAGTGTTTACTTCCTCCCATATAGGTAAGGTAAAGGTTTCCCCCCTGACATTAAGTCCAGTCGTGTCCGACTCTGGGGGTTGGTGCACCAAAGAGCCGGTGTTGTCCATAGACACCTCCAAGGTCATGTGGCCAGCATGACTGCATGGAGCACCGTTTCCTTCCCGCCGGAGCCGTACCTATTGATCTACTCACATTTGCATGTTTTCGAACTGCTAGGTTGGCACAAGCTGGGGCTAACAGCGGCAGCTCATGCCGCTTCCCGGATTTGAACCTGCGACCTTTCGGTCAACAAGTTCAACAGCTCAAGAGGTTTAACCCACTGCACCACCGGGGGCTCCTCCCCCCATATAAGGCCTAGTCTTAATATTGTGGCTACAATGCCAGAAAATTGGACAAAGTCAGCAACTTGATGGGCCCTTCCACAGAGCCCGATATCCCAGAATATCAAGGTAGAAAATTCCACAATATCTGCTTTGAACGGGATTTTCTGAGTCCACACTCAGATAATGTGGGATTTTCTGCCTTGATATTCTGAGATATAGGGCTGTGTGGGAGGAACCTGAATATTATCTATATCTACATATCAGCAATAACAGTGACATCAATAGGGTTGGTGTCACCTGGTGTGGGCAATTCCTGGTGTCATCCTGTGGATCTCCTCCCTTACAAGATGAGGTGTCAATATTGTAGCTCAAAATGCCAGAAAATCTGATAACATCAATTATGTGTGTCCATGAGGTCCATGAGGTAACAAAGTCGGAAGTGACTGAATGAATAAACAACACACACACATATATACACACACAATATATATATACACACACACACACCTCAACAATAACGATGACATCACACACATTTGTAAGAGCCTCCAGTGGCTCAATGGGTTAAACCCTTGTGCAGGCAGGACCGCTGACTGACAGGTCAGTGGTTCGAATCCGGGGGGAACAGGTTGAGCTCCCTCTGTCAGCTCCAGCTCCCCATGCAGGGACATAAGAGAAGCCTCCCACAAGGATGGTAAAACATCAAACATCCAGTTGTCCCCTGGGCAACGTCCTTGCAGACAGCCAATTCTCTCACACTAGAAGCAGCTTGCGGTTTCTCAAGTCGCTCCTGACATGAAAAAGAAAAACCAGCAGTAACAGGGTTGGTGTCACCTGGTGTGGTAATTCCTGGTCTTACCCTGTGGATCTCCCCCCTTACAAGAGCAGGTGTCAATACTGTAGTTTAAAATGTCAGAAAATTTGACAAAATCAAGGATATATACATGCATACACTCACACACACGCATATACACTCAAACATACATGCACACACATCCCAACAGTGACATCACTAGCATTTAATTATTAATAATAATATATTTTAACCTGCCCTCTCTCCCCGAAGGGACTCAGAGTGGTTGGCAAGATTTACTGCAGGTGGTGTTTAACATGCTATGCTAAAGCCCGGCCCTATTTTGATTGAATACTAGTTTGACCAATGGCCAGGCTGGTCTTGCTGTTTTTATCATCAATCAACTGATCAATCACTTTATTTATATCCTGTCTTTTTTTCCAAACGTGAGACTCAAGATGGTTTCCAGAGTATAAAAGGAGATTCCAGTTAGACCACAAATAGTTAAAAACAAAGGAAAGGTTAAGATCTTAAGAAAGGTTATAGTATCTAAGCTATATGAAACAACATAAGCACACATATTTTGGTTGGTTGTTTATTCGTTTAGTCGCTTCCGACTCTTCGTGACTTCATGGACCAGCCCACGCCACAGCTCCCTCCCGGCCGTCACCACCCACAACTCCTTCGGAGTCAAGCCACTCCACCCATTTTGCCCTTGGTCGGCCCCTCTTCCTTTTTCCTTCCATTTTCCCCAGCATCATTGTCTTCTCTAAGCTTTCCTGACTTCTATTATCTGGGCGGAGGCCACAAGGGGGCACTAGACAGAGAAGGATAGTCCATTTTATGGGGGGTTGAAGGAGGAAACCCATTTTCTCCAGTTATTCCCTCCTCACTCCCATTTTATAAACAAGGGTTGTTACCACAAATACGACATAGGTGGGGGGAAATAGGAAAACAGGGGGAAATGGTTTTACTTCTTCAACACCCCCCTGCCCGGGTAAAATGGACTATCCTTCTCTGTCTAGCGCTCCTTGTTGCATCTGCTCAGATAATGGAATAGTACCTTTTTTAAAAAGTACGGCACTAGTCCAGAAAACCCATTGTATAAAACCATCAGTACCCAATGTCTCCTGGAATATACGAGTATTTGACAATAGACAGCAAACAGGGAGCCAGCCTTTACTTAAAGAGTTCTAGAGTGTAGACAGCCACAGAATAGGTCCTTCAACTAAACAGTGCTTCCACTGTAGTTCTCATTTGTGAGTATCCTATGGAAAGATATACTCCTTCAGTTAGCATGGACTCAAGTTGTAAACCTCTTTATAGGTCACAACTGGCACCTTGAATTATACCTAGAAACAGATTGGCAGACAGTGAAGCTGTTATTTAAAAAGGAGCCACATGCTCCCTATAACTAAGCTTGGTCAGTAGACTAGCTAGAGGACTATAAACCAGATGAAGCTTCTGAATATTCCTCAAAGAGTTCACACAGTGTGCATTAGTTGCATAGGACAGTGTTTTCCAACCAGTGTGCCGTGGCACACTAGTGTGCCGTGAGCGATCATCAGGTGTGACGTGGGAGATTGGAACCTCCAATACCCTTTCTTCCCCCTCCTGCCGAACACTTTTTCTTCTCCACTCGGGCTCCCTTCTTCCCAGCCTCACTCTGCTCGCTTTGCTCACTGCTACTTCTGCGTGAGGGGGGAGGAAGACGTGACCCTTGCCCCATGTCTTCCTCTCTCCCCTCCACAGTGCTCTCTGGATATAGGTCAATGCCCACCAAACTCTTATAGTATTTTCCCTTGGTTATGGGAGTTCTGTGTGGGAAGTTTGATTCCATTCCATCATTGGTGGAGTTCAGAATGCTCTTTGATTGCGAGCTGTTGAGCAAGACCTTCGTGTGTGTCTTTCTGCCATTCCTGCCAGGATATCTACGTTGTGTTCATCAAAACAGACCCAGGTTTCACACTGAGTATATAAATACATTTAAAAACATATTAACTATATGTATTACTGTGTTAGTGTCATTTTGTGTCATTTTGGTTGGTGGTGTGCCCCAGGATTTTGTAAATGTAAAAAAAAAGAAGTTTGAAAAACACTGGCATAGGATATCACTAAGACATTGCTATTATACTTTTCATATTTTTTATAATTTTATCTATTGAATTTTTAAGCATGGTGGTTTATACTTATGGCACTGTGTTTATACTGATGTATTGTTGTCTGCATGTGGCACTTGGGAGTGTTTCTGTGAGCTGCCTGGGTCCCTTTGGGGAGATGGTGGCAGGGTTTATTATTAAAGATTATTATTTGAAACACAACAAGATGAGTCCACAGCAGACAAGATTACTCTGCTGGCTGTTGTATTATTATTATCATCACCACCAGACATTTCTAAGAACAGGAGCAGAAGGTATACAAGTTCAGCTGTGCATTTGCACTCTGGTCTAACGTAGGAGCGTGCATTTCTAAGCTGAGAAGGTAGAACCAATTTAAGCAATAACAGCAGATGGCTGTAGCATTTGTCTCTCATTGTCTCTTCCCTTATATAGAAGTTATTGGAATAGGTCTTCCTATCCTAGTGGAAAGTGTTGGAATTCAGATTCCTACATCCTGACACCAGAAAATCACCACTGGATCTTGCCCAAATACTCCATTAACGTGTGGAGTCTAGTCTATAAGAATTGAGTGCGTTAGTGGAATTTTTCAGTTTTTCCTGTATTAAGCAAAAACAGAATTGTTTGAGAAATCCTCTGAGAGATACCAGGAACCCTTGGCCTTGAAGCCAATGCAGCATAGACAAGAATTTACCTGCAGTGATGCAAGGCGAGGAAACTGCGCTATTGAAGGGGAAATTCACTATAAAAAGAACCCCTTGCATCACTTTAGAAACACTTTGAATTAAAGAGAGAAAAATAGAAATTGGCCATAAAGCCTTGGTAGGGTAAGATAAATGCTAAAAAGATATAGATACAAAATATAAGTGCAACACAGTTTGGGAACACTGCTTTCTACAGGCCAGTAAGTTTTATGGCAGCCGTAACTTTTTGTCACTTAGTTGTTGCCACTACGGACTTTTCTAGGAATCCTGTAAGAAGGTGGCTGTGTGCACCCAAGGAATCTGAGTTAAGAGTTTCCCTTTGTTGTGTTATGAAGTTTACTGGTGACTTCAATTCACTACTGCTTCAATTCCTGAACCCTACATGGGGAAAGCTTCCCCTCCAGCACCATTCAGTATTCAATTATTTATGAACATCGACACTTCATATACATTTACAACCCTCCTATAAATCTTAATACATCCTTGACACAGATATACCAGTTAAAAAGAACATTTTAGCATGCTTCGAGAACATTTATCCAAAATTAACAGTACACATGTGAAATGAAACAACTCAGTCAGATAAACCTTGCATAAACAATATTTTGAGCCTTAAATTTAGACCATGTGAAAGCTTCTTCCAAAATTTCTCCTTTTTTTCAGATTCCACTGTTCTTATGATATACATTTTGGTGACCAAATTGATAAAATAATAATAAAGCATAACAAGAATCTATTTACTGTACTTATATCCTGCCCTTCTCACACCCTGGAAAAGGGGGGGGGGGAGAGATTCAGAGCAGCATACAAACTATGGAAATAATTCAATGCCAGAATCCGACAATAACAAGAAAACACAATATTAAAACTATTAAAAATATACAAATTATTAAAAAAATCTTTCAAATCTTTAAAAAATATCAAAGGTCTAACACCAACTGAGCTTTGTAAACATTAAACAGATTGCTTTGTCGTTCTTATATAGATTCCATCATACAATGAGTCATATTAATCCCCAAAGGCTTGCTTCAATAGCCAGGTTTTAAGATTTTTTCTGAAACTTAAGAGGGGACTGTTCTGATGTCACTGGGGAAGGAGTTCCACAGCCACATGGCCACCCGCGAGGCCATCTGTCATCCCACCAACCGCACCTGCAAGAGCAGGGCCTCCTCAGATCTTAACAATATCATCAGATCATAAAGGGAGATACAGTTGGACAGGTAAACTGGACCAGAACCGTTTAGGGATTTATAGACTAAGGCCAGCACTATGGATTGTGCTCAGAAGCAAATTGGCAGCCAGTGGAGCGGACACAACAGGTGTGTTGTACATTCCCTGAACACCATCCGTTGTACTTGGGAGTTTCTAAACATTCTTCAGAGGCAACTCCACATAGAGTGCGTTACAGTAGTCTATACAAGATGGAAACAGAGCGTGGACCACCGTGGCCAAGTCTGACTTCCCAAGGCACGGGCGCAACTGGTGCACAAGTTTTAATTGTGTGAAAGCTCACCTGGCCACTGCTGAAAACTGGGGTTCCAGGCTCAGCAATGAGTCCAGAACTCCCAAGCTGCAAAATTGTGCCTCGTGTAACCCCATCCGGCACAGGCTGTAACCCTATACCCTGTTTGGCCTTGTGATTGCCCAGGAGTACCGCTGTCTTGTCTTATACTAGGAGTAGCTGGTGTTTTGCTATTCACACATGTTCAGCAAAATATTGTGGAGACAGTTGCTCTTCATCCTGTTAAAATCAGATACATCTAGCTACAATACGATTAGTCTTTCCTAGTACTTTTTATGGCAAGCGCATTTCTCCAGCCCTCCTTTGCCATCCTCTCAATGTCACTCCCTCTAAAAATCTTTTAAATAGACAGAGGAAAAGGGGAGCTGGGGCATAAAAAAGCTTTGTAAAAATGAGCATCATCAGATGCTTCGCCTATATTTTTACCATTTAAATCCGCAACTTCCTTACCTTGCTGCAAATCTCTATTAATCAAATCTGGATTTTTCTACATAAACATGTATAGGTTTGCATTGTGAACTGAGATATAAAAATCTAATTTCCTTAAAATGAATAATTACATTAACTATTTCTTTAGATGTGTTACTCTATTTTCCTAGCCTTTTTACATATATATACACACACTTGGAATATGAACATAACCTTTTAATTAAAAAAAATAATTTCTGTATAATTTATTATGAAAACAAAGATGTTCACAAATAATATCTTTCAGGTTGCACCTTTATTCAAAACTCGTTTGAAATAAAGCAGGGTTAGAATCCAATAAATGGTGATGAGGAGGCAGAAGTAGAAAACAAAGACCATAGAAGATCTGTATGCTGGTCTTCCCAAGTTTCTTTCATTAAACTTGACTCTTTGTTTTCCTGTATACTTGAAAACCCCGCAAAATCAGAGTTTGCATCGCTGGTATGAAATAACTGTAATAGTGCATTTTTTGATGAGCCTTGTGCAGTTCTTATTTCCTCCGGAGTAGGTGGGTGTGAGCATACCTCCATATTTTGTCTTGAAATTTCTTTTTTATTCCTCCCGACGGAGTGTATGACTTTCCTGCTGAGTTTTATTGAAGGTGAACTTTGTGTACTAATATCTCTCAAGTCACTGGGCTCTTTGTTTGCAAGGGGGCTGTGCGGTGGTTTCTCTGTCTCTAAGAGGACTGAACGTTCTCTAGAAAAACCGTTCTCTCTGCGAAGGTCAGCAACATCTTTGTCAACCCTTGAATGAGCATCCACTTTCTTCAAACATTTTGCTGGCAGAAGAGCGGCATTGTTCAATTTTCTTTTTGGCTTTGAGTTATGGTTCTTTTCGTGTAGTTCTGAGCCCTGGATCTGAGTGTGGAGCAAGTTTAGATTTGGTGAAAACCCTTGCAAATTCGGCCTTGAAACAGACTCATAATGCTCATATATTTCAGACAGGTTTTTTGTACACACTTTAATTTCTTTCTGGGGAGGCATCTGAAACAGGTTTGTGGATAAGGCAATATCTGTTAAGTTGGAGGCTTTTGACATTTTGCCACTCTCAGTGTTGCAACTCACTTTCCGCGATGCTTCTGAAGAACAGAGGGTGTGGTAGGAATAAACAGAATGTAAAGGTTCAGAGGTAGAATTCTTGCGTGTGGAATTAGGATGGGCCTCCAGGCATTGAGAGCTTTCTTTCACTGCCTGCATTGGCACGTTTTTCCGAGAATACCACCTCAATGGCATATCTTGCCTCCTCAGCCTTTCTTTCAGTTCCTCTGTTTTTGTCCCAATAAGAGGAGCAAATTGTCCAATGCTACATTTTCGCCTAAAATTAAGGAAACCATACAAGTTAAAACTCCTGAAGAAAAATGAAAAAAGGCATGTCTACCAAATCACTAGCCAGCAGTCCACTCCATACCCACAGACCTGGCATGCGCAGATTCAACAATTCAGAGCTTGAAAATATCTGTCCCAATTTTTTCCCTCAAAAAGCAAATTCTGACTTTGTCATTTTATATAAGTGACATTATTTGTATATGACAGTACTTGAGTATCCACCGATATCAACATCCAAGGACAGAGATCCTAGAATCAAACCTCAGCTGGGCCCACTAGTCATGTGCATTCCGGCAAAAAGGCATACTGTTTTCAGGTCTGTTTCCATCTGGTCCCTCATTTAGTTTATCAGAAAGTTACCTGAAAGGAGAGGGGTGTTTTCCGTTTCATTCGGTAGAGATTTGGCCCATTGGCTACAATGGAAAACTTTAAAGGTCAAATCCTCAGCCATTTTAAGGCCGATCTACATGAAACCTACCTCAGTTGTAGACTCCATTTATAACTGCAGGCCTACCAAGTTTCAAACCAATTTGCCAATCTATTTATTTTTTAGAATTAATTTAAGATTTAAATATAACATTGTTTAAAAATAGAACAAACTGCAAGAGTGGGCAATTGCAGTCAACAGTAGTGTCCATTCTCAGCCATTCAGAGCATGGACACCACCGGGCTTTTTATTGGCTGAGAGACAAAGAGAGAGAAAAACTTCAACTCTCATCATGCTCCAAGAGAAACTTTCAATGGCCACCCTATGCTAGTGCCACTGGGAAAGCGAGTTCTAAGGGCCCTCTCTGGAAGAGGAAGGAAATTTCCAAGAAAAATTGGGAGGAGACCTCTTCTGCCAGGGAGAGAAAAAGATGCAACAGATACCCCTGCCTCAGGTATTTTGTGGACTGAACCGTTTCCGAAAATATAATCTCTTTAAATTTGTTTCACTGGTCTTTTCCTATCTCTTCCCCTGTTTTCAGAAATTACACGGAAATGGCAATCCAAAAACTACCAATCTTTTCGTTAACAGTGATTCGGGCTCAACTCTAGGGCCCACTGCATGTACTAGCAGTAAGTGGTTTAATTAAGGTCTGCAACTGGACTTCTTGAGAAAACTGTCCATTATGTTTAATACAAAGTGTTTGTGCAGAAAAAACACGTGCACACATACATGGGCAGTTCATGTCTTCTGTTGTTCTTTCTTTTCTTTTGCTTTCCTCCTTCTCCCCCCTTTCCACCTCCTTTTTATGCTTTCAGAGACTAACATAGTTACTGCTTTAAAAATTGACTTGACTGAATGCCAGACAAACCAAATCTGAAATCATAAGTGTTCACTCTAGTAAACCAGAATTAAAAACTGAGAACTACAATCCTTTCTACTGCGAGTATTATAAAAATCAAATGGTAATGGAGGCTACAATGGGTTAACAAATTTAAGAATATTTTTACCTTTTAATTTTTGGTGTGTTCTCCCTCAATTCTAAAAATTCACAGGGAACCTTGGAAATGATGTCATCCACAACCTGATAATGCAAACTTTGTGCAAAATTCTGATGTTGCTCACTTTCAACATGCTAAAGTTAGAAAAGGGAAAAAAGATGGTGGGTAAACCGTATTTATTCATGTATGAAGTAGTCATAAGCAAATAAAAGGGATGTAATGATTTCCTTAGACAAGACATATATATATATATATATATATATAGAGAGAGAGAGAGAGAGAGAGAGAGTTCACATTTCATATATACTTTCATACTTTTTTGAAATGGTGAGAAATAGATTCCATACTGTAACATTACATGTTGATGTTACATTCAATAGTACATTCACTGGGATCAGAGACACACATAAGTGAGAAAATCACCTGAGAGAACAAGGCCAACTGTAGATATATTTTTGTAATTATTGTTTTATATTCCTGAATGTGCATGTTCCATAACTGGGAAGGCCCTATTGGTAAACAGTCTTGAGTCTTCCCCAAATCTCTTTCACACTGTACAATTATGGCCTTCTATTCCACTTATATTCCACATATGGAATCCTGGGACTTTCATGAGACGTGAGGTTTCTGGTGGGGAATTTGAAGTTGTAAATTTCAGGATTCCATAGGACAGAATCATTAAAGTTAAAGTGGTATCCGAGTACTATAATTATGCAATATGAAGGAGGCTTCAAAACTAAAGGGGAGTGTAAGAAAAAAGATTTATGCACCCAAAATCTGAAAATCATTAGAGCATACATTAAATTCAAACTTAAATGGAATTGAAGCAACCAAAACTCTTAAACGACTGGTAAAAAAATTAAGAATTTCATATATAAATAAAAAGCTGTAAAACAGTAAAACAGCGTTACTTTAAATCTGTTTGTCTTAATTTGCTTTTAATAACTTTATTTTACTATTAATATCAAATCGGTACAGAGTTAATGGTGTGATATAGTATGGAGTATAGTGTTAGGCCTATTTTTAACAGCAACTCTAAAGCAATGAAAAACTGCCTTTATCCGGCATTCAGCAATCCCCATGAGTGCTGATTAACCACTTCCTAACTTAAGTGCATTTATTATTTAGATAAGATATACATACAGTTTGAAGATCATCATACTTCTTCAGACAGCATTCACAGTATCCTTTTTTCTTCTTATGCTTTTGGGGAACTTGAAGTGGGGCCTTCTCTTTCTCTTTATTTTCTGGGTTTCTATTTACAAAAAGATATCCTATACTCAAGTCAGGTTGTCAACAGGGATCAAGAAGTTCTGACCACCTTTTTCCCTACTATCTAAAAGTACATTTAAGTTGCTCTGCAATATCGTGTTTTAAGCATTTCCAATACAGGTATGTTTAACCAAGAACAAAGAGTGGGAAGTATTTTTACAAATTTTGACACAAATCTGCAATGTGCGGAAATGATGGATTTGAGCAGTTAAACCCCTATTTGAATTCCTCTCGCCAGTAATTCAATCTCCATCTAATGGTACATACAGGCAGTTCCCGGGTTACAAACAAGATAGGTTCTGTAAGTCAGAACAGATACATTTTTAAATGTAACTCCAGCCAATTTTTAAGGCTTAAATAAAATAGGGAAGGGTTAACACCTATCTAATGTTTGTTTTGCCTCCGTTTAGAACAGTGGTTCTCAACCTGTGGGTCCCCAGGTGTTTTGGCCTACAACTCACTGAAATCCCAGCCAGTTTACCAGTTATTAGGATTTCTGGGAGTAGAAGGCCAAAACATCTGGAGACCCACAGGTTGAAAACCACTGGTTTACAAGATTTCACCTCACTTTCTGTCCTTGTGACAATTGGATTTTGAAAAATTTAGATTATCACGGAAACAAGGATTGGTGATAAAGCTTCAATGAAACATTTCTCCCATGAAAACTCTTACAGGAGGGGATTTCCCTTCCTAGAGGAAGATTTCCTCTCACTTCCCGTTGTGTCAACCCTGTTTGTAACTAGGAGTCATATGCAAGTTGAATGTTTGTAACTTGGGAACTGCCTGTATTTAGAAGTGGTCAGCACTAACCTTATGCCACAGACTTCTGCCCACGGGCAGAGCAAGTCATGTTTTGTGTGCTGTGAAATAAACTAAATACAGTGATATAAAGGTAGAATTGCATACTAGTAGAATGATAGTACAGAAAAAAGAACACCAAACCTTTCAGTCTATACATAATAAAATATTAGCTACATTCCCTTTAAATAGAGAAAACCCTACAAACATGAAAAACCAGTCTCTAGCACCATCTGCCTGTTGTCAGTATAAGCTTCAGCCTGCATATTGTTCTCTATTACAGGGCTGTCCAACAGGCGGCCCTGGGGCCGTTCACGGCCCCCGAGCCCCTTCCCTCCGACCCCCTAACTTGTTTTAATAAAATACAAATAAAAAATAAAAAATAATAGTTAATTAAAAAACTTACTTCCGGGTTTAGGCAAGCATCGCGAGACTACGCCAGCCACAGACGGGATTTCAAGGGAGGTCGAAATCCCGTCTGTGGCTACGTAGTCTCGCGATAGCTGCCGAAATCTCGGGTCCCACGGGATTTGCGGCCGGCCTGGGCACGCGCCTCCTCCTCCCTCACGGCTGCTTCCAGGCCAGCCCCCATTCCCTCAGAGAGAGGGAGGAGGGGAGTGAGGCAGGGAAAGCCCCTCCTGGCTCCGTCCTCTTCCTGTGGAGGGCACTCGCTTCCCGCCCCGCGGATGGGAGAGCCGCCGTGCCCGGCCTGAGCTTGGCCTCGGCTCCAGCGGGGCTCTTCGGGGACGGCAGCGGCGTTGGCGCTTCGGCCCTGTGGCAGGGCTCCCGCAGTATGGGTAAGGAAGGGCCTGGCTCGAATCAATCAATCTAAAAACAGTGGGACGTTGGGGGAGGGGGGAGGGGTCCCTCAGCAGCGGTTTCCTTGGCGACGTATTCTTCCCCTCCTCCGCGCCTCTTCCCCCTTGTTGTGCTGCCTTCCCCTGCGTGCAGGGTGCAACGTGGCTTCCTTTGCGCCTACCCCCGCGGCTTGTTTTCCCTTCAGGGAGGGAGGGAGCTCTTTGGGCCTCCTCCACCCGCCTCTGGGAAAGGAGGCCCCATCAAGCCCTGCAACAGCATTGAGGTGTTTGGGGTTTTTTTGGTGTGTCCCAATTTGAGTGTGGACTCAAATAACTCAAAGGTATTAGGAAACATTTCCCCAAATCCACCAGTGTTCCCATTTGGGCATATTGAGTATTCATGCCAAGTTTGGTCCAGATCCATCATTATTTGAGTCCACAGTGCTCTCTGGATGGAGGTGAACTACAACTCCACAACTCAAGGTCAAGTGTAAGTAAATTGGAGCCGGGGAGGGGGCGGAGCCGGGGGAGGGCTGGAGCCAGGGAGGGCTGGAGCCGGGGCCAGAGGCAGACCCTTCGGCCCCCCAGGTGATCAGTGACCGGAATTCCGGCCCTTGGGCCCGTAGAAGTTGGACAGCCCTGCTCTATTATATATGTTTATCAGCAACTTTAGAGCCTGATTATATGTTTAAAGATTTCCTATCTCTTTGAAGCTGAATTGGGTTATGCATTTACTGAGCTCCAAGAAGTTAAGATAGTTGATGACTATTATACTGGACAATAAATGAGCCAATATGAGCTATGCAAAAACTCATCATATGATTGATTGATTGATTTTATTATTTATGAGTCGCCCTCCACGTCAGTGCTCCGGGCGACTTACACATAAACACATAAAACAGTTCAATAGTTAAAGCTAAAAGAATAGGAAATCAGTTAAAATAGTTCCAGTAACTCAGGCTAAGTCTGGGAGGTGACCTTAGCCGTAAGCCTTTCGGAAGAGCCAGGTCTTCAATGCGGTCAGGAACTGGGGCATGTCCAGGATAGCTCTCTGCTCTGCCGGCATCAGGTTCCAAAGAACAGGGGCCGCGATGGAAAAGGCTCTCCGTCTTGTGATGTCGAGGCGGGCCTCACTCACACCAGGAATGCGGAGAAGGTCCCTGTTCACTGAACGCGGCGACCTTAAATGGACTGGTTCGGACAAGCGGTCTTTTAAATAAGCTGGGCCGGCGCCATGGAGGGCCTTAAAGGTAAGCGACAAGATCTTGTGGATGGCTCTGAGCTCGACTGGCAGCCAGTGCAGGCGCTGTAGAGATGGCGCGATATGGCATCTCAGCGGTGTCCCGGTGAGGAGTCTGGCGGCTGCATTCTGCACTAGCTGGATTTTACGGGTGGTTGACTGCGGCAACCCCACGTACAAGGCATTACAGTAGTCCAGCCGCGATGTCACTGTGGCATG
Organism: Anolis apletophallus; assembly: GCA_030556195.1. NCBI lineage: Eukaryota > Metazoa > Chordata > Lepidosauria > Squamata > Anolidae > Anolis > Anolis apletophallus. The sequence continues at coordinate 35,719,585 of JARBWK010000008.1, read as the reverse complement.
GACCACCGTAGCCAGCGCATCTGATGGGAGGTAAGGTGCCAGTTGACGTGCCTGGCGTAGGTGGAAGAAAGCTCCCTTACTTGTCGCAGCAACCTGGGCCTCCAGTGAGAGTCTCGAGTCTAGTATCACACCGAGACTCTTCACCGACGGGCCGGATCAGCGGCTCTCCCTCAAAGAGAGGCAGCGGAATGGGTGGCTCTGGGCGTCCCGGCCATAGAATCTCTGTCTTTGATGGATTGATCTTGAGTTTGTATGAGCAGAGCCATCTGGTCACTGCCTCTAGTCCTTGTCTGAAATTCTCAGGCACCGATGTTACGCCTGGGTCAAGCTTCAGCAGGAGCTGGGTGTCATCTGCATATTGATAGCACCCAAATCCAAAACTTCTGGCTATGCTTGCCAGGGGTTGGACGTAGATGTTAAAAAGCGTTGGTGACAAAATGGCGCCTTGGGGGACTCCACAGTCCAGAGTGGATTTCTTGGACACTTGGCCTCGCCACTCAACACGCTGCGAGCGGCCCCGCAGGAAGGAATCAAACCAGGCCAAAGCTGTGCCTTGAATCTCAATGGCTGATAGTCGCCGCAACAGCAGGTCATGGTCCACCGTGTCGAACGCCGCGGTGAGGTCGAGCAGCACCAGAATAGCTGAACCTCCCTTCTCCAGTTGGCAGCGGATGTCATCCGTAATGGCCACCAGAACAGTCTCGGTCCCGTGACCGGAGCGGAAACCCGATTGGCAGGGGTCCAGGCTTCCTGAGGTTTCCAGGAATTCTTGTAATTGGATCGCTGCTGCCCGTTCAATCAGTTTCCCGAGGAAGGGTAGGTTTGAGACCGGACGGTAGTTTGCCGGCGTCGCTGGATCCAGATTTGCCTTCTTCAGCAGCGGGCGGACTCTAGCCTCCTTCAGTGCATCGGGAAAAACTCCCAGCTCCAATGAGTGATTTATCAACCCTGTCAGAGTGGCCGAGAGACTCCCCACACAGGACTTAATCAGATGGGACGGGCACGGGTCTGTAGAGCAGGTGGTTGCCCTTGCTGCGGCCAGGATTTGATTAATCTCCTCTGAATTCAGGGCCTTGAACTGGTCGAGTTTCTGGCTGGGCGATGGAGCTGGATTTTTTCCCATCCCGCTCCTCTCCTCAGATATAGAGGGTAAATCACGCCTAAGGGCAATTATTTTCTCAGTGAAGAAATCTTGAAATTCTTCCGCTGAGATAGCTGAGTTTTCATTGTCTCTCGGCAGTGAGTTGGGCATAGCCAGGTCTCGAACGATCTTAAAGATCTGTGCTGGGCGCGATCTTGCCGCCGCTATTAAGGAGGAGTTATAGGTCTTCTTGGCCTCTTTGATCGCCCGTTCATATGACCTGCGCATGTCTCTGAAGGCTGTTCTCGACGTCTAAGTTGGTTTCCGACGCCACGCGCTCTCCAGCTGCTTCCGCCTTCGCTTCAGCAGTCGCAGGTCGTCCGTGAACCATGGAGAATGGACTCTTCGTGGCCGGATCAGGCATCTGGGGGCTATTTGGTCGATGGCTTTCGACAAGACTGTATTCCATCTGTCTACCCGTTGATTCAAGGTCCCACCGGGAACTTCCATCGGCTCAATGGCTGCTTCCATCGGCTCAATGGCTGTTACTTTTTCTGCTGATGTGCAGAAAAAGTAACGTGCTGAATGGCATTAAACCGGAAGTAGGTCAAATCATACTATATTAATTATAGTGAGGCCTTCCCTAGAATAGTTACAATGCCTTAACTACATCCACAAATAATCTAACAAAGCAAGTACTTTAGCCAGCTGAATTACATTTCTTGGAGGCAGCAGCTGTCTGACAAACACATTTATTTTTAAAAAAATTTAGATGAGGGGAGTAATTCACTGGAGAAAAACTCCAGATAATTTCATTTAGCTCCTTGCACAATGCTGATGCCTCCAGATGTGAACCCCATATTAGCTGCCTTTAAAAAATTTCTACACAAAAAAATAGTCAGAAATTCTTAGGCCCTTTTAGTATATTCTGTATCAATTTAATCACATTCTGGAACACTACTGCAGTCTTTGAAATAATGAATTACATTTTCAAAATGTTTAAATTGTTATTAGATAAATAAAATTATTCCCGCTTTCCATTCTAGTTTTTTCTAGACCAATTTGTATGATCCAGTTCTACCGCATTGTGATAAATTTCTCACTGCTCCTGGAGTCCTGTACAAACACCAATTTGTAATTTAGGGGCAAAAAATTCTAGATGAAAGGTTTAAAAATGAGATATGGGTGTTTCCCTTGGACTATCACTTCTATTTGCCATCATTTAAATAAAAAGCTCTCCATTATTCTGAAGACACCAACATTTCAAAAGGGGAAGTTGTCCCAATTTATGCCTATTAGTGCTTTTTGATAGTGATAAAAACACTATATAAAATCAGTGAGATTCTGGATTGTGGCAGCTTAAATGGTGATAGCTCAAGTGTAGAAAAAGGACTTAAACCATTCATTACTATTTTCATCATATAAAAAGATCAAATATATAACCGCTATGGAAATATATTTCTGCATAATATTTTATTAGTTAATGGGAAAACTAAGTCAGATATGTTTTGTCCAAGATAGAAAAGGTAAAGGTTTCCCCTGACATTAAGTCCAACCGTGTATGACTCTGGGGAATGGTTCTTATCTCCATTTCTAAGATTAAGAGCCGGCGTTGTACATAGACACCTCCAAGGTCATGTGGCTAGCATAACTCCATGGAATGCCGTTTCCTTCCCGCAGAAGTGGTAATTATTGATCTACTCACATTTGCTTTTTTGGAACTGCTAGGTTGGCAGAAGTTGGGGCTAACAGCAGGAGCTAATTCCGCCCCCTGGATTTGAACCACCAACCTTTCAGTCAACAAGTTCAGCAGTTCAGCGGTTTAACCTGCTGCGCCACTAGGGGCCCTGTCCAAGACAGCATATGTTTATTCAGTATTAATGATATACAGAGGGTGGCCAAATTATTATACTCAAAAGCTTGCAATTTGAAATTCCAACGGACACTGACACTGACGTCTGTTACACTTAAAGCAAAAAAAGCCCAAAAAACAAAGACTAATTATGTAGAGTGTTGCCAGATGTGTACCTAATAATTAGAAAGAGATAAAAATATACCGACTACTCTGTAAAATAAGTTATGGCTAGATCTGTTTTAATTATTTCGAAAAAATGATTTGAGTATAATAATTTGGCCACCCTCTGTAAATACAATCAGTTCCTTCCAAATACATACAGAGCACAATGATTACACAGTGATTACAATAAAGTGAAGTTTGAAAGGAAATGATTACCTTGAATATTGTGCTTGGTTATGAACTTCATTTTTAGAATATTTTAATAAAACTGAAAGTAGGAGACTTGAACATGAATTAATTTCATGTCTTTATTTTTCCTCTGCAGTGTAGCATTAACTGCTGAGTTGGATTAAGAGAGGGCAAGTGGGAAAGGGATTATTTTCATTTGATACAGCTTTTTAAAAAACTCAATTTTGTGAGACATGTGCATGCAGCATGTGTGTATGAAAAAGAAAGTGAGTGGAATCTTTTTTATACAGTATGATTAAACAATGCATATGGTTTTGTCCCCATTTTCGAAGTAAACACTTCACAGACTAAGATATCCCTACATACGTTACTAGTCTTGCCTCCCATTGAACTGCTCAGAAATAATCCAATTAAATCAAACACAACATAAGTCTCATACTGGACTTAAACTTTGTTGGAGAAATCCATGCTTGCCTTCATCCCCTCTAACCCCTTACCAGATTTTCTCATTTTCCCATGCATCTCCCATTACCTTTGTTTATTCTGGATTTCCTTTTGGCCATTAGCATTCTTCTTTTCTGCATCAAATGGACTACAAGGTCTTGGATTACAATAGTTGAGAACAGGAAAACCGGACAGTTGTAAGTAAAATGGTCTGTAGTGACTATATGAAGGGGAAAAATAGACGCCTCACTGTAACACAGCATATAAAAATGTTCAGTTATGAATATATTATAGAAAACTCTTCACTGAAAGTCAACATGACCTAAGCAGTGCCATATAAAGATAACACTCAGGATTTTTCCTGTGGGAACACTATATTTTTCCTTAAAAGATTCTCAACATATAGAAGTCTACCCAGACATTCAGAAGGATGTGGGCACAAAGAACAGATTACCTGCACACCATTCCCCTGAATGCTTTACATGTATGCTGTTGTTTCAGGGGTGTTGACAAATTCATACTTTGAACTAGGATTATGCTATGTAAATCAATTATTGAAGTTCGTTTCCATTTGGCCCTCCTTGAAAAAAAAATACTATACTTTAGGAAATTCTATCCAATGCCATATTTTAAGTCTTAAATCATTCATTATTAATATCTTCAAAGTTTGGTTGCATACTGCACAACCAGACACAGTGAAGACATCTGTCCTTGCACTTTGCTACTGAATACGCATGCCTAGTGTGGAACATAGCTCACTGCACTAAAACAGTGGATGTGGCTCTTAATGAGACATGCCACATTATCATAGGATGTCTACGCCCTACACTGCTAGAGAAATTATACTGTTTAGCCTGTATTGGACCACCTGACATCCAACAGGAAATAGCAGCCAATAATGAAAGAACCAAGGCAGAGACATCTCCAGCCCATCTTCTTGTTTGGATATTAGCCAGCACACCAACAACTTAAATCAAGAAACAGCTTCCTAAGGTCTACAAAGACACTCACGGGAACATCTCAGCAAGCGAGAGTCCAAAAGTGGCAGGCTAAAATCCGGAACCTCAATCCATGGCTGATACCAAATGAGAGACTCCCCCCTGGGCACACAGAAGACTGGGAAACTTGGAAGGCGCTAAAGAGACTGCACTCTGGCACCACGAGATGCAGAGCCAACCTTAAGAAATGGGGCCACAAAGTGGAGTCCATGATATGCAAGTGATACAGCAAACCACAGGCCACCTATTACAATGCAACCTGAGCCCTGCCACATGCACAATGGAGGACCTTCTTATAGCAGCACCAGGGACACTCCAAGTGGCCAGCTACTGGTCAAAGGACATTTAGCATAATGTTAATTTTTTTACATTGTTTGTGTTTTTAAATACATTACAACTGTATCCTCAATTATCTTCTGAAATAATACAAAAAAACTTCAAAGTGAACTTGTTACTTGAATTGGTACTTCCCTAGTGTACTGCAAAGTTTGAAACAGACTCAGAAGAAGAGACAAAAAGTAAAAGACAAAAGTTACAGACTCCTCAAAGAGCCGGCTATATATAGCCCTTTCTGAGATCAATGAACGAGTTTCTTTGAAGATGTACATGTCTGGATTTTTTACTGTCTAACAGAAAACGTTGAGCAGATAAGGCACAGTGCTTTAATTTTTTTTAAAAAAACTACATCAGGGAAATGCATACCTGAATGTGGAAGTATTTTCCTTCAATATATGTACTGTAAAATATCTGGGACCAGTTGTCATTCACACATGACATCAAAAGTGATTCCAGAAGCATATCTAATGTTACTTTCTCATGACTTATTATCTATGTACAGGGCATTTCCCTGATCATTTCTACAATTTCTACTCAGTTTCACTATAAAGATTATAATGAATGTTGCAATATTTATTGAAAGCTTCTAATAAAGGACTTCTTTACATTTAAAACTAAAGTTAGCCATGATTTCATTACTCATGATGTAATATCATTACTCATGATTTCATTACTGATTCCAGTGAATTTCTTATAGATATGATAAAATCTGGATCCAACCCAAAGAAGGGAGAATTTATCGACAGATGTGTTATATAATAGTCACAACAAATGCTATCAGCAAATTCAAGGGGAAAAGATATACGTTGACATAAACTGGAAGAAATCTGAAACTAATACTTACCATCTTCTATCTTCTACCTTCAAAAAAGGGTTTTTCAATTTACCTGTTCAAAATTTAATATGTATTAAATTTTTCATAACAATTAATTATACAAACATTCTTGTTTGAAAGACAAACAACTTTTACATTATACATTAAATAAAAATAGGTATCAATAATGTCACTGATAATTTTTATCTTACATATTTAGAAACACATACAGAACACTCATCCATTTCTCAAATACTTACTTTTTGTTCTCTGTTCACTTCTCTCTTTTTCCTATTTAAGAGAAAAATTATGTTTCAGAATAATGTATTCCACCTGTTAGCAGATTTCTAGAGTTGCAAAGAGAGCTTTTTCACACCACCTTTGTACACAAACCAACAGAAATCTCTACTTGAGTGTACTAAATGTACAGAACTGACAACTTCCATTTTAAACACACACCCTAGTTGTTTTTTTAAAGTAACTGGGTTGCTGTGAGTTTTCCTGGCTATATGGTCATGTTCCAGAAGCATGTTCTACTGACATTTTGCCCACATCTATGGCAGGCATTCTCAGAGGTTGAGAGAGCTGTCAACCTCTGAAGATGCCTGCCATAGATGTGAGTGAAACGTCAGGAGATAATGCTTCTGGAACATGGCCACACAGCCTGGAAAACTCACAGCAACCAAGTGATTCCAGTCATGAAAGTCTTCGACAAAGCATTAAATTATGTAAGATAAACACATAATAACGTTTCATCACACCTTAACATAGATTACTTTTTGGCCTTACGGGCAGTCACTGAGTTACAAACATCCGACTTACAAATGACTCATAGATCATTTGTAAGTCGGATGTTTGTAGAACAATAGCTCAGAGAACAATGGAAGTTATCATATTATTTAAGACAATAACTCTAGGATTTTTTTCTAGAACACAAGAGCACATAAAGTTTGTTTTCTAAACATCCTACATCAGCACACAAGATAAAAGTTTCCGAAATTATTTGTATAAAATTCAAAATAGAGTCACCACTTTCTCATATTTTGCTCTTAAACAAAAACACACATAAACAAGAAATAAATAAGCATCTACTTACAACATCTTTGATTTCTGCGCTTGATTTTTTGATCAGAGAGAGATCTTTCTTCTTTTGATCAATATAATTCTTGATATCTATTTGAGAAAGAGTAAGATAAAGAACAACTTGCTGAAAAAGAACTGAAAAAGTATGTTAGAGATGGAATAAAAATCAGCTGCAGTTTTAGAATACTTGCCATCCACATGAAGTATTTTCACTCCCCAGCTCAAGGCATTAGATAGTATGCTACCTGAAGGGATTAATTCCTGGAGGACAAATATTTAATACTTTTATCAGTTAAATATCTGGATGTGAATGCAAGCAACATGACATATATACTCTCAGGTGACCCAATTAAAACAAAATTTCAAGTAAAATTAAGTTTAAATTCAGATTATCATTCGTTGAGAAATTGTTCCTTGTTAGAACAGGAACTAACCATGCTCTTCTTTCAAGATCCCATCCTCTTATGGTCTAGTCTTTCATTTTCAAGGGAAACATGTCTTATAGCTTTTCAAGCAACTGCCTCACAGTATCCTGGCAGAAGCATAACAATTGTTATGGTCATCAAGAATAACAAAATAGCTAGGAGCAAATTACTGAGAGAAACCAAAGAAATTACCACAACCCACTGATGGCATGGTGTACTTTGCCTGAATTATATCTGGTAATGGAAAATAAACATTATCTAATTATGCTCAATGATCTATTATATGAAAGCTAAATCACTTGCAAACCTATTTCATAACTTTCACTTGGAAAATGTCTCTTAGGATCCAATCTTATACACCTGCTCTTAAGCAAACTACCCATTCTTTATCTTCTGAAACCATCTCAGAATGCATCTACACTGTAAAATTAATGCAGTTTGATACCATTTTAACGGCCATGGCTCAATACTATGGAATCCTGGGAATTTTAGTTTTTGAAGCACCAGTTTTCTTTGGCAGAGAAGGCTAAAGAATTTGTAAAGACCCAACTCCCAGGACTGAGCCCTGACAGTGAAAGTGGTGTCAACCTGCATTAATTCTACAGTGTAGGTGCACCCTCAAAGTCCCAAAAGAAAAGAAGGTCTAACCGAATCTCTAGATTCAGCAACAGCACAAACATAAATATTGTTATAGTACAAAAGGAATAGAAAGACAAACTACGATACAAATCAACATAAAAATAAAATTACCGTTCAGTTATATTATAGGTACCGTGTTTAAAAAAATGATGTAATAAGCCATTGGGACCCTAGCTAGAATGATATATAAATACTTAAGATAAGCATAAAAACCTGAAATAGTTTGGTTTTATGGTTTGGAACTATGACCTGGTAAAGCCTTTAAAGAAGGCATGGACAAACTTTGGCCCTTCAGGAGTTTTCGACTCCGACTCCCACAACCCCTAACAGCTGATAGGCTGTTACGAATTGTGGGAGTTGGAAGTCCAAAACACCTGGAGGGCCAAAGTTTGACCACACTTACTGCACATTCTGCACATTCACATATCATTCCAGTAGCAAATGGCAAAGCTTTGATGGTCATTGGCACAGTTTAGAAAGTTGAATCATGCTGTTATATGGCACATACCTGTTCCTTGATTGCTCTTTCAACTAAGGATTTTCCTCTACTCATACGCATCTATGTTTGAAAAGAAATGCAGAGTATATTTGCATGACTTCTTTACTATTCCTTAATAATGAAATGAAGTATTTGAAGGGATGAGTTTGTAACAAAATGTATGTATTAAAAATGCAGCTACCCTTTAGCATTCAATGTACCCCACTAGTGCACTTCATTATTTTCAGCATTTCAGGGGGGAAAAAAGATTTTGATGGGTAGGGATCTAAAAAGTCAACTAGTCCAGAAAATCAACCACTACTTATGTGAGGCAAATCACTGAGGCCCCTTTCACAGAGCTGAATAAAATCCTACATTATCTGCTTTGAACTGGAATATATGGCAGTGTGGACTCAGATAATCCAGTTCAAAGCAGATATTGTGGGATTTTCTGCCTTGATATTCTGGGTTTTATGGCTGTGTATAAAGGCCCTAAGTCTTACATCTGGTTAAATATGATCACTACCTCATCCATTTTTATAATATTTCTAAAACACACTCAGAAAATTGTATCTATAGAAAATGAAATATTTTTTTAAAAACTATATTCCAAGTTAAAAAACTATATTCCAAGTTAATGTAGACAAGGACAGGATCTGGAATCATACCCTAGAGCAGCGTTTCTCAATGTGGGGGTCAGAATCCCTGGGGGAGTCGCGAGAGATGTTGTCAGAAGGGTCACCAAAGACTATCAGAGAATACAGTATTTTCTGTTGGTCATGGGGGTTCTGTGTGAGAAGTTTGGCCCAATTCTATCATTGGTGGGGTTCAGAATGCTCTTTGATTGCAGGTGAACTATAAATCCCAGCAACTACAACTCCCAAATGTCAAGGTCTATTTTCCCCAAACTCCACCAGTATTCACATTTGGGCATATTGAGTATTCGTGCCAAGTTTGGTCCAGATCCACCATTGTTTGAGTCCACAGTTCTCTCTGGATGTAGGTGAACTACAACTCCAAAACTCAAGGTCAATGCCCACCAAACCCTTCCAGTATTTTCTGTTTTTCATGGGAGTTCTGTGTGCCAAGTGTGGTTCAATTCCATCGTTGGTGGAGTTCAGAATGCTGATTGTAGGTGAACTATAAATCCCAGCAACCACGACTCCCAAATGACAAACTCAATCCCACCCAACCCCACCAGTATTCAAATTTGGGTGTATTGGATGAATGAAAATACATCCTGCATATCAGATATTTTCATTACGATTCATAACAGTAGCAAAATTACAGTTATGAAGTAGCAAAAAAATAATAATTTTATGATTGGGGGTCTCCACAACATGAGGAACTGTATTAAGGGGTCGCAGCATTAGGAAGGTTGAGAACCACTGCCCTAGAGACTTTCATGAATCCATTCTTTCCTTGCACTGTCACAATGTTTTAGAAAAAACCAGCAACATTCAGTTCTGTGATGGGCTGGGAAAGAACAGGAAAAAACTTACTGCATCTGCTGGTTTACATGAACTTGCATCATGTCTATCTCTTCTGCTGCTTGGATGTGGTGAACTGTTTCCACCATTGTATACAGAGTCTGGGCTTGGGACTGGAGATATTGGTCCAAGAGTCTGAGCAAATTTTGCTTCCTTTTTATTAGAGATTAGATAGGTAATATCTTTACTCAGAAATCCTTCAACTCTCTAGATATGAGGAAGAAAAGGATTATTTCATTACAAGGGGCAAACACAGAATTTGATACAATATGCAGTAATGTTAGAATCAAATGGTTATAACGTCCCCTTTCCCACATGGTTGCCAAGGGAATTTCTTCCCCATAACTGAATTCATATAGCCTCAGTATTATGTAAAAGAGCATAACAAAACAGTGTAACAAAGATAGGAGAGCCAGATCACAATAGGCTACTCTCATCTCAACTGCAGCAATTTGATTACGTCTATAATCAAGTGCATGGGAATTACTACCATTAATCAGCATTTTATTAATCATTAGGGCTGTCATCCTAAAGACTACCAGGAAGCCTTATATACGAGTAAGCTTGCTTGGGAGGCTCCTCACACAAATAGCAGCACTTTCTAATTCTGATTTCTTGTTTTTGCAGACTTTACACAATCATGGCCGAATAACTGGTGACTTACCCCTCCCAATTCTTTAAGATCTTTTGCTAATTTTTCAGAGACAGAAGCTGATGGAATGTCAAGATAGAACACTTTCCCAGTAAGTGGTTTGTATTTCAATTTGTCAGACTTTGTGGAATCTTTCTTTACAGTTTTCAGGGGAGGCCTACTTCTTTCTGTTCTTCCTTGCATATCACCTGTCACCAAAAGAAAAGAAAATATAATCACCCAAGTGAATCTTATAAGTTATATGGAAAAATAATGCAAAACCATATTTCTGAAAAGCATATGTGGTTGTCAGTATCTGTGTCACATATCAGCATTGGAAGATAATAAATACAGGTCTCATCTGTATTGGATATAACACCTTAAAACCAGCAGAACATAATATATGTTTGTTGAGGAGTAAATTTTATTGTTTTCAGTAAAGGCCTTTCTCTTGGTCCCACCTCCATCGCAAGCTCGGTTGGTGAGAACGAGAGAGAGGGCCTTCTCTCTCCGTGGTTGCCCTTCAACTCTGGAACTTGTTGCCTACGGAAACCAGAATGGCCTCCTCCTTGTTGTCCTTCTGACGGCAATCTACAACCTTTTTATTCAGGCTGACTTTAAAGGTTTTTAAGATCAAATCGGGGGTGCTGTGGTTTTTAGCTTTGAATATGTTTTTATAGATTTTTACTGTGATTTTAAAAATAATATTAATGTTTAATTCTATTTTAATGTTTGTATATTTGTAGATTTTAAGTTATATTGAAATGCTTTTACTGTAAGTTGCTTTGATTCTCCTTGTGGAGAGAAAAAGAAGGGTATAAATAAACATAACATAAACATACTACTACTACAAATAATAATAATAATAATAATAGAAAGGTTTGTTGTTCTTGTTGCTGCTGCTGCATGGCTTCAAGTGATTTCTGATTTCTGGCAACTTTTAAGTGAACCGATCACTCGGTAGCAAGATTTGTTAAGAGGGTGTCTTTTCTCTTACTGTGAGGTTGAAAAAGTGACTTGCCTAAAGGCAACGTATGGGTATCAGTGGACAAGCAAGATTCAAACTCTGGTATCCAGAGTGGTAATCTAACAAGCAGATCACTACATCATGCTGGTTTTCCCTTATATTAAATCAAGACCCCAGGTCTACCTAAGCTGTGTACCATCACCGCTGAGCAGTGGTTGTAGAGCTGAGATTAGAGGTGGACCAACACTGGAGGATTCAGAAGACAGATCCATGTTATGACCAAGAGTCGTTATCAACTTGGTCAACTTCTGGACCTATCTAAGGATATTCTTCCTTTTGTGATTTCCAAAAAGAAATAAACGAATGCAAGTTTGAACTGAGATTCTCACAAAAATCTGAAAACACACACACACACACACCTGAAAACCCTCAGAGCACACAGCCCACAAAGCCCACAAAACAATCTAGCACTGTAAATAAATTCTCCTTATTTATTTATCAAGCCCTTCTCAAGGTCCACACTGCCATGTATTCCGGTTCAAAGCAAAAAACGTGGGGTTTTATTCCTCTCACTTTCTCCCTTTATTCCCATCTTATTTCAAATTGAGTTTGAAGTGCAAAATCGTTTGCACTCAGCTAAATCAGTAGGGAGGAAATGGGAGTTCACACTGCCACAGAATCCAGTTCAATGTGGGGTTTGGTCCAGATGTGTGGAAGGAAGAGGGTTTTTAATAGCTGAGAGGAGAGAGCTGTGTAGAAAACTTAGGGAGAGGCTTTCTTCAATTCCTCCAAATAGGGCAATATAAATTCTGAAACAACGAATAATTGACATAGATATGCAAAATTCTACAACTGCAGCATGTAGTACTTGTTCCCCTATAAACCTGGGCCTGGAGTTTAGACCACTAATTGGAGCTAAATACCTAGAAAACGTAAATATCCCTAAATATCAACAGGTGTTTAGCAAAGCCCGATTCAACGTTATTCCCTTAGCTATCCTAGAAGGATGTTTTCAACATAAAGATTACAATGATCAGCTTTGCCCATGTGGGACGGGCGTAGTAGAGTCTCTACTGCATGTCATGTTTGAATGTTCCTTTTATAGGGATGAAAGAAGGAAGGTAATAATGCCTCTTATCTGTCATTGGCCAGGAAGATCTTTACAATGGTATTTAAAATATCTTTTGGGGGACTCAAATAAAAAAGTTACAGAGGAGATAACAAAAATTTTTGCTCATGCCTCAAAGACCCGAAAGAGCATTTTATCTAAAGAAAAGTAACCGAAGAGAAACTGAGAAATTTAACTACAGTCTTTATACGATTATAACTGTAGTACACTAAATAGTAGAAAACTACACAGCCCTAGATACGTATTATTAGCTTCTAAGAGATATAAATTTTAAGGCTAGTGATCTTAAGGCCTTGCAACGGTAATCCACGCCACAGTTACCTCAAGGCTGGATTATTGTAATGCATTGTATGCTGGTACTCCTCTCTCAATGACACAGAAGATCCATGTGGTCCAAAACGCAGCTGCCAGGCTACTCACTTGGACACCAAAGAGACATCATATAGCTCCAGTACTACAACACCTCCATTGGCTCCCAATAGACCATCGGGCTACCTATAAGACCCTGGTTCTGACCTTTAGGGCCATTCATGACCAAGGCCCGAAATAGCTGAGAGCGTCTTTCACGTATCTGCCATCAGAGACCACCAAGATCAGCTCAAGAAAACCTTTTGTCTATTTCTGGTCCCAGGGAGGCTCGCCTGGACTCCACGAGGCACAGGGCCTTTTCAGTTCTTGCCCCAACCTTGTGGAACTCCTTACCTCCATACATTAGAGCTATACCTGATTTGCGGTCATTCTCCCAAGCTCTCAAAACTTGGCTTTTCGTCAAAGCTTTTAAACTGTGATTTATTGTTGATATAATCCTTTGCTAATTAGATTAGCAAAGGCATATAGTGCATTCAGAAGGCTTCACAAAAGAGTCTGGAGCAACAAGCACCTGAGGCAAATCACCAAAATCAGCGTGTACAGAGCTATCGTACTGTCTAATTCTCCTCTATGGGTCTGAAACATGGGTCACCTATCGCCAACACCTACGACTCCTCGAACGCTTTCATCAGCGCTGTCTTCGCACAATCCTAAATATGGTATACACTGGACCAACTATGTGACGAATGTTGCTGTTCTTGAGCAAGCAGGGATCACCATAATTGAGTAAACAAAACTGGGCTATCAACCTGAAAATTTACAGGGCTGGATAAATGTGTGACATCTTCGAATAACGTAATAATAGGACCACACAATTTACACAAAAGTATCAAAATATATTGGTAGTGCCATAAACAGTGTAAATGGTCCTAAATGGACGTGTAATCAATTCAAGGCACATATACATACATATACAGTCAAATACTGACATTCACAATTTCTGTGTGGTATAATGTTCTCATAGAGCATGAGACCAAAAGTACATTCAAATGGATGACACAAGCATAAATCATATTAAACCCTTAGGGAAAAGTCCAGAGTGATTTGACTCACGAACGGCTGACAAAGTCTTAAGAGAAGCCGATGGAAAAGAGCAAGCTGGAGAAACGCCAATGGTTGGAAGTACAAAGACGCTGCCATAATTGAGGCCATGCTATTGAGAACACAGCTGCGCTGGGCAGGGCACGTCTCTAGGATGCAGGACCACTGCCTCCCTAAGATACTACTCTATGGTGAACTCACAGATTAGCAAAGGCATATAGTGCATTTGGAAGGCTTCACAAAAGAGTCTGGAGCAACAAGCACCCGAGGCAAAGCACCAAAATCAGTGTGTACAGAGCTATCGTACTGTCTATTCTCCTCTATGGGTCTGAAACAAAGGTCACCTATCGCCAGCACCTATGACTCCTCAAATGCTTTCATCAGCGCTGTCTTCGTACAATCCTAAATATACACTGGACCGACTATGTGACGAATGTTGCTGTCCTTGAGCAAGCAGGGATCACCAGCACTGAGGCCATGCTATTGAGAACTCAGCTGCGCTGGGCAGGGCACGTCTCTAGGATGCAGGACCACTGCCTCCCTAAGATACTACTCTACGGTGAACTCATAGATTATCAAAGGCATATAGTGCATTTGGAAGGCTTCACAAAAGAGTCTGGAGCAACAAGCACCCGAGGCAAAGCACCAAAATCAGTGTGTACAGAGCTATCGTACTGTCTATTCTCCTATATGGGTCTGAAACAAAGGTCACCTATCGCCAGCACCTGACGACTCCTCGAATGCTTTCATCAGCGCTGTCTTCGTACAATCCTAAATATATACTGGACCGAATATGTGATGAATGTTGCTGTCCTTGAGCAAGCAGGGATCACCAGCACTGAGGCCATGCTATTGAGAACTCAGCTGCGCTGGGCAGGGCATGTCTCTAGGATGGATACTAATCTATGGTGAACTCGCAAGAGAGGCGTCCCCAAAAAGAGACATAAGGACTCCCTGAAACAACATCTCAGGCTCGGCCAGATTGATCACCAACAATGATCCATCCTGGCCTCACTTCGGGAGGCATGGAGACGCGCGGTCCACAATGCTGCGGCCTCTTTCGAGAAGACACGCCGAAGGGGTGTCGAAGGGAAACGACAACGCAGAAAGAACCGCAACGTGGAAACAGCATCACCCAAGGAGACTTTCTGCTGTGCTTTCTGCAACCGGACTTGCCTATCTCAGATTGGCCTTTTTAGTCATCAACGCGCTTGTAAAAAGCGTGGGATGAGTCCTTCCTAAAGAATATTCCTTCGCGAAGTAATGCCGTGAGAGACATTTGATAACCTGTATTGTGCTTTATAAGTGACTTTGATCTGTATTATATTTTTTTCCCTCTGTATCTGCCTAAGGTTTGTTAACTGAAATAAAGGCAATTGATTGAGTGAGTAGCTGAGAGGAAAAGGGAGGAAGGGAGGGAGGGAGGCCCAAACCCACACTCACAGGGGAACTGTCCTTTGCTGCTGCTTTTCAAACCACTTGGTTTCATTTTTCCTGGGAAGTCACATTTTCTTCTCGGCCCACTTCCCTGTGACGGTTAGTTGCGACCTGAAAGGAAAGTAAAAGAGACGCTTGAGAAGGAAAATGGGGGAGAGACCAGGACAAAGAACGAAACACACTGTGAGGGAAGGAGGGAGAGGCGGGGAAGGCCCATTTAAAGAACTGGGCGGCCGCCTCCTCCAGGCCCTGAGCCCCCCTCAGGCCTCTACTCCCACCCAGGCCTTACGTTGCCTTCTCCCCGGGGGCAGCGCCTGGTGTGAGGCGCCCGTTCCAACCCCGGCGGAGGGGCGGTTGGCGTTTGAAAGCGGCGTCACCTCAGCCTCATGGCGCCGCCGCTGCCGCCGCTGCCGAGGGCATTCCGCTCCGCCGTTCGGCCATTCGGCGGCTCGGCTTTCCCGCCTCGCTTGGGCTGGGCCTACCAGAAGCCTCCGAGGCGGGGCCTGGCGCTCTGGTTGGGCTGAATTCAAGGCCCAGCAGGACGACGACGGCGAGGAGGAGGAGCCTCGCCCCGCCCCGCCCCTCAGAGGCCTCCTCGCCCGGTTCCTTTTCCTCTCAGTTGACCAGGTAAAGCTCCCAACCCAGGCCTGGGCAAACTTGGACCTTCCCTCCAGGTGTTTTGGAATTGTGG
Source organism: Anolis apletophallus (assembly GCA_030556195.1). Lineage (NCBI taxonomy): Eukaryota > Metazoa > Chordata > Lepidosauria > Squamata > Anolidae > Anolis > Anolis apletophallus. The sequence continues at coordinate 35,703,326 of JARBWK010000008.1, read as the reverse complement.
GAGTCCAAAACACCTGAGCTCCCACAATTCCCCCTGAACAGCCCTTGGGCCCTCCTCCCTCCAGTGTTTTGGACTTCACTAACAGCCAGTAGGCTGATAGGAATTGTCCAAAACATTCAGGGAGCCTAAGTCCAAAACACCTGGGCAAACTTGGGCCTGCCCCAGGCCCCACAATTCCTAACAGCCCAAGCTCTTAGGCGCCCCTGAATGTTTTGGACTTCAACTCCCACAATTCCTATCAGCTTACCGGCTGTTAGGAATTGTGGGAGTTGAAGTCCAAAACATCTGAAAGGGCCAAGTTTGCCCAGGCCTGTCCCAACCTCTTAGGCGCCCCTGAATTAGGAAGTGAATTGATTGAACTGGAGCAGGCCTGGGCAAACTTGGGCCCTCCCCTCCAGGTGTTTTGGACCTCAACTCCCACAATTCCTAACAGCCGGTAAGCTGATAGGAATTGTGGGAGTTGAAGTCAAAACATTCAGGGGCGCCTAAGAGGTTGAGACAGGCCTGGGCAAACTTGGGCCTTCCTTCCAGGTGTTTTGGACTTCAACTCCCACAATTCCTAACAGCCGGTAAGCTGATAGGAATTGTGGGAGTTGAAGTCCAAAACATTCAGGGGTGCCTAAGAGGTTGGGACAGGCCTGGGCAAACTTGGGCCTTCCCTCCAGGTGTTTTGGACTTCAACTCCCACAATTCCTAACAGCCTGTTGGCTGTTAGGGTGTGGGAGTTGAAGTCCAAAACATTCAAAGGGAGTGCCCTAAGAGGTTGGGACAGGCCTGGGCAAACTTGGACCTTCCCTCCAGGTGTTTTGGACTTCAACTCCCACAATTCCTACCAGCCGGTAAGCTGATAGGAATTGTGGGAGTTGAAGTCCAAAACATCTGAAAGGGCCAAGTTTGCCCAGGCCTGTCCCAACCTCTTAGGCGCCCCTGAATTAGGAAATGAATTGATTGAACTGGAGCAGGCCGGGGCAAACTTGGGCCGTTCAGATGTTTTGGACTTCAACTCCCACAATTCCTAACAACCGGTAAGCTGATAGGAATTGTGGGAGTTGAAGTCCAAAACACCTGGAGGGCCCATGTTTGCCCAGGCCTGTCCCAACCTCTTAGGCGCCCCTGAATTAGGAAGTGAATTGATTGAACTGGAGCAGGCCTGTGCAAACTTGGGCCCTCCCTCCAGGTGTTTTGGACTTCAACTCCCACAATTCCGGCTGTTAGGAATTGTGGGAGTTGAAGTCCAAAACACCTGGAGGGAGGGCCCAAGTTTGCCCAGGCCTGAACTCCAGCTAGTCCACAGTGCTACAGGGAGCTCCCCTGGCTGCTGGCCCATCTCTGAGCCCAATTCAAAATGCTGGTTTGGACCTATAAAGCTATATACCAGCGGTTCTCAACTTCTGGGGGTCGGGACCCCTGAGGGGGTCGTGAAGGGATGTCAGAGGGGTCACCAAAGACCATCAGAAAACACAGTATTTTCTGTTGGTCGTTGGAGTTCTGTATGCCAAGTTTAGTTCAATTCCATCATTGGTGGAGTTCAGAATGCTCTTTGATTGCAGGTGAACTATAAATCCCAGCAACTAAGGATGAGATAGAGTTAAAACCTGTATGTAGGTGAACTACAACTCTGAACCTCAAGGTCAATGCCTACCAAAGAGTTCAGAATACTCTTTGTTTGCAGGTGAACTATAAATCCCAGCAACTAAGGATGAGATAGAGTTAAAATCTGTATGTAGGTGAACTACAACTCCAAACCTCAAGGTCAATGCCTACCAAACCCAATATTTTCTGTTGGTCATGGGAGTTCTGTGTGCCAAGTTTGGTTCAATTCCATCATTGGTGGAGTTCAGAATGCTCTTTGATTGCAGGTGAACTATCAATCCCAGCAACTACAACTCCCAAATGTCAAGGTCTAATTTCCCCAAACTCCACCAGTGTTCACATATGGGCGTACTGAATATTCTTGCTAAGTTTGGTCCAGATCCATCATTGTTTGAGTCTACAGTGCTCTCTGGATGTAATAATAATAATAAATTTTATCTAACATCCTGCTTTGCAACAGCTGCAGAGCTGTTCTGGCTGGAAGTCGGCCTGAAGAAAACGGAAGTTCTCTACCAGCCCACACCACAGGAAGAATACCATCATCCTCACCTCAGCATAGGCAAATCTGTGCTTTAGTCCGTTCAGCAGTTCACCTACCTGGGAAGTATAATCTCTTCAGAGGCCAAGATTGATAAAGACATAGATCACAGATTAGCAAAGGCATATAGTGCATTTGGAAGGCTTCACAAAAGAGTCTGGAGCAACAAGCACCTGAGGCAAAGCACAAAAATCAGTGTGTCCAGAGCTATCGTACTGACTATTCCCCTATATGGGTCTGAAACATGGGTCACATATCGCCAACACCTATGACTCCTCGAACACTTTCATCAGCACTGTCTTCGCACAATCCTAACTGTACACTGGACCGACTATGTGACGAATGTTGCTGTCCTTGAGGAAGCAGGGATCACCAGCGTTGAGGCCATGCTATTGAGAACACACTGCGCTGGGCAGGGCACGTCTCTAGGATGGAGGACCACCACCTCCCAAAGATACTACTCTATGGTGAACTCGCCACGGGTCAGTACAAGAGAGGCACCCCAAAAAGGAGATATAAGGACTCCCTGAAACAACATCTCAGGCTCGGCCAGATTGATCACCAAAAATGGTCCACCCTGGCCTCACATCGGGAGGCATGGAGATGCACTATCCACAGTGCTGTGGCCTCTTTCGAGAAGACACGCCAAACAGGTCTCAAAGAAAAACAACGCAGAAAGGACCGCAACTTGGAAACAACATCACCCAAGGAGACTTTCTGCAACCAAACTTGCATATCTCAGATTGGCCTTTTTAGTCATCAATGCGCTTGTAAAAAGCGTGGGATGAGTCCTTCCTAAGAATCTTCGTTCGCGAAGTAATGCCGAGAGAGAGTGAGATACCCCGCAACCATCTCCCCAAAGGGGACTCGGGGCAGTTCACATGAGGCCAAGCCCAAAAGTGCATTTTAATACAATAACACAAAACATAAAACTACATTAATATATATATATATATATATACACACACACACACACACAAAGCAAAATAATACACTGGGGAAATAGAAACATTCATACTGAGCGAGGCACATGTGTAAAATACAATGATAAAAAATTAAGGATGAGATAATTAAAACCTGTTTTAAGTGAACTACAACTCCAAACCTCAAGGTCAATGCCTTCCAAACCCTTCCAGTATTTTCTATTGGTTGTGTGCCAAGTTTTGTTCAAATCCATCATTGCTGGAGTTCAGAATGCTCTTTGATTGCAGGTGAACTATAAATCCCAGAAACTACAACTTCCAAATGTTTATTTTATTTATTTTATTTACAGTATTTATATTCCGCCCATCTCACACCACAGGGGACTCAGGGCGGATTACAATGTACACATACATGGCAAACATTCAATACCATAGACACACAACACATATAGACAGTCAGAGACTATTTAACATTACAACTTCTGGCCACCAGGGGAGCTGTCGCTTCACTGTCCATCTGCGAACACTGATGAAGTACTTTCCGCATTCCCCGCATGCTTTTTGCTGGAGATTTTTTATGGCCTCGTAAATTTTGTTAAATTAGCCTCCCCACATATAGGTGGTACCTAAATTTCCTACTTAACAGATGCAACTGTCTTTCGGGTTGCAAAGGTCGACAACAAGCTACACCAGGGCTGTCCAACTGGCGGCCCCGGGGCCGGATCCGGCCCCGTAGCCTGTTGGACACGGCCCCACCTATGCCCTCAGCCACCATTTTTAAATTTGAAAAAAATCGATTTTTTTAAAAAATGGTGGCCGGGGGAGGGAGGCGGGGCAGGGAGGAGGAAGAGAGCTAGCTCCTCCTCCTTTTCGCGCCCCTACCTAGGGCGGGGAGCCGCCGAAAAGGAGCAGAAGGCGGCGCCAACAGCAGCGCGTCACAGGCCTGCCGTGACGCGCTGCTCCTGGCACCGCCTACTCCTCCTTCGCGCCCCTCCCTTCCTAGGCGGAGGGCGCCCGAAAAGGGCGGAAGGCGCGCAAGAGCAGCGTGTCACAGGCCTGGCGTGACGCGCTGCCCCTTGGCGCTGCCTACTCCTGCGCCCCCCGCCCGAGGAAGGGAGGGGGGCACCGAAAATGAGGTAGGCGGTGCCAAGGGGTAGCGCGTCACGCCAGGCCTGTGACGCCCTCTCTTGACACCGCCTTCTGCCCTTTTTCAGCCGTTTTAGGAGGGGGCGGGGGTTGGGGTTGGGGGTGGAGCCTGGGGGCGGGGCCTGGGGGTGGGGCCGAGCGGCCCCCTAGGTCATCAGTGACCTTTTGTCCGGCCCTGGACCCCGTAGAAGTTGGACAGCACTGAGCTACACTATTGGTCGGAAGCTCACTCCGACCCGGGTTAACTTCGAACTCATGACCTTCAGTAGTGGTCAGTAGTGATCTTTAATGCAGCTGACACTCAGCCAGCTGCGCCACAGTCCCGGTGCTAATGTTAAGGTCTATTTTCCCCAAACTCCACAGGTGTTCACATTTGGGCATATTGAATATTCGTGCCAAGTTTGGTCCAGATCCATCATTGTTTGAGTCCACAGTGCTCTCTGGATGTAGGTGAACTACCAACTTCAAAACCCTTCCAGTATTTTCTGTTGGTCATGGGAGTTCTGTGTGCCAAGCTTGGTTCAATGCCATCATTGGTGGAGTTCAGAATGCTCTTTGTAGGTGAACTATAAATACCAGCAACTACAACTCCCAAATGACAAAATCTATCCCCCCTCCCAAGTCCACCAGTATTCAAATTTGGGCATATTGGGTATTTATGCCAAATTTGGTCCTCCAGTGAATATATCCTGCATATCAGGTATTTACATTATGATTCATAACAGTATTAGCAACGATATTTTATGGCTGGGGGTCACCACAACAGGATGAACTGTATTAAGGGGTTGCGGCATTAGAAAGGTTGAGAAACACTGCTCTATACGGTTCTGGCCCAGCTTATTTGTCCAAATGCATCCACCCCTACATCTCACCCCATAATCTAAGATCACCTGAGGAGGCCCTGCTCTCGCTCCAGTCAACAGCACAAATGCGTCTGGCGGGGACGAGAGACAGGGCCTTCTCAGCTGTGGCCCCCCACCTATGGAACAGACTCCCAAATGAGGTAAGATCTCCCTCCCTCCCTCCTGACTTTTAGAAAAAAATTAAAATCATGGTTCTGGGACCAGGCCTCGGACAGCAGATGTATGTAGCAGTTAGACGGACATTGACTGGAACGGCGATTTGACTGACAAGACTGTTTTATTGTTTAATGCTTGTTATATTGTTTTAATTATGATTTATGTTTAATTGTGGGTTTACCATTGTAATTGTATTGGCATCGTATCGGTGCCCAATGTAAGGCATTGAATTTTGCCATTATTTATGTGTAAACCGCTTTGAGTCCCCTCAGGGGTGAGAAAGGCGGTACATAAATACTGTAAATAAATAAATAAATAATATCCAAAATGCTCCAATAAAGTTTGGGGCTTCAGATACATTTGGGATGTTGGTGTGTGTGTGTGTGTGTGCATATATAGCAGGCCTTGACAAAAGCAGATAATGTGGGTTTTGGACTTCAGCTCCCACAATGCATGGTGTATATGATGTCCATGAAAGATAAATAGATGTATTTACACTTGGGTTTCATCTCCAAGGTTATATTTATAGCATCTATATGGCAATGTATCTCTCTCTGTGTATGGTGTCTATGAAAGATACATTAATGTATTATTTAGACCTAATGTAGTATTTAGACCTTGGGTTTTATCTCCAAAGATAGATAGATAGATAGATAGATAGATAGATAGAGCATCTATATGGCAATGTATCTGTGTGTATGGTGTCTATGAAAGATACATTAATGTACTATTTAGACCTGAATGTACTATTTACAGTTGGGTTTCATCTCCAAGGTTTTTATAGCATCTATATGGCAATGTATCTCTCTCTCTGTGGGCAAACTTGGGCCCTCCAAGGTGTTTTGGACTCCAACTCCTACAATGCCTGGTGTATATGGTGTCCGTGAAAGATAAATGCATGTATTGTTTACACTTGGATTTCACTTCCAAAGTTATATATACCACATATATATGGTTATGTATCTGTGTGTGTAGGCCCCCTGGCGGCACAGTAGGTTAAACCACTGAGCTGCTGAACTTGCTAACCGAAAGGTCAGTGGTTCAAATTCAGGGAGTGGGGTGAGCTTCCGCTTTAGGCCCAGCTTCTGCCAATCTAGCAGTTAAAAAAACATGCAAATGTGAGTAGATAAATAGGTACCCCTCCGGCAGGAAGATAACAGTTCTCCAGGAGGTCATGCCGGCGACAATGCTGGACAACGCTGGCTCTTTGGCTTAGAAATGTAGATGAGCACCACCCTCAGAGTCGGACACGACTAGACTTAATGTCAAGGGGAAACCTTTACCCTACAGCCAGGAAATCCGTAGATGTTTACTTCTTGGGAGGAGAAAAATGATCCATCTCAATAAAATATATTGATATTGTGGAATACGCTTGATTTTTCATGGGCCGTTTTATACACAATGGGAATGATCATTAGGTTGAGAAAGTAACTCATTCAGATGTTTAATAGAGAACCTTTCCTTTCAAATTTACCTAAATGAGTGCTAAACCATTTAGGTGGAGAGTGTACAGACACATATGTGTGTATATAGATTCCCAGTTAACTAGCACTTAAGGAGAATTGGTAGATGCCTAATAAATGTAGTTTCTGATTGTCTCAGAGTTACTATTAAAATAGACCTAATTAATACTGTACCCCACACTATATCACACCAAAAACTCTGTATTGACTTGTTGATATTGAAATACCGTAATTGAACGCAAAGAGAGAAACCTAATTTAATACAGCTTCACTATTCTTTAAAAACAGCTATAAAAACACACATATATTGATTTTTTTATCAGGTTTTGCTTCTCAAGGAGTAAATTATGGGTTCTGAAGAGAAAGAAGATGGATTATACAGCATTACAACGTCTCAGCAAGCAATCTGTTCTTGTTGTGGTGCTCTTATTACATCAGTTTTGGGTAAGAAAAGACAATTCAGGTCACTTAGCACACTATTAATATGTCAGTGTTATTTTTAACAGGCATGTTCTAAAAATGAGATGATGACCCTATTATAGGCATGTCCCACTGGGTTGAATAGAGCTTTCTCTCCTACAAATGTGTTTAGGATTGTAGCCCAGTAGTCACAAATAGATATTAAGATACTACTCACTGGAAGGGTAAGATGGCCACAGAAATCTGAAAATATCCCCTGAAGCCAGTGCTAAGACAGCAGCCAAAAAAGGACAAGTAATGGAAGATACAACAACTGGCAGCCATAATGTCCCTTATTAGGAAAGAAAATACAAACTGGACACCAAATAATACAAACATTGAATTAGCCTGATTTTCTAAACACCAGGAAGTGTGATGAGTAATAATCTGTAGTTCACAGAGATTTGCAAAATGCCTTTTAATCCATCCCCTGTGGGGATTTTAACTTTGTGCGTTGTTAATAATGGTGAATCCTCTTTAAGTCAAATGAAAAATAAAAACCTCTCATGATTCAAGCTTAGAAACAAATAGGTTGGAAACTATATTTGTGCCTTACTCCATTTGTATTCTGATTCCTAGCAAATATAATTGTACTTTCATAGTAAATCCAAAGCCTATTATATTGAGACTCACAGCATTAGAGAAGGACTTTGTAGGCCATCTCTTCTAATCCCCTGCTTAGTATAGGAAATCCAGAATGGAACATACCCAGCAAGCTTAACAACCTTGAGCAAGGGATAGTCTTTCTTCCAAGTCCCATTATCAAAATATTTGTACAATCAAGAGGCATCTCAGGTTCCACTAAATTTTATTCCCTATACTTTTAAGTCCTTTATATCTGGGCACCACAATTTAAGGGAGATGTTGACAAGCTGGAATGTGTCCAGAGGAGGGTAACTAACATGATTAAAAGTCTGGAGAACAAGCCCTATGAGGAGCGGCTTAAAGAGCTGGTCATGTTTAGCTTGCAGAAGAGAAGGCTGGGAGGAGACATGATCAGGGTCATGGATAAATATGTTTTTTTAAATAAAAAATAACACACATAATAATGTGCTCATTGATGCTCCAGAAGGTAGGATTTTAAAAACTTTTGTTCTTGAAACCATTAACCAATATAGAGGCATTTAGAGTGTTTGTTGGTTTGTTTGTTTGCCTTAGTGACCCCCCTAGATGTTGTCAAAGTTCGGATGCAAGTCCAGATGAATCCATCTCTCAAAGGTACATCTATAGCTGTACATTTGTGGTATGGGAAGGAGGAAGATGCCTGTTCTGCCGTGTGTTTTGGTAGTATGTGTCAGTGTTAGTATGCACTTGAGTCAAAGAGCAGTGAAATGTGATGTTGAGTTAATAGCTTTTAAAACCAGTATTCATAACAATTTATCCAACTAGTTTTGCATTTGGAGCCCCCGGTAGCGCAGTGGATTAAACCGCTGAGCTGCTGAACTTGCTGACTGAAATATCGCCGTTCAAATCCGGGGAGAAGCATGAGCTCCCGCTGTTAGCCCCAGCCTCTGCCAACCTAGAAGTTCGAAAACATGCAAATGTGAGTAGATCAATAGGTACCGCTCCAGCAGGAAGGTAACAGTGCCCCATGCAGTCATGACCTTGGAGGTGTCTACGGACAACGCCGGCTCTTCGACTTAGAAATGGAGATGAGCACAACCCCCCAGAGTCGGACACAATTGGGCTTAATGTCAGGGAAAACCTTTACCTACCTAGTTTTGCATTTGTAATATTGTTAATTTAGATGGAAAAGACACAATTTTTTTTTGAAATATGTTTATTCAAGGTTTTAAATTGTACTTAGTTACATGTTGAAAAGACACAAATTTTTAAGAACTTAAAGTGACAAATATAGATAAGAAATTACACTTCATTCCAGGTTTCTCCCACCCATCTTTAAAAGAATCTGAGTTTATTTTCACCTTTTTTTTTTTTTTTTGCAGGAAAGTCATTTTTAGATTCTGATGGCTTGACAGATCATGTTTATCTCTATGAAAACGGAAGTGGCAAAACTTGGCAGAGGACAGCTGGCCGTTTTAATGGCATGATGGTAAGGAGAATAGCATATCCAATCTAAAGAATATTGACCCTTAAATCTTAAAACTGTTGCCCAGTTTTTATTTTAAAATGCCATTATACAGATTTAGAGTAGTTTGTATTTCACAATAATGAGAATAATAATTTAAATCCACTCACAATTATTTTATTTTTTTTAAAAAAAGTTTATTCTTTTCAAAGGAGCAATTCAGAAAACCTTTTCAGATAAATGTGGACTTATGCATAAGGGAATAAGAGCAAGAAACAAGTGCACAATTAGCCAATAGTACATTTCCGACCATCTAAAATTCCACAATTCCACCAATTATTTATCGCACTAAATTGTTCAAGAATGAGAAGTGACAGAAATAGAGCCATGCTGTAGTCAGGAAAATTTGAGTTAAACCTATTCCCAAAATGGATATTGGATACTAGATTAGTCACTGGTAGTCCCCTGAGCTTCAGATTTAACCTAGCAATGTATTTACATGAAGGGGCAACAATGACTATCATTTTGAAAACGTCAAGATGATTTGCCTTTCATGTCACTATGCTAGTTACTGTGTAATACTTATGACTCATTTAGTAAGTCACCTTTAAAGCGAGAAGTATTTTATTTTTAGGCCTTTAAAAGTACTTGTATATTTTTTGAAGATTGTGGTATTTTTGTGTGAAATTTTATTGCAGAGTAATATCTTGTGCAGTTTTTAAACAATCACCTTGTAGCTTCCAGACCACTGGATTAGATTTATAGGAATGGATAACTTCTTCTGCTTACATGTTTGGCCTTTCAGGATGCTTTTGTGAAAATTGTTCAAAGAGAGGGGGCGAAATCACTGTGGAGTGGATTGCCTCCATCATTGTAAGTGCATTGATTTCAGGCTATTACTATAAAAACCTTTTTATTCAGGCAGGCTTTTAAAGATGAAGGTATCGAAGATCTAATCAGGGAGTGCTGTGGTTTTTAACTATTTTTGATGGATTTTAACTGAATTTTGTAATGCTGCTTGTGTTTAATTCCATTTTAGTGTTTGCATTTTTGTATATCCGGCTAAGACGGAGATCCTGTGGCTGTGGCGTCCGGGCACGGGAGAGGTTCGGCTTCCAACCCTGGACGGCGCGACACGAAGTCCGTTGTCATCTGTTAAGAGTCTTGATGTCACTCTAGACTCTCAACTGTCGGTGGAGACACACATCTCCATTGTCAGTAGAGTAGCGTTTTTCCATCTCCGCCAGGCAAGGAAGCTGGCCCCCTACCTGTCCCGCCACAATCTAGCCACAGTGGTCCAAGCCACGGTCATCTCAAGGCTGGATTACTGTAACGTTCTCTACATTGGCCTTCCTTTGTCGGTGATCTGGAAGCTCAAGCTGGTGCAGAACGCTGCAGCTCGGCTGCTGGCAGGCATTCCAACATGCTGCCACATTACTCCCATCTTACGCGAACTGCACTGGCTCCCAGTTGAATTCTGGATTACCTTCAAAGTGTTGGTATTGACCTTTAAGGGCTTGAATGGTATGGGGCCAGTGTACCTAAGGGACCGCCTCACCCTATACTGTCCCACTAGACCACTGCGTTCAGAGTCACATAACCTTCTGGCAATCTCAAGCTGTAAGTCCTTCCACTTGACTTCAACACGGAGGAGAGCTTTCCGTATTATTGCACCAACACTTTGGAATGCGCTCCCTCCAGAAGTCCGTGCTCTTCCTAGCTTGCTGGCCTTTCGGAAGGCCTGCAAGACTTTGTTATTCCAACAGGCATTCGGTCTTTAAATTGCAGGCCCTCTGCTATTGGAAACTGCAGGCTCTCTGACATCTGCTATTATGTGTGTTCGGATTGTTGTATTGTTTTATGATTTTTAATGTATCTTTTAATGTATTTTATATATGCGGTTTTAACCATATTTTACTATGTGTAAGTCGCCCCGAGCCGGATGGGAGTGGCGATGGATAAATCCAAATAAATATTAAATCATATATTAATGTTTTTATGTCAAGCTGCTTTGAGTCCCCTTTGGGGAGCTTGACGCCATAGGTTATTGTTCACTGTTTTAACTGCTGTTTTATATGCCATATGTTTTTAGTCTGGGATTGGAGATAATGAATCTTATATAACAATGTAATATTTAATATTCTAATAGAGTAGCTAGCACCTGGGAAAAGTTTGTCTTCTGGCTATCCTATACTGACTTGTGAGACAAATAAAGTTTTGGGTGCTTGGAATTTCCAAAGTACTCATGTTCAAATTAGTTATAGTAGTGCTCATTTTCTAAGGTATTTTGAAAAATATTAGATAGGAAAAGGTGCAGAGCATTGTTATATTCGGCTTGTTCTTGCATAAACTATCTTAGTGAATGCCATAGCACACATGCAGATTTCTCATATTCAGATTCACAATCATGAAGTTATGTGTGGAGAACTGCATTATTGTCATTGAGCTTAGGCCAACTGGAATCGCTCTGATGCATTGATGTTTTAATCTTTTAATTAATTGGTTGACAACACTATTAAATCCTTCTACTTTTATTTTAGAGCAGTTTCAGTTCCAACAACAGTAATTTATTTTACCTGCTATGATCAACTACGTGAAGCTTTCATATCTAAATTAGGAGAAGATAATAGCTATATTTCACTTGCTGCAGGTGGCATAGCTAGATGTGAGTCATAATCTCTTAAGATCATGTATTCTATTTAGCATTTTAGTAAGAAATGTATTTGATTTATGTATTTAATTCATGTTCTGTGTTTCTCCCAATATGGGACTTGGGTGGCCCCAAGAACTCAACCACCTTGATTGGGGTCATATATGTAAAATATTATAATTTTTTCCTGCTTCTATCTGGTGAAGGTGGTACTTTTTGGTACCTCTTTTTGGTACTTTAACAGTGATTCAGAAATCAACAGAACTTCTGGTGCAAGTGACTACATCAAGCATGGGCAAACTTGCCCCCCCCCCAAGCTGTTTTGGACTTCAACTCCCACAATTCCTAACAGCCTACCGACTGTTACGAATTATGACAATTGAAGTCCAAAACACCTGGAGAGCCCAAATTTTCACATGTCTGGACTACACCCTCTTTGGTGCCCACAAATTATTTGGAAACTGACACAATAAATCGCTCCTGACATAATTTTTTTTAAAAAAATGAAACTGATTGAAACTAGACCTGTTAGAAAGCAGGGATGAAAAGATGGAAATTTTTATCATAGGAAGATAAGGGGTTCATGGAGAGATAAGACAGTTCCTTTTCTCATCCACTACAGAAAAGGGGCATTATAATATACCGTAGTTATTAAATTCAATCCTCAACTTTGTGCTGCTGTGGTTTGGATAGCTTGCTTTTTCCATAGCTACTTATCTCTTTGAACATTTTGGTCGATCCCTTTTGAGTTGTTCAGTTCCAGATTATTGTGTCTTTTCCATTATTTTTCTTTTGGCTGTTTGGTACATCTGATCTGTGGAGCTTACTTTTCCACACTAAGGGAGCTCCAGGCGAACATTATGGCTTTTTCTTTTCCCTTTGGAGTAAGAGTGGAATAGGAACCAATCCTGATTATGCATTGCCACTGCAGAATCCATTACATCACTGTCAGTGGGAATAAAATGTGTGAAGAAGTACTTTTTTCTTCACAAATCCAAGATGAATTGGAAATGCAAAAAGGAAGTTTTTGTCTCTTACAAAGGTCCCATTTAATACTGATGATGATATTTATAATCTGTATTTGAAGTTGCCTTTTGATATCTTGACTTATTACATGATTAGAACTTTGCTACCCTTGGGTAAAAAACTATCAATTCATAAAGTTAAATCCTGTGTTTTATAGTAATTTACTGTATTGGAACAAAAATTGATGTGGTCAAAATTTGTAAATCTTATCTTAATTCATAAGAATTCTGTTTGGAAAAAATATTCTTTTAACAAATTTGAGCATGGGTTTTTTGTGTGTGTCAATTGTAGTGTTTTCCGCTACTATAATAAGTCCAGTTGAAATGATTAGAACCACAATGCAGTCTCGGCGATTGAGTTACGAACAATTGCGTGCTTGTGTTCGTAATAATGTGGCTCAAAACGGCTGGCTTTCACTCTGGAAAGGATGGGGACCCACTGTTCTCAGAGATGTGCCATTCTCAGGTATGATATGTTTTGAATCAGTGGAAATGCCTATTCGTTATTTATAGATCAACTATTGCATATTTTCTTTTGATTAGCCAAGTTGGAATTTAGAAGAGGAGAACGCAGAAATACAGACATTGGTGTGGTCCTTTCCTCTCCTCCATGTCTGAAAAACAAAACAAATACCACAGAGGTTCCCTTCCTTATGCTACCCAAAGCATGTATGTATGTGTGTGAGACAGATAGAATTACATTTTAAAATGTACCTTTCCAACTTACAAACAATTTCAGCTTAAGAACAAACCTACAGAACCTATCTTGTTTGTAACTTCAGGACTGCCTGTAATTTTATTCTAAAATAAGTGTGTCTGGGAGCAAAGATGGCGGCAGGTCGGGCGGTGTGAGTGCTCCTCACCCCACCAACCGTTACCGCGATCCAGGGGGCGAATCGCGCCCCCGGATCGGGAGAGCGGAAGCAGGCTCAAGCCTGCATTACTGCCAGCCCAGCTCGCCCGACGGAGTAAAAAAGGACCGAACAAGGGGGGGGGGGGAAACAGTCAGCCCCAGAACCCGGGGAACGGAATGGAGCCCCAGCGAAGAGAGATCACGCAGGGGAGAGGGAGTGGTTGCAGGACAGGAGGCAGACATCTCGGCCTGAAAGACCCCCAAACGCCCGGAAGACACAACAGCTCGGGGGACAATCGGGGACGGATAAGCAGCCGAGAAAAGGAGAAAAGAGGGAGGTAGAGCGCCTGCGGGACCCCAAAAAGCACCCCCGAAAAGCTCCAGAAGGCACAGGAAGGAGAGATCCGAGAACCAAGATGGCGACCAATGAAGGGTAGAGAGAAAAGATAACAACCTGGGGAAGAAGGCGGCCATTTTTGAAGAGGGCTCCTCCCGCCTCAGGGGAAAAAAAAAAAAAAAGAGGCGCGAAACAAACAGGAAGGGAAGGCAACAAGCCACAAGGAACCAAATGTAGATTGGACATTCAACGGAAGGGCAGAGAGGACGGAGAAAAGAGGGAGCAACAGAACAGACGGGCCAACAAGAGAGTCAAGCAAAGGAACACAAAAGCCCCATAAAACAGAGAGGAATATAAGGGGAGGGAGAGGGGGAACAGAAAAGGAAAACAAGACGAACAGGACAGGGCTGGGTGGAAAGAAAGACATAAAGAAGAGGAGGGAAAAGAGCAGACAACACCGAATCTCTACCTCCCCCCCCCCTCCCTTCCCCCAACAAACAGGAATCAATCAATGTAGTGGCTCTGGCCGATGCAAAGGACATCACAGCGCAAGAAAAATCGCAAAGACATCTCCCTCCATTCTCAGCTGAGCAAAACATGCCAGCACTCAAAGAATCAAACACAGAAGTAAAAGAACAAGAGAGAATGCAGGGAAGGAGACCAGAGGAGGAAAAAGTAACTCTAAAGAACATTATGACAGAACTACGAAAATTAGGGGAAGCACAAGACAGGTGCATACAGAAGATTGACTCAATAATGGCCCGACAAGAAACGCAAATTGAATTGCTACAGGACGCAAGGCTAGAATCAAACAAAGAAGCGACCCCCATAAGGCTAGTACTAACAATCATTTATGAGGATGGAAAGGAAACACCCCAGGTTGCAGGGAAAAGTGCAGCAATACAGGAGGATTTGGAGAAGGGGGTGGAGAAGACTACAAAATTGCAAGAAGCATTAGGGGAAAGAGGAATTTATTCAAAAGAAAAAGTGGAGACGACACTCTGGGAGTTACTAGAGCGATTAATGAAGATTCTACAGTCTCTACCCTCAAAAAAAGGAAGAGAGGACAAGAACCAGGAGGTCGATCCAACATCTAAGGGGTACATTCGGGTGCAAATAAGAACAAAGCTAAACGGAGTGGGGGACAGACCAATGGAATGAGAAGCCGGAGGAGGACAACTCAACAAAGCAGAAAGAAAATTCCAAAGAAAAGACATCCTTACTCTCCAGGGAGGCCCACGGAATATAGTCCTTCGAGAGGTGAAAACATGGAGGCGGATGTAGGAGGTCTAGAATCCCATAAAGAATATGGTTAGGAAGGAGGACAAGAAAGATGAAAGGAACGGACGCAACTATATTAAAAGACAAGGAACGGACTATGGACATGGATCCTCCTACCAAACAACAAACAACGCGAACCCCCAACCAGGTAAACTCAAGAGTCAACGACCCTGGCTACCTGATGAAGGAATGGGACTACCTATAACCAGACAAGCTGATCTTCCAAGAGCTAGCATCCCCCCCCTTCTCGCACAATGTCAACCACACCTTAACCCCCATTTCTTCCCTTTTACAAGAACTGAACAAACGAGACTGTACGGAGGTACCGGAAGTCAACATAACTGCCGCTTTTCCTTCTCCTTCCCCCCTCCCCCTTCCTCCACCTCCCTAGCCTCCCCCTTTCCCCCTCCCCCATCACACCTCCACTCAGACCTCTTACCCATCCTCAACCCCTCCCCACCCCCCTCCCTTACCAAGGTCCCAGGAACCCCCACCACCCTCACACCTTTTCCCAGTTTTGCTGTATTTGAAAACCTTAATAAAAATTATTGAAATAAAATAAGTGTGTCTGCAGCATGACATGTAGCTTTGTGAAAATATTTCTGTAGGAAATGAATTACTTCTCAGTTATGTTATGGTTGTGATTCTCTAACCGTTGACATGTAATATATAACTTGTACCTCTAGCACTCTACTGGTGCAACTATGAATCCTTCAAGAAGATATTGTGTAAGAAATCAGGAATACACGAACCAACGATCCTTATCACCTTCTCATCAGGAGCAGCAGCTGGCTCTGTAAGTTCAATTCAAGTTGCTGACAGTTAATTTAATATTTAGGTGTTTCTCAACTCATATGTTGCAGGACTGTACCAGGTAGCTCCACCCATTGCATTGTGTGTACTAATAGTTTTTGTTCTGAAGTGAAATTGCTTCTCCCAGCCATGCAAAGACTTCAAAGACTCTTGTGGTGAATGTTTGGTCTAGGTCCATAGTGCCTTTAATTTTTCATTAGAATCCTAAAGGGTAGCCATTAGAGATTTCCAACAGACAGATTCTTCTTCCTAAATATTGAGATTGGTCCAAATACTGGTTGACCCTGCTCCACCAGTATTTTGATGGGTCAACAACAACCATAATGCAGTTGGACAAGAAGGCGATTGGAGATAAAATCTTTGAGATGGATGCATCTGACAATTTGTGGACTACAAAACAGCAGGGTTTCACTACTTGGTATCCCCTATTGAAGAGTGACCAATATTGTCAACAATATCTTCAAAATTTAATGTCTATAGCCCTAAGAAAAGCATTTACAGTCCTATGCTGCCAAACAATGCCATCAGGCTGGCTAGAGGGAAGATATAGAGCAGTGGTTCTTAACCTGTGGGTCCCCCATTGTTTTGGCCTACAACTCCCAGAAATCCCAGCTAGTTTACCAGCTGTTGGGATTTCTGAGAGTTGAAGGCCAAAAGATCTGGGGGCCCACAGGTTGAGAACCACTGATATAGAGGGATCCACCATGCCCAACGACATTGTATTTGTGGGTTGGTGAAAAGAGAAGATTTTATACACCGTTATTGCCCTTTGTATAATGAACCTAGAAACAATCTTCTGAGGGCCCTTTTGGAAGAAAGGGCAGCATGGCATCTGTCAGCAAATATCTGTTACTTGTTTGCATGTTATTCCAAAAATAACATTAAAGGTTGCCACGTTTGCAGTTGCAGCCCAAAAAATCCTTGCTAAATTAGTTAAGTCCACAGTGGAGGCTATAAATGGAAATAGACATAGTTTGGGATGATACAAATCAGACATTGTTTTTGTTATCATGTAACTGCTACTGTAATTTTCAAGAGCCAGTATATAGAATAAGTTTTAATGTTTATATTGGAAAGTGCTTATTGTACTTTTAAAGGTTGTATATTATATTATTTTATGTCATGGCCTATCGATGGTACAATAAACAATTCATTCTTCCTAAATATCACAGTATGCCATCTGAGACAGTGTTTTTTTCCCTCTCCTTAAGGTATTTTTTTAAATTGCTGAACTTTTCAAGATTAAAAATTCCAGTTGTTAGAATTTGCAGGGAAGGATTTTTGTTGGCATACACATTTCCACAATTTCACTAGCTCTGTCAACCTTCAGGTCTTTCTTCCCCCTGCCTCGTTTTGGAGCTATTTACACATATACTAAAGATAAATTTTGGAGGTTGTACAGTTGGAATTTTTACCCTTAACTATTTAATGTATCAAACCAAAACTGGGTGTTCCCAGAGTACAGAAAACAAGGAAATGACCAAAACCAAAATATAGTTGAGCAATAGAAACCTGGCAGGGACCAAGCCTATACTTGTTTCATAGAGCCTGCCAACGATGACTCCTCTCCCTTCCCTATTGCTTTACCAAGCCTCCAGTTATACCTTGCACTTACAGGAGAGATGGGAAAAAAACCTGGTCATTTTAACAATCTATCTCTTTTGTCCCCTGCTGGTCAACTGAAAGAATAAGCCTGCTGGAATATTGTGGCATTCGAAAAGAGAAAATGTATTGCCTAGAAAATTTCTTCCATAGCCAAGCAGGGATTTGAACCTTGATCTCAAAATTCCTTGTACAACACTCAAACCACAGCATCATGCTGGGTCTTCGATATTGTAATGTTATTGTGATTTTAATAGTGTGATATTATTTTGCCAGTGAGAGCATACCGACCCATATTGTATTCCTATATTGAAAGTTTGGTTGCTGTCTATTTAAATGTATCTATTGTAACATGTCAAATTTATTTTTCCCCTCTCTAGATTGCTGCAAAAACATTTTGCAACACTGTAAGTTCCTTTGTAATTCAAAAAGTATTTTTGTTTCAACATCCATCTGCTCAAACAGCACAAACATTAAAAAAATCCAGGGCAGACAGAACTTTAAAGAACGCAATGGATGTATTGCACTGTAAGTTCTTTGTAATTCAAAAAGTATTTTTGTTTCAGCATCCATCTGCTATAGTATTCAAGAAAACCTTCCTGAAAATCTAAGGTGGCTCTATCTGGGCCCTTTATTCCAGGGAGGATCCAGAGCAGGCATGGGAAGCCAGTGGGGAATCAAACCTTAGAGTTGTATCCTGATGCTCAAATCACTTGCTCTGGTATGCTCAATGAAGACTGCCCCTAAATATAATTTGAAAGTCACAGAATATGGCTGCCTGTCTGCTTCTATATTTTCAGCTAGTTCTGAAGAAATTGCATATTAGCTACTGTCCAGACTCACCTTCTTCAGTGTATGATGTATTGTTGTAGGTGCTCAGAACATTACTATGTTTCTTGGAATTTCTGCTGATCATCGTCATCAGTTTACTATCATATCAAAGTGACATATATATACGCGTAAATAAATTAAATCAGAATGCAATATAAAATGTTCCGGCAGTTGACTATGAAAACCCTCTCACATAAAAATAGTGATTTGCAGCAAAACATAGGTATAGCTAAATATAAGTGTAACTGAAATGTAATTGAATGATCACTTCTTTTCACATTTAATGTGTTTTCTTTTACTCAGCATCACAGAAAAGTAAATCAATTTGGGAAGTAATGAAGAGAATTGTTGCTGAAAATGGATTTGGTGGATTGTTTACTGGTAAGGAAATAAAAATATATGCACATAAATATTATTTCAATATATTATTTTGTCTACTTTGAATTGCTATCCATGATTTAAGGAGGCCTTTTTAAAAGATGGGCCAATGAGCCCTGGATGGGGCAGAGAAGCAATCAAAATATTCTTTGTGCCAATTTCAGAAGCAGTAATTAGGTGATTATTGTCAGCTTGCCTGTTGACCCATCTTTTTATATTTTTTTTCCATCCTGTCTCACCAGCTAATAGTATGGCAGGTGACTACCTGGACTTCCTTAATAGCTCCTTCTACTTCACCATTTTCTCTTGAAGTTCTTCAGTATCTTATCACTTCACTACAATTTCTTACTTCAGTTGTCTCCTTTATTTTCTCAGGGTGGGCACTACCTTAATCTTTTACCCTATATATCAGGCCTGCACAATCATTGGCCCTCCATGTGTTTTGAACTTCAGCTCCCAGAATTCCTGACCACTGGACAACCTGGCTAGGACTTCTGATAGTTTGCATTCCAAACACCTGAAGGGCCAGATATAGTGCAGCCTGCCCTATATCTTTGTTTGCTTTCTTTGTAATGTTGTCAGGTATTGGTAATGCTTTGAAGTAGAAAATGTGCCATGACAATGATTAATAATTGTCCTCAGTAAAATAATGCTAAGGAACCAGTGAAGGGCAATCAGTAAAATAATGCTAAGGAACCAGTGAAGGGGAACTCAAAAGTAAAGCTCAGTTAACTACACATCAGTCAACCTTTGAACTTTTGTATGAATGTCATTAAGAAAAATATTTGTTTTGTCAAGTGAGAGTAATTCTAAGGGGCTGGTTGAGGTTCACTGTTGTAGCAGTTGGACAACTGGACTGATCTAAAGGAAAAGGATGCTGATCATGAAGTCTGATCTACAAAATCTTCAGCTGAAAGACTGAAGAAAACGGGAAAGTAAAATATTAGTAATCGATCAGGTGCAAGAGGCACCATAGTGCAGCGGTTTGAGTGTTGAAACAAAGACACTGGGAAACCATGGTTTGAATCCAAATCAGCCATTAAAACTCACCGGATGATCTTGTCATACTCTCTGTCTCATGGGAAGGCAAGAGTAAACAGCCTTCAAACAAATTCTGCCTAGTGATAGGGTTGGTTGCCTTAGTGTTACCATAAGTCATAAATTACTTGTAGGCAGACAGTAGTAATAACAACAACAGACCAGATAGAAGCAGTCAGTACCTGCAGTGCAGAACAGTGTAACTATTAAAATTCAGCTGCTTCATCAGTTTGCTGTGCTGTCTGTGGGGACCTTTCTTCTTTCCTTCAGGGCTTTGACCTGCCCAACCATTTATTCTTTTATGGTCTCAGATCCTCTCCTCAAACATTATACTTCTTGTGGGACAAAAGTTTATCTAGCTAGTGGCCACTCCCAGATTATTTTGTCTTGGTGAAGGACGCATCATGTAGCAGAGTTCCATCTACAATTGGGAGGGACATCTTCAGTGACAGACCAAGTAACTTCTAATAAGATGTTCTATTCTTCCTCTACATCAGTGGCTAAGCTTGTAATGGTGAAGAAATCTGTAAACCATCTATCTCTGCCTCCCAAAGTTGGGTCAACACCCATGTCAGACTCTAGCTTAGTACTTGATGCCAACGGATATAACTTCAGCTCTCTCTGCAAGCCACCATTGTTGACTTCTGCTATACTAGTAGTATAGTAATAGGAAACTGATATTTGTTCCACTTGCCTTCAGGCAGAAAGTTGGGTGAGCTATACATGCTCGACATGGGAATAAGCAATGTTTCTCCATTTGATGACTCTGAACCAAAAAAGGAAGAATACTTTCAAGAATAAAGTCAGAACTCGATCCAAGCCTTAAGTCACTTGCTATACTTATCTTCTTAACATGATTTGTATCACTACTGTGAACCACATGACTTCTGTTCTCCACATGCTGTGTTCTAAGTCATCCAGTCAGGTTCTTACTGCATCTCCACCAGTGCACCATTTTGCTCACCCATTTTTGCCATCTCCATCTTTTTGATCAATTCTCTGTCTGTCCATCGCTCTCCACTGGGTTCACTGTCCTCGAATCCAACATCTGTTTCTTTTGCATTTACTTCACTGGACACTGCAGGAATTTGTTCTAAGTAACATGCATAAGATTCCATTATGCGAACTGTTGTTCAAAGTGTGGACAAGTCTTCAAAGAGTATAAATTAATTATATAAAATAACTGCTGTAATCTGTGAATAAGCTATTGCTGGAACAAATTGTGCAATTTAGGAGTCTTCAGTAGTGAAATTCACCCATTTTACAATGTACATTATCAGGTTAAGAACCATAAAAATCCATCTGTATTACATTAGACACACCACAATTTAAACTTTTAAATAACAGCTTTCTGATATCCATCATCTTATTCCAGTTATGTAATGTGAACCAATTTTCTTGTACTACTATGTACTTTTAACCTTTTCTCTCTTTCTTTAGGTATTATTCCAAGACTGACAAAAATTGCTCCTGCTTGTGCCATAATGATAAGTACATATGAATACGGAAAATCTTTTTTTCGTAAGTTAAATAAAAAGAAAAACATGGAGAACCGTTAATGCTGTTTCTGTAGACTGAAAGTGACAATAATGACAAGAGGGATATACCTTGGTCCATAAAAGAAAGTTGCATCTTGAAAGTATAAGCTCTCCATATATCACTCAAACTCCAGCAATGTAATAAAGATCATCTAGTTTTGCAGTAACAGAGACCCTAAAAGTTCTGCATTCAAGTAAACAGAACAAACAGGAAGTGCTCTAGAAAAAAATGGATAATTTTTCTGTTTTTCTGTTGCCATTGTGTTATTCATAGTCCTACATATGATAACGGAACGTGACAGCATATCCACGTGTACTGTGAAAAATACCTATATAGAATCTAGGTACAGTACACCTAAGTATTTGATAGATTAGTACACACATTGCCTCTAACTATATATGTAGTTTTACTCAGCCCTACCTGGTGATTCCTAGCACAGGAGTTTCTGAATTCTCTTGATAAAACAGTATGTCCAAGCCATGGTTTGACATGTATAGAAATTGTTTTGCAGATGTAGAAGTTACTTCAGTAGTTGTATGAATATTTATCAAGGTAGAAACAAACATGTTGGTAATAAAAGTGTGCTGTTTTTATTACTTTTTTCTGATCTGGAATCAAATAATATGTTCTTTAAAACCTATGATGAACATATATGTCTACAGAAGTCAAAGAGAAACAGAATAACAGAGGGGTTGCCATGTCAAGATAGTTGAGGGAGGAAAAAAACCAATAAAGCCATTTGATGCTTCAAAGATTAACCAAATCAGTAAACTTGAATTCACATGAACTAACAGCTATATCAGAAGCAGAGACATGTTACCCTGAAAATGTGGATAATATCTCAAATATGTAATGAAATAGGCTATAATCTTTAAAGACTGGTGGTATACTAAATTAATCTTTTAGAGTACAACAGGAAGCTCCATGACTTTTACATGTTAGACCAGTAGCAGGATGTCAGTTAATTTGTGAAATAGTTTTCCCCCCATCACTTTAATAGCAATTCTTTAATTCCACTGTAGCTACATCATAGTCAGCAGAACTATAATCTGAACATTTTGGTCATTCCATCCTTATGCTTTGCAGTTTAGCTAAGAAGTATTAATTTTACTCACAAAGTTTTTCCTTCAGGAAAGTGAAGAAAATAGATGGATGACTCTCAGCCACTCCTTTCTGCATTGATAATACTTCAAGTCGCAGAGCCAATTCAAGTATATCTATTACCAAAGTTATCTTTCCATGGGATGTTATTTACTTTTCTTTACGTTTTAGTAGTTCAGGGATGGGTGATGGCCTTCTAGACCTCCGCTTGTAACTTTAAACAGCCCTAGCCAACATACCTGTAGTGTAAGATTAGGGGAAATGCTACCCAGCATCTAGAGAGCTACATGTTTAACATCTCAAGCTGGGCCACTTTGTTCCAGTTGAGGATGCAGACGAAGTGTACATTTATTCAGCTTTATCTCTTACTAGCTTGGGGACCCGGCCCTGCCCGGGTCATTTGAGAAGTGCAGCAGGATGTACAGTGGGTCATGGGGGCTCTGTGTGCCAAGTTTAGTCTTGATCCATCATTATTGGGAGTTGCAGTGGTATCATGAAATTACTGAAGGTAGTGCAAGTCCCATCATCTCTGTGTGTCCCGTCCCCCCCAAAGTGTAGTAGGATGTAGATTGGGTCATGGGGGCTCTGTGTGCTAAGTTTGGTCTGTATTGGTGAATGGATGAGGGATGCATTGTTTTTCGGAAGTGAGTGAAGGTACTTCAAGTCCCATCATCCGTGGTCCGTCTCACAGTAAACTGCACCAGGCTGTAGAGTGGGTCATGAGGGCTCTGTGTGCCAGATTTGGTGTTGATCAGTCATTGGATTAGGTTTGTAGCAGGATTGGGAAGTGAGGGAAGGTACTGCAAGTCCCATCATCCATGTTCTGTCCCCCTCCAAACTTCAGTAGGATGTAGAGTGGGTCACTGGGGCTCTGTGTGCCAAGTGTGGACTTTCCCGGTGTTTGTTGGGGGCCACAGTGGTCTGTGGGAACAGAGGGGTGTAAAAGTACTACAAATCCCATCATCCATTGTCAGTCCTCCCCCAAACCTCACCAGGACGTGAAGGCAGTCATGGGGGTTATGTATGGCAAGTTTGGTCTCGATCAGTGATTGGATGAGGGTTGCAGCGGACTTGGGAAGTGAGTAGAGGCACTTCAAGTCCCATCATCCATGGCCCACCCTCCTCCGAACTGCACCAGGACGTAGAGTGGGTCATGGGGGCTGTGTGTGCTGAGTGTGGTCTGTATTGGTCCTTTTGGTGGCCTCAGTGGTCTGTGGGAACCAAAGTCTTGGAAAGTACTACAAATCCCATAATACGTGGGTCATGTCATAGGGGGTTATGTGTACCAAGTTTGGTGCAGGTCCATCACCCGCGCTGGTCGCTGTGGCCTGTGAAAGTGGCTGCCACATATCCGCCCTGGCCTGTGAAAGTGGCTGCCACATATCCGCCCTGGCCTGTGAAAGTATACCGGTGTAAAACAGAAAAGAGTTAAAAAATGGAAAAGGCCTGCATGGAATTAGCAGTAAGGTCCAATGAGGCTGGGTGAGGGGCTTTGGGCCAGAATTATTTATATAAGCATTAAAAGGCATTAGAGAAAGGTATTTATTGTTTTCTCTTGTGTCTTTTGAGTGAAGTAGGGCCTTACCTTGTAGAGTGACAGTGCCTGTTCTAAAGATCCTGTCAGAAGATGCCTTTCTCTGACACTGTGTTGAAGAGGGAAGATGGATGCCTCATTTGGGCCTATCTGGGAGAAGGGATTTGTAGGGGCTACAATGTTTTCTGGGAAGTGAATTGGGATGCAAATCCCATCATTCGTCGGCCATCCTGCCCTAAACTCTATTTTGGGGCCTGTAATGTTATGGCCTGCTATTGGTAACTTTAAAAGGGTGCATGGCAGGCAGCCGTTTTCTAAAAGCTGAGGGGGGAGGAGAATACAGGAATCCATTTTGTTTTCACAGAGCCAAGTGGGGAGGGAATGTTGATTGTGCATTTTTTCCCATCAGTGGGAAGAAATCCTGTTGTTTGAATGTAGAGGCCTGGATTCTGGGTTGCTGGCTTTTTCCCCTCAGTGGGAAGAAATCCTGTTGTTTGAATGTAGAGGCCTGATTCTGGGTTGCTGGCTTTTTTCCCCTCAGTGGGAAGAAATCCTGTTGTTTGAATGTAGAGGCCTGGATTCTGAGTTGCTGGCCTTTTTCCCCCCTCAGTGGGAAGAAATCCTGTTGTTTGAATGTAGAGGCCTGGATTCTGGGTTGCTGGCTTTTTCCCCCTCAGTGGGAAGAAATCCTGTTGTTTGAATGTAGAGGCCTAGATTCTGGGATGCTGGCTTTTTTCCCCCTCAGTGGGAAGAAATCCTGTTGTTTGAATGTAGAGGCCTGGATTCTGAGTTGCTGGCTTTTTCCCCCTCAGTGGGAAGAAATCCTGTTGTTTGAATGTAGAGGCCTGGATTCTGGGTTGCTGGCTTTTTCCCCCTCAGTGGGAAGAAATCCTGTTGTTTGAATGTAGAGGCCTGGATTCTGGGTTGCTGGCTTTTTTCCCCTCAGTGGGAAGAAATCCTGTTGTTTGAATGTAGAGGCCTGGAGTCTGGGTTGCTGGCTTTTTCCCCCAGTGGGAAGAAATCCTGTTGTTTGAATGTAGAGGCCTGGATTCTGGGTTGCTGGCTTTTTTTTCCCTCAGTGGGAAGAAATCCTGTTGTTTGAATGTAGAGGCCTGGATTCTGGGTTGCTGGCTAATCAGTGGCTATCAATGCCCTCTGTCTGGTGCCTTAGAATTTTGGAGTGGCGAGGCTGTCCAATCAAAGGACTTTATGCAAATAGCTGCCACATATCCGCCCTTCCGCCCTCCGCATACACACATACACACATACACACACACATACACACATACACACATTCCGTTTTATAAAGGGATACAGATACAGATATACAGATACAGATTTTCTTCTCTTTTTTTCCTCCATCGATTCTCCCATTGTTGAAGCTTAAAGCAGGAAAGGGTAATTTGTTGCTCTCCAAATGCTGTTGAACTGGAACTTCCAGGATCTCTCAGCATTAGTCATGCTGGTTAGGACTAATGGGTATTACAGTTCACAGATTGTTACATTTGGCATGGAATGAACGTTTCAGGCCATAGGCAAATCTACAGCACTGTGTACCTCCTTGTACATGGATGAAAATACGTTTACCCTAACTTTAGGAAGACTAATAATAAGCTGAAGGAAAATGAGCTTTTAAAAGAGCAAATTATCTTGAACATTGAGTGATCACTGGTATGAAACTATACCTCAATTCTAGCAGATGTCGAATGGTAAGCTGTATATTTTAAATCTGCATAATTCTATAGTTCCTTAAAGAGTGTGATGCAATGTCTTAGGTGCTTGCTTGTTTTTAATAAACAGGCAATGTATTTGTCATCAGTAAAAAGTACAACTACAGTAGCAATAATACAAAAAATTAATGCACATGCAGTATTTGATGTAGCAGGCCAATAAGTATTCACAATTTGCTTTATTTTGAATTCTCAAAGTTTAGCAAGGTTTGGAAATCAAGATAGTAGTTACCTTTTCATGCACAAATATTGAATCACCTGGTTTCACATATACACACTCACATTCTAGACTTTACAAATGTTCCCCAAAAGACTTTCATTATAGCTTTGCCAACCTATTAATAACAGGTACAACAAAGTAATCCTCTTAGCCCAAGAAAGTTTTCACATACAGCCTGCTAATATTACTGTACACACTTCTGGAAGCTTACCCGCAGAGATTAGTTTTGTTTCTCGTGCTTTTGAATGTTGTTAATTTAAAAGAAATAACATGCATGTTCCAAGTAGCCAGTGTATACATTCTGGCAGAGCAAGAGTGCTGCTTTGTGCTGCTTTGTTTCAAAAATTCAACACAGCACATATATAACATAGTAAATTTCTCAATTTGTCTCTTAATCATCCCAATCAAATTTTATAGCAAGTTTACAAGAAACACCTCTGTATGAAAAAAATGGTATGTCTTCATGTTGTCCATGTCCAATTTAGCTATATTTTTTTAAAGATTCTCACATGTTTTTACATACTAGTAAACAAAATGAAAAACTTCTTTGGCACAGTAAAGAATTTCCTTTAAAGTCATCAGTTTCAAAGGCCCTATGTGTATCAATGCTTCTGCACACACAAAAAACAAAAACTGGTCATTACTACAGATAATTATTCCCAGTAATGCTAGGAACTAGTAGTTTCACCATAGAGAGAACTGCACTTCAAAAATTAACTACAAAGCAAGCAGAAAGAAGTCTGCAAAGTGTTTCACAAAAACTTTTGCATAAAAATGCATTGTGACATTTTCTGTTTGGAGATATTTGTCTTCCTCAGAAAACACTTCCAACCTCTAACTTAAGATTTACTTTGAGGTCAGCAATTTGGAAGGCATCTCTGAATTTTCCTTTTAATATTGCAGATGAGTTCACTATAGTCCTCTGCAGGAATAAACAGGGAGCAGTAATATGGGTCTGCAAGTAATTCTCCACGCTGAACTTTACACTTAAAACATGGAAGTCTGAGAAGCAGTTATATGCACAGTGAGCTTTAAAGGCTGATCTTGCATGTGCACTGATACCTCTGCCACCAGTATGCCCCTTTATGTGAACAAGAAAATGCTTGTGGGGGGCTTACATCAAGGTGCTAAATATAAGTATGATGCTAATGACAACAATTCATTGACCCCCCAAAAATAAAACAGCTGTACAGTATGGTGAGAAAATGTATGTAGAACTTATGGTTGCCATTGTTCTCGTTTCATTTTTAAATTCATAATAATAGCACACAATATTTTTGCTTTTTCAGTAAATTCAAACACATCCATCTTCAAGTTATCACTGGCAATACCTTTAAAAAGTACAGTAAAGTCCTTTGGATATCAATATGAATATCAGTAAGTCTTGCACAAAAGACAAATTCCAGGACTTAAAATAATTATGTCCATCCTTGCTTAGGGGATTCTTAACCTTAACTGTACAATACATTCAACAGGAGACTAGATATTATTAAGCAGTCAACAAATGCATACCTAGGAATTTTCCTTTCCAAGATAA
Source organism: Anolis apletophallus (assembly GCA_030556195.1). Taxonomy (NCBI): domain Eukaryota; kingdom Metazoa; phylum Chordata; class Lepidosauria; order Squamata; family Anolidae; genus Anolis; species Anolis apletophallus. The sequence goes on along the minus strand of JARBWK010000008.1, from coordinate 35,675,687 downwards.
CTGCCAAAAAAGAAAGAAAGAAAAGGACAGGTAGCATTTTAGTTAAAGCTGAGTTGACTTTCTGTGAGCCTTGACAGTTGATAAATCCAGGCATGCCTACCGAATGCAAACACAAATGGCCTTCTCTGCATATATCTGCTCAAGAAGGAGTTAGTCCAGGACTTGTCATCTCTGTCGTAGGGCTTGCGAGATATTCACTTGATTTCAAACTTGTTAAAGATTTGTAGCTTGCTACTGAAGTCAGAGAACCACAGAGGCCAAGTAATGAAGGAGTGTCTTCTTTTCCTATTTAAAAAATATATAATTTTTTTTAGCTCCTTTAAATATTTCAAGTAATGGGGCATTAAACAAGCAGAATAACATCACCAATAAAACCCTCAACTGAGTTACTCCTATCACAAGCCAGTGTAATAGATGCTGAAATATGCATGTGAAAATGCAGCTTCTTGCTGCCACCATGCTTTTCCTGCCTATGTCAGAGGTAGGGTCACAGCAGGGCCCTACCTCTGACTTTACTAAAGGAGACATAGTACTTGGAGAAAGCTTTAGATGTCAGAAACTGGGAGAATAATTGAGAAAAGATGCTAAAGATGCTAACACAATGAAGTTTCCTCAGAAATGTGTGGATGAAGAAAGACCCTGCTTAAGGATTTTCTTCTCACTGCTGCAGAAAAAGAATCATGGTAAGTACCAATGTTCTGTTCATAAATCAAAATGGCAGGAAGGTATAGGGCAATTCAGATTTATGTACATGTTATCAATCAATTAATCAAAACTTTATTACAGTCACAGACCAGCACAAAGCGGGCACAAGCGCCCTAAGAGGAGAAGGACAACTCCCCAGTAAACAGTTATTTAAAATCAGACTAAAAATCAGTATAAAAATATTTTTTAAAAGACAGGATATTGTTGCCTGACGATGTCAATCATCACCCGTCTGATATTAAGGGCAGCAGCACAGAACTTAGCAACACTGTAAGTCATTGCAGTGTTAGAGTCCGAAAGCAGCAGGGTGGAATAACATCTTTCACTGCGCCCCGGGTACTTTAAAAGCCATGGTCCAATGAGATTGGATCTAAGGTCTCTGTAGAACATGCATTGAAGAAGCACGTGCTCAGTTGTTTCCACATCACCAGACCCACAGGGGCATAGTCTCTGCTTGAAGGGGGTCTTCTGATACCTCCCCTCCAATACAGCCGATGGGAGGGCATGGCATCTTGCCAGGGTAAAAACCCTTCGGTGTTTGGGCACCTCCAGGTCTGTTAGGTATGCCATGGGGACAGTGAGGTATCTAGTGGCTTCTCTAACAATGAAGGCTGGGAACAGGCTAGGTCGGATTGGCGCTCTATGTCCAGGATCCGTTGCTTAATAAGATCCTTGGCTTGGTCCCATCTCATGCTTAGCAATTGTCCTTGGGAGAGACCTAGCGTTGCGATCTTTGCTGCTACTGTTTTAATCCATGTGGACTGGAAGTCATCTCTCATGATTAGGGGGGCAAGACCACATGGGGAGAAGCATAGGTGTAGCCAGTAATTGAGAATAGCTGTCCATATTCTTGCTTCCACTTTCACGAAGCCTGTCTCCAATCGCAGGGTAGCGTTAGGGACACATCTGGGAGCCTGTGGAGCCGCTCTTAGGAATTTTGATTGGACACGCTCTAATGGGGCATAATTTGAGAAGGATCCAAGCTGGGCTCCATACAGCATTTGTGCGACTGATTTTACTTCAAAAAGTTTAAGTGCCGCCAGTATATAGTGACCTCCTCCCGTCCTGAGATATCTTAAGATAGCGGATGAACTCTTTTGTGCTGTCTCTGCTGCACACTCTGCGTGCGCTTTCCTGCTGTTGCTGCTATGGAGGGTAACACCAAGATATTTGAAGCTTGAGACCTGCTCTATTTTGTTTCCATCTATTCTCCAGTTGTGTCTCTTGGGTCGTTTAGCAAACACCATAATTTTAGTTTTCTGAAAGTTGAGGTACAACTGTTCTTCCTGGCAGTAATTTGTTAATGCTCTCAGGGTTCTTTTCAGTCCAACTTGAGTTCTGGAAAGAAGAACTGCATCATCAGCATAGAGCAGGTGGATAGATGCTTTCCAGCTAGTTTTGGAGGATGGAAATCCAAGTTGTATAGGTGTTCCACCATAGAGTTAATGTAGAAATTGAATAGAAGTGGAGCCAAAATGCACCCTTGCTTGACGCCCTTCTCAGTTTTGACTGCTTTGGTAAGATGGTCCTGGGAACTGCATCTTACTTTCAGAATAGTTCCTTCATAGAGTGTTCGTAATAGCTGTAGAAGTCGCCTGTATTGAAGTGGACCCAAGCTTTTCCCATAGCTTGGTACGGGAAATGGAATCAAAAGCTGCTCTGAAGTCTATAAACGCAGCATAGAGGGAGGATGGCTTGTGGGAGGAGTATTTTTCTATGAGATGTTGCAATACTATACATTGATCGATGGTGGATCGTCCTTCCATGAAGCTGGCTTGCTCCTCTGCCAGTATGTTCTCTTGCTCCATCCAGTCCAGCAGTTTCCATTGAAGGTGCCTTGCGTATATTTTGCTGATGGTATTGAGGAGGCTAATGGGCCTATAGTTTGCAGGATCATCCTGTTTCCCTTTCTTTTTATATATGGGGACAATAATTGCCAGCCCCCAGTCCTTTGGTACCTGTCCATCTTTATCTATGCAGGTAAACAATGACGCTAAAATGGGGGACCAGAAGTCCAGATTGTTCTTAATGACCTCAGGGGGATCAAATCTTCTCCTGGTGCCTTTCCTGGTTTTAATTATCTAATAATCGCCATTAGAATTGAAATTTGTAGCAAGTGGAAGATAATAGGTTGTTTATAATTCCTTGGATAAAGAGTTTAGAAATTATATGCATGACAGTAATTACACATTGATTAAATATAAAGTTTTGGATAGAAAACTACCAACAAATACCAAGTGCTATAGCCTAAATTTCAAAGGAGGGAACTGGCAAAACCACCTCTCAGTGTTCCTTGTGTAATAAAATCCCATGAAATGCATGGGGTTGCCATAAGTCCACAAACACACAAAAAATTACATACAAGTAATGCAGCTTCCCTGAATTTTGGTATATAAACCATTAAATGGGAGTAGTTTTATGTTCCTGACAAAACTACAGCTTGCATGCCAATTCAACAGATTTGCTCATGAAACTTCTAAACATTGCTTTGAACTTTTACATTATTGCCACCATAGATAAGGATACCAGAGAGCCACAGGGCCAATACCACTCATTTCCAAGTAGCTTACCTGCAGGAAGATCTACTATACAAATGGTCCCAATTGTGTGGTGGCTCCACCACATGGACATTACTAAATAAAGCAATACAGTATTCCCTCACTTATCGCGGGGGTTATGTTCCAGGACCTCCCGCAATAAGCAAAAATCCGTGAAGTAGGGACGCTCTATTTATTTCAATACTTATACATTATTTTAACAGGTATATACTATTTTAAGTCTTTAGACACTTAAAATAAAGTGAAGGAAAGGCCCTTCTATGCTGGGGAAAGGGAGGGAGGACTAAGGAGGGAAAGCGCCTCGGAGAGCGGCGGCAAAAACCTACAAAACAGTGAAAAAACCATATTTTTAAAAAATTAATATTTTTTAAAATCCGTGAAACAGCGAGCCCGATTAATAGTGAACCGCGAAGTAGCAAGGGCACACTGTATATGGGGACAGCCTTAGTATTTAGGAAGATTGTAGGAAAACTGGCGATCCTGGGAAAGCTTTTGAAAACCAGGATGTGAATCTGTAAGGTAAGATTAAGCCTCTTGATGGCGGTAATGCCAAAGGCAGATCAAAAAGTCTAGTTCTGATCTGAGAATAATGCAGACTAGGCAGACTGCATTGCATAAAACATTGACTTATAAATCTGCATATATAATACTTGATGATACTGGTGTATCCTTACTATTCATGTTGGGAGAGTTATAATGACAGGTTGTAAGTTAGAAGCAGTATAACTGCACAGCCTCATATATATACCAAAAAATTGTGATTATGACATTTTAAATATCAATCAACTTTTAGGTTGGGAACTTTACCTTCACTAAGTGAATTCAGTCCACTCTGTTTTATATCTTCATCCTGTGAGTGGCTTGGATCCAGAGATGTTTGAGATAGGCTAACATCAGCTGAGAGCTGGTCCAGGCTGTGAAAGCTCTTTCTGCAAAATCAATGACAGCCAGTTTGATTAATTATCTTCCAAGTATTCAAATGATGCCAGTTATCATTATGACAGTTGCTATTTGTCCTATTTTCTAGAGAACTTTCTCAAAAAATATGCTACACCATAAATATAAAGGTGGAAATAATGGGGTAAATCAAAAGTTTTCCAGGATGTAGTTTTACTTTTGTTTAAGTAAAATTGCAGAGAGGAACAATAGATGTGAATACACAATTTATGTTATCTAAAACAGAAGATATGCTTGAGAAATTTCAAAATGAAGATTCAGTGTTACAAACCCAGAGAGAGGGTGTTACATGTTTACACATCACTTATATTAAAGTTTTAAGTTTTGGTTTTTTTTCTAATGTGACTGACAACCAAGAACCCACTTCTGGGGTTTCATACTATTTGAAGTTCATTTGGTAGCAGAGAAAGGGCCTTTTCAGTGGCAGCTTCCTTTCTAGCATCTTCCTGGTGTTTGGTGTAATATTGGTTTTAAAATATTGTCATGCTTTTAAGCTTTCTGCTCTGTTCAATTCTGGTGTGCATATTGGATTAATGCTTCTTTGATAGGTTAGCTGTTCAAACCCTACTGCATCTCTAATAGTTTAGACTGCATTTCTAATATTTATTGCATACTGTCTAATATTTATTGCAAAAGTTTGTATCTCACCATGCAAGTTATAACCAATAAGCCAACTCTGAATGAGAGTATGTCACTTTCTGAAGTATTTTTCAAATTCATACTTGAATCTTGTTCCCTGCAGAACTATGAAGTCTTCAATGTTACTGAGATTATACAAAACTAAACAAAAACTAGTATATTTGTGAATTATTCAAGAACATCTGCTAACCTACCCAGGTTTTTGAAAAGTATGTGATTCTATAGGTGTGCACAAGAGACATACACAAGAATTTACCATTAAATAATCTGTGAAAAATGTATTTGCTGATAAATGTATTTGCAGACATCCAAGCTATTTCCTAGAAGAAAAGTCTAAAGGTCTCCAAGAACAGATGGAATTATTGCTTTCACTACTTCAGAATCTGAAGTTATTCCCTGAGGTTTACAGTAACAAAAGTCAGTGCTTTAAGACATCTTCCCAACTACTATGCATATCAGAACAATACAAGAATAGTATTTTTAAAAAGTCCCTCTCCCCAAAATTCCCAATTCAGTAGTAATAGAAATAGCTAAATAAATAGGATTAAATAACCAACCAAATGAAGCTATTTGCATTCCAAATCATTCATAATTCCATAGTTTATGGGAGACATATAAAAATTATAAGCTTTTCATATGCACAGTGCATCCTATTAAATTGGTTATACTAGATCTTCCTCGCAGTGTATCAGCCTTTTGAGAACATCCCCAACATTCAATACTGTAACCCTCAACTCACTGCATTCTCGCATAAGCACTAATAGACCACTAGACTATTTGGCTCGCTTTGTCTTTCTGAATCTTGACAACCCAAGTAGGCTATTGTTATTCATATAGCTATGCCAATGCAAATTTCTGGAATAAATCCTCCCTCTCTTCTTGACCAGTCCCTTCTTGCCTGTCAAACCATTTGTCTTCTGTTTGCTTTATCCATTTCCACAAGAACTGTACATCAAGGTCTCCTTGACAGGAAAAGCCCAAAGTCTTCTCATAACATGCTACTGCAAAGTATTCCACATTATCAACTATGCCATTTTTTTAAATCAAAAAGCAGGTTATTAATATCAAATTAAGCAAAGGTACATTACAAAGTACTTCATGGCCATATTGGCTCTACTACATATTAAAGTGTCCGCACAACTCTAAACCAAACTATGGCCACATAAGAATAAGACTATTCAATTAAGTGTAATTTCCAAGCATATATTACCAAGAGAAAAAAGATAAGAAGAGATCTTGAATAAAATAGTCACTGGGAGAATTGCCTAGCAAAGAAGAATACCTGCAAATCTACCAGGAAACAAAGATGGTGAAAGAATATCAGTATATAATTCTGCAGGAAATGACAGTTTTATGACAATTGATGTTTGTATTAAAATTGGATTTTGCAAAGCATAAAAAGAAGCACTAGACTAGTGCACACAAATACCCGTCATCATCTGACAAAACATAAGTGCTAGTCAGTACTGGCTGGAATGGCGGTTTTTGGATAAAGAAGTCTGTTTCTCACCAAACAACTCATGCAGATATTGAGTACCTTCATTGGTAACCTAAAAAACAGATATTTGTCTAAATAAGACGATCCTTACTCCTCCTTTAGAAGTGCAGATCAAGCATCCCGAAAGACTCACAGTAAAAACCTCCCACAAAATGCAGATAGGGATATATGCATTTACAATTCAGAATCAATGCTGTTACCTGTAAAAATGTACATTCACTGAAGTGACGAATGCATTTTAATGCAGAGGCAAGATACTATATTACTGAACTATTTCAAAATATGTATTTCCATCAAGAGCCAGATATTTCTGCATATTAAAGCCTTCCGCTTCTGAAGTTCTAAATTACTGCTCAGATTTTTAACTGTCGATATATACTAGGGGTTGCTAGGTCCTTTGTAAAATATTTCTCAGCAGTATCCCAAAAATTGGAAACAATATAGGCAGTTCCTCTCTAAAACTAGAAATAACACATTTTAATCTTGTGTAGGTTAAATGAAGACCATAAACAGTCTTGGTGTAACAATTACACAGAGGATCATGCACTTTGTGCTTTATAAGGGTTTCTAATCTCTACATTTGTTCAGCAATATGGGATCTGATTTTTTCCAATATTCATTAAGATATAAGAAACTTTCATTAGAGAATACAAAAATTGCATCAAGCCAAGCCATTTGGAGGAGAGGGGGGTAGGAAATATCCTTACTACTTCCTGGGTGTCTAATTTTTATTCTGCTTTTACCTTCCCATGTTTTTGATTCAACCTAAGTTTAATAACTCAAGTACTGTCAAGTAACATGGATAATACAAATCTATCTTGTAGGGTTATTTTAAGAAATACTAAAAATAAATGAAAAGATTATGCACCTATAAAATTTGTAAACACTTTGTACACGTGCACTTGTGTATGTATTTAAGACAAGAATGCTAGTAAATATTAAATACAAGTACTTCTATATTGCTTTAATATTTACTCATCTGCAGGTTTTCCCCCAAGCCCTTAACACACAATATTCCATATGACAAGATGCAGGGGGGAAAGTAAGGTATCTGGGATCTTAGGAGCACTGCATAAATATTTCAACTTACTCATCCCATTGCTTATTTTGTTTTCGATAAAGTAGCGTATCCAAGGCAACAGCATTAACATCCAGAACTCCTGGGGAAGGCCACTGATTGGTGAGATGGGTAGTTAATTCTTGTCTTGATCTTAAATCATTATTCTTTAGCACAGTTCTGTGAACACACAGTGAATTTTATGCCATTAGAAGTAATGTCTTCAAGCACAGGAAGAAAATAGGCTTGTACTTGGAAGATTCATCCGCAGTCATGCTGTTCTTAAGACACTTTCACCCAGGAGAGACTTCATAGAATTTTAGTACTAATTATTTTTTTAAAACCCTAAAACCCACTTGGAACTGCACTATGGGGTACTTTGACTGATAAAATGATCTTGTACAGCAAATGAATCATGTAGAAGGAAAAGCAAATAGTTAAATGTTACTTCTAAAATGGCTAATGTCATGTTTGAATCTCAGTTACCTAGCACTGTACGTTCTCAGCCAATATTTCATGCCTCCATAAAACTGGAGGAATATTTCTGTTTCACAAAGTAGAAAATCAAGGTCCTAAGTTCTTCAACCATTCCATTTTTCTATATTGGCAAGGCTATAGGAGAACACAAAATAAAGCCCAAGCTTTTCAAAAAAAATTTAGCCATAAGAGATCTCAGTAAAGGCACATACCTCACAGAACAGCTGTCAATAGCTGCACTGTAGCTGAAGTATGGTTTATTTTTATTTCATCCAGGTAAATACAGAACAAGGACATGACTTAAAATGCTGCTTTCTATCAATTATTTTGTGCAGCAAAGCTTATCGTCATAAGGAAGATCTTTCCATGCTCCTATTCATGGGAAAGGTGGCACTCCCAGTGCTTTTCTTCAACAACAGCTAAAGTTACAGTATCTTTCTTTCAAACAGGTTACATTGCACTGTATAATTTTACTTTCACAGGCTGAAAATAAAATAAATGGGGTTTCTCTGAATATATATGCTTTCACATAAAGTCAGTTCAAAACAGCAAAAATGCTCTTGAAGACGAAAGAAAAAGTGACTTGAGGGAGGGGGGCTTTATTATTTGGAACTTCACAGTCAGAAGAATAATAGTAGAGATAATAATTATTTGAAGTTCAAAGCCATGAATGCTTCACATGACAGATAAAGAATTCCATATACAAAAAGATTCATAGTGTTTACAACTTCGCGAGACAACCATACAGCTTAATTACTTACCAGTACTATGAATTCTCCTATTGGGAAATCTCCTTCACATATCCCCTCTCTATGGAATGAGTTGTCAGCACCACTTGATGACTCAAATCTGTTGAAATTTCAAATGTCATGGATGTGAGCCCATGCAACAATGCATGTGGTGTGTTATCTGCCCTCTATATGTTAGTATAGTGCAAGAACTCCCAACAGCAAACAAACAAAAATAGCCCTAATGCAGCAAGGAGACCTAAGAATGAATGTGGATTTATGGAGGAGATAACAATAGTAGAATTCTAGTTACTGACACACAATCTCGTTTTCTGCTGCTCATAGCACTTTCCACAATATTCGCTACAGACCTTGCTCCCTGAAGAACAAAATAAGTCCCTGTAAAAATACTCAACCCTGTTAGGCAGACATATATGTGAAATATATATGACCATGAGGTCATGCTATATCATGATATTCTTTCAAAACCACCATTCACAAAAACCAGATGATTTTTTTCCATTTATGTTATGTGATCTAGATTAACTGAGAACAGAGCACCACTCTACAAACTCTTTTACTAGGCTAGTTTTGAACGTAGCTGCATATCATATGCATGCATTATATTAGAAAAGAAACCCCCATTTTAAAGCCTTTCACAATAGGATATGCACAACAGCATGCAAAGGGGTCTTGTAGCACCTTAAAGGTTGTTAGGTTCTGAGGTGCTATAATATTCTTTAGCATACTGATATTCCAGAGTAATACGGCTATGTCTTTAAGAAATATAACTGAAATCACCAGTATCACCTGTTTAGCAGTTAAGGCTGCATAACATTTCTATGATTGCTATAGACCAGCGGTTCTCAGACTGTTCTCCATGATGCCCTTAGGGCTCTGTGAAGCAAATTGAGGGGCCCAGCATTTCCTTCCTCCTCCCCCTTCAAGCATGTGCAGCGGCAGCTCCTCACTTCTTCCTGGCTGGGTAGCTGCAAAGGAAAGCAGCAGTGGGTTGCCCGCACATAGAGAAAGCGGATACAGAGGGGGCCATACTGGGGGGAAAGTGGGAAAGGTGGAGAGGAAAGGACAGGTCTGTGGAGAAGAGCTCCAGCTGGTGGGCGAGCTGCTGAGGAGAGATTCCAGAGTCTTTTACTGAGGGCGTGTGGGCTGCCTACCTGCAGGGAGAGTGAGAGAGAGAGCAAAAAAGGTAGTTGACATCTCTCCTTGGAGTGCAGGCAGCCACCACCACATTCCTTTCTTTCACAGCTACCCAGCCAGAGATGCATCCTTGTTTCCCCTCTCTTTAACAGGCAACAGCTGTGACAACAGTACACGCATGTGCGCTTTGTCCTTCTGTTTGATGCACGTGCTTGTTTGTTCATTCTTTTGGCTGGTGTGCTTTCTCGCTAGCCCTCCCCGCTTTAAACAGGTTTGTTCAGACTGCATGCTCCCTCTCTGCATCTGCTGCCTGTTTAAAGGGGGAGGGGAGAGGGCTAGCAGGCAGCCCACACAACCTCAGTAAGAAACATGGTGGTGGAACAACATGGTGATGGCGGAGACTCTTAACCTCTCACCTGCCAGCTTCTGCACCCACTTTCTCTGCCATTAGTCCCAAGCTTGGCCCCGTCCCCAAGCTGTGCTTGTGTCAAAAGGTAGTACCCAGCACACCCTTGAAGCAGGAACAGGAGGGAACTGTGGAACTGCACTCCACAGAAAGATAAACCAGCCTGTTGAGCAAGCCTTGTAAATTCTGATTATCAGTAAATATGTGGTTTTCATACTTTTCGAATATACATATATCCCTGGGGTCACATCAAAAATTATTGGGTGGAAAGAACCCGTTACAGACTACCTGGAGATCAATAGTATAAACTCAACAAAACTGATTCAGAAAATGTCCAGTCTTGTTGCTGAAGTGATAGAAATGTCATGGCATTTTATAGCAAACTGCAGGTATCCAAATTAGAGGCAAGAAACAAAGGAAATGAAAAGAGACATTTACAACAAAACATTAGATTTTTAAAATGCTACAGTTTAGATTTATATAGATAAGAGATCCCATACATTATGATTTATTTTTCACATATCATTCATCCATCATTCGGTTTCAAATGTAGTTTTCTCATCTCTGACAGTACAGGAAATAGAACAGTATGTAATCTATTTCAATTACATACTGTTCTATTATTTTAGTGAAAATTTCAGGCCCTATATATACGTGACTGTTGACAACCATCTTTCAATAGTTTAAGCTTCCCAACTATAGATTATTCAGATAAGGAATACGAGAAGCTTCTAGAGAGTTCTGATACTGTTTGCGCAGGTGCAGGAGACCATATGTGTGCATTTCACAGGGACCATGCAGAGGAATAAATATCTGTCCTTGCTACATAGTAGTTTCTAATACAGAGATCAACTTGCACAATGCAAATTGTGTTACATGGAATTGGAATTAGTTATGTAACTGTTCTTAGTTTAAAGAAACTCATCTGTATTGTTTCTACTTCCTTTTTTCAAAAACACAGTAACCTCTGCCCCATATCTTTATACTCTGGTCTCCTTTTTATAGAGAATATACTTAATGCAAATACATCAGCATGTTCTTTGGAAGAGATGTAAGTACAGTTAATGATTCATGTTAGGTTAACAATGAGTCAGTGCAATCTAAGTAATGAAGTATTAAAATTGTACCAAAAAAAGAGAAAGTCTGTTGTAGGTTTTTCAGTCTATATGGCCATGTTCTAGAAGCATTATCTCCTGACGTTTCGCCTGCTTCTCACAACCTCTGAGGATCCTTACCATAGATGCAGGCGAAACATCAGGAGATAATGCTTCTCTAGAACATGGCCAAAGAGCCCGAAAAACCTACAACAACCCAGTGATTCCAGTCATGAAAGCCTTCGACAATACAAAGAGAAAATCTCTTAAAATTCTAGGCACCCAGGGAGTTGTTAACTTGTGGAACCATCTTATATACAAGCAATTCCTCTTAACCCTCCCCACCCCTCCTCAATGTAAAGTATAACTCCTAAAAACCTGCTCAACAGTGTTCCTGGAAAAATCTTAAAGCAGGCTTTTGGCAGCAAAGAGGGTTGGCAAGGAGGAGAATGAAAGGCTAAAAGCCACTACTTCAACCACAAGCATTGCACTTAAGCCAATATTTTAATTCTTTTACCTATTCCAATTTGAAATCCACTTATGAGATTGCTTGTAGTATGGCAAGAAATATGAAAATTTGAAATCAAGAAATCCACCCAAGCCTTTTATGTTTTGCTGAATATTTAAAAAACCCTCCAGACAATGTGCCTGATCAAGAATCACTGCAATATCTATTGCTGCTTATTCTCCTGAATAACTTGACTATAGAGTTAGTTGTCTCTGTAATTAAATTTTATTTTAACTGAAAATATCTGGTCCCTTACACCCACTGCTAAGCACACAGCATTTAAACATATAAACAAAAATTATTCTTGAAGTACAGTTTGCGCATTTTGATGAAAAACGATTACAGGAAAACAGATATCAGCTAAAACTAGGTAGTCTCCACAAAATTATGATTTTAAAAAGCGACACAATCTAAACATATTTCTCAGCACAAAAGTATACTTGTAGTACCTTAAAGACTCACATATTTATAACAACGTGAACTCAATTGCCAAAGGGAGCAAATTAGCCAATGTTTTCGTGAACTGTAGCCTACATTAGGTATAGTCTATATCATCATTAATTTTATGAACTCTAACAAATTGGAGAATAAATCACGGCAGCCAGCATGATGTAGTGGTTTGAGACCAGGGTTCAAACCCCTACTTAGCCATGGAAACTCACTGGGCGATCCTAAGCAAATCACATGTTTTTAGCCTTTGAGGGAGGCAAAAACCCACACTGAACAAATCTTGATAAGCAAAGGTTAATCAGTAATGACTTGAAAGGAACAACAATATTTCCAAGCTAGCTCTGTGCAGGAGAATATGGTTCCTGCCTCAATCTCATGTATAGAAGCCTAACAAACGGGCATTAAAGTCTTACTTCATCACGAGTGATAGGACAGTGTCCATGTCTTCACAATTCCAGAAGAGTGAAGTATAGGTGAAAAGTCAAAGTGCAGGCTGTCTGGTGGCATCCTAATTCTTGTGCACTGTTAGCTTGTTCCTTGTTACCCTGACATCATACCTTATATGACCTAGTATCTATTTCTCAGTCTTTCTGTTGATATCAATAAGGTAATCAAGCAATCACTGCTTAGAATTCATAATATACAATTTTATTTACATTTGCTTCATTGTAATGTATGAATCCCAGTAGTCTGCAGACTGCAGAATTCCCACTGGTCTACATCCCCCCCATGTACTAGAAGCATTAAAATCTAACATTAGACAAACTAGTTTTAATTCATTTTAATATTCTTACACTTGATAGTTTAAAGACCAAAGTTCAAATAAAATTGCTTGTTCCTAAAGATTGCACATTTAAATATATGCACAATCAAAAGATTGCAATGATATTTGCATAATATAGTATTACATCTTTTAACAAGGCAGCATAATTTTGATACAGAATTTGGGACTGCGTGTAGCAAGATTCCACTCTCAAAGTTCTTAAATATTCAAGCCAATTCATTTCACACTAGGAATATAAAGGAAGATCCAAGCATCTTTCTGTTTATGCATGTAATCTTTACAGTAGCAATATATCCTAGGTGCCTAAGCTAACTTCGAGATCTATACCTTTCTAGTGTGTATGTTATCCATAAAGACTGAAAATAATATTAGAGATAGATACTGTAAATACCGTAGATACCGGGGTACTAGGCGACTGGGGCTATAAGACAACCCCCCAACTTATCATCTCAAAATAATGAGTTAGGGATATACTCGCCATTTAAGACGACTCTGCCTCGAAGCAAGGACTGCCTTGGTTGGAGGGTGCACGTGTCCCGAGCACAAGGAAGCCCTCGAGCAGGAAGGCAGAAGGAAAGTGGAGGCGGGGCCAGCGCAAGCTCTGCCTCTTCCTCCCATGCCAGCATGGAGGCGTGGGAGCGTCTCCTTTGGATGAAGGCGAGGAAGGAAGGAGGGAGGTGCTGGCAAGGCTGGCCAGCAGCAGCTTCTGAGCCGAGCAAGGCAGAGAAGAGGCAAAACCGCGTTGCCCTCCTTTGCCTCAAATCAACTGTACGTACAGCTGATTTGAGGCAAAGGAGGGCAAACGCGGCTCTGCCCCTCCTCCGCCTCGCTCGGCTCAGAAGCTGCTGCTGGCCAGCCTTGCCAGCACCTTCCACGGGGCTCTCTCTCTCCTCGCCACCGCTTTCATGAGGCAGGGTGACGCCATCCGGGGAGCTTCCAGCTGCGTGTGTGCGCAGCAAGCCGATCCCTTCCTGCTTCCTGCAGAGTGGTGGGATGGGCCCTCCGAGGCAGTATGGGAAGCGTAGTTTACTGCCCTCCTCCTCCCAAGATACAATAGTTTTATTTTATTATTTTATTTTAATTATTTTTAGGTTTTTAAATTTTATATCCAGCGTACTAGATGACCCCCAACTTTTAATAAGATTTTTCAGGGCTAAAAAGTCTAGTACGCCGGTATCTACAGTAGATCATTTCTTCACAATTCTCTATGGAAGACAACACTCTGTTAATTAGTGAGTCATAATTGTCAATAGTTGATCTACTCTGCCTGAAGCCGGCCTGTTCTTCAACAAGGATGTGTTTTTCTTTTTTCCAGCCCTCAACTCTGCTCAGGAAGTATCCGACATATATATTGGCCACAATATCAATTAAACTGATTGGACGATAAGAACTAGGATCTTTTTTGTTTCCTTTTTTGTATATGGGAACAACTATTGTCATCTTCCAACCAACTGGGATCTGACAGGTGTTATTTATGTGTGTGAATAGGCCTGCTAATAGAGGGACCCACCAGTTTAGGTATTTTTTGAATAGCTCAGCAGGTAGATAGTCTTCTCCTGGGGCTTTATTGGTCTTTAGGTCGTATATGGCAGTGTTTCCCAACTAGTGTGCCACGGCACAGTAGTGTGCCGTGAGGGATCATCAGGTGTGCCGTGGGAAATTGGCACTCCCCCCCCCCCCCCTCCTAGCAGGTTTCCAAGAATGAAATTGATCCTCTCTGCTTGGAAATGTTTGGTTTTGTTTTTTTTTACTATTTTTCTGGATTTTTAGAGAGTTGCCTCCCCCCCCCCCAAAGGAACTGTTTATAACAGCTTCATGACATCATAGTTAACTAGAAGCAAGTTTCACTCAGGGTGAAATTTCACAAAGGTCTGGAGAACAAGCTCTATGAGGAGCGGCTTGAAGAGCTGGGCATGTTTAGCCTGAAGAAGAGAAGGCTGAGAGAAGACATGATAGCCATGTATAAATATGTGAGAGGCAGTCATATATATGTTGTGTTCATCGAAACAGGCCCAGGTTTCACACTGAGTGTATAAATACATTTAAACATATTAACTATATGTATTACTGTGTTAGAGTGTACTTTGTGTCATTTTGGTGGTGGTGTGCCCCAGGATTTTGTAAATGTAAAAATGTGCCGTGGCTCAAAAAAGGTTGAAAAACACTGGTATATGGTACATCTAAAGATACCTAAAGACAGAAATGACAGAAACCTTTGTTTTTAATTTTTGTGGTATGTAATTTTACCTTGGCATTTTAATGATGATATTTTTAACTATATTTTAACTTAATCAAGTTTTAATGTGTGTTAGTTCACTATTACAGGAGTTTTAGAATAGTGATTAGTGTCTACTTGTGTATATATTTTTTGTCTTTAATGTTGATATGGTCAATGGACTAATCAATAAACTTTGCTATAGTGAAAATGAGTCATAATATAGTATGTAATGTTTATTTTGTAAAATTTTATGTATATGCAGAGATCCACCCACAATAAAATTAAATTCTTTCAAAGGGATTCTGAGGCAATCAGAATTTCAATATTTCTAAATGAGCAACATTAATTTTGTAAACATTTAAAGACAAAAAATACTATCCAAGAAAATCTTTCTCCAGTAAAATTTCTGCAATGCATCCAACTTACAGTTGATCCTGCAGTTCCACAATGATGTATTCAAGTTGCTCCTTTTCTGTTTTATGGGCCATATTCATAGCTTCTATCTTCTGTCGTAATAGCTTCTTCTGAGAGATGGATTCAGCCAGCTGAGTCTCTCTAAGGCGTACTAGCTCTTCTAGATAACCCTAAAAACACAGACATATTGACTATGGCATAAAATGTGTAAGTAAAACAACACATGCTCATTTTATAAAAATATGCTTGCAAGCTTTCTAGCATTTAGTACACAGTTAAACTACTGATGATAGTCTTTACACACTGAAAACTAGTCCAAAAGGGTGTCTTTTCATGATCATCTGTGCAAATGCTTCTATAGTTACCTAAAGATTTGTAAGACATGCACCAAACATATGCCCAAAGGATTGTGATACCTGTACAAAATTGAAGTTTTGTACAGTAGATGCTAAGAAGCTAATAGCTGTTTTACAGGAAACAGCTATTCCAGCCCAGAAATATAATAATGACAAACAAGTGTAGAGTAGTAAGGCCATGTAGCAGAACAGCTTAGATCTGCCACTACAACTCCTCAAAGATTGTTGAAGTTTCAATATCCCTTATGGGATGAGCCCAGGCTATCTCTCTAAGGATGAAAGCATCAACTGCTGGTACCAGAAACAGAGAGACAGGGAAGTCCATCAAGTAAAATGTTTGCTGGAGACTTCTTTCCTGAGAGCTTCATAATTAAAACTCCTCATTCTGTTCAGATAAAATGGCTGTACCCAACAACAGGGTTTGAGTATCTTTCATACATGTTACTTTTGTGAGCCCAAACAACTGATTTGCCCTGTACATTAATCTGCTTTCAAGGCAGGTGAAATTATCCTGAATATTAGTCAATTAAGGACCAGCAAATAAAACAAATTTAAAACTGTATGTCACTTTGCATTACTCATAACAGTATGACTTATACATCATCTCATGAGAGATGAACAAACATGTCATGAGATCGCTCTTCTGGCTCTTGTAATCTTTGCCTCATCCTTATTTTACAGTGTATTCATACAGTGGAGAAATAGATGGCCTCATAAAATGTATAATCACACACAGGTTTTATAGTCATAATGGTTGATGACAGAGAAATGTTGCACCACAGTTGCCTTCCACAATGAAGTCAGAAATGTGCATTGTCAGCATTACTGTAATTTGTTTTAAGTAAGTAGTCATACAGGTCTATGCCAAAATCAGTAAACATGATATTCCTTTACAAACTTACAAACTTTTACAATTTTTTGAATTTTTTAAAAAATAAGAGCAAAATTTCATTGTATTAGTGAAATATGCCTGCCAATCAGCTTCATTCATTGTTTGTCACTCCTCAGGTGCCAATCATGGAGGGGAATACAAGCCCATTCTATACATGTTACACCTGCCTACTTTCAGTTTGAGTTAGAGACAAACTTACAATGTCTGAGCAATATATTTCTTTAGACAACTATAACCAAGGCCATTGAATCATCTGAAAATTGTATGCTGTACAAAGAGTATTCTATCAAAACCTCCATCACTGTGGGTAATTTATTTAAATATTCTTAATAGATTATAGAGTTTATCAGCTTAAAAATGATAGGATGACTTGGAAGCTCTCATTCATATGGTCAGCATAAGTCAAAGTTGACTTGACAGTAATTAACAACAAAGAAATTATTGCCCGTGATTAGAACTTCAACAGGTGACCTTATCCATAAAACAGACACTTTGGAAAGCAAAGTATTAGAATGGCAGCCTTGATGAGTAGAATATAGGCTCCAATAATCCTATAATCCACCTTGCTTTGTCTTTTGCTTTGCAGTGTGTGTTGTGTGTCTCTCTTCTTTGCAAAAGAAAGATTATTAGCTTTGCTGGGAGATCAGCCATGTTCTTTGAAGGCCACACACTGGCAGGGACAAGACTGGCTGCTCTAACAGCTATAAGAATATTTGCAATGCAGCTCTCTCCTCTGAGAGCAAGACATGGCACTTGAGGAATGGGCAGAAGACCAGGAAGTAGAGGAGCGGTGTTCTTTCCCCAACCCACAAGCAAGATGCAGGAGGGTCCCGAGAAGAATAAAATGGTATGCTCTGCCCTTTTAACTCCAAATGATCCACAGGGGGAATAAGAGATTTTCCTACTCAATTTTTCCCAACTGCAGATACACCTTCATAATTAATATGTTGCTATCTGATTCAGCATCCAAAGCACTGGCAAGTATCATGTTGCCCAAAAACTACCTTAATACTGCCTCAGCCCCAGTCCTATATCTAACATGAACCAACAATGTGATGCAGCAGCTAAAAAAATGGGATTTTTGGGTTGTACCAAAATAATTGTAATATCTAGATCAGGGGAAGTAATGGTGCCCCTCTATTCTGCTTTGGTCAAACCTCACCTGGAATATTGTGACCAATTCTGGGCACCTCAATTCAAAAAAGATATTGACAAGCTGGAACGTGCCCAGAGGAGGGCAAGTAACATGATCAAAGGTCTGGAAATCATGCCCTATGAGGAGCAGCTTAAAGAGCCGGGTATGGTTAGCCTATAGAAGAGGAGGTTGAAAGGAGACATGATAGCCATATATAAATATGTGAAAGGATGTCTTAAGGAAGCGGGAACAGACTTGTTTTCTGCTACCCTGGAGGCTAGGACTTGAAGAAATGAGTTCAAATGACAGAAATGGAGATTCCACTTGAACATTAGGAAGAACTTCCTGACTGCAAGAGCTGTTCAGGTTGTAGTAAAAGTTCTTTCTTTGGAGACTTTTAAACAGAGGCTAGATAGTCATCTTTTGGGGTACTTTGTGCTTTTCCTGCATGGCAGGAGGTTGGATTGGATGGGCCATGTGGCCTCTTCCAACTCTATGATTCTAACAAGTGTAGAAGGAAACCAAGGGGGAAAAAAATTGGCTTCAGTGTAGATGGAAAACCAAAACCTGTTTGCATTTTTCTCCTCCACATCAGATGTGAAAAGTTATGACATACACATTCCAAATAGAAAAGTGATAGTGTTACGACGGGGTCTCACATTTTAATAGTTTTATATGATAAACTAGCTGTACCCGGCACGCGTTGCTGTGCCCTATTTAGGAGTCTGACAGTTTGTTATGGATCGGAATGTTCATGTTGGCTGGCCAGTACAGCAGTTATGCAAATCCGCCCTTATTGGCAGCCAATCATGTTGTCAGAATGTAGAGGCTGGGAGAGTCTTTGGCAGCCCCAGAGGATGCTGGGAAATGTAGTTTTATTTTTACTCGTTGTTTTGGGGGCCTTTTAGGTTTTGGGGGGGAAAGTTTCTTTGCTACAAACGTACCTTGCTTGAGGCCTATTTCTGTTGGCAAGTTTTGTGTTTCTGCGTTGTAAGGTTTCTCTGTTTGAGGTAGTCTTCACATGACGGCTCTTCCTTTATATATATAGATGAACCATACATGTAAGTACATACATCTAACTTCTTCCCTAACAGAAAATATGAAGATAAGGGTAAGACAAAGAAAAAAGTAGGCATGGGTTTCTTTCTATACTTTAGGAAGAACATTCTTTTTAAAGAAGAGGAAGCCACCTTCTAAGTTTTTTAAAACTTCTACTATACTTTCTTAGAACTCTTTACTTCCCTCAGCAATGTCCCTGTCAGTATATTGGCAGCAATATCATTGTTTGTTTCATATATTTTCAATCAAAAATGAAATATAGTAGGCTCTCACTATCTGTGAGGGGTTATTCCAGGATCCCTCCCAAATAACAAAAACAAAAACAAAAAAAGTTGGAGTTACCTGGAGCCAACTGCAGCCAGGCTGAGAAGCAGTCCAAGGATAGCAACAGAAAGTGTGTTAGGAAGGTATAGGCATCAGGAATACATTCTTCCTGCTTTGGCTTTTGAAGGAAAGAACAGAATCCCCACCAAAAACGAAGCAGAAAAAAAGCATAGTTGTGGCCCAGGTCTCCCCACCACAGCCTCCACTAAGACTGATTCTCAGCCTGGCTACACTTGGTTGTAAGTTTCTAACACATTAAATATTTATTCATTTCATATCTGCAGATACCAAAATCACAGTAGTAAACCACATAGTAAAGGGCCACTTTACTATGAGAAGGTCTGCTTTCTGTTCCCAGCAGCTATCTTTTTCTCGCCTATGGAATGTTTTTTTTTAAAAAAAAAAACCTCCTCAGCGAACATATGATTTCCTCTTGAACTACGTTTTAGCAGTAAGAAAATATTTTTGTGAAATTAAGTTTATAGAATGTGACTACTTTCAATGTAGGCTTTACCTTCTGCTCCAGTGTGAGTCGGTATTTTTGTTCAACCCGTTTGCATTTGTTGTACCAAGTGTTCTCATCCATGTTGAATGGAGGACCAATATTTTCTGGTGTGCTGCTTTCACTGCCACTGCTGCCCAATGTTCTTAGCTCTTCCTCATCACTACTGATGCTATCAGAACTGAGAAATGAAATTTGAAAGGTAACGAATAGCTTGTATTTATGCTTACAGTGTATTTATGCTTACAGTTTCTCAAAGGCTTCACTATATTTATGTTTTAAAAATATCAAGCATCCATTAACACTAGAAGTATCAGAACCTACACATCAGCTGTATCTAAGTTTTCTTTTTCAGATACCAAAGACTCTGTCAGCTTTCCAAGGAGCTGATTTTAAAACTGTTATGCAGGCTTTTTGATGTTAAGACAATAGCAACTATGGTCATGTGAAGCCCATATTTTTATTTTTATATATTTTTTTTATATACATAAATGTGTATGCATGCCTAGGTCTCATTTTTAAATTTCAAAGTCAAGTCCTTCTTGGACCAGAGTTCAAGAAGCCAAAAGAAAAGCAAGAGGATATAGAATGGTCATACTTATGATATCAACTAGTAGCATTCCAACATACTGGAAGCAATCAATGGAGTGATAGCTAACAATAGTGTTGACTGTTATCACTAAACTTTAAATCCAAGAGGACAGGTACCTTTGGGTGAATTTCAGGTATGGTGTGTAGTCTATCACAGCTGGATAGTTGCCATCCAAACTTTCACCCTTGAGGCAGAAGCTGACACAATTGTGAGAAATCAGTAACTATCTTTAGATGAAGATAAATGACGGTTACACTGAATCATTTTGACATATAATTAAATTTTCATAACAAAATTACAATTATAGAGGAGATTTTAGAACAATTTTCAGTAAATGAAGTCAGGCTTTAACATTGGCCTACCCTTGTCGGCGATCCGGAAACTTAAGCTGGTGCAGAACGCAGCAGCGCGCCTGCTGTCGGGAGCCCCAAGATCTGCGCATGTGACCCCACTCCTGCGTGCACTGCACTGGCTTCCCATCGAATTCCGGGTCTCCTTCAAGGTGTTAGTTCTAACTTTCAAGGCCTTATATGGTTTGGGGCCAGTGTACTTGAGGGAGCGTCTTACCCCATACAACCCCAGAAGATCACTGCGCTCAGAGGGGCTTAATCTACTAGAGGTCCCTAGTATTAAGATCTGTAGGCTGTCGAGCACCCGGCAGAGAGCATTTACAGTGGCCGCTCCGACCCTCTGGAATTCTCTGCCGGAGGAGATACGAGCACTACGGGGTTTGTTGGCCTTCCGCAAGTCTGTGAAGACTTGGCTATATAGGCAGGCATTTGGTCCCAACTGATGCCTCCTTAGTTGCCAGCTGCCAACATACCGTCCTGCCATGTATTGCCTCTGTGTATTATTGCTTGCCGGGATCATTTGTGGGGAGGGGTGCTTTTGGGTATATGTCTTTTATCTGTTTATTGATGTTTTATTGATTTTATGCTGTAAACCGCTCTGGGCTCCAGAGAGAGCGGTCTACCAAATCGAATTTATAAATAAATAAATATAAATAACATAGATTCTTGAAATTCAATGACTGTTTCGGTGGCAAGCAAGATGCCATATCCCCTTTTAACACTCTACTTTTCCACATATAGACTGGCATTACAGAATTCAACACAATCATTTAGAGGGAGATGGTATTTATACTTTACTTTATTCTTTCTCAATGGCAAAATCCAAGATGACAGCACACAAAACTGTGCCATGAATGATTTAATCATATAGCATGATCTAAGGCAGGGCTGTCCAACTGGCGGCCCCGGGGCCGAATCCGGCCCCGTAGCCTGTTGGACACGGCCCCACCTATGCCCTCAGCCGCCATTTTTAAATGTTTTTTAAAAAATCAATTTTTTTTTAAATGGCCGGGGGGGCGGGGGAGGCGGGGCAGGGAGGAGGAAGAGAGCTAGCTCCTCCTTTTCAGCGCCCCCCCTCCCTACCTAGGGCGGGGGAGCCGCCGAAAAAGGGCAGAAGGCGGCGCCAAGAGCAGCGCGTCACAGGCCTGGCGTGACGCACTGCTCTTGGCACCGCCTACACCTCCTTTCGCGGCTCCCCGGCCTAGGAAGGGAGGGGGGCGCCGAAAAGGAGGAGTAGGCGGTGCCAAGAGCAGCGCGTCACGCCAGGCCTGTGACGCGCTGCCGTTGGCGCCGCCTTCTGCCCTTTTTCGGCGGCTCCCCCGGCCTAGGAAGGGAGGGGGGCGCCGAAAAGGAGGAGTAGGCGGTGCCAAGAGCAGCGCGTCACGCCAGGCCTGTGACGCGCTGCTCTTGGCGCCGCCTCCTCCTTTTTCGGCGGCTTTAGGAGGGGGCGGGGCCTGGGCTGGGGGCGGGGCCTGGGGGCGGGGCCGAGCGGCCCCGCAGGTCATCAGTGACCTCTTATCCAGCCCTGGACCCGCCAGAAGTTGGACAGCACTGATCTAAGGAAATAGCAATAACTGTAATCTGACATCATGAGCACAAAAAATTGGCTAGGTTACAAGTAATTGTGCTTTCTTAACGTAGTAAGAAATTCATGTTTTCTAAGTTTCACCATTTATGGGAGATGGCACTATTTCATTATCCGGGAGGAGGCCAAAAGGGGATGCTAAATTGAGAAGGATGGTCCATTTTATCAGGCAGGGGGAGTTGAGGGAGGAAAACCATCTTCCCCATTTTCACTCGTTGCTCCCCTTCTCATTTCCCATTTCATAAACAAGGGTTGTTTCCACAACTGCAACAAATAACAGGAAAACAGGGGGAAATATTTTTACTCCTTCAACTCCCCCTATAAAATAGACTAGATACTTGCCCCCTTTTGGCCTCCTCCCAGATAATGGAACAGTACCTAGGGTGTAAGAAAATCCCCAATAGCCAGAAAGTTTTTTAAAATGTAATTCCAGTTTCTATCAAGATTTTAGCATGAACATTATTTAAATTAACTAAAAATGGGTACCTGAAATCGATAGCATTGAGTCCCAGCAGCATACCAGCAAGCATGTTTGCTTCTTCTCCCAATACAATTGCTCCATCTTCATAGAATCTTCTGGAAAACAGTAGTTTACAGTTCAAATGCTTTTAATCATGTGGCGTATCTAACAACCACTAATGTTACTAAAATACAGTGTTAATACTTTTAAACAGCAATTTCAAGTTTTAAAAATTCATATAATTATGTATTTAGTATAACATCGAATATCATTATGAGCATATATATATATATATATTTGCATTAAACAATGTGTTTATGACTGTTTGACATCAAGCAAATGATTTGGGTTCTATTTTTCTTTGTTTATTGCTAGGCAGCAAACTAAAACCTTACACATCCTTTTTTGGGGGGGTTACTGCTGTTCACTATTTCAGTGCCTTCGAGTTAGAAATACTTCAAAATGAAATGAGACAAAATGTGATTCAGAATTGCTTTAGTTCAATATAAATTTATTAACGGAAAAGTCTGAAAATGCTGTGTCAATCAAAATGACTTGAGTGCAATGATTTCCACACTGTTACCTAAGTTTTTACGTATATCCGGAAATCTTATCAAGAAATCTTCTCATAGGAAATGATGTCTCATTTCTGTATCTCTGTAATGTCCTTACTGCCACCAAAATATTCACATTTGATAACTACATTTTCACTAATGAACAAGTGCTGAAATTCTGAAGTATCTTTAATTACTGTGAGTATTGGTTTGACCCAGTAGATGGGAAAACCTTAAGGAGGGGCTGTTATTGGTGGTGTAAAGAGGGAGAAGAGAAGCTAGAGAGGGAGGCTAGAATAAGATATTTTTTAAATTGTGTATTTAGGAGGGAAATTTTCTGTAGTGTAATAGGCAAATTATTTGTAGCGTAATGCCTATACTGCATTTACATCAATGTGTTTTAATATATATATTGAGGACTTTAAGGTTGTGCCAAATGTTGCAGAAATAATTAGTAGCATAAGGAGAAGGGTTTTGCAATCAGTCATTGGCAGCTCTTTGGTTGAACTGAACTTTTGGGAAGTGCATATGTGCCAAACTTAATGTTTGATTTGCATTGGCGTGTGTGTGTGCGCGCGCGCGTGCATATACAGTATATATATAGAGAGAGAGATTGATTTAAAGTGCAGTTGCGAGTACAAAATTCGATTATAGTTGATCACATAGAATCCAGAAAGAGATACATTTGCAAGTAAGATAATTATATTGAGAAACCTTGAAATCCACTTTATTATTTTGTTAAACACGGGCATTAACACCTGGTTGTTTTGAAGTCTCGCAAAGCTGTTGAAATATATTCAGACAAGTGCTTTTCCATCAGTGCTACTCTGATCCATGCTCTTCCCTAAAAAAGAAGAAGCCATTAATTCAGTGTTATACTGAGTCAACATAATTTTGAATATTCAAAAACTGGTCAAGCTGGCAAAACTAAAGCTATGTCTTATTTCCAAAAGAAGAATGTACTTCATACATGGTTCTAGGCCATGTATAGTCAAGTGGATTCCCAGCCCTCAAAAATAAACTCTGGAGTAGAGCTTGGAAACACTGCTTTTTAGACTGTAACTTCCAAAATTCCTTATGCAGCGTAGCCACCATTTATGATATTATATCATTTACTAGCTGTACCCGGCACGCGTTGCTGTGCCCTATTTAGGAGATGCGAGATGTAAGGGTTGGAAATGATGTTACTTACGGTCTTGGTGGGGTCATGTAGGCATGAATTGCGCACTTTCTATGTGTGCTCCAAATGATGTCATCTGGAAGTATGAGTTGTATTGTCTTATATAGCGGAGGAAGTGTTTTGATTCTGGAATGTGTCCACTCACCAAAGTCTGTAGTGGTTGTGGAGGAGTGGCAAGTGGTGGTAGAGAGACTTTAGGCAGCACATTCCTGTTGTTTCTGCTGGGTATTTCAGGGCTTTGCAGTGTGTGCAGATGTGCGTTAGGGTGCCAATGTCGGCCTCTGGCACCATGCTGTAGTCTTCTGCAGCGTTGTATCTGAAGGCTAGGCGGTGGAATTGGTTGGTGTTTTTGAAGTTTGTTTTCTGTGTTGCGACGTCGTGTTTCTGCGCTCCTTGCGCGCTGCTGTTGTGTTGCATTTCTGCGTCTTTGTTGTTCCTGGCTGCGCGATTCTTCTTGTCGTGCAGTTCTTTGCATTTGGTTCTCAGCTGTGCGTCGTGCAGTGACCTGTTGTCTGTGTCTCTGCTGCGCAGTGTGTTTCTGTTCTGGCGTTTGTTCTGCCCTTTTTTGTTTGATGTATGTAGCGTTGTGAGTGTGTCGTCCGATGCTGTTATTTTTATAAGGCATGGCTTGTTTTTTTGGGTCAGTTTATGTCTGTGTGGAAGGAAGGAATGGTTTTAGTTTGTGGTGTTTGTAGGTGTTGTGTGTACGGGGTCCCGTAAAGTTGGTGGGATGGGTTGTGATTGGAAGTTGTGTTGTGTTGTAGGAATTTGCTGGAGAATTGCTCCCTCAGAGTTTGGTTTTGGCAGTTTAACCCTCAAACACCAACTGAAATCTCTCAGCATTCCATCCTAGCCTTGGATGGCTCTTGCCAGCGTTGCTATGGTTACAGCAGTTATGCAAATCCGCCCTTATTGGCAGCCAATCATGTTGTTCAGAATGTAGAGGCTGGGTGAGTCGTTGGCTGCCCCGGAGGATACTGGGAAATGTAGTTTTATTTTTACTCGTTGTTTTGGGGGCCTTTTAGGTTTTTTGGGGGGGGAGTTTTTTTGCTACAAACGTACCTTGCTTGAGGCCTATTTCTGTTGGCAAGTATTGTTTTTCTGCGTTGTATGGTTTCTTTGTTTGAGGTATACATCACATGACGTGAACCCATTTATATAATAGATTAAGATATTTATATTTTGCCCTATATCCAAAGATTTCACTATGGTTTTATAGGTCACTTTCCATGGAACTGTAGTTCAACACAATAATGTTTTCCATCTTTACTGCGGATCTAACTATAACCAAATCCACTTACATTTTATTTATTTTTTGTTTTTGTTTTTACCAGAAATTCAGAAATGTGTGTAATTCTCCCATGTCTAATATTTTAGCTCTTTTTCTTCTTTTAAAATAACAATTTTAGCGTTCTTGTTAAATGAGAGGACAGCTGCCATGAAAGAACAGAGGTATGGTCGTTTACTATAGTTCCTATACTGTCAACTAAATCAGACTTCAACAAAACCCTCTTCTACTCTCATTGCACAGTCTCCATCCCCAATGTACATGCCTATACTTTTTTGAATGTTTCTTAAATACAGCCCTATATACTTTTCTCCCTTACTGCATACCTGCATCTCAGACTGAATCCTAATTTGCAGAATGTTGTACACAGAAAATGTTATAAAGCCACGCAATTATGCTTCAAGTCTTTTATTAATGCTATAAACTTCTACGCCTATTGTTAGCATGTAATGTTTAAAAACACATTCTCACCTTAGCTCTTGAAGAACCAACATTTTCCATATTTTCAATGCTACAGATGCAGTTATGTGAAACCTTGCGGCAAGCCACTTTGATATAATCCCAGAAGCTACGAGGGCTTTCATAGCCAAACCAACTGATTTGACCTGAATCCAGATATCAAGCAGAAAGGAAATCATTAAAATGAAATACATGAAATACAAACTTTCTGTTAATTCTGTCTTCCAGTCTTTAAAAAGGGTGCAAGTCATTTATGTATGGTACACCATTTGTCTTTACACCATATAATACTAATTAAAGTTTGCTATGTTGTCGAAGGCTTTCATGGCTAGAATCACTGGGTTGCTGTGAGTTTTCCAGGCATGCTCAGCAAACAATCCAAGCTATGTTTACAAAAGGTACACATAGCTGTGGTTTAAATCCCTTACTAACCATGCATGAACAGCAAAACAAAGAGAGAAGGAAAGAGCAAAGAAGCCTCATCAGCTACCTCTGGTATGTAAAAAAAAAGAAAAAAAGAGGTTTAAGCTGAAGTTTAAATGAGCCAGGAAATAGTTTTTCCTGGGTATTACTAGTGATCTAGGATCAATAATCTAGGATCATTGGGTTCAAACCGTGCTTGGTGGGACAGTGTTTGTCTTAAAATCTTGGGTCAGAACTCAGAGATCTTGGTGGATCACAATATAAGTTAAAAACAAAACAAAAATCCTTATAACACTACCATAATTAAAAACATATAATCATTCGAATTAAAATATTAATTTAAAATACTTTAAAAGTATGCTTAATGATAATAATAATAATAATACAGCATACTCCTATTAAAAGGCAACTGCAATGATCAAGTAATAGTAAGAAACCTGGGTAAACAGAAAGGTCTCTCCCAGTCAGCAGAGAGATCAGACAATAGGACAAAAAAGCCTCAAAGTTCATTATGACAAAGTTATCACAAACACATCAGTCTAAATCTTAGTTACACGTCCTTAGACACGAAGGACTTTTGTGAGCCAACCCCCCCCCCAAAAAACCCCCAACCTATCAAAGCAGAATTTAAATACCTTTAAGGCGATGGCTTAGAATTTGTTCCAGAATAGCTGCAAAATTGTTGAATTCAGGAGAAGAATCATCAATAGTTTCAAAACAGGAACGATCAATAAGTGTTTTGATAGAAAACCTATGGCATATGAAAAGCAGGAAACAATGTATTTTTATAATCCTGGACTGCATAACACTTTAGGGAAAATGTTCCCTCAAACTGACACACATCACTGACATTTAGAAAATTCTGTAAGTTTTAAAATTAAGTTGATTACAGCCCCTCTTATTTTTGGACACTTTTTATCTCTCTGCAATGTGCAACCCAGAAATTCATGTGTATCTTTTAAAACAGGTACATTTTAGTTGTTTGATTTACTGTAATTACTATTGTTTGTATTGCTGAACAAAAACAGGCTTGTTTATTTAATGGATGGAACTAGCCATGTTTATAGTAAGTCATTCTGTTAACAAATATCAGCAGAATGTTTTCACTTGAAGCCAAAATGCATTCAATCATCAGATAAATTATAAATACTTAAAATGAATGTTTAGGTAAGAAAAGTTGACAAGTAATTACAAGTGCATGTATATCTACTTAAATTATGTCATATTTAAGCTCCTGAGCTTATCCCACTCCTTAGGGGATATTTAGTTATAGTGATTATTAAGAATGAAAATGAAACTCTGTCAGACTTCCCACAGGATAAATAATCCTTTATATAAGCTGTTGAAAAGAATTGTTTGTCACATTTATCAGGTCTTACAACAGAGAAAAAAGTTAAGTATTTTAAGTACTGTATTGCCATATCTGATAAAAATTCCCTGACGTTAAAAAAAAACCCTATATTACGGTTTGGAAGAAAATCAAACAAGACTTACAGAGGGCTCTTCCACACAGCCATATAACCCAGAATATCAAGGCAGAAAATGCACAATATCTGCTTTGAACTAGGTTATCTGAGTCCACACTGCCATATATTCCAGTTCAAAGCAGATAATGTGGGATTTTATTTAGCTGTGTGAAAGGGGACATAGATGAACTAAATTTAAGATTATCATTATTGGAGTGAATTTCTGAAATCAACATGAACATTTTATCAAAGATTATCTTCCTTTTCCAAACTAACCCAATATTGGCAAATGACAAACCATTTAAAATTTGCAAAGAAAACTGATGAACTTAATTTGGCAAGGGTAGAATCAGAAGTAAGGCTGAAGGTGCTTCAGAGTAAAAAGGTGAGAGGAGACCTGAGATGGTTAGGTTGCTTACCTGTAACCGTGTTTCTTCGAGTGTAAGGTTTGTGAAATCCACACAAATGGGTTTACTCCGCGCATGCGCCAGAATCTCGGACATACTAGCTAAAGATAAAGATTTACATATGCCCCTCCCACTCCCCACCCCCCCTCATCCCCTAATTGAGCTACCTCGGCAGTTCCTTGCCACCAGACAGCAGCAGAACGAGGCATGACAAAGAGGGGAGGACGGGCGGGTTTTGTGTGGATTTCACAGACCTTACACTCGAAGAAACACGGTTACAGGTAAGCAACCTAACCTTCTTCTTCATGTGGTCTGTGAAATGCACACAAATGGGTGATTTAACAAGCTTATTTACCTTGGAGGTGGGTCATGCAACACAGGAAAACAGGACGGCTCTGCCAAAGGATGCATCCTTCTTCGCGAGAACGTCGAGCTTGTAATGGGCTGCAAACGTCGAGGGGTTCGCCCAAATAGCAGCCTTGCAAATTTGTTCAACAGGAACACCCCGCAAAAACGCTTGCGATGTTGAAACTGCCCTTGTGGAATGGGCTTTAACCCCAACAGGCAATTCCTTATGGGCTAACTGATAAGCCAATCGGATTGCCAGGACTATCCAAGAAGCCAAACGTTGGGAAGTAAGAGGGAGACCTAGGGAGTCTTCCCTGTACTTAAGAAACAACTTAGGGGATTTCCTATATGGAGCTGTCCGATGTATGTAATAGGCAAAGCCCTTTTAACATCGAGGGAGTGAAGGGCAATCTCCAGGTGAGATGTGGGATTAGGAAAAAAGGCTGGAAGGACAATGTCCTGGGTCATATGGAAATGGGAAACAACTTTGGGAAGAAAAGTGACATCCGTCCGGAGGACCACTTTGTCTTCATGGAACCGAATGAACGGGGATCAGACCGAAGAGCTGTGATCTCACTAGCCCTTCTGGCCGAAGTGATGGCCACGAGAAGGCCGTTTTCCATGACAAATGGGAGATGTGACATGTTGACATGGGTTCGAAGGGAGGTTTGGAAAGTTGAGAGAGGACCAACTCCAAGCTCCACGATGGAGGAGGAGGGGAAACAGGGGAAACGACTTCTTGTATCCCTGTAAAAATACACCCACTAGTGGGTCTTGAAAAAGGGACGGAGTCCAAACTTTTCCTGTACCAGGAGAGGGGCTAAGTAACATTTGATGGAAGATAGGAAAACCTGTAGCACCCATGGGTCCGTTCGTCTCTGCCACTGGGGGCGATGCACCGGGGTCCCGTTGGCATTGGGACCCGCACAGGCTGGAAGGGACTCGGAGGATGAGTTGGAAGGCCCAGAGCAAGATTGGTCAGCCGTACCTTGCCCAGTTCACCTGTAGAGAGTTTAGCCTGGGATCTTGAGTGGGAGCATTC